>CM041298.1:39335968-39980968 GCA_023052935.1 Piezodorus guildinii | reverse complement strand
AATATACACTTTCAGGGCTTTGTTATTATATTTTAATAATAACTACCTACGATTCGTGATCTCTGTATTCATAAAGGGACAGTGTTGATTAAATAAACTAATGTGTTAATTTTATCGTTAAATTAACATTTGCACACTCTGTTTGACTGCCCTTTGATTATTAGATGCTTTGTTATTTATAATGTGTGTTCTATTAGTTTTATCTTTTATATTGGAAAAAAAAGAACTAAAAATAATCTGGTTAAGAGATCTCCTGATATGGATAAGAAAATTCCATAACTACCTCTATACGCAAAGCATTTTCTTTAACCTCATTTGAATGGTTTAATTAAGGTTAAGTTTGATTTAACCATAAAGGAATGGGGGAGAAGGTGGCTGGAGCGATGGAAAAACTTTAGCGTGGTTATGGCTTTGCGAGAGATTTGGGCAATATGGGGTTTCCAGGATAGGGATTGGTCAATAATAATTCCTAGGTTTTTGAGGGAGAGACTAAAAGCAATAGGATGATCATTTAGGAATAAGGTAGGAAAAGTGGGGTTGGATCTCAGGAGGGGGTTGGAGCCAATCATAATAGCCTGAGTTTTCGTAGCGTTTAAGCTTAGCTTATTCAGGTTTGCCCAGGCAGAGATTCTATCAGGGTCTTCCTGAATAGCGGCAAACACAGATGATGATTCGGAAGGAGGGAAGGAGAAATAGATTTGGAAATCATGGGCATAGAGGTGGTGGGAGCAATGGACTATTGAATTAGGAAGATCATTGATGTAGTAATTGAAAAGGAGAGGGGAGATACTGGAGCCCTGGGCCACACCTGCTGAAAGGGCGAGGAAGGAGGATGATTAGGAATGTGAACAGCTTGGGTTCGACAAGAAAGGAATGATTGGAACCAGTGAATAGCGCTGTAGGAAAAGGATCGTGCTTTTAGTTTGGTGAAAATAATTGAGTGGTCTAAATAATTGAAAGCTTTTGAGAAGTCAAGAAGTATTAAAACAGTGAGTTTCTTTTCGTCCATAGCAGTATGTATGTCACTAGTGATTTTAAGGAGGGCGGATTGTGTAGAAAATCCTGATCGGAAACCAGATTGGAGGGATGGAGTAGCTTGGACTTTCTCAAGGAATTCAGATATTTGAGTCTGGATTATTCTTTCGAGAAATGTAAGTAGTATAGTAGTCGTATGTCATATAAGTAGTCATATTTACTACTTTTGTATACAATATAAATATAACCTTATATTTGTTTTTTTTTTATTTAGTGCCAGACACGAGACTTATTTTTTGTACTACACTCTTATTTTTACGGGACTGTAGGTCCCAAATAAAATTTACTTTTCTTTCTTTCTTTCAACAATGTAGTGCATTGTCGGGCGTAATAATCTAGAAATTTATCGCCCTTAAACACCTCACCTACCTACCTGTAGTGCATTGTAAAGGAGTATTCCATCAATGCATTTGCAGATGTATTCTATAAAAAAACGTTTTATATTTTTAAAAAATACCAGTGAAATAAAATGATATAAAATTCTCTAGTGTTCTGATATAAAATCCTCAATCAAATCAACAAAAAGAAATGCTTATGGTCTGGTTACGTTAAAAAAATAATATATAATAGATAGACTATTCAATATATCTATAAATCTTTCCAAATTTATACACATATATTTACATATATTTATACTGTATTTTACAATGGAACGGAAGATTGAGATACGAGTAGGAAGTGGAAGAGTTGATGTTTGAAGGAAGAAAGAGAGGTGGCTTTACGGATATAGATAGGCAGCAAAGTCCAGAAGGATGAGGAACGAACGAGGAGCATTTTGTGAAAGGATAGGGTATAAATATTGATTGATTGGGTTGTATTTAACGAATGGATATCAGAGTGGAGAGTGAGGATCTCAGTTATGTAGAAAGGTTATCTATTTTATAAAGTAGAACGTTAGTAAACCTAGTAGAGATGTGTTTGTCGGAAACATTCCATAAAGTTAGATTCGGTAAAAATTACTCCGAGAGATTTGAGGTGCGATCGGTTTTGAAACAGGGTGACTCCCTTTCACCTGTTTTATTTAATATAGCCTTAGAATATGTCATAGGAAAGGTGTTGTGTACCGAGAAAGGCTTAAATATGGGTGACAAGATTCCGGTTTTGGGATATGCCGATGATCTGGTATTGCTAGGTGAAGACACAGAAACCATACAACTAAATACAAGTGTGTTAATAAAAACCGGTAAAGAAATAGGACTCGAATTAAATACCGATAAGACGAAATATATGATTAGTAGCAAAAACGGTGACGATTTTGGTGATATTGATGTATCAGGGCATACTTTTGAGCACGTAGAGAAATTTAAGTATTTAGGTTCAATTATAACTAGAAAGAATGAAATCCAGGAAGAAATCAAGTCCCGGTTAAAGGTGGGAAATGCGTGTTATTATTCAGTTGCTAAGTCACTTAGTTCGCGGCTTCTATCTAGAAACTTAAAGGTTAGAATTTATAAAACTATTATTCTTCCAACGGTTCTTTACGGATGTGAAAATTGGCCGCTAACTTTGAAGGATGATCAACGGCTTAAGGTCTTCGAAAATAAGGTATTGCGTAAAATATTTGGTCCGAAGAGAGAGTTTAGAAGGTTGCACAACGCGGAATTGCGGAACTTGTATCCTGTGAATATAATTGAGCTGATTGCATCGCGGAGACTCAAATGGGCGAGTAAAGTTGTTGGGCTCGATGACGAGCGGATTCCGAGAAGGTTGGTATTTGCTGATCAGACTGGTAGGCGTCCGAAAGGTAGGCCGAAGCGGAGATGGGAGGATTGCGTTAAGGCTGATCTCGGGAGCTTGGGCTTGAATGGTGAACATTGGACGAGTCTGTGTAGGCGGAATTTGGTGGTATCGGCATCGAACCTTCGGGTTCGCTAAGCCTATTATTATTATTATTAAAGATAACTCCAAGGTCTTTAACAGTTTTCAGGAGTAGGATAGGGACTATTGAGAAAGATCAACGGATAGTATGGAAGGGAATTCCAAGGTTGGTTTGGTGCCGATGAGGATTGCTTTTTTAATCTATAAAGGAAACCTGAAAGTAAAAAATATTTTTTCTTATTAATTATCTAAAATTATGAGGAGCTGAGAATGAAGCGTCAGATGGACATATGACTCTACGCCCTGACAAAGGGCGATATCCCTCATCTCATAACTAAACAAAACTACCCGTACTACAAAGCCTTTGTGTACGGGAGGAAAGACCGTGTTGGTTCAAGCCATTTCACCTTGGTTACGAGAGAAAAATGAAGAAGGCCACCGAACATCCGAATACCTAATTGCATGCTGTGGAATTAGTTACATATCAGCTGTGGGTTGTATCTATGGTACTTCCCTCAGCTGCAAGTACCCATATTGCCTCAGGCAGGGGAGGGTAACAAATAAATAAAAATAAATAATATCTAACAATTTAATTTTTTTTTAATATTTATATTACCCAATTTTTTTTTTTTTTTTTTTTTAAATCCACGGAATTTTATAAATAAAGAAGTTTATAAAAATCGGAGGATAAAACCGTCAAATAAAATTTCCTTTAAAATTATACAGATCAGACGGCAACCAAAGAGGTTTCGTGTGAGGGCCCAGATATGCATTGAATGTCAGAGAAAATGTTTCTACAAAAGAGAGAAATGTAATAATAAAAACGCACACATTCCTTCGTTTTTTTCTACATTTAACAAATACTAAACGAATTCAAATGTCGCCTGAAATTATTCATTTATTCCGGAGTGTAATTTTATTTTCCATCCTCCCATGAACAGGAGAATATTTCCATTATTCGCGGCGGAGAAGGGAGCTCATAAAAATGTATAAGGAGAAGAAGACATGTTGGCTGGTGCTCGAGGAGCGCTGAGCTGGCCAATCAGGAGCCGAGATATTTTTAATTGCCTCCGGTTCCGGGGGCTCTTGTGAACTCGAGGGCCTCGTCCTTCACCTCACGCAGGGCTCTGAAATTTTATTCCGGGGTTGTCGTCTCAAGCCTTCGAAAAAAAAAAAGTAGAAGTACTCAACCGAAACCTGATTTTCCAGCATTTTAGTTAAAAGAGCCAGCGGAAAAAAATATGGTGCGCGTAACACACGACATTCACTTACCTCCGTTGTTAAAATCAATTTAAGAACTTTTAAATACATTA
The DNA here is from genome assembly GCA_023052935.1 of Piezodorus guildinii. NCBI lineage: Eukaryota > Metazoa > Arthropoda > Insecta > Hemiptera > Pentatomidae > Piezodorus > Piezodorus guildinii. The sequence continues at coordinate 39,976,802 of CM041298.1, read as the reverse complement.
AGAGATAAAAAAAAGGATTAATTAAATTGAGACTTAGTAGAAACATGGGCTTTATTTATATATATAAATGAATCCTCCTATCCCTCGGTGATCGAGGGAACATGACGCATGAGTTAATGCTTGGACATGGCTCAGTAATGCCCTGATGAGGGCTCACAAGCGTGAGCCGAAACGTCGGCAAATTTAAATATTTAAAAAAGACTGACTCCTGATTTTTCCACCTATAATGGTTTCTACAGTCAACTATACATCCTTAATATATTTTTATTTATTCAAATTCACCCTTCTGTGAAAGATCAGTCCAAAGGAATGAAGTCTTTTCAGCTTAAGAACTTGCTTATATCGTTAAAACGGGAAGATAAGTATCTCATCGATTTTTTTTCTAGATGATGATGATGATGATGATATTTTTTTTCTTTCCCTCCCTTGTTCAGACGGGCTATAAATAATTTGTCTCGGTTTTTGGTCGGTTGGCTATTAGGAGAAGGAGCGGGCGTGGAGTTTAATAATTAAACTACTTAGAGGAGGGCAGGACTTGATACCCGGGAGGGGCGGGCCAAGTTTCAATTATGGAACAATCAAAATTCAGGGCCTAACCCTCGACTAAGTTTCCTGTTTGCCTTAGCCCGGCTATTAACTCCATACCCTGTCATCTCTTTGCCCTTTCCCGGCCGGCTTGCTCAGCGATATCCGGTCATCAACTGGAAGGGGTGGTGGGTATGTCGGCTATAGGAAGAAATTATCGTACAGGATGCTGAATTTCGGATCGTAAGCATTTTTTCCTGGCAGGACATTATAAAAGTGTAGGCGGCGGGAACTGGATCAATCTGCTTAAAAATCAGAAGATTTCTGGCCGTTCCCTGTGCTGTAGCTGCTAGCATAACAGCCGTTTATGCCCAAGATTGCGGATACAAACCCAGCTGATCGATTTTTTAAAAGAATTAAAATATTTTTAGGGGGTGGAGCGGCCAGCAACAAGATTACCGAGAAAAACATTACCTACTCTTCTTAAAACTTTGAGGGCTTACGTTTCAAGATACGTAGAATCCGAAAATCGAATAAAAAAAAAAAAAAAAACGTTTGTCCGCCGTACGCTTACCGCGGTTTTTATCCGAAACTTCTGGACCAATAATTTTGAAATTCCGCCAAAAAATATAAGGATATGCAATGATGAATCTAAGACCTTGATATCAGCCGATTAGTTTTAAAATGTCGGCCGATTATAAATGATTTAAACAATAACTCAGTTATTTTTTAAGATAAAGAAAAATGTTATTAGGGTTTTCTAACCAAGAGTCCGCGAATAATCATAAAAGAAAAAAAATTAAAATTAAATTTTACCCATAAATACACCTATAACTCAGTTTTTTTTAAGATGAAAAAAATTTTCAGGACCCCACGACAAAAAAAAAATAAATGGATGAAGGACAAAAATTGAAATCATAGTAATATATACGTTTGTGACTTCGTTATTTTTGAAAATTCAAAAACATTCTATAGAGTATTAGAATCAGTACACCGCTATTAATTATAAAAAAGAACAAAATGGAAAAAAAAATATTTGAAATGTCACCTATATATACGCATATAACTCAGTTGTTTTTAAAAATACCTTAACAGGTTAGTTCAAGAGACAGCAGTTTCGAAACTACTGATTAAGTATTTTCTATCTGTCTTAGCAACACCTGGAATATTTTCATTCTGAGGCTGCTATCGCTTTAAATTTTTATATATTTGTAATTTGTGAATATTGTGCAATTTGCAAATATTACTAAATATTTACCAACACCGTTTTAATACTTCATTGCTTCCTTTCGTATATTTACAAAAATGGTATGTATTCTTTATTTTTACCCATGTTTTCACAGAACATTAATCGATTATGTACAAAATAACCAATGCACTACAATATACAAAATAATAATACAATGCACTTAGCACAATATATTAAATTTGCAATTAGAAATATGATTAAATGTAGACTATACATAATACCATAGAGTAAGAATATAATGATTTATGTAAAGAGAAGTATATATTATTCATGAAGAAGTATTTAATAAAAAGTATATAAAAGAATAAAATAAAATATAATAGAATACAATAAAGTACATAATAAGATAATATAGTGCATACAAATAATGCAAATTTAAACTAACTCATTTTTAGATTAATGGAATGTGAATAAAAATAGAATAAGTTTCGACAGAAGATAAGCTATAATTACTTATTTTGTTTTTAGAATTTATAAGTTGACTCACCTCATGGCAGACGGTATATCCTTGCCATTTTGTGCCCTATGACAAAAAAAAAATGTAAATAAAATACTTTTACCGATTTATCTAATAATACAAATTTAAACTAAGATATATAATAACATGGATTTAGGGAATTGATTTATAAAAAAAAAATATATATCAGAAATAAATATAATTATAAGTTAATCACACTGAAAGTTACATGAGTTAGGTTAAAATTTTACAATTAAACATTGCCATTTTAATAAATTTTGTATTGATTGAATATCGATCAAAGCATTTGACAGGAAATATTCTATTACTTCTGGTTATTTTTACTTTCACTTACTATATATAGTAAGGAGAAGTATTGCGATCCTGAAAATTTTCTAATTCCAGTTTTCAACGGAAATACACTTTTTAGGGTCCCCTGAGTCCAGCACCAAGTCCCGCAAAAAGGTCTGTGTGTGTGGTAACTCCCGGGCGGAAACGGTAAGCCCTATGAAACTGAAATTTCATATTTAAGACAACTATACGCCCGAGAAGTGACAAATTCTTTTTTTTATCAAAATGAGCCTACCAGAAGAGGCACTTTATACCATGCATTTTGCACCTTTTTACAATTTTCTCAAAAACGGTTCCGACGATTTTGATTAAACTCGCTATATCGATGTAAAAAATTAATGGGCTTTAATATCATGTAGGTTTTATTTGGATAAAAATGGTCTGACAGGGCTTAAATGCCGATATTTTAAATTGTCTTCCCCTAAAGTACCTTTAATTTTGTAGATTCAATAATAATAACTAGATTATCTTGTTAACGCTGATGAAAAACCGGTAAATATGTAAATTGAATAAATTCGATACCCAACTAAAGGAGAAAACAGAAAAAATATTTTTTTTTTGCAATTTTTCGTTTTTGAACATAAGAGCAGTAATATACATGTATGACATACCGTTGGAAAGCTAAAGATTTTAGAAAAAATATTTTCTCATACACAAGCTTTTAAAAGTTAATAGAGAGTGATGAAATGAACATAAAACTAACTGATTATTTTAGATAATAATATAATAGATTTTTTAATGAAACACATGATTTTATAGAAATTTAATTTAATTAATTCCATAATAATTTCACGTATTTTTATCTTTAACTGTATTAGAAAATTCTTTCATTGATTTTAAAAATAGAGGTAAGTGAAAGTCGTGTGTTGCCCGCACCAGATTTTTTTAATATTTATTATTGTTATTATTATTTATATTTATATTTGATTACTATTTATTTATTGATATTTATAACTGTATAATAAAAAACATTTAATAAATGTGATACAAGATCATACTGTCATGATTCACGTGTACCTATACTACCCATTGGTAGATCTCCAAAACCTTTGCTAAACCAGTAGGTTTCGCGGCCATCTTTTTTTCAGACCCCTCGCGGGATTATCAGTGATTGTTGAGGAAGCAAGGATTGAAACTAATGGGTTAGAGTGTGAATGGAGTTTGTCATAAAAGGAGTGGTACCAGGTTCGGGCCAAGTCAGCAACATAGCAACAACATTTAGGTCTTTATGGATCAGTTGATTCGTAATAAAATAAGGAGCATTGAGGTTTTTCGATGGAGTTTTGATTGTAAGGATCGGAAACGGGAAGAATTTGGTGGTTTAGTAGAGCTCCAAAACTCAACCCCGTAGGTCCATATCGGCCTTATGATAGTAATGTAGATGAGTCTTTTGAAGTTAAGCGGAAGGTTTGAGCGTTTGTTTAGTAAATGTTGAAGTATTCGATAACGTCGACATCTGGTTCTGAAGCTGATTTTAAATATTCCATTATCTAGTGAGAGATATAATTTAACTTGAATATCTTTAAAAAAGTATTGATTAAAAAGAATAATGGAAAGGAATTGCTAGGAAATATACTTATGAACTAAATATTCTAAATACTTCTGACATTTACTATGCATAAATAACTTCCCTTTATAACAAAACAAACGTTGATAATTCAATTGCGACTTATCCCATTGTGGGTGTGCACATTCTATTAAACTATGTATTCACACAATAGAGCCTGTTAATTGATGTAACCAAACAATGCTATTCCCAGTTGTATTGTTAAAGTGGTTTATGTAAGCCTATTTTGTCCTTTGCATTATTTACAGTTCATGTAATTGTATTTATCCATTATTTGAAATATTTCAAAGCGAATAATTGATAATGCAATTATTACTGTTAAGAAAATTTGGTGAGCACAACACACTACTATCACTTACATATGTTTTGTTAAAATCAATTGAATTGTTTTCTTAAATTAGGTTAGAGTTAATGACAGTATAGAAATTACGATGAGTTTCAATAGAAAAAGATTGAATTAATTCAAAATTAAAAATTATCTATACAACTACTGGAAGGAATTAGTCCGGGTGGGATAAATGAACAGTTTCAACTATTTATTGTTTGCAAATGTTTCGACCCTCATTGTGGGTCATCATCAGGGCTAAAAGGATACAAACGAAATACAATTACAATAAAATTAAATAATTCTTTAGGGCTATAAAACAAAAGATAACAACTAGTAGTAGAATAAAATATATAAAGATGAGAAGTAAAAGAAATTATAATAATGATCATAAAACAAAATAAAACAGTCGTTATGGTACTTGACAAATATTATAATAATTTAAATTGTTAATTCAAAATTAAGAGTAATTCTCATGAGGTCAACTAATTATATCCACTATTATATACAACAATAACATAAGAAACAGATTTTTCATTACTTTCCAAAACTTTTTATATCTGATAAGAGTTTTTCTGAAATCTTTAGCTTTCCAACGATTTATTTTACTTCTAAAATACTATTATTATATACCAAACGAAAAATTTACATAAAAATATGTCCACTCTTAGATGAATACTGAATTCGTTAAACTTAATTATTTACCTATATTTTATCAATGTTATTAAGATGATAGAGTCATTATTTTTCAAATTTAAAAAAATGAAAAAAAATTAAAATATTAGAAGATAAAAAACATATAAAAACAGAAAAAAAAGATATCTTGTTATATCTTCCAGAGAGAAACATATTAGTTCGTAGAAGAGCACAGAATATTCACAACATTTATGTAATTCTGACTGAGTGATTTATGAGAGCGGTAACGATAAAGAACTTTGTAGACACGCAAGGAAGATTACCTTGAAAAATAGTTTTTTTTTTTTTTTTTTTTTTTTTTTTTTTTTTTTTTTTTTTTTTTTTTTTTTTTTTTTTTTTTTTTACTTATCTACAAATGAAAACAGTATCGTGTTTGAGGCAACAGACGCTGATGAACATAAACTTTAATGCCTTTTAGGTTTTAACTTAGTCATTTTTTTTTCTAAAATATATTTGAAATAGAATTTACATGAGTTAAGGGGCGTGCATTACAAATAATATTAGCGCTATAGACCATGGACTATATAGACTATCTTTGCGCGCGAACTTTATGATCTATTAAAATTAAATATATATATAGCATTTCCAAGACAAATTCAACCTTTTCCAAGTCAAATTCAACCTTTTCCAAGTCAAATTCAACCTTTTCCAAGTCAAATTCAACCTTTTTCGATAAAATAATAAAAATCAAATTAACATAATATTATGTTTTTATGGTTATTTTAATTACACATTATGTTTTTAGCCCTTGTGGCTTGTTAAATGTTCCCAGGGGCCTTTTTAGAATAGAATAGAATAGAATAGAAATGTTTTTTCATATAATTAGTCACGATTATAATAATAAGTATAACCGATACTTTAATTTATAGACATTTTCGATACAAAGTCTGGTAGTCGGATTAGCGGGGGTCCGTTTTATTTTAGTTTTATAATCGCGGGCGAAAATATGGGTTTATTATAACTTTTTCGTATTTATTGGATACAAGGCTCAGTATCAGGGTTCCCAAAGGTTCGTTACCGATTACTCAATTAATTTTAACCGCGCTCGCTCAAATATATTTTTATTATAACTTTTTCGTTTTTATTGGATACTAGGCTCAGTAGCTCCGTTCCCAAACGTTCCTTACCGATTACACTATTAATTTTTATCGCGCTCGCTCAAATATGAGTTTATTATAACTTTTTCGTATTTATTGGATAAAAGACTCGGTAGCTGCGTTCCCAAAGGTTCGTTACCGATTACACTATTAAAATTAATTGCGCTCGCTCAAATATGGGTTTATTATAACTTTTTCGTATTTATTGGATACTAGGCTCAGTAGCTCCGTTCCCAAAGGTTCGTTACCGATTACACTATTAATTTTAATTGCGCTCGCTCAAATATGGCTTTATTATAACTTTTTCGTATTCATTGGATACGAGGCTCAGTAGTTGCGTTCCCAAAGGCGCGTTACCGATTATACTGTTAATTTTTATCGCGCTTGCTCAAATTTCTGTATTTGTGTATTGGGGTGTTTTGTTAGTGATTTTTTTTTTTAATCAGTTGGTCTAATGTATGTTTATTTCGTGCTTTTTGTAACTTTTTATCTATTTGGTTACCGCTAATCCTTTTTATCAGGATAGTAAGTTATCTTTTTAGTTAATATTTTGGAGTTTATAAATCAGCTAAACAGAACGATTTTATACGTCCGTTTTTATTTGGTAAACCTCTACTTGAGTTAGCGCAATTAAAATTAATAGTATAATCTGTAACCAGTCCTTGGTTACGCAGCGACTGAGCCTAGTATGCAGTAAATACGGACAAGTTAAAATAAACCTCTTCTTGAGCGAGCGCGATTTAAATTAATAGTATTATCGGTAACGAACCCCCCGCAACACAGTAATTGAGCCTAATGGCGAATAAATACGAAAAAGTTATAATAAACCCATATTTGAGTGAGTGCACGAATAATTAATCGAATGGTCGGGATAGAACCCCCCGTAACGCAGCTACTGAACCTAGTATCCAATAAATACGAAAAAGTTATAATAAGCCCATATATGAGCGAGCGCGATTAAAATTAATAGTGTAATCGGTAACGAACCTTTGGGAACGCAGCTACTGAGCCTAGTATCTAATAAATACAAAAAGTTATAATAAACCCATATTTGAGCGAGCGCAAATAAAATTAATATTATAATCGGTAACAAACCTTTAGGAACGCAGCTACTGAGCCTCGTATCCAATAAATACGAAAAAGTTATAATAAAGCCATATTTGAGCGAGCGCGATTTAAATTAATAGTGTAATCGGTAACGAACCTTTGTTAACGGAGCTACTGAGCCTAGAATCCAATAAATACGAAAAAGTTATAATAAAGCCATATTTGAGCGAGCGCAATTAAAATTAATAGTGTAATCGGTAACGAACCTTTGGGAACGCAGCTACTGAGCCTAGTATCCAATAAAAACGAAAAAGTTATAATAAAAATATATTTGAGCGAGCGCAGTTAAAATTAATTGAGTAATCGATAACGAACCTTTGGGAACCGAGATACTGAGCCTTGTATCCAATAAATACGAAAAAGTTATAATAAACCCATATTTGAGCGAGCGCAATTAATTTTAATACTATAATCGGTTATGAACTTTTGTGAACGCATCTACTGAGCCTTGGATCTAATAAATACGAAAACGTTATAATAAAGCCATATTTGAGCGAGCGCGATTAAAATTAATAGTGTAATCGGTAACGAACCTTTGGGAACGGAGCTACTGAGCCTTGTATCCAATAAATACGAAAAAGTTAAAATAAACCTTTACTTGAGCGAGGCGATTAAAATTAATAGTATAATCGGTTATGAACTTTTGTGAACGCATCTACTGAGCCTACTATCTAATAAATACGAAAAAGTTAAAATAAACCTCTTTTGATAATATTTTCGCCCGCGATTATAAAACTAAAATAAAACGGACCCCCGCTAATCCGACTACCAGACTTTGTATCGAAAATGTCTATAAATTAAAGTATCGGTTATACTTATTATTATAATCGTGACTAATTATATGTAAAAAGGCCCCTGGGAACATTTAACAAGCCACAAGGGCTAAAACATAATGTGTAATTAAAATAACCATAAAAACATAAAATTATGTTAATTTGATTTTTATTATTTTATTGAAATCGAAAAAGGTTTGAATTTGAAATGGAAAAGGTTGAATTTGACTTGGAAAATGTTGAATTTGACTTGGAAAAGAGGTTGAATTGGAAATGCTATATATATTTATATATATATACTTCTTTCTTTTATATTTTTAACATATAATAAGGGGAAATATTTCGAATCATAATTATCAACTAAAATGCACATTTTAACCTTTACGTATAGAGGTGAAAAAATCGTCAATTTTGTGGTAGGTAGGGTACTCAGTGCCCCAATCATTAAAATATATTAATATACTAATTTTATTTATTTTAATTAAGATTTAGTAATTTATTTTAATTATTTAAAGCTTTTTTTAATATATAGAGAGTTAGATAATCGGGATTTTTTTTTTAATATGAATTTTATGAATATTTCAGTTAAGTGTTTATAATTCATTTTGAAAATGAAAAACACTTTAATACAAAATGGGACAGTGATGAAGCTAACTATAATTTAAAAAATGGGCCTCTGATTAATATAAATATGCTTGAAAAAAATCAATAAGAAAAAATCCTGCAAGAAGTTTTGTTTGCCAAAATTCTTCGCACAGTTTTGGTATATCACTTAGGAAAACTCCTTCCATTTAAGTACGTCAGATATTTTATATATACTTAAGTAAAAAATACATTAAAACTGACTAATAATATCAGGAATATCTTAAAATAGTCCAACAAAAGGCTGAAAAACAACTTTATATTTTGTAATCATTTTTAATACTCTCATAAGAATAAATGCTGCCAATTACAATGGGAGGGCCTCCAGAATTATACAGTCATTGTATACCCCGTGCTGGATGTCTAGAGACTGGAGTCTGGAGTCTCCATGGAAGAAGGACTTTCAATATTTTTAATGAAAATTCCAGAGGCCGCCATCCGGAGTAATCAACTGTGCACAGAGTTATTCAGCCCTCATAACTGTCTCACTGGCTCCTATCATAGTGTCCCTTGTCATCAAAGCTTCGTCACGAATTATAGTATGTCCCGCAGCATTGGAAAACAATATTAATTATACGATTAAATGCAAGTGTTTGAGAGTTATTATTGGAAGAATCTCAACTATAACCTATTATATTCCTGTCTACGACTATATTCTATCACTTTCAGTCAACTGTTATATTACTGTTCCTGAGTTCAAAAATAAAAAATTGCATTAAAAAAATATGTTTGCAGTTTTATTCTTTAGTTAGATATCGACTTCGTTCAACTTATATAGTTACCTGTTTTTTATCAATGCTAATCAGATGATATGGTAAATTTTATGAAATCTGCAAAATTATAGGTATGTTAGTGGAAGAAATTTTGAAATATCGGCATTTAAGCCCTATCAGAGTATTTCAATCTCAATAAAACCTACATGATATTAAAGCCCATTAAATTTTACATCGATATAGCGAGTTTAATCAAATTCGTTAGAATGAAATTTAAGTTTCGTACGACTTTTCGTTTTTGCGCTAGACTTACCACAAACACACGGACACACAGACACACTCACAGACCTTTTATGAGGGATTTGCTCATTTGGACTCTGGGGACCCTAAAACGTGTATTTCCGTTGAAAACTGGAATTCGAAAATTTTCACGATCGTCATACATTCCCTTATTATATATTTAATATATAGGCAAGTGAAAGTAATAAATGGAATAAGCATAAAGTTCTATATAATGCTAAAAACATTTTATTCTATAACTTTAATATAGTAACATTTGTATTTTATTTACTTACAATCGTTTTTGTTTGAGCTTTAATGTTATTTGCTATCTGAAAAAAAAAAAAATTGCAATAAGCAAATATGATGACTTCCGAAAGTCGGTTAAAGCAAGGCATCTCTAGGCCACCGCCTCAAAAGTCTGAAACTGTGAGTATGCCCAAGTCCTTGTGAAGTAATTCGTTGGTTACATAAAACGATGCATCCACGATATTTCGCAATATTTTCGATTGAAGGGTCTGAATTATTTGGAAGAATATTTGGCAGATCCCCATAGCTCTATCCCGTATGTCCATAATGGTTTGATCAGTACTTTGTAAATAGTAAGTTTGGTGTTCACGGATAATTTGGATCGTTGGTGGAGGTACGGAGTACCCCTGAGTAATGATTGTCATACTATCGAAAGTGAAATATAGTAACATAAACAATTCTATATTACAATGCGAAAAGAATTAAATAAGTTGGTTTAATAATTTAGTTATGATAAATTTTTGCGCTCCCTGTAAAATTTCATAGAATGAATATACATGGTACCTTTCCTAAAACTCCTCAATTCCTAAGTGACAAGTGACCTAGAATAATTTTATTTTTTATTTTTCTTCATATAAGTTTCGTAATTGAATGTATTTGTGAATCATCAGAATAGGAATCGCTGCAAATGAGGAGGCGATTGGAATTAAAAATTTACTGAGTTTTAGATTTATACATTATACCAGTTTTAGAGAAAGAACCAACTTCCTTCCACATTGTTGTCTAGTATGTTCTATATATCTATTCAAAAACCATTTTTCCTCAGTTGATCTTTAATATTATTATTTATATTTATAATAGAGTAATCGTAATGAAAAAAAAAAAAAAAAACTAAGGAGGTAAACCCATTTATTAGAGAGGAGAGATTGGAAGGATAATATCGGAGAGGTTCGGAGGGAAAATTCGTTTAATTAAGTTTCCATTTATTTCATTCTCTTAGGCGGGATCAGATTCCGCGGTTTGTCATTGTGACAACTGAACGAGGCTTTTGTGAACGATACCGGGAATTTCCAAGAGGTTTCCATATTTAGAAATGTAATTGAATTAAGGAGAGCCCTTAACTGGGAGTCTTCTACTTAAAGGCGAGGATCCGGCGGGCTAGTCTCAGCCTATTAATTTTTAATGAAATTTAAATAGTCCCTCCTTTCATAAAAGGAGGAATAAAAAAAAAAAAAAAAATACTCCGGGTTTAATTGTCTTCAGAAATCCAATTTCACCTGAGTTGAAAAGTATCTTAGCTCTTTCATAAGCTGTTGTAATTGAAATTGGTGTACCTCGGCGGTGGTAATAGTCATCACTTTCAATGTATCTTCTTTTTTTTTTTTAATCAATGCTGCTAATCATTTTTAATTATTATCATGAGGTGGGTAGGTAAGGTGTTTTAGGGCGATAAATTTCTAGAAATCATGAAACATTATAAATTCGATAATAGATATGTTGATTTCCAAAAATTACTATATTCATTCTAGTAAATTTTACAGGAAGTGGGAAAATCTCACATTACTACATGATTTACCTAACTTATTCGATTATTTTCTTATATATTTTATTCTCACTATTTTAAAGTTACTAATGAAATGTTTTACTTATGTTTTCAGATTTAATAATCTATTACCTATCAGCCTACTCCCAATCCATTCGAAAATCTTTGAAAAAATCCTCCTCAAACGAATATTACCTTTATTAGAATCCCACACTATTCCTTCCCAACATTCAACTGTTCAGCAAGGGCTCCGAGTTGTTGACCATATTTCCTCTGCCCTAGAGAACAAGGAGTACAATTCGGGCGCATTTCTGGACTCAACGCAAGCATTTGACCCGGGTGTAGCACCCGGGATCACTCTTTAAGCTCAAAAACCATTTACCCCAATCCTTGTACCTAGTCCTCCGATCCTATCCATCAAACCACTACTTCCGAGTTCGCTGTGGTGCAGAATATTCCAATTATTATCGTGTAGAATCCGGTGTTCCTCAATGCAGCGTCCTTGGTCCTATCTTTTACAATATATACACGGCAGATATTTCTGTTTGCCCTAATACCTTCCTTGCAACGTACGCTGATGACACAGCTATTCTATCCTCTCACTCAGATCCCGAAATTGCATCCATAGGCCTCCAAACGCACCTTTCTCAAATAAAAGATTGGTGTAACAACTGGAGAATCAAAGTCAATCAATCCAAATGCAAAAATGTCACCTACACCCTTCGAAGACAATCCTGCTCTCCTGTTCTCTTTAACTCCACTCCGCTCCCTTTCACTGACACAGTCCAGTATCTGGGCTTCCTTCTAGACAAAAGACTAGCTTGGAACCCGCATACAAGACTCAAACGACAAGAACTTAATATACGATTTGGCCAATTATACAGACTACTTAAAAGAAATTCTAAACTATCTAACGGAAACAAACTGCTGATATACAAGACAGTACTGAAACCTATCCTGGACATACGGACTTGAACTGTGGGGGACAGCATTAACATTAAACGCATTCAATACTTCCAATCCAAAGTCCTCCGAACAGTAGTTAATGCTCCTTATTACGTATCCAACCATACCTTACACTGCGACCTAAATATTCCAATTATTTTAGACCGTATACGATAAAAATTCCCTAAATTCCATCAGAACCTTATCCATAACCATATTCCCCTAGCTCAATCCTTATCCAGCTCCAAACATCCCCTAGAAGGTTAAACGGCAGTGGCCTCGAGACCTCTTGTACATGTATATTGGAGTTCTAGCATTAGCTAGATTCTTCACTCGCGTGCTGTATGCTTGAGAATTGTATATAATAATAATAATAATTATTTATTTATTCTGGGACGAGTCCCTTTAAAATAATATAGCAGGAAATAAAAAGTAAACTTAAGACTCTAGTCTTAGAGTATAATGATTGAAAACAATAAAATTACACTAACAACATGTATGAATAAGATGAACATAAAAGACAGATTCTAATAAAAATGTATAGGTATATATTCTTCTGTATATATTCTTATTGATTGTGTTCTGTGTATTTGTATATTGTATTATTATTATATAAATTCATTGTTTGTACATATTGTGTGAATGTAGTATGAATGTTATACTGTATCACTATTACAAATGTCCTAAATTGGACTAATTGTAATATTACTTAATAAAGTAATAATAATTGTAATATTATCTACAACACTCGCTAGGTTTTATGTACAAGATAGTGCTATAGTGATAAATATATTCTTTCATTTAATAAGCAAGATTTTAGAAACAATATTAGGTACCGAATTGTAGCTAAGTTGTTAATATGAATGATAAGCTGCTATAAATCTATAAATTAATATTGTTATTAATTATTTCAAATAGAGTACGTCAATAAATGCATTAAAAAAATAAAAGAAGAAAAATGCATTAATTTTAATTCTTTCATCTATATATATATATATATATATATATATATATATATAATATATATATATATATATATATATATATATATATATATATATATATAAATGAATCACCTTTTCGAGTGGTGATCGCACCACTCGTAAAGGCTTGACCGATATGTCGCTAATTCGCTAAAGAGAAGGATCAAGAATAAATTAAAAAAAAGATAAAAGTTACTTTAATAGATACGTTCCTTTTTCTTTTCTCTTTATTTATTAATTTTACATGGTAGTAGTAATTTAACTCTCTCTTTCTCTCTCTCCTCTCTCTCTCTCTCTCTTATATATATATATATATATATATATATATATATATATATATATATATATAATGTTCTCGCGGACGAACAAAAGGTTCAAAAGTAACTTATAATAAAACAAACAAAATTTATGTTTTTAAAAAATCCCCTTTTATTTAACATGTTATCTATTTAATAGATGTTTCGAATTTTCATTCAACAGGTGTTGAATATTAATTTTTCCTGGTATTTTTAACTTTTATATATCTCTGCGAGTTATATATAAAATGGTTTATTATTTCCAAATAACAGTTTATTTTTAATTATGGTATTTACTTATTTATTAATTAGGAGAAACGTTTTTTTTTTTTTTTTTCGATTCTACGCATCTTTATTATCATTATTAAAAATAATATACCAAAAATAACCGTACTGCTGTAAAAAAGTGGTTTAGAAGCCTAAACATATCAAAATTGAATACATGATCACTATAAAGGAAGCGCCTTTCCAGAGCTAGAAGATATAATCCGAGAGTCAATATAAGTTAAACTGTGTGTTGCTCCATAGTTAGGGTTCTAACGATGCGGGGACATATTCTATTAACACCAGCCCTGTTAAAACTCATTTAAATGCATGGAACCATAAGCGGCGGCTTCGATTCCAGCCATGACAGTTATTAAACTCCCGTCCGTACAGGCATTTAATATGGCCCTCTTGTCGCCCTAGCGAAAATTGTTATTAGGATTTTCTTGGTCGGTTTACAACGATCCTTGTATTTAATAGCGAGTCGAAGAGGGTTTCAGATCAACGGTTTTTAATTTCGGCTAGTTACACTTTTTTATTATTATTCCAGTTGAAATTTAAAAACGAATAATAGTAAGAGAGATTGAACAATAAAAATTGCCCTTTTTTGTGTGTTAACTTAACAATAATAATATTTCTCTTACATTTTGAAGTTTTTTTTTTTTTTTTTTTTTTTTTTATCAAATCTTCCATTTATTTGACAAACAATGCATACGAAAAATGTACAATATAATAGTGAGCATAGTTACCTTCCATTTGGAATATAAATTTTTATTTTTCGGAGACCTAACGCAATATAAGATAATAGATAGTATTTTTTATAGGTACACTTCCTTCTGCTGAATCAAATCTTCATTTTAAGAATGTTAGGTCATTTACAATTTTTTGAGGTCATTTCTTTGGTAATGTGCCATTTTGAATCTCTTTTCTTTTTCCTATCACCATTATCTACAATTCTTGATTTTTTCTTTGCATTATTAACTCATTCCTTTTCCTGTAACCTCTAGACCTATTTACTTTTTTATTTTTTTAATTGTACGTATCACATTGTTTTTAGAAGAAGAAGAAATAGCAATGCAGTCTAGTATAAATACTTTTAGTTCATTACTTTAAATAATAAACATTTTTAATCGATTAAAAAAACACAAAAATAATAAACTACGGCCCTCAAAATCGAGGGCTCACGTTTCACCATACGTAGAACCTAGGATAAATTGCGTTTCTTCTAATTATTAAATAAATAATTACCAAAAAAATGTTTATCTCCTTGTGATATTTTATATAAACTAAAATTTTCTACAATATAACAATAAAATAATTGAAATTGGTTCAGAACTAACAGAGATATAGCGTTTTGAAATTAGCAGTAGTGATGTGCTATTTTCTTTCGAATTATTTATTGCTTTTCATAATACTTAATTCTCCTTTCGACAGCTATATGAACAGTTATACCCTAATATTGTTATTTAGAAATAATAGACCGTTGTACAATAATTTGCTGGCTTGGTCGATTATAAACGTTCGTTATTAAGAAATAATGAGATGCGAAAACAATGAATTCATTTTGGTTGGATTAGGTTCGTTATCTATACAAGATAAACCGCAACAATTAGATTATAAAATAATATAAATCTTACATAAGAAATAACTATATATAGACTATATAAATTATTAATATTTTAAGTATCAATATAAAATCAGAAAGTCTTATATACTATCGGAAATAGCAGTGGTATAAGAAAGATGACCGAGAAACTGGTGGTAGCTGGAATCTCTCCCTCGACTTATTTTTACTGTGATCCTCTTCATCCGATTTATTCCCTTAAAAGCTTCTTATTGTGGTTCTCTTATTCTCATTCCTTCCATCTACATCATTTCTTAGAGATCCCTTTTATCCGGAAAAAAAGTATTTTTACCGCAAAGCCCTACAGTAAGTCATTTACAATAAAATATCAAATAACTTGAGTTAATATTTTACTTAAATACCTAAGGAACTCAACAATAGATTTAACTTCCATTCGCGTTTATTTAAAATATAATATATAGTGTGGGAAAGAACTGCGATCGTGAAAATTTCCGAATTCCGGTTTTTAACGGAAATACACTTTTTAGAGTCTTTAATCTGAGTCAAAATGACCAAATCACGCAAAAACGAAAAGTCGTATGAAACTGAAATTTGATATTTGAGACAACTATACGCCAGGGATGTTATAGATTTTTTTTTTCATAATCGACTAACCAGAAGATACACTTTACATCATCTTTATATTATAAGAATGGGAAATCTGCCATCGTGACTTTTTTTTATTCATAGTTAAGAGATCGATTTGGTGTCGAATAGACATAATTTATCTACATTTTTAGCTTCTTAAATCAAACAGTTTTCGAGATTAAAAAAAAAAAAAAAAAAAAAAAGAAAGTCTTTTTTTAGTAGTGTATTTCTTAGTTAATTAGTAATGAGTTTTGTAAAGATATAAAAAAATGATATGTCCATGATTATTTAATGGAATTTCAATTTTATGTGAAAGTTTATATAAAATGTGAAAAAAGTTCAAACTCGTTCTTTTTTTTTCAAAACGCACACCAGGATAGCCCACCTTTTCGCCGTCTATTAATGATTTTTATTAAGGTTTCACTAGTTCAAATAAACTAAAAACATTAAAGTAGCCTTTATGGTTTTTGTGACTGTATGTATTAAATTGCAACTAGCCAATTTATTAATTCAGTATTTATAGTTTAAAATCTGGTATGTTTCACAATTAAATAACAATCCTAAGTTATTGTTGTTATTCGGTCGGTCTACCATCATTATTATAAGTGATCATTTTTATAATAGTGTTAAATTTGATTACTCCCACTTAAGTAAGGGAAATATATTTAATATGTTGAACCAGTTGCTCCCTCTCATAGGATGGGGTGCACGGCTTCTACCTATGAGTCCTAACCGCTGCTGTAGAGCTTCTATCTCACGCGGCACTCCTTTCTTACCATTCCGCTCTGCTTATAGGAAGGTGCGAGTTCACCCCTACCTGGTACGGTTCGTTATCGGGGTTGCAGTATTTTCTTCTTCCACAGCGGGAACCAACCTCCTTCATAATCACTCCTTTACTGAACAGGCATTGTCTTGGGCTTCTGAAGACTTGTCACTATTATATCAATCAACCTCGACACCCGTCTAATTATTTTATGGGGTATGTGTCTTCATTTATTTTATGACATTCTCGATGTTTTCCTCTAGATAGGATGTATTTTTTATTTTAAAAAATATTTTTTACTGATTTTTCAAAAATGGAAAAAAAAATGTTTGAACACAATATTTCGGGAAAAAAATGAGTTTTTAATTTATTTCATATTGTTCCACCACTTCGTGAAATTAAAAAATATTTTTGATTATAGAACAGTATAAAAGACATTATCTGACAAATTTCAAAGAATGACATCTTTCAAAAAGGCTAAAAAAAAATCGGCTTTCTTTTAAGAATTATGATCATATTATTTTACATGTCTTTGACTCCTATGAATCAGGACATGATTTTTTTAGTATGATTATGTCGATATAGAGGATTTATTTTCTATTCTGTTACAGGAGCAAAATTTACTTTTCAAAGTTCATGTTTAGAGAGAAAATATGAGCTGGTAGTCAAACAGAAATCTAGGTCGTGCCGCTCATACTGCATTCATGCTATCCCTTTTCAAGAATATTCTATTAAAAAGTTAAACGATAGAAAATCGCACAGCTTTTCCATAAAAGGTTCCTGAGGGCAGAATTAAACAAGAGAAGGGGGGCGAGGGCTTTTAACGAACAATGGAGGCTAACTGTCGTTTTTTTTTTTTTTTGGTCCGTTTACTGAGCCCTGATGAAGGGCAGGCTGCTTATTGGCTATTCGCGACGGCCCGGGCCAATCAATCCACCAATGAGATTAGCATTTCAATCGGCCCTGCCACACATACATCAGTAGTCCTCCAATCACCTACTATCTCAGCGCACTTCTATACCAGAGGTAAAAAGTTTCCAAACGAAAAGACAACTTTTTGCGGTTTCTTCATTGACACGAGTGGGGTCAAAAAAATATTTAAAAAAAAAAAAATCTGCTACCTACAAGTATAGATTTTTTTATAAGATTAAATAAGTTTATAGTGAAGATGTTAGTTCTTATGCAGTCCAATAGAACCTCAATTTAGTGGATAGTTAATCTATTTGTGCTTATGTTTCGGCCTGAATTTCAGGTCTTCTTCAGAGCTATAAAACAAACAATAACAACTAGTTAGTGCCATCAAGTTTATAAAGAATATTCGTCTATTTCAGCAAATATAACAGAATTTATAATTATTATTATTATTTTTTTTAATTTATTTTTTTTTTATTCTTTATATATATATATATATATATATATATATATATATATATATATATATAATTTTAGTTTTTCTTCTTCATCATACAGTTTAAACTAAAATTTTATTTTATCTCTTTATACTTAAATTATTATTATTCTTTATTTTACATTTTTTCTTTTCTTTTTTTTTTTCAATTTATTTATTTTTTTTTGTATAATTCATTATTTTTATCATATTTGTGTTTTATTTGTTATTATTAGTTATTTTATTTTTTTTTATTTTTTTATTTTTATTTTTTTTTTTTTAATCATAATTGTTAATTTCGTTTATTTTATTTTTGTTTACCTTTATTTTTATTATTTTTAATGTTACTGTATTGTTTTAGTATTTTGTTCGTTGTTTTCCTTTCATAATTTTTTTTTTTTTTTTTCTGATATCATCATTTCGGTAAATCGTTTTTTCTTTTTATTTTATTTTTTGTAAAGATGTGAGGGCGATAATAACCATCAGCAGTTGTTTGCCCTTAAAATTAAAACAACAACAACAACAACTAGTTATAGAATACAATATTTAAAGATGATTCTACAACTGACATTTGCTCTATATATACACAAATTTTATATTCAGTAGCAATACTTATATACTAATAGTAATATTTTCCATAAAAATTCGATGAAGTTTTTATGGAATTTATTGTTTACACAATTGCACAATAGTAACATATATGTGGATGAGTTGACAATTAAGACGTTGATTTCCAAAACTTATCTTTCTAAACTATATCAACTTCAGAAAATTATACAGGAAACACAAAAATCTGTAAATTATCTGGCCAATATACTTGTTTATTTTTTACTTTCACTTACCTACATAAGAAATACTTAGCAACTAAAAATTATTTCGATCGTGAAAATATTCGAATTTCAGTTTTCATGGAGAATACACGTTTTTGGGTTCCCTGAGTCCAAATGACCAAGTCCTGCTAAAAGGTCTATGTGAGTGTATGTACGTATGAGGTAAGTTAAACGTAAAAACTAAAAACCGTGCGAAACTGAAATTGCATATATTAAGAGCGTCTATGCCTAAGATATCGACCAAGCAGAGAGCAACTTTATACGAGGCATTTTTCACCTTTTTACGATTTTCTCATAAATGGCTCAAACGATTTTGATTAAACTCTCTATATCGATGCAAAATTTAGTGGGTTTTAATATCAAGTAGGTTTCACTCTGATTGAAATAGTCTGCAAGGACTTTAATTATTCCATTAACCTTTACAATTCCGTGTATCATATAATATTTTTCTATCAAACGGTATATTATAGTCTAAATTACTACTCTTGTGTCAAAAAACACAAAAATTGCATAACAAATATTTCTGCACTTTTCTTCTTTAGTTATTCTTCAAATTCTTCTAGATTGCATAGTTAGCTGTTATTTATCCTTGCTAATAAAATGATAGGCCTATTTTTTTTTATGTCTACAAAATTAAAGGTACTTTAGAGGAAGAAAATATTAAAATATCTACATTTAAGCACTTTTGGATTATTTCAATCAGAATGAAACCTATATCATAATAAAGTCCATTAAATTGTACGTAAATATAGCGAGTGTGATTAAAATCGTTTAGGCCATTTTTAAGAAAATCGTAAAAAGGAAAAATGCATGGCATAAAGTGAATTCCTGTTAGCTGATTTTGATGAATACGTTGCTGTAACATCTCGGCCGTATAGTTTTCTTAAATATGCTTTTGGTTTTAGGCTAGACTTACCACACACAGATCTTTTTTTCGGGATTTGGTCATTTGGAATGAGGGGGCCTTAAAACATGTTTCTGGTGAAAACTCGAATTGGAAAATTTTCACGATCGTAATAATTTCTCTTACTATATATTTCATTCACAGGTAAGTGAAAGTAACTAACTATAAATTTCGTATATAGGTAAATTAAAGTAAAAAAGGGTTTCCCAGCTCCCTTCCGCTAATCAAATTGATCACACTGACCTGAACCCGACCCTACAGGCTCCCTCATTGTGTACAAGGTTGCCTCCTGCAATCCCCTGGGGTTGCTGATAAAGCGCACTACATAAGGTGCGGAAGATCGGAATTTAGTGGTTGTAGCGGAGGAATTTCCAGGGTGAGGGGGGCTCCTGTAATCTGAGGGGCGGGTCGGCGGCTTAACTGCTCGGTTTAAAGGTTAATAGCAGTAGTTTGTGAAGATTAAACTCGGCTCTGCTACTTGCGGCCCAGGAGCTATTGATGTTCCTCTTCGCTTTTGACACGGATCATCTACTCAGCCTCTTTCTCTCGTCAGTGTAGGAAACTAATTACAAAACCTGTGGTATTATGATAATGTATAGAATTGTGTATATTAAAAAAGAAACTTATTTCACATATAAAACCGGTAAAAATAAACTAAGATTGGTTAGCCAGTCTAGGGTTTCAAACTCTAAATTAATCAAACTTTATATGAAGCAGAAAATATACAACAAATATACAGGCCCTTCAACCACCTTTATTTCCATTTTCTGTAGCACACTTTATTTACTTATACAGTGTACATAGCTGTTTTCGTCATAAGGTCTTCGAAAACAGCCTAAGCATTAGCACAATAATAAAGAATAAACTTTAATAAACATGTATATATAATAATAGGCCTACCGAATCCGAAGGTTTGATATACTGCTTAATACTGCCTTCACAGATTTATCCATTGATCACCGTTCGAACCCAAGCCCCGAAGATCAGACACCATCATCCTATTGACGCTTCGGCCTTGCTTACGGACGTCCACGAGTCTGTTCAGCGAATACCAAATTTTTCGGAATTTGTTTTTCACTCCAGTCCAACTTTACACGCTTATTTGAGACTCCGCGATGCTATCATCTCAATTATATTCACCGCATACAAGCTATTGCTGCATGGAGACGATAGCTAAAATGTCTGTTAGAAGAATATAATGCCTGTTATAATTATTTTAACAAACATACAACATACCTTTAATAATTCATTCTTCATTATCACATACTAAATTTTTTTTACCTAACTACGGTACTTAGAACTAAAATATTATATTTTATCATCATTTATTATTATCATTATAAATAAGAACGAAAACAAAAATCTTTATCTATTTGTATATATATCTTCAGCTTTATATATCTTAAAGATTTTATATATTTTATATGTTAATGATGATTTTCTTTTTTTTTTTGTTAAGGTTTTTATATGTTTTATCTTAGAGAATACAAAAAAACAAAACAAATTAAAATAAGGAGTTAATTGAATGTTGAAGCAATCTAGATTGCGGTTTACATGACGCTATTGTGTTCAGTATAAATATTGAATGTAATTGTAATATTAAAAACGTGATAGCATCACGAAAGCTAAAACTGAAATTGGTATAAGAGGGGAACAAAGTCGTGGGTTAAGAAAGGATTTTTGGGGTTAAGGTTTTGAAGGACGGTGATCAATGGATTGAATTGTACAGTTAGCCATTAGCTGTAACAGCATCGAACATTTCGGATCACATAGAATTTCGTTTAATAAACATTAAAATAATGAATGAATGAAAAAAAGAACTTTTTTTCTGGGACTAGGTCCTTTAAGTATAACATAAATGTACGAGAACAAGAAGGACTATAACTGGCCAATGAACACATAAAAAAAACTAATAACAGTAATGAATACAATAAATATATAAAATTATTTTGGATGATGAAACGAGAAATAAATAAAAAAATAAATTAAAAATATTACAATAGTATCTAATTGTAATATAGAATTAACAAACCAAAATACAGGGATCACTTGTAGCTACAGCCTCTTATGCCAAAGGTAACGGGTTCAAACCCGCAGGTGGCCCTAGGATTTTTTAATGGGAGTAAATCCTTAGTTATGCCGTCCTTCGGAGGGGACGTTAAAAGGTGGTCCCGAGCCTGTGCGATTTCAGGTACTCGTTGAAGATCCCTATTCTAATGAAACCTGGATAGGCAAAATTTAGGACTCCCACTGTAGCATCGTCCGATTAGCCTTAGTCTCATAAAGTTACGTTAAATAAATCAACAACAAACAAAAAAAAATATAATAATTAAAAATAAAAATGAAAATCAACTTAACAATATTTTATGTCATGAAGTGAAGACATTTTCACCTCGCTTTAATCGATATACACAAATTAGTTTGCATCTGGTTAGGAAGCAAAGGGTTAAAAAAGGAGGGATTTGAATGAAGATTGAGAAGGAGCATGGCGAATGTTTGATGAGAGAGTATTCCAGCAAAAACCGTACCAGGATAATATTTTATATAGGAACATTCACATTTTGTAGTTCTAAGGGAAGGCGTATAAAGGTCAGAAAGACGGGATCTGGATTCCTGGTTAAGGATTGTGGATTTAAATTGCAGAAGGCTATAGACGTAAGAGCGGACGAATTTTTGGATCTATAGGTTCTCTATTTCACACCGTACCAGATGTTTTTATTTATATACTTGTTATCCAATAATGCAACCCATTTTAACCCCTTTAAGTTACATAATAATAATATAATGTAATTATTATTGTCGGGGGAGCCCGTGGCTGAGTCTCTCATGCTATAGGTTCTGTGTTCGAATCCAAGTCCCGGCGGGGCTTTTATAAGGATTAAAAAAAAAAATGTGGATTCACCCACAACCTCTCCCCCGGGTATGTGAGACCCGTCAGCCAAAGGGTGGCCACTCACAAAATTGATGACCCTACACAAAAAAATTGCATCGTGAAACGTGAGTGTAAGCTCGCTGGAGTTTACACCGCTAGGCCCAGGGCCTACACGGCCTGTCGCGCCACTGGAAGAATTATTATTGTTGCTAATTGAAATAATCATATAATATAAGTTTGTGTTAACCCTATATCCCTCATTAGTGGGATTTCCTGACCAATCATAGAACTAGTCCAATCAAATGCTAGATCTAATTAGCTCTCATAGGTTCCTGATAATTGGGTAATTACGAATCATTAATTAGGGATATGTGTGCAACCAATTAGTAAAATATAAATAATAATAATATAATAGTTTATTATCAGTTAATGGAAGAATGTAAATTTTATTTTTAAATCAATTAGTAGCAGCACGAAATGAATTGCATCTGTAACCCATAAATAATTGAATTTATAAAAAATATAAATAATCAATTAAGAGATTTAAGTCAATTGAATTTACGATATAGGCGTGAAATCTCTGTATTGTTTATAATTATCGCGAAAACTGGATTTTTATCATATTTTGAAATTCATAAAAAAAAAAATCAAAAAAGTTTTTAAGATCGAAATGTTCAAAGAATGTGGGTTAATGACTAGGCTATATTTGATAAACGCTGAAAATTATTACACAATAGTTTATTATTTCCAAATAATTATATATTTTGTTTAGATTTTCGTTCAAATAAAATTTCCTGATTCCAGAACACCTTACATTTTATCTCTATCATCCATAATAGCCGAGTCATCAGGGTATCACATCTCTTATACGTTGTTGATTGAATACATACGATTATTTATTTTGTGTTTTTTCTTTGTTCGTTGCTTTTTCTTGATCTTGAAAATCTTTTCGATATCTCACTATCTATTATTAAAGTTATTATTAAAACCGATTTCTGGTGAAATTACATTTATTATAATTTGTGACTTAAATATACACATTTTTACACCCTTTTGGTTCTTTTTTGTTTTTTTTCCGCACTATACTGATTCTAAAACTTTATTAATATTTTTTTGTGTTTTAAACAATAATTGAGCTATGGCCGTATTTAAAGATTTTATTTTTTTTTTCCTTTTCTTTTTTCTAATTATTCAAGTTTCTTTGGTTAAAAACTCTAGTAAAATTGTTCCCAATCTTTAAAAAAAAACCCTGAGTCATAGGCGTACATATAGGCAAGATTTAATTTTGTTTCTTTTAATTTTTTTATTTTTATATTTATCACGCTTTACTGAATGTGTTAGAACCATCGTTCCATACCCTAGTATTTTTGGGACCGATTTAAAAAAAATTGGTCTGGTAGTTTTAGTGAAACGGCGGACAAACAGATTTGTTTACTATTCGTTATTCGTATAACTATAGGTCCGAAATATTCCAGCAACTATTTCAGTCAAAATCGGCTGCCCTGAAGTGGAACTTTATACCATGCATTTCACATATTTTTATGATTTACTCAAAAACCGGCTTTAACGATTTAAATTAAATTCATACTCATAAGTTTCATACTGATTACAATAGTCTGACGGGACTTAAATGGCGTATTTAGTTATTTTTCCTCTAAAAGACGTTTAATTTAGAGATTTTGAAGAATTACGCATATTATCTTAGTCGAATTAATAAAAAGCGGCTTAATATAAAAGTTTAATAAATTTGAATACTAACTAAAGGAGAAAATAAAAAAACAGTATAATATACCGTTGGAAAGCTAAAGTCTTTAGAAAAAATATTATAACATAAAATTGTAAAAGTTAATGGAGAGTGATGAAAAACCGATTACACTAACAAGAAAAAAACACATGTTCCCATTGAAACTCAATGTAATCAATTCTTTAGCGATTTATTTTTATCACAAAATGTATTTAAGAATTCTTAAATTGATTTCAATAACGGAGGTAAGCGAAAGTCGTATGTTGAGCGCAACGGATTTTTTTTTTTAATCTGAAGCCATAAATTTTGGAAAAATATGGAATAGTTAAGAAAAACATCATGATTTGATAAATTAGACCTGCAAAATTAATTAAAATTAGACGATTTAAAATGGATTGCTCCTGCAATCTATTCTGGGTATAAAATTACTCGTTTTTTTTTTTTTTGTGCTTTTTTTTCTTTTAGAAACAAAATACTCTTTTTGCTGAATAATGGAATTCTAAAAGTCTTCTTATATCAAAATCATTTTAAGTTGAAAACTAGACGGAGCTTTCATTACTTTTTTTTTTATTTTCTCTCTCTCTTATTTCTTTCTTTATCCGCGGGGAGATATTTCCATGAATATTTATGCAAACTGATTTACTCTCGTAAAACATAGCGAGTAAGAGAAGTGGAGATGATAGTCCAATTTTCATTCTCCTCAGGCAGATCGCTGTGTGATAAAGTGAATTACTGTCACCATCAAACGAAATGTATTCAAATAAATGGGACAGGATGAGACAAAAGGCTTTGGTGGGAGGTAGGATTGCTAAATGCATTATTCACCCCCCAGAAGATAGATATGGATCCGTCCGGGCTGAAGGACGGGCATCAACCAATGATCTGCCGTTTGGAAGATGTATGGCCAATCAAATTCCACCTCCTAGCTATGATGGCCTCTTCCGAATGTATACTCTATTACTGTTTAGGCTTTGATGGAGTCCCATCTTTTAGTCTGATTGTTCGGACAATCGAATAGATCAATATATATCAATAACCTGAAAATAATGGAATGCTCGTTAATAAATAATTATATTTTTGGTTTTTCAATAACGAACCTTTGCAATTGAGGCTTGAAAAATCTTTTAAATCTCATTTTTTTTTAAAATTTGTATTTGGTTAATTCTCTAAAAATCAATCAAAATTATTTAAGTGTAAGTATTGTTACTTTCAGTTATCTATATATGAAATGTATAGTGAAGTAAGTTTGGGATTTTAAATTTTTTTCGTGAATTCCAGTTTTCAACAGAAATGCACGTTTTAGGGTCTTCTGAGTACAAATAACCAAGTCCCGAAAAAAGACTTCGTGTGTGTCGTAAGTATAGTGCAAAAACTTAAAGCCGTACGAAACTGAAATTTCATATTTAGGCAACTTTCTGTAGTGTATGTTATGTTCGTATGTGGTAATTCTAGTTCGAAACTGAAGTTGCATATTTTAAAAGCGTCTAGGCCTAAGATGGCACAGCAACTTTTCCATCAAAATCGGCCATGCAGAAGAGCCACTTTATACCATACATTTTGCACCTTTTTACAATTTTCTCTAACAATTTGGATTAAACTCTCTCTATTGAGGCAAAATTTAATGGGATTTAATAGCATGTAGGTTTTATCCTGATTGAAATAGTCTGACAGGACTTAAACGCCGACACTTTGTTTGTTTATTTATTTAACGCCACTTTGTGCTACTATGGCTAATCGGACGATGCTAGAGTGGGAGTCCATAATTTTGCCTATCTAGGTTTTATTAGGATAGGGATCTTTAACGAGTACCTGTCATCGCACAGGCTTGGGAACACCTTTTA
Source organism: Piezodorus guildinii (assembly GCA_023052935.1). Taxonomy (NCBI): domain Eukaryota; kingdom Metazoa; phylum Arthropoda; class Insecta; order Hemiptera; family Pentatomidae; genus Piezodorus; species Piezodorus guildinii. The sequence continues at coordinate 39,950,188 of CM041298.1, read as the reverse complement.
ACGTCCCCTCCGAAGGACGGCCTTAAATGCCAATTTATTAAATTTTATTCCTCTGAAGTACATTTAATTTTGTAGATTTCAAAAAATTAGGCACATCGTCTTGTTAGCATTGATAAATAACAGCTAAATATATAAGTTGAGCGAATTTGATATCCATCTAAAGCAGAAAAGTGCAAAAATATTTATATAATTTTTGTATTTTTGAACACAGTAATATGGATTTATAATATGCCGCCGAAACGCTAAACGTTTTACAAAAAATATTATTTTATAAATAATATTGTAAAAGTTAACAGAGAGTGATGAAAAGCCGATAAAACAAACTGATTGTTGTAAACAATAATATAATATATTATTTAATAAAACACATGTTTCCATTAAACCTCGCTATAAATAATTCATAAACAATTTATTTTCGCAAAAAAATTTGCTTTTAAAATTCTTAAATTGATATAATTAACTGAGGTAAGTGAAAGTAGTGTGTTGCAAGCACTTTGTTTTTAACATCAGAATTAATGAGGTGTATAAAAAAAGTAAAAGTGACCGTTCTATCAAATTTAAGATTACATCTGTAATTCTTTTAATAATAATATCTAATGATTCCCTTAGATCAAAGAAAAAAAGCTTCAGTTTAGTTATTTGTTTTAACGAAGAAACATGACAGTGTCCTACGAAATTCTCGTAATTTTTTAGCATTACTGGAATACAAATTTCACATACGCTAAAGTAAATCGGGGAATTATGAAATATGAAGAGGAAGATGTCCTTGACCAGCGACGTAGACAAATTTAGCAGTGGAGATACGACGTTGGAAAGGAAGAGTGAAGAACCGTTAATGGATATAAATGACGTTCTGCAGGGCTGTGGTGTGTCTAAACGTGTGGTCTCCATCTACTCTCCATGTTGAAAAAGGAAAAAAGTACTACGCTGGTCTCATATTTATGATTTTACTACTCAGCAATCAGCTAAGAGGTTAGATATTTGTGAACATTTATTGAAAAACTCTTTTGATATGAGATTTTCCTGGAAGATTCTCACATGTAATGAAATGTAGACTTGCTAGAAAAATCGGGTATTTGGATTATTCCAGCAAACCCACATTTCAGTGTGGTGAAAACTCCTTTTCTGGTTTTTGGAAGAGGGGCAATTTGAGGAGGAAAAAATCAATGCTTGAATATTTCTTAAAAATGTTTTTGAATTGGTTTTTAAACGCGAACCAAACCTAATCGGTTCGCAGAAATAGATGAAGATTTTAAAAGCTGTAAAATATTTAGGTTGGGATAAATTTAAAATAATGATATACAACATATGGTTTTCATAAACAATATATATCTTTTTAAATAAGTAAATAAAAAAAAGAAAGAAATCCAAGCCAAATATAAAATGGATAAATGGAAAGAAAGAACTACAAAGAGTCTAAATAAAAACATTCTAGGAAAATAAGAAATTTATATTATGCCAAATGTGATCCTTAGATGGTCTAAAAGGAAAGAAATATAACAAAAATACATCTGAAAGTTCTATCACATAATTAAGTTTGCTTTAAAGTATTAAGTTTAGAAAGGAGGGCCGTTTCTGTATTGATCTTTTTTTTTTAATTTATTCTTAGTCAAGCTATCGTTATTTCTTTTCAGATGAGTTTTCTGTGATATGAGGGGTGTTATTTGAAAATATGAAATTTTCCGAAGTCAAACATTTAATACTTTATTCATATATTTTATGGCAATTCGAAAAGGTCAAACATAGATATGAGAATTATCAAAAATTTATTAACTATGTAATTTCACATCAGTTTATCTATACAGGTATATAAAATTTTTTGATATGCTTGAGTTAATTCAGAAAAAATTGTAATTCTAAACATGGAGATTTCTGGTGCAGGGAAAACACGACTTTCACTTACCTCTGTTATTAAAATCAATTAAGAAACTATAAAATAAACTCAATGTTGAAAAATATTTTAAGTTAATGAAAATAAAAAATGAATTATTTTCGTAGAAAACATAAGATTTAGATTAAATAATATAACTATATTAAATTGTTACGTATAATACTGAGTAATAAGTTTATCTTTTATTCTTCACTTTATATTAATTTTTACAAATTTGTATTTTTTTTTTACGATCTTTAGCTTTTCAACCGTACTTTTTTAATAAGCTTCCCACCCTCTTTTTTTCAATATTTGTATTAAATTATTGTTATTTTTTTTTAACTTATACAAATTTTAAAAAATATTACAGATGAATATGCCACTATGACACTGAAATTTACAATTGCATTACTCTTTAGCTTTTCCAAGGTATATTAAACATCGTTAGAGCCGTTATTGAGAAAATCGTAAAAAATGGCAAAATGCATTATATAAAATAGGACTTCTGCGTCTGAGGATTTTGGTTTGAAAGCTGTTGTAACATCTCGGGCGTATAGTTGTCCCAAATGTAAAATTGCAGGGTTTTCGTGTTGTGAAATAGTTACCACACCCAAACTGACTTTTATAAGGAATTTGGTTATTTGCACTTAAAGGACCCTAAAATGTGTATTTCCGTTGAAAACTGAACGAACGTAATATTTTTCCTTAGTATAATTTATTTCATATATAGGTAAGTGAAAGTAAAAATACTTATAGGAAAGCTAAGCAGTGATTGGCGAACGGAATTTATTGACGAAATATCTAAATTGTTATTGGATTAGCTGGCAGTGGTTCCAGCCAATGAGGAAGGGTTATACACCAGGCTAGCTTGGGGAGCCCGGAGATAGCTGATTGAATAGCTATTGTCTAAAACTAATTGCTCCGATCAATGACTGTAACCAACATAATGACAGATTATGCCGTCCCTCTTGAGTACATACACTATACACAGTGTACTCGGTACACAATATGGCGCCTTATCAGCGAAGGCGCCCTTATCGGCCTTGATTAGGTGCAAGGCAAATTGGTTCGTTGCTCACTTTAATTATAATAAAGGTACTGATTAACTGGACCAATTACAGAACGCCAATCCTTTGATCAATAGGTCTAAGATGTTTCGAACAAGATTCTAAGCTACTCCAAGTTATTGTTTATAAATTATATCAATTAGTTAGCTGACCCAGCAAATGTTGTTTTGATATTTAAATTATTTATAGTCAATATTTTGGTTGTATGATATTAAAAGGAATGGAGCGCTGTTGATAATGACCGATAAGAAAGACGAAAACCAGATGAGCCACTGTATTCTATTTCCTCAAAAACAGCTCGAACGATTTTGATTAAACTCGGAATATTGAAGTAAAATTTAATGGGCTTTTATATCATGAAGGAAAATGAAGCCGACTTGTGCAGGCCATGTAATGAGGAATTCCTATGATAGCTGAACAGAGAGACAAGGCCAGGTGCTTGGCCGACCAACTCACCAAAGCCAACGGATCTTCATGGATGAGATTAGCAAGAGACCGAAAACTTTAGAAACATAAGTGCCAGCAACTCCCTATTTAATGTTCGTTTAGCCTTCGTTAAATACTGTAATCTCCAAACAGGGAAGCTCTAAGTGAGGGGGTTACCTGTAACATGGTGGTTAGCATAAAAGCCTTCTATGCCTAAATTCCTGGGTTCGAACTAGCAGGTGGTCCTAGGATTTTTAATAAGAGTAAAAAATCCTTAGTTATGCCGTCCTTCGGAGGGGAAGTTAAAAGGTGGTCCCGAGCCTGTTAGATGTCAGGTACTCGTTAAAGATCCCTATCCGAATTAAACCTGGATAGGCAAAATTTAGGATTCCCACTGTAACATCGTCTGATTAGCCACAAAAGCATAAATTATAAACCTTAAATAAATAAACAAACAAACTTGACTATATGTAAATACATTGATTGTAAATAGTTATTATCTTAGTCTACTGAAGAAAAATGTTTTTCTATTTGTATTTTCATGTAAATAAAGACTTATTATTATATCATGTAGGTCACATTCTGATTGAATCAGTGAGACAGGGGTTGAATGCCGATATTTTAAATTTCCTTCCTCTGAAGCATCATTAACAAATCATCTCTTTAGGATACATAAAAAGCGGCTAAAGATAAAAGTTGAAGGATTAGATAACCATCTAAAGAGGTAAAGAGCATAACGTTTTCTTAAAAGTATTTTTTTTAAATATAAGAACAGTAATATAAATGAATAATATACTGTTGAAAACCTAAAGAATATTGGCAAAATATCATCTAATATAAAAATATGTAGTGATGAATAGGGCTTATACTTAATACTGATTATTATACGCAACAATTTTATATTGTTATATTATTTAAATCATATGTTTCCAAAGACACTGATTGAACTTTATTTATTTTTTTATTAACTTTAAACTTTTTTCAACTTTCTGTTTCTTTAGTAGTTCTAAAATTAATTTTAACAGCCGAGACATGTGAAAGTCGTGTGTTGTTATGACATAATTTTAGTAATACGGTAATAAAATTATTTTTATATTCTCTATACAAAAAGATTAAATTGCAGTTAAAAAATGTGAGGATGAGGGAAGGAGGGTAAAATTTTCGGGGTTATAGGTGTTTTTTATCTCAAATAAAACCTAAGATAAGATAAGACCTATTCTCATACATACCAAATATACAAAATAAAATCGATCGAGCCGTTTCAGAAGAATACAACAAATATTGAAGTCTAATGTTAATAAATAATAATTTCTCTTCTGCGAGTTTGGTAAAGAGGAGAACTAGAACTCATTGCATGAAATGTTATGGGTAAAAAAAAACAATAAAAGTATCATTAAATTAAATATTTAAAAAATACGATAGCGATTTCGTTCACTAAAAACAAATCTAGCACACGGAGACACCGACTTTCATTAACCTTCATAGTTGAAATTCATTTTTTTAGCCCTGTTGATAACCAACAATGTGGGTCGAAACGTTGGCAAATATAATAAATATCTGAAACTATTTAGTTGTTTTATTTACCAGGACTGATTCCTTCCAGTAATTCTCAAACGGTCAACTAATTATATCAAATACGTCAATTAATTATTGTTTTTTAATGCAATTTGACTTTACCAATTGTTTATACTATATATATTGTATAAATCAGATCTTATAGCACTATTATAATTATTATTATCCATTGAGACAATATTTTAATATTTATATCAATAAAAAAAATATTACCTAATCTAGATTAACTGTTTTTATCGAAACTAAATTTGATTCTTTTAAGTTTTCACAACCTTAACTTTATATAAAAATATGGCGCGGGCAACACACGACTTTCACTTAACTCCATTTTTAAAATCAATGAAAGAATTTTTAAATACAGTTCTTTAATAAGTGAAACTATTAAAGAATTAATTAAATTAAATTAAATCTTTATATAATTATATTTTTATCTAAAATAATCAGTTAGTCTTATCGGCTTTTCGTCACTCTTTATTAACTTTTACAAGCTCTTATGTATTAGGTAATATTTTAATCTAAAATCTTTAACTTTCCAACGGTATATCATACATGTATATTACAGCTCTTATGTTCAAAAATAAAAAAATGCATTGAAAATTTTGTTTTTCAGTTTTCTCCTTTAGTTGTTATTTAAATTCACACAACTTACATATTTAGCTGTTATTTATCAATGCTAACAAGATAATTTGGTTATTTTTATAGAATCTACAAAATTGAAGGTACTTTAGGGGAAGAAAATATCGGCAATTAATCCCTGTCAGACCATTTTAATTAGAGTGAAAACTACATGATATTAAAGCCAATTAAATTTTACATCGATATACTGAGTTTAATCAAAATCGTCGGAACCGTTTTAGAGAAAATCAAAAAAAGGTGCAAAATGCATAGTATAAAGTGGCTCTTCTGGTAGGCTCATTTTAATGAAAAAGGTTTTGTAACGTCTCGGGCGTATATTTGTCTTAAATATGAAATTTCAGTTTCATAGGACTTTTCGTTTCCGCCCGGGAGTTACCACACACAAACACACAGACCTTTTTGCGGGACTTGGTTATTTGGACTTAGGGGACCCTAAAATGTGTATTTCCGTTGAAAACTGGAATTCGAAAATTTTCACGATCGCAATACTTTCCCTTACTATATATAGTAAGTGAAAGTAAAAATTCTTAAGATTTAGAGATATACACCCAATTTAATTATTTCTCATAAATAAAATACCATAGTATTGCACCTTTTTTAAGATATAGGAGCTATAGTTTAAATAGAGGTATTACAAGATTAGCATAACAGATATCTATGGTTCCAACTCTGCAGACGGCCCTTCGTTTCTTAATAGGAGTAACAAATCCTTGTTTATGCCGTCCTTCAGAGGGAATGCAAAATCGTGGTCCCGAGCCCGAGAGATGTCATGTACCAGTTAAAGATCCTTATCCTGATTCACTCTGGAAAGACAAAATTTAGCATATATCATAGGATAGCCACAGTGGCACAATGTGATGTTAAATGAATCATCAACAACCCACGTAAGGGATCTAAATGACAGGGAAATGAAGGGAGTTTAATAATAATCTCCTCGTGTGTTATAATTTAATTCGGGCGTTTATAAAGGCGATTAGCCCAGTTTGCTATGAAATTAAAGTGTGTAATCTGAGAAGGAGGGGTTTGGGTAATTTGTAAAGTGTTGTCGAGGGAGGAGAGGCTAAAAGCGGAACGCTTTGTGTGTGGATTGAAAACCTCCCCCGTCGCTATAAACACAATTTACAGCCTCTTTTAGATTGGCTACAACCTCCTGGTCAACACATTAACCACAAATTATCTTCCCCTTTACTCAAATATACATATTGTTATCCAAGTAAGGCACCCTTACGAAAACAACGCTAAAGAGCGAAATGTGTCTTTAGGAAAAAATATATCTGATATTAGGTATGGAAGTAAACATAACTTCCGTTTTCTGGAAAAGTACTCAAGAGGAAAGAATCTCAAATGTGCCTCTCCGATTTCGATCGTTTTTTATTAAGATAAAACTAGACATTAAACCATTAGAATGCAAAACATTAGAGGCCAACGCTTCCCAAGAATAGCGTAAAAAAATCGAAAATTTTGCGCCTTAAAAAAAGCATTTTATATAATACACCTGGTTTTAGTAAAGATAAAAAAATAAGTATGGTTTCAAAATTACTCTATGTCTTAGAAAAATAATAATAAAGAAAGTCATTAAAAATATTTAAGTTTTGTGCTTGGTAATAACACTAAAAATATAAATAATCTTATAAAAACATTACTTTTAATAAGATTTCTTTAATAATTGTGTTCAGATTTATATTCCTTTTTAGGAGTGAGGAACACAGTTTTTAAGAAAGCTTATTGCTTGTTTATTTATTTAACGTACGTCTAAAAAAATTTTTTTTATTTATTTATAGTAATTTACTACTGTATTAAAGAAGTAAATATGAGGAATGAAAAAAAAAAAATCATGAAAATGTCTTGGGAAAGAACTACCAAGTGGTAGCACTTCACTAACTATTTTAACTCAGTAGGTCCCGAGGCCACCTTCTTTTCAGTCAGCTTGGAGAGTTATCAGGGATATCTAAGGAAGATAAATTACGGACATGTGGATTTGTATGGGCAGAGAGTTTAGAATGAAAAGAGGAGTATCTATCACAGGCTATGTCTGCAACAAATGGAATGCGAAGGTCGTTATGAATGAGTTGTTTTGTAACAAAATAAGGAGCATTAAGGATTTTGCGAAAGATTTTGGATTGTAATGACTGGATGCGGAGGAATGCGGGAGGAATTAGATGGTTTCGTAGAGCCCCAAACCTTGATTTTATACGTCCAAATAGGTCTGATAATAGTTAAAGAAATACGTGTTTTATAATTAAGTGGAAGGTTGGAGCGCTTGTCCAGTAAGTGTTAAAGTAGTCGAAAACGTCGAGCAGTTTCTTGTCGTTTCAGTCTTCCAAATCAGACTTTCGTCAAGGTGGAGTCCTGGGAGTGATTTAAAGTGTATAAAACTAATTGTAAATACTTGGTGTAGATTATAATTTCTATTTTTGGATATATTAACTGGAAAAACACGTTTCTAACAGAATTCAATGTAATTCTTTAACCATTTTTACATCTAAATTTATTTAAAAGTGTTGCGCGCATTCTATTTTTCTTTTCTTCAATAATGAAACTTTGTAATTTTGAAGACTACAAATTTGAAGACTTACGTTTTAAGGTCTGTAGAACTCTAATAACCAATTAAAAAAAAAAATCCGTTTGTCCGACGTACGCGCTCAGCGGCATTTCTCCGAAACTACTAGACCAATTTTTTTGACATTCGGCACAAAAATAACGCATCCAACGATGATTTTAACACCTGGAAGTTAACTAAATAAATATATAAATAAAATAAAGAATTGGGAAAACAATTGAATAGAGAAAAAATCGATAGAGTTTTAATTTATAAATATTTTAATGTAATAAAATATATTAATTAATAAAAAATATGTTGCTTTTAGAGCTATTTCATAGAGAATAAAATTTTCTACAAAACGAAAAAAAAAGAAATGTGACTCATGATAACTCGGTTATTATTGATGATAGAGAAAAAAATGTGAGATGTTCTGGACCAGGAAATTTTATTTGGATTATTTTAATGAAAATTGAAATAAAATAATATGAAAGAATAAAGCAGTCTAATTTTATAAAAATGGAAAAAGAATCTTTTAAATCGATAAAGAACTAGCGGAGATATAGCATTTTGAAATTTTATGAAGTGATATGCCATTTTCTCTTGAATTATTTATTGCTTTTCATATTAGTTATTTACCTGTAAACTGCTATATAATCAGTAATAAACAATTGTACAATAATATGCAGAACTTTTTTTTTGTTTTTATTATAAAGACGGGTTTGACTTGTAATTCTTTATATTTAGGCTGTCGTAAATATAATTTCATGTCAGCTCATTTTCTCCAAATACAGGAAATATAAACATATCGACAATGAAGCACAGAACAAAATAAAATGAATTGCTAAACGAAATACCAACTCGTCTTGTTATTTCTGATACGGAACAGAGTATGTAGGCGATTTATTTTGTTGGGAGTGTGTTTGACACGGAGCTATGTATCAACTTCAATGTCAATTATAGAAAATGCATGGGGAGCTGTGGTCTTTTCGAAAATAAATCTGTGTCAGCGGTAACGGCGAAAAAACATAAAACAAATATTCGCTATTTCTTAACAGCTATCATTATTTATTGTAAAAATAATTCGAAAATTCTCTTTGTATGCTTAGCTAATGAACATTCATTAGCTAATGAACGAATTACATTTTTTTTTATTACAATTATTTAACTAATATTGAATTGCACAGCACTTGAAGAAGAACAGCCCAATAAGTACTCATTTGTAAATATTAAGATTAAGTACTTTTTTTTATTTAATTTTCCTTTTGGCTATTGTAATTCTTAATTAATAATAAAACAATCTGGTGTGTGCAACACAAGACTTTCACTTACCTCGGATATTAACATCAATTTAAGAAATATCAAATAAAAATAGTTGATAAAAAAAAATTATATTTTTTTTTGTAAAATCATAAAATTGTTACTTGTAATTACTAATACCCCTTCTACGGTAACTTTAGGGGTCGGATCCGACCCTATCGTCTGTTTTTACATTCACTTACCTGTATATGAAATATATATTTAAGGAAAGTTTTTCGATAGTGAAAATGTTTGAATTTGAATTTTCACCGGCCTCAGGGCAGTATTCTTGGACACATTCTTTACAGCTGACATCCCAACCCATCCTTCATTTCTACTTATGCTGATGACACCTGTGTATTGTCAGTCAATAATGATCCCACGATTGCCTCTCAAACTCTTCAATCCCACATCAGAGAACTTTAAGTATGTTGTCAGAATTAGAGGATAAAGATAAATTCCAATAAATCCCACCAAATAACCTTAATCCTGCGTCGTAAACCGATGACATCCTGCCCTACTGATTCCTTTAACAACACTCCGCTTGTCCTCATCCAACAAATCCGATATCTAGGACTCCATCTGGACAAACGTCTTACTTGGAAACCTCGCACAAGACTGAATTGACAAGAAACTGATCGACGTTTTCGACTACTACAACACTTACTGGACCTCAAACCTTCCGCTTAATTACAAAAGACTCATCTACATTACTATCATAAGGCCGATATGGACTTACGGAGTAGAGCTTTGAGGCCCTACTAAACCATCGAATTCCTCCCATCAAATTCATAGAATCATAAAATATGGAACTGTTTGTATTTCAACGATGGTTAGTTTTCAATATTTTCTTAGCTATGGTAATATGGACTCAAGCAACCCTAAAACATGTAGTTCCGTTGAAATCTGGAATTCGAAAATTGAACACATTATGATTCATATATGAAAGTAAAAAATGTATTCTTGAAAAGGAATATTCTTCAAAAATATTCCCATCTATATCACTTTGGTCAAGCAGAAGCTTCGTGTAAGTGTGTTTCTAACCCATCCATTTGACTCAAAATGTTATATCAGTAATTAATTAATTTTACCTCTGCAATTAACTTACGAGGGTTTTCAAAAAAGGCATTAAATATTCTTACGTGTCATTGGATAGGGACGATTTCCTGAAGGGTATATTATCAGACGTAAATGGAAACCTTACAAATTATATTAGACCTTTGCGAGCTAATAGTGTGTTTCATTAATGCCCTTATAGAAGATGGGTCATTGATGGACTGAGGCCAGTCACGTGAGGTATAGCGTGAGTCCGAGTCGATTTATTGGACGAAACTTCTCTCTTCTTTCGGTTTTATTTCGGAATTCATTCTTTTTAAGGACTCCTTTCATTACAAGAGTGTATTTTTAGAAACCATAAAAAGATTAAAATAACAATAAATGAATCCTTAATACGAAATTAGTCTAATAGCCTTGACTTCTGACGGTTCATGGTTTTTTATCATACATGTAACTAGTAGACGCTCCCTATGTTTATGTTAAAAAAATCTCTGTCTGACCAATTGCAATTACCAAGAAAATATGTTTATTGCATATGAAAGATCTCTTTTTAAAAATTTTTTTTTTATTGAGATATATTACAATTTGTTTCTATATGGACATTAGCAATAGTGATAAAAGATCCCATTCACACAATATATACAGTATACAATGATAAAGTCAAAATTTAAAAAAAAATAAATAAATAAAAAAATTTTAAAAGGTGAAATAACGAAAGATGACTATAAAACGATAAAATAGAAACGAAATAAGATTATCCATAAATATTGATTAATAAATAAAAAAATTAAAATGATAAATTAAAAATTAAATATTTAAAATAAAAAGTAAAATTAACTTCACTGATATAATTAAATTTTTGTATTTTTTTAAAATGTAATTAGAATAAAATTGACTTCTTGAGAAGAGAGCAAGTGTGATTTAAATACATACTTAAGAACAGATAAAAAAAAGTCTGGTGCGCGCAACACATGACTTTCACTTACCTCCGTTGTTATAATAAATTTGAGAAGTTTTAAATACATTTAGAGATAAAAATAAATTGTTAAGGAATGAATCACCTTGAGTTTTAACAGAAACACGTGTTTTATTAAATAATCTATTATTATATAGAGTTTATGCTTGGACATGGCTCAGTAATGCCCTGATGATGGCTCACAAGCTTGAGCCGAAACGTTGGCAAAATTAAAAACTCTTCAAAAATGACTGATTCCTGACTATTCCACCTATAATAATCTATTATATTATTATCTATGATAATCAATTAGTTTTATCGGCTTTTCATCACTCTTCATTAAATTTTTTTGTATAAGATAATAATTATTCTAAAATATTTAGCTTTCCAACGTTATATTACACCTCTATCTTACTGTTCATTTGTTCAAAGAACCAAAAATTACATTAAAAACATATCTTTGCTCTTTTCTCGAATAGTTGTATATCGAATTCTTTCAACTCATATATTTATCCGATTTTTTATCAATGCTAACTGGGTGGTATGGTTAATTTATTAAAATCAACAAAACTAAACTTTCCTAAGAGATTAAAAATTTAAAATATCGGCATCTAAGCACTGTCAGACTGTTTCAATCAGAATGAAACCTAAATGATATTAAAGTCTATTCAATGTCACATTGATATAGCAAGTTTAATAAAAATCGTTAAAAACGTTCTTGAGAAAATTGTGAAAAGTTGCATGGTATTAAGTGGCTCTTTTGGTAAGCCGAATTTGATGAAAAAGTTATAAAAATATAAAATTGTTACTTATAAGTTCACACACTATTCGTCATTATACATTACCTTTTAAAACTTTGTGTATAAGAAAATATTTTTTCTAAAATCTTTAGTTTTCCTACGGTACATTTTACACTTATTTCCGTTGAATTCTCCAAGTCGTAGATTTTCAAGATCGCAATATTTTCTCTTACTATACATTTCATATATACGTAAGCGAATGTAAAAATTTACTTGGCTACTGTGGTATATATTTTTCTTTTTTATTAGTATAGATACGAAAAGTGTACCATTTAATTCGCCATTGATCCTCATTAAACATCATACAGCTTTCTCATGAACTATCAAAGCGTCGTTTTTGTCTCATATGTAGTACATTAAGAACGCCAAATTGAAAACTAGAATGTTGTCATTGAGGTCTGTAATTTGTAGGTCAATTTCCCACTTGAATGATCAATAGACGTCTAGCATGCGGTCTGCGGGATCGGTTCATTTATGCAAATAGATCTTTGTTAATGTCTATTCATGTGTGTCTAGTCATGTTACATTGAATAAAAAAAAAACCTTGATGATGTAACTTTTAACGCAATATTTCATTTCACATTTAATAAAATAGAAAATATAACTTTGATGAAAAAAATAGTCCGAAACTACAAAAAAATAAAATAAAATGTTACTTTTTAGTGTTTGCATATCAAAGTTGTATGTTTATTATTTAACATCACCTTATGCTACTATGGTTATTCGGACGATGCTCCAGTGGGAGTCCTAAATTTTGCCTGTCCAGGTTTAATTAGGACAGGGATTTTTAACGAGTACCACAGCACAGCCTCAGGACCACCTTTTTACGCCCCCTCCAAAGGACGGCATAACTAAGGATTTTTTAACTCCCATTAAAAAATCCTAGGTCCAACCGCGGGTTTAAACTTGTCTACTTTGGCATAGAAGGCTTTTATGATAGCTACCCTGCTACAGATGATACCGTGGCACCTCTCATAAATCCCCAAGTTGTTTGTTTAATGCAATTTATATTTTAATAACGAAACCACTTTCTAAATAATTTTTATTCATCATTAAAAGAATATTAATTATAACGTTGCGCCAATAAAATATTTTATTTCGAATGCTTGTAATTCATAATAATTTAAAAAAAAAAAACTGTACCTTTACAACCCATGTATGGTCTTGGTAAATATGGAGATTCAAATTTTTTCTAGACCAACGGTCGTGTAATGAGGGAATTGGTCTTTGATCACCCTCACCAGCTAGGTTTTATCGCCGATTTGTTTGCGTACCCACTTTATGGAGGCTAGGTCTGCCCCAGGGGGTCTTCATACCCAACGTCTTCCCCTGATTGAATTAACATAATAAATAATATTCTGTCATACCCGGGACTCGAACCCAGGACCCAGAAAACAGTAGACTAGTATTCTTTCCATAAACAAATAACTTAAAAAAAAGAAAAGAATCTCTGATGCACACAACACTCGACTTTCACTTACTCCAGTAGTGAAAATCAATTTAATCAATAATTTAAAATAAAATAAGAGTAAAAAAAAGATTAAAGATTTACTACGGAAAGAGATGCGATGGAAACTTTTAATATCAAACAATAAAAAATACAACCACTTAGTTTTATTCTATTTCAATTATTCTCTCACTACCTTATACTACAACTTTCTATACAAGATAACATTTTTATAAAATATTTTGGGTTATAACGGTAGATCATACATCTATATTACTATTTTATGTTATTACTATTTTTTATGAGAAAAAAAAATATATATATATATATATATTTGATCTTTTCTCCTTTAGATGGTTCACCTTATATTTTTACCCGATTTTAATTAAGATAAAATGGAAACCGTATATGCAGCTCATAAAGAAAATATCGCATATAAATGAAATTTCATATTTAAGACGATCATAGATCCGGGATGTTACAGGAACTTTTTCAGTAAAATTTGTGTGTGCATTTTTTTAACGTAGTTGTAAAATCCATAAATAAATTTATATAATTTTTAACTTCGTTTATAAAAGAAAAAATCTAAATTACTTTTGGGCAGATGTTGATCCTTCTGGTCGATGCCTAACGTAAAAGATAACGAACTTAACAAGGCTGGAAGTTCATTGTGGAAGAACATGCGAAGGGAAGGTTTGTTCTAAGCGGAGATAACATCAGTTAATTTTTCTTTAACACCTCCCCCTCACTTCCCTTTAAGCTAAAGGATATTTAAGAGGCACCCTCCTTTTTGATATGTAAATTAGCTGGTAAACCAAAAATCTGCATTTATTCATTAATTAAAATGAGTCCTATTGTTTTTAACATTATCAGATACCGAAGGGGAAAATCATTAATCTTTTCTATAAATATACTGATTCAGTAGTTTTGGTTTATTATTTTCAATAATCAACCTTTGTAATCGGCCAAAAAAAAAATTAAAAAATCACCCCAGCTCAATATTTGGGAGCTTACGTTTCAAGATGCGTAGGATGGGGATAACGAATAAAAAACAATCCGTTTGCCCGCCGTCCGCGGCATTTCTCCGAAACTACTGGACCAATTTTTTTTAAATTCGCCACAAACATATTAGTGAATGCAACGATGGTCCTAACACCTAGACGTTTATATAAGCTGGTTAGTTTTGAAATGGCGGCTGATTAAACGTGATTTAATTAAATAACAAACAAAAAAACTGCGAATAATTATATAAAAGAGAAAAAAGAAAAGAAAAAAAATTGAAATTTCACAGATAAATACGCTCATAACTTAGTTATTTTTGACGATAAAGAAAAGTATGTATAGAGTTTTTAATCAAGAAGGGCGATAGATATAAAAAAAAAAAAAAATTCTTATGTACATTCAAGTAACAAATTATAATAGATGTAATTCCACAAAAAAATCGGTTATTATTAAAGATAGAGAAAAATCAAAATGATTTTCGAGATCAAGACAACGCAATGAATGATGAGCAAATAAAAAAGATTATATAGTCAATTCACGACTTATAAGAGATGTGATTCCCTGATAACTCGCTTATTGTTGATGATAAAGCTAAGATGTAAGGTGTTCTGGAATCAGGAATTTTCATTTCAATGAAAATCGAAAGAAAAGAAAAGGAAATAGTAACGCAGTCCTGTATTAATGAATTATTGCTTTTCATATTACTTAATCAATACCTATATAAACAGTTATACCCTAATATTGTTATTTGGAAATAATAAACCATTATTTAATAATTTGCAGCGTCTTTTCAATATCTATGAACAGAAGATTTTATAGAACCAAAAAAAAGGTTTAGTTTCTATATAATTAATTACATACCAGATACAATATCAGATTTAGACTATACCATGATAATAAGTTAAATAGATATTTTACAAATATGAAAGACAATGTACAAAAAGAAAAGAAAAAAATGTTATTAATAACATAAATTGAGAAAAATGTAAAAGATGCTATATAGGAGAAGCATCTAAGATATTAAAAACGAGGTAAAAGAGCATATAAATAATTGTAAAAATATTATGCTATGAGTGGAAAAAGCTATATTTTTGGCTAATCATAGCATAGTTAATGAGCATATAATAATAATTTAAAAAAAAATATATATAAAAACTATGGAAACAATATATATATATATATATATATATATATATATATATATATATATATATATATATATATATATATACAGATATTAAAAATAAATTAGAATTAGAAATAAAAATAAAATATAGACAAATAAGTCTATCTCATTTTTCTTTATTATGGTAATTTAATAATACAGAAATATTTGGCAAATATGAATTAAAAATTGTAAATAAAGGTTAAAACATAGTATTTTAGTTTTAAGTACGGTAGTTATGCAATAAAGTTTTTTTGTTTTTTTTTTTCAGTGACGCGATAGGCTTTGCAGGGGCCTCGCGGTGTAATCTCGATGCAATTTGTAGGGTAGAGTCATCACTCCCTACGCCTAATAAAGTTTAGTATGTGATAATGAAGAGAGTGAATTATTATAAAGTTATGTAATAAGTTTGTTTAAATATACAATTAAATACTAACAGACATAATATTCTTCTAACAGAGATTTTAGCTATCGTGTCCGAGTAGCTATAGCTTATACCCTGTTAATATAATCGTGGAGTCTCAAATAGGCTTGTAAAGTTGGGCTGAGTGAAAAACGAATTCCGTAAAAGTTATTATTCGATGAACGGACTCGTGGGCGTCCGAAAGTTAGGCCTAAGCGTTGATGGGAGGATTGTGTTAAGTCTGATATACGGGGCTTGGGCTCGAACGGTAATTATTTGACGAATCTGTGAAGGCAGTATTTAGCGGTATTTCGAACCTTCGGCTTCGTTAGGTATATTGTTATATATACATGTTTATTAAGGTTTATTCTTTATTATTGCGTTAATTTTTAGGCTGTTTTTCGATGATCTCAAGACTAAAACAGCTATGTAAACTGTATAAATAAATATAATCTGAGAGAAAATGGAAATAAGGGTGGTTGAAGGGCCGGGATCGTAAACTGACTGCGCACCCTTCACCCTTAGCCCCTAGTCAGCACTTTTCCCCCGCCCAACTTTCCACGGCCTTTATATAGAACATAAGGTCCTCCGGATGATGGATTGGGCCACAGCAATATATGTATATCACACATCCACAATAAAATTCTAACGCCATAAATTTTAATATTAGGGCTTCCCATCACTCCATAGAGCAGAACTTGATTTGATATTAGAACAAAGCAATAATATTTATATGATTTTGACCAGTGGATCCCAATAAAAAATATTCGCGGACCCCTTCTTCCTTTCGCTTCCGTGACAAGGATTCCCTAAATCCTATAGATAGTGAATATATTTGTATATACGTGTGTACATATCGATACATATATTGTATGTTCTTTCCCTGTACTCTCATGTAGCAAGAGAAAAATTGCAATTCTGAACATTTTATAATTTAATTTTGGTCGGTACACGTCCAATTTTCTATGATATAGTTTAGCTTTGTGGGCAATTAATTTATCCTGTTATGATCAAATGCATCTATAAGTTTTAATTCAGGAATCACCACTGCTAACTTCAAAACGTTATATCTCCACTATATCTCAATCAATTTCACTGATTCCTATTAGTTTCACTTATCTATATATAAAATATATAACAAGGAAAAGTATTGTTATTGTGAAAATTTTTGTAATTCGAATTTTCACTGGAAATACACATTTTAGTATCCCCTGATTGAAATGTCCAAGTTCCGCAAAAAGGACTACTGTGTGTGTGTTATGAAACTGGAATTTCATATTAACACTAATATACGCCCGAGATGTTACAGCAACTTTTTCATCCAAATCAGCTAACCAGAAGATCCACTTTATACTATGTTTTTTTTACCTTTTTACGATTTTCTCAAAAACACTTCTAACGACTTTGATTAAGCTCGCTGTTTCGATGTAAAATTAAATAGGCTTTAATATAATTTACGTTTCAGCCTGATTGAAGTAATCCAACAATGCTTCAATGCTGATATTTTTTTTCCTTTAATGTACTTTAATTTTTTTGGTTTCGCTAAAAAAGTAACCATACCATCTTCTTAGCATCGATGAAAAGTGGCTAAATGTAAATGTTGAACGAATTTCATGACTAACTAAAGGAGAAGAGAGCAAACATATTTTATCAATGCAGTTTTTGAATTTTTGAAAATAAGAAAATTAACATAGATGTATAATGTACCGTTAGAAAGCTTAAGATTTTAGAAAAAATATTATCTTAAAATAAATATTATATACAAATGTGTAAAAGGTAATGTGAACTGACGAATAGGGCATGAACGTATTACTGATTATTATACATAACAATATGTAATAGATAAGTCAGAATAGTGTAGACCAACGGTTCCCAACCAAAAAAAAAAACTTTACACAATCATTTCAATGGCAACGACCCCGTAAGTCCTAAAATATAAGATATATATTTAGAGTTTTATTGGGCTACACTGTATCACGTACATTGCGAGTGAAATACCTTTACCGAAGCTCTATATATGATAAATGGCCTAATTAGAGAAATGATAAAGAAAAAAAAAAGAACCGGGCTCTACGAGTGTACTCCAATCCGCGAAAAATTAATAACTAAAATTTAATGTTAAACCTGACTGATAGTACTAGGATTTTTTAAAGAGGGTGAAAAATACTTCGTTATTGCGTTTTTTAGTAGGGACGTAAAATGGTAGCTCAGATCCCCTGATTGAAATGTCCAAGTTCCGCAAAAAGGACTACTGTGTGTGTGTTATGAAACTGGAATTTCATATTAACACTAATATACGCCCGAGATGTTACAGCAACTTTTTCATCCAAATCAGCTAACCAGAAGATCCACTTTATACTATGTTTTTTTTACCTTTTTAACGATTTTCTCAAAAACACTTCTAACGACTTTGATTAAGCTCGCTGTTTCGATGTAAAATTAAATAGGCTTTAATATAATTTACGTTTCAGCCTGATTGAAGTAATCCAACAATGCTTCAATGCTGATATTTTTTTTCCTTTAATGTACTTTAATTTTTTTGGTTTCGCTAAAAAAGTAACCATACCATCTTCTTAGCATCGATGAAAAGTGGCTAAATGTAAATGTTGAACGAATTTCATGACTAACTAAAGGAGAAGAGAGCAAACATATTTTATCAATGCAGTTTTTGAATTTTTGAAAATAAGAAAATTAACATAGATGTATAATGTACCGTTAGAAAGCTTAAGATTTTAGAAAAAATATTATCTTAAAATAAATATTATATACAAATGTGTAAAAGGTAATGTGAACTGACGAATAGGGCATGAACGTATTACTGATTATTATACATAACAATATGTAATAGATAAGTCAGAATAGTGTAGACCAACGGTTCCCAACCAAAAAAAAAAACTTTACACAATCATTTCAATGGCAACGACCCCGTAAGTCCTAAAATATAAGATATATATTTAGAGTTTTATTGGGCTACACTGTATCACGTACATTGCGAGTGAAATACCTTTACCGAAGCTCTATATATGATAAATGGCCTAATTAGAGAAATGATAAAGAAAAAAAAAGAACCGGGCTCTACGAGTGTACTCCAATCCGCGAAAAATTAATAACTAAAATTTAATGTTAAACCTGACTGATAGTACTAGGATTTTTTAAAGAGGGTGAAAAATACTTCGTTATAGCGTTTTTTAGTAGGGACGTAAAATGGTAGCTCAGATCCTATTGCTAAGCTAAGTACCCTTATTTTAATTAAACCTAGATAAGAAAGAGTTAGGACTTTAACTTAAATATCGTCCGATAACCACAGTAGCATAAAATGACGTTACATGAACACAAATTATTTAAAATTAAAAACTTATGTAAAAATGAAGTTAAACAAATATTGATCATTATCTTCTGCGATAAATCATACATATCCTGCTTCTGTAAGCTAATTTTTTTGAAATGTTAAAAAAAATTAAATTTAAAGGTTGTGATTGTACAGTAGCAGGCACAAGTCAGTAAATAGCAGAAATTTTATCACTAAGAATATTAAAATTATCCGTGTAGGGTTTATGGTTAAAGCCAAGGATTCACAAGTATTTTACTTTAAGGTAATTTAAAATTATTTGCCAATAACATACCGCAGGACATCGTCTTGAGAACGACTGGTGTAGACCATTAAGTTGCCCAGGAACCCCATTGCCTACACCGTATAACTTACGTTTCATGCTAAATACCAATGCTATCGAAATCCCGTAGACCAGAAATGACAACTCAGGGTTTACTTTAATCAGCGAAACATCGAATCACTAACATTTGAAACAAATGTAAGATAGGTATTTATTCAAATACACATAAAGAAAGCAAATATTTTTCTTCATATAATAAGAAGATACATCTGTCCTATCAGCTCATCCTATTCGAAATGTAACAAAATGCCCTATTTTATGTTAGGGTAATTTAGAATAATTTATCCATAATCCATTGCGGAACCCCTAGAATCGTCGAAGGACCCTGAGTACGATCAAGTAAGAACATTTTTTTTTTAATACATTGTCCCTTCTAGTAAAGGGCTCCTTCCTTCGTAATCCGAAGCCGTGAAAAAAACAATAAGAATGACCCATTCATAAATTAATATTCACATATGATATTTTATATGATAATAATAATAATAATAATAATAAAAAATCCTGCAAATTATTACACAATGGTTTATTATTTCCAAATAACAATATTATAACTGTTTATAAAGCTGTAGAAATGCAATTAACTAAAATTAAAATCAATAAATAATTCAAAGGAAAATGGTATATCGCCACTGATAATTTCAAAACGCTATATCTCTGCTAGTTCTTAACAGATTTATATGATTCTTTTTCCTTTTGTATAAAATTAGACTGCGTTACTATTTCCTATTATTTTATTATATTTCAGTTTTCATTGAATTTCATAGATTCCACAAAACCTGACATTTTTTCTCTATCAACAATAACAACCGAGTTATCAGGGAATTACATCTCTTATAAGTTGTGACTTGGCCTTATTTTATTTTAAGATTTTTTCTTCTTCTCATTGTTCATCGACGTTTTCCCTTTCTTCAATAATAACCGTTTTTTGGTGAAATTACATCTATTATAATTTTCGACTTAAATATACAGATTTATTTTATTATTATTATTTTTTTTTATAACCGCAGTTTACTGATTCCAAAACTTTATACATATTTTTCTCTATCTTCAAAAATAATTAGTTATGTGTGCATTAATGGATACAATTTCAATTGTGTTCTTTTATTTTTTATCTTTTTTATAATAATGCGCATGTTTTTGGTTTAAAAACACTAATACATAATTTCTTTATCTTTAATAATTACTGAGTTTTGGGAAGTACATTGGGATGAGATTTCAATTTTTCCTTTTCCCTGTATGTTTTTCTTGTTTATATAGCTTTTTTGATTCTAAAACTCTGAACAAATTTATTTCTATCTTAACAAATAACTGATTTATTGAAATCAATCACTTCTAATCGACCGCCATTTTAAAAATAACCAGCTGATATTAATGTCAAGGTGTTAGGATTATCGTTGCATGTCATCGTATTTTGTAGCGGATTTAAAAAAAAAATGGTCACGTAGTCTCGGAGAAACGCCGCGTACGGCGGACGGCGGACAAACGGTTTTTTTTTTATTTTTTTTTTTTTTGCGAAAGTTCTACGTATCTAGAAACATCGGAGGGGAAAGAAGGAGGGGGGGGGGGTAATCTTTATTATTATTTTTTTTTTTTAGTTGGTCGATTACAAAGTTTTATTATTGAAATTAATAAACCAAAATGCGATACATATCCATTAGTAGGTTAGTAAATATATTAACCATAAAGGAAGTATATTATAAATATGGTAGGGAGTGGATTAGGAAAGGGAAATACTAATAAGGAAGGGAGGGCGGCCATTACATTAGAACCCACCTTCCCTCACCCCTTTAAAGTCGGATTTATCTTCAGCCTTTTTGTCTTAGTTTTCTCTCCCGTATCTTCATTTTTCTTCATTTCAACATTACGCCCTATTATGAACTCTTTTTTTTTTTCTATCACTTCATTCGTTTTGTGGCTTATATAAATCTCTTTACCTGGAGTACTAAAGATATTTTTTATATATGCTTAATGTATGTCTAAGTTAAAAAGCAGCGTAACAGTATATTATAACTGAATTCAGGAGCCACCTATACTGTAGTAGCTAGCTTAACAACCTTCTATGTCCTAGTTGTGGGTTCAAACACGGGATATAGCTCTTTAGGGTTGGGGATAAAGTGACTACCACGCTCCTAGTGTGTCCCCTATATATAATTTTATGCTACAGCGGGAGTCCTAAATTTTTTGCTTCTTCAGGTTTTATTAGGATAGGAATCTTCCACGAGTACAGGCACGGGGCTACATTTAATAATTAAGTAAATTGAATTTTTATAGAAACAGGTTCATTATTAAATAAAAAAAATAAATTAAAATTTATCTAAAAAAAAAGTTAATTTTATCGGTTTTTCATCACCCAGCGTTAGCTTTTAGAAGTTTGTGTATAACATAATATTTTTTTTCTAAAATCTTTAGCTTTCCAACCGTATATTAGGGGTACTCCCTACGACGTTTGATATATCATACTTTTTGTGCTATTTTGCTAAACCCGTCAAGTTTCTATAGTTATTTCCTGTAGAAACTCGATGAGTTTAGCAAAATAGCACAAAATATGCTATAGCAAACGTAGTGAGTACCCCTATTAAATAGGGGTACTCACTACGTTTGCTATAGCATATTTGCTAAACCCGTCGAGTTGCTACAGTATTCCAGTAGAAATTCGATGGGTTTAGCAAAATAGCACAAAAATATGCTATAGCAAACGTAGTGAGTACCCTAATGTACATGTATATTACTGTTCTCAAGTTTAAAAAAAAATTTTTTTGGTGCGGGCAACACACGACTTTAATTTACATCCGTTTTTAAAATACAGTTATAGATAAAAATGATTGAAACTTTCAACTACTATTTAAATTGAGTTTCTATAAAAACATATGTTTTATTATAAAATCAATATTATTATTATCTAAAATAATCAGTTAGTTTTATCGGCTTTTTATAATTCTTTAATAAATTTTACAAGCTTATGTATAAGATAACATATTTTCTAAAATCTTTAGCTTTCCAACGGTAATTTAAGTTATGATTATATTAATCGGAACATGCTCTTTTAATTTGTTTATATATATTTATTTCTCATAACATATCAAAGATGATTATTACATTACGTTTCGAGGTACCTTATGCCTCATCTCCAGATTTTCAAATATTATCTAAAATATAATTGAATAAATATTATAAGCAATTATATATACATTAAGAACACATTATTAATAAATTAGAATCAATTTATCATTTAAAATATTTGCATTCTGTTTATTATTATAATTCTACTTACATTTATTTCCATATTGTATCCCAATATAGGTCAATTACTATTATATATTCTTCATATTAAGCTCATAGATATGAATAATCATTCTGTTAAAATCTATCTTTTCACTATCACGTATTCATTGTTTCAACCTTTTGTTGCTGTGCACTTGCAACTGTCATGTATACTAAAATAGCATTTATCTAATACCTTTCTTGTGCTAATCAATGTTTTCAAATATGTCTGTATTATAATTCTTGTGGTCGAACACAAAACATTTGCATTAAAAAATATGTTTGCACAAATATGTTATCTCTTTTAGTTGTTTATTAAATTCACTCAACTTGCATATTTAGGTGTTATTTATCAATGATAACAAGATGATGTGCCTAATTTTTTTAACTCTACAAAATTGAAGGAACTTATAAATTATCGGCATTAAAGCCCTGTCCGACTATTTTAATGAGAATGAAACCTACATTATATGAAAGCCCATTAAATTTTACTTCGATATAGCGAGTTTAATAAAAATTGTTAAAGCCGTTAAAGAAAATCGTAAAAAGGTGCAAAATGCATGGTGAAAATTAGCTCGTCTGGTTTAATGATTATGAAGAAAAAGTTTCTTTAACGTATCCGCTGTATAGTTGTTCACGCCGGTGGGTGATACTTGACTATTCCTTGGGGCGTCGTGCATCACTTGTTTATGGAAAATAAGTTTATTTTTTTTTTTTTCCCAATATTACATATTGTAGATATTAACAAGCATAAGGGTTTATTTATTAAATATTTTTTAACTTCCAACATCCATAATCAAACAACTCTTATCGGTCAATTAATTTCACTTGATTACTGTTCTTTAAAATTTTTTTTAGATGAGCGTGATTTCTTTTCATATTTTTATTCGAATAACATGATCTAAGAATATAATATATAATAATAATAATATAAGAATCTAGTTTTTAAATATTTCCATAATTATTCCTAGTCATATGTGTATGTCAAAACTGTTACAATCTCGATTTTAGTCTGGAACTGTTGTGATATCTCATTAAACACATTGGAACTTGCAACAGAGTGGACCCGCCCCACGAAGCATAAGCAGCTAAGACAGTCTCGCCCCACGCGTAAAAAGGTAGATATTCGCCCCGCGGCGGACGTGTTAAATATGTTATTTCAGTTTCTTACGACTTTTCGTTTTCACGCTAAACTTACTCTCTTCCCCCTTCCCACCAACACACAGATCTTTTTTTGGGTCTTGATTATTTGGGACTCAGTGGACCCTAAAACGTTAATTTCCGTTGAAAACTAGAATTAGAAAATTGTCACGTTCGCAATACTTTCCCTTAATATATATTTCATATAGTATAAAAAACGGGAACCATAAGATTAGGTTAGATACATAAGAGTATGTTATGTTGGCCTCTTAGGGACGAGCATAAACCTCCATTCCTTAGCCATGCCATCTCTATTTGATTCTATTCTAGTAGGTAGAATCATCTTATAGCTCTTAATGGATTCCCTTTTTACAATAACGCCATAATACCGTAAGTTACCGGTGGAAATGAATGATGGAAGCTACCGGTTACTAATACCGACAGAGCTACCTGTAGATACCCCGGCAGAGAGCGGCCCATCGACCTGAACTTCCATTACAGCGGAGGTGGGGGGCGGGGAGGGGGGTGAATTATTAATCGGAGGTCGACCCGGGGTCATTACAACTCCCCGAACCTAAATCCTCTAATGCCTTTTCAATCCTCGACCTCGGCCCCTTTTAAATTGCTTACTCTCATTTTTTACCAGCGCCACCCCCTCCATCCCTTCCCCAACTTGGGACTAATTGCTACAAACTTCCCAATCTATGGAGATCGATCGAGCCCATAGATATCCTCCTGTAGTCCTGCATTCCTGCCCCGGATGTTTCAAGAACTCATTAGTCTATTCCTGGTCCCAACGAGGGATGAGCAAATGATACCGGTCAATTAAATTTTTGACAATAATCCATAGTTGGGTTGAGCTAGCGATACTGGTTTAACCCTTCTATTTTACCTACTTATCTATAAATATTACATTTATTAAATATGATTTTCCTTCACAAGCGTCCTAGGGCTTGTGAGAAATATTCGCTTGATACGTAAGATTTAAAACATTCAGCAGTAGTTATACTGGGAATAACAATTAATAAATACGTGTTTGATACGTCTCATCTAACTTATTCTGTAGTGATTGATGTCATATTTTTACTGGAAATATTGTGTGTGGCTAGCGCGCTAGTCTCCTACGTCAGAGTTGTGAGTTCGAGTCCTAGTCCCAGCGGGACTTTCATAAGAATATAATTAAATGGGGATTCATTCACAGCCTCTCCCCCGAGTAGTGAGACTCGTCAGCCTACTGGTGGCTACTTGCAAAAAATAGGCGTAAAGAATGATGACCCTACCCTAAACATTTCATCGCGAAACGAGCATATTCTCCCAGGAGTCTATACCATGCGACCAAGGGCCTACACGGCCTGTCGCACCAATGAAAAAAAATTTAAAAAATAACTATATTTTCAAAATAAATGATAACTAGCAGAATGGAAGCTTGTTGTTATAGCCCGTTACAATATTTAATTTTATATTCAAGTCAAGCCTACAAATAATTCTTTGGTAATGAAATAAAATTTTAAAAAATCTTTATTCTGAGACCTAGTACCCCTTAGAAGAAAAAACAATGACAAAAAAATTAATGGAGAGGCGGTTTTACGGATAGATATAGGCAGGAAATTGCAAAAGGATGTTGAGCGAACGAGAAAGGATTTGTGAAAGGACGTAGTTTTATGTGATGGGGTATAAATATTAATTGGTTGGGTTCTAGTATTCAACGATTGGATGTCAGAGCGAAGGGTGAGTTCAGTCATATAGGAAGGTTTTATATTTTTTAAGGTTTGAAATAGGTAGGAACCAAGGAAATATTGCCATCGAATAGAAGGATAAAGCCACTTTTTTATTTAGTTTTTATTTAGTTAGTTAGCCATGATTATGGTCACATCTACGGGCTCTATAAATAAATCTAATAAAGAAATTCATTAGACGTTTTAATTTTATTTCCAGTCCATTGGTAATTCCTCCATACACCAGACATCTATAGTCAAGAGTGGGAAAGATAAATGAAGAAACAAGGTGCTGACGTTCCATTTAACACATTCTTTTTTTTTAATCTATAATATACTGTTTGTAACATAGTTTAAAATGGATTTGTGTAGGATTGTACATATAAAATACGAAGTTACTTCACGGTCGACAACTTTTGCAAATGAACCGACATAGAGCAGGTAATATATCTGCTAGCTAATCGCTACTTACACTTTGATCTAGAACACATCTTGATAATTGCGAAGCGAAAGGGAAATGAAGTGTAAAAGAAAAATAAATAATAAGAGGTGTAATGGAAGAATAATAATTAAGTGTGATAAGGGTCCTGACAGCGGGTCAAGGCGCAGTCTTCACTTAACAGCCCATTTCCTTCCGCCCATTGTCATCTGCTTCGTTTTTCCTACTTCTTCGCGCACTTCTTTCCCTCCTGGATAGCCTTCTTCGCAGTAATGACTGTCCTTTAAAGGATGTCTGGTAAAAGAAACTAATCTACCCAATTTATCCAGTAGCTCTATTTAATAGCGTAATTGAAAATTTATTTTATAGAAGAATTCTGCAATTATTAATAAATATCACTTATTACTTACATAAAATTATTTCCTTACTTTTATATTAATTTATGGTTTGCCAGCACATCTGCATATGGACGGACGCACTTCTTTTCCGCAAGACCTTAAACATCCTACCATATGTAATTTAAAAGGTTCTTGGCAGCCTTTTGTGAAAAGGGAGTTTTTTTGTTATCTCCCGGAGTAATGCAACCTATTTTTTTTATATCCAGGCAGCCTGTGACTGTTTCTATTTCACTTAATATATATGTATGAAAAAGGCCATTATTGCTTACAATCACTCCATACACTCCGTCACAGGGTTTTCCCCAAACGAGATTCTATTCGGGTTGCGAGGGCAGCGTCGTGATTGGACGGGTACCACTACCAATGAACGATGCGTGGGTGACATAATTGCAAACCGTGTCGAGATAGGCAAGGTGTGGGGTAAGGTAAGGGGGAAAATACAACGGGAAAAGAGTAGGCGCGTACAGCGGGAAAATCTTAAAGCGAAGGATCAGATGGGCGACATCAAGATTGGCACTAAACTGATCACGAATAGAGGGAAAGAGTTGCTCCGGTACGAAGGCGCGTTCAGGGTAACCGCGATCAGGGAGCATAATCTCGTTACTATCGATAGTGTTAGGGAGCCTAAAAAGAGGCGCACCGTTCATATCGAACAACTCAAACTTCCGATGGTAGCATCGCGCTAGCCTTGGCCCGCTGTTGTACAGAAATATTGTTTTAATTACTATGTACGTTTCCCTTCTCAGCATAGGTGATGCAATCTGGGTATTTTTTATCTCGTTCGAAAACCTTTTATTGGTTG
Source organism: Piezodorus guildinii (assembly GCA_023052935.1). Classification (NCBI taxonomy): domain Eukaryota; kingdom Metazoa; phylum Arthropoda; class Insecta; order Hemiptera; family Pentatomidae; genus Piezodorus; species Piezodorus guildinii. Next base: position 39,922,522 of record CM041298.1, on the reverse strand, counting down.
TTATTTTGTTTATTTAGAGCTTTATATTTTAATATGTACATGTGAGTAGTATCATTGTGTTCTATTTTTTATATGGATTTTCGGTTGTTGTTTTTTTTCTATTTTTTAACTGTTGCGTTATGTTAGGTTATTTATTATTTTGTTTTGTAAAATCATAGCAAGGTATCAAGGCTAAGGATTGCTCGTCCAGTTCCGACTTATTGGTATAAGTTTCCAAAATGTAATTTGTAAACTGGTGGGGGGAGTTAAGGACCGGAGTCCATTATTATTAGATTTAATACCATTTAGTATAGTAAACATTAAGAATATTATAAAAACACATGTGATTATTTGCGAACAATAAAAAAGATCAGTATTGTTTCTGAAATCGTACGAGTTATCCATTTCCTTTTTCTATTATTTTGTATCAACTAAACATATATATATATATATATATATATATATAATTCATGTGATTCATTTATTCAGCGAGTGTATACTATTCCCAGAGAATATTTCCTATTATCATATCTTTACTAAACCATCAACTCCCAGCTACCTTCCTATATCCACAGATTTCTGCAATTTAAATCGTCAATCCACTGCCTCGAAAAAAGATCGCGCCATTCTGACCTATATTTTTCTACCCATAGAATAACAACTTTTCGAAAAATCAATTTTTGCCAATTTCGAAAATTCAAATAGAAAAAAGTACTATGTTCTCAAGATCGAAATTTTTACAGAAAGTAGGACTAAGACTAAGCTTTATAATAAAAAATAATTAAAAGTGAGTCTCTTTTCCTTTATGTACTTTTATCTCGTTAAAAATCTCGTTTTTTATTCATTTTCGAGAATTTTTTTAATAACTTTATTTACTATTAAGGCAATGCGTTGTGAGAACAAAAAATACAAAGTATGTCCTTATCCAATTGTTAATTTTTGTTTTGATTTGATATCTACAAAATTAATGGAATTATAAAAGTTTTCCCGTCACATGTTTTCGTTTAAGCTGACTTAAAACGGCTGCAGCGCTAAAAGTTTTGGCCCGGAAATTTTTCTATTTATAGTTTAATATCCATGAAAGGATAGAGAATAACTGGTCAAAAAATCACGAAAATCAAAAATGTCGAGGGGCACTAAAAATCAATGAACACTGGACGATTTCAAATGGATTGACCCATATGTCTATTTTAATTCCAAACTCTCGACTCACATGAATCCTCTTCTATGCAACTTATCATTCTCACCTATTTTTGACAAATCTCCCAGGCGATTGAAAATATGTTGGTCTCGAGACCTTCTAAATTAAATTGACATTGAAGTGCTACTACTTGTGTTTTCATCACTCTCCGTTAACTTTTACGCTAGTATGTATAAGACAATATTATTACTTAAATCTTTAGCATTCCAACGGTATATTATACATGTATAATTACTCTTTCTAAGTTCAAAAACGAAAAAATTGCAGGACTTGGTCACTTGGACACAAGGGGTACTAAAACATGGATTTCCGTTGAAAACTGGAATTAGAAAATTTTCACGATACTTTCCCATAAAGTAAAAAAAAAATCTTTTGTTGATTTATTAATGAACAAATTTACTTTTGGATGTTGCTGTAACTCGTATATTGATAAAAGAGGACTTTAGAGAGATCCGCACGTGTAAGGAAACTGTTACAGGTGGATGCCACGTGGACTAGTTACGTCAGTAACCATAATTGCCTTGGAACAAACTGGATCTGTCCAGGACAGAAGCTTGTCTCTGACTGTGTTCCCTCGCTAATGGAAATTAATCCTCTTATTTGTCAGGTTGATCGGAGGGAAGGGTGAGGCAGGTGAGGGCAGCCTGTCCCTGATGGTAATTACGTAATGAGACACAACACCTGTAGACGTTAGCATTGGGGTTTGCTCTTCTGGAAAACCATCGCTAAGAGGGTTGGTAAGGGCACGACATTCCTAAGGTTCCAGAACTCCTTTCTATTGAATATACTGTAATCATTTGAGACAGGATTCCCATAATTTTGCACGTCCTATTTACTCGCGTGTGTCTGCTAGCGTGTGTCAGCTTCAAACACGGACAGCTATTCCGTTTATGTATTAAGGAATAATATATTACAATTACATATTATTAAAATTGCACGTTTGTCGTTTTAGGGCTAAATTGCACGTTTTTGGTTTTTATTGCATTATAATGCATATTTCCCCTTTTGAGTTAAATTTAATTTTTAAATTTGTATGTCACGATTCATCGAACATAGTTTTCGGCGATAAAAATACATAGATATACAAATAAATATTTATTTTTTATATTTTCATTGACATTTACAACTATATAAAATACAACAAGTAAATATGCTGAAATGATAAAAACACATGAAAACATAAAATAAGCATGAAGAGAAACTGCCCATTGGCAACACTCTTTAGTAGTGAATCTAAACTAGAAAGCCCTCAAAGCCACTTTCTTTGTAGACGTCTCTGAAGATTATCGGTAATTAAAGAGGAAGCGAGGATTGAAACTAATGGATCACATTGTGAGTGGAGTTTTTCATGAAAAGTTCAACTCCGTAGGTCCAGATAGGCCTTATGATGGTCAAAGAAAATGAGTCTTAGTAGTTAAGTGAAAGGTTATAGCGTCTGTCTAGTAAGTTTAGTAGCTGAAATCGTCGAGCAGTTTCTTGTCTTTTCAGTCTTGTTTGCGGATTCCATGTAAGGCGTTTGTCCAGCAGGAGTCCTAAATAGCGGACCAGTTCAAGCGGAATATCATTAAAGGACACTGTAGGGCAGGATGTCATATTCGAATTGATTTTAACTCTCCCATTCCATAGGTAACATAAGTATATATAATATTAAAAAAATTTCAATTTTATTTGACATTTAGTTGGTTATTTTCAATAATGAACCTTTTTAATCGGCCAAAAAATTTAAATCTTGCCTATATATACACTAGTAACTCGTTATTTTTGAAGATTAAGTAAACAATTATTTGTTTTTTTTAACTAAAAGCGAAAAAAAAAAAGAAAACCAAATAGTGACGGTGTCACTATAATAAATCACTGTAGTATAAATGCTTTTGGTTTATTATTTTCACTAGTGAACCTTACAATTGACAAAAAAAAAAAAAAAAAAAAATCCTTACATTTAAAGATATGTAGAACCCGATAAAGATTTTTTTAAAATCCGTTTTTGCTAATAAATAAATAAACTAAACCCAAATCTAGTGTTATTTCATAGAGAATTATGTTTCATACAAAGAGAAAAAAAGTATCATTGAAATCGGTTCAGAACAAGCAGAGATATAGCGTTTTGAAATTAGCAGTTATGATATACCAATTTTCTTTGAATTATTTATTCCTTTTCATATTAAATGATTGACTATAAACAGTTATGCTATAATATAGTTATTTATAAATAATAAACCATTGTATAATAATTTGTAGCGTTTTTTATTCTGATACGTCCATTAATTAAATAAATATATTTAAACTAGTTATAAAAAGGCGATTACCTCGGCGGACTGACAGGTCCAAGATATCGCATTACCAAGTTTCCTAATCGGGTTAAGGACAGTTATTTGCTTGGGGGAGGAGGGAATAGAAGTTGTTGAGATCACTTTGGCGACATGACAATTCCAACTGACCCGCTCCTAATTGAATGAGGGATTGTTTAACTGGATCTACTCGGGCCAATCGACAAGTTGGCTAATAACATCTCTTCTTAACTCACTGCTTCTGTCTTCAACTCCTTTCTAGGGGTGAAAGGAGGGGATCATATTTAGAATCCATCTTCAATTTCAAATCGAAATATGCCGAAGAACCATCCCTGTGAATGGGGACTGTCCATCAGTCTTTTCCATTACAATCATGACAATACATGTCATGCCAAACTTTGCATTCTTGGTTGCGATATTTCTACAGCGATCTATCCATAAGCGAATGTGTCATAGGACACATCAGCAGCAGACATAATAGGCCTAGGCATTTTAGATATAAACCTACAGCCGTTTGTAGGTCTATTGCCGTTTCAATGTAGTTGAATGCCATGAAAACGTGAATATAGAGTCAGTATGTGTTGGTCAACTGTTGGCTGTTGGAAGTCCGTCTACAAGGTTTTGTTCTATACGTACCAAGGAACTGTCGTTATGAGTCTTAAAATTTATTATTGAAATGATTGCAGTCATTGAGTGTGATTATTTTATGCTGAACCCAAGATCTGTAAGGCGCAAGTCCATAAGGTTTATGTGGGTATGAGTATTTACTAATTTATGAAGATAGCCGAGTAACAGGCGAATAGCCCAATGACATGTAGAAATATCACAGACATAGTATTATATTTACCTTTTAATATTACAAATCTGTGGCGGTCGAGAAAAACTAGATAACTCGAGTTAAATAAAAATGAGTTCAATCCACGTATCGCTCCCACGTACCATCCTCCATGCCGTGTTAAATTGGTTAAAGAAATTTCTTGGTGAAAGACATTTCAGGTGGAAAGAAAGCTGTATGTTAAAACTCTATTTTGGCTATTACGTAAACTTTAAGTCGCTCACCTGTAAAATGAAAGATTTTGACTTAACCACTTATTCACGACCGCCACAGAAATATACTCATTAATTAATATAATTAATTTGTTATTATTTTATGACCAAAAATCCTGAAGATGATGCGTTTAAGCCTCGAAACGTAAATTGTTATATTGATGGATAAATAAATGATGTTAATAAGAAGAGACTGTTCCAGAATATTTTATTTAAATACGTTTATTATATAACGTCTAATCATTATTATGTTTAATGATGGCTAGAAATTAGAAACATAAATTAGTCACTCAAAAATTGGTTTAGTAAATTTGTTTGTTATAGTTAAGGGTTTCTATTTTATTCGGATTATTACAATTTTATATTTCATAAGAACTTTTATTACTAAATATATTTCAATGAATTAAAGTTAATTTATATATATGGACTAAATATGAATAATATTATATTATTAAATGACCTATATTATGATATAATATGGAAATATATGAAAGTAGAATTTTAATAAAGTTTTTTATAAACAGATTGTAAATATTTTAAGTGATAAATGAATTCTAAATTATTGATAATGTTTGTTATTGTTTGTATGGTTGCTTATAATATTTATTGAATTGTATTTTAGATGATTTTTAAAGATCTGAAGATGAGCCATAAGAAGTACCTCGAAACGTAACAGTGTTATAATCATAGTTTATATATGTTATGGTAAATAAATATATAAATAAAAAGATTGTTCCGAATAATACATTCATAATTAAAATTACTCTTCTATAATAATAATTGATATAAAAAAAAAAAAGTTAATTTAGTTTCCATGGGGGAGTCCTATTTAGCTTACAGTGGAAATACTATTTTTGTGAAATGATTTAAAGGTAGAAATAATTATAACAACTTTTCATTTATTTTAACAACTTATGTACGATTTGGTACGTAATATTTTTTCTAAAATCTTGATTACTGTATAGAAGAATATAACCTGTAGGATCACCAAGAATCACCAAAATCGCCCTCATCCACAGATTTCAAATAACCTTTGGTCATAAGTTAACGGATTTACAACAATTTATTTTATTCCATATTAACTTTTCTTAATTCTTAAGCTTTCCAACGGTATATTATACGCCTATGTTGCTACTAACATTTCAGGAATAATCTTTTGATGTGTTGGTTTCAATAAATTTATTTTTCTCGCTTAAAGAAAAACTGATTAGTAAAGTATTTTACATATAAACCTTCTGAAAATTATGCAATTAATGATGGTAAAAACCGTATCAAAATCCGTCCTGTGGTTTAAAAGATGGAGTTTTAAAATCGCGTTATCATTATATATATATATATATATATATATATATATATATATATATATATATATATATATATATATATATACATAGAGAGAGAGAGAGAGAGAATAACTAAATATAGCCTAATGAATGTTTTGACATTCCGAAGACTACCAATTTTGTGGGTGCATTCAGTGCTTTCGTAATATAAAGTGACGAATAGGAAAAGAACTTATTACTGATTAACAATTTAATATAGTTACTTTATTTAATCTAAATCATATGTTTCCAACGAAAATGAATACACGTTTTATGATACTCAACTTAAAATATTTTTCAAACTGAAGTATATTCAATAGTTTTTAAATTTATTTTAACAGTTGAGGCAAGTGAAAGTCGTGTGTTACCCGCACCAGAATTTTTGTTCTCTCTTTCAATTATAAAAATATTTAAAATATATTTGTTGTACCCCTTTGATCTTTGATCTTTGATTAATAGGATCTCGTAGTGAGATATAATACGTCTAGTGTTGACTTTTTTTTTTTTAATTAGTCCTATTGCTGCCTAAATTGGAAGTTCTGAGCTGTTGAGGGTCTCGGCACTTTAAGTTTCGGAATATTGCCTGAAAAGTTAAATTATTTAGTTTTTATAATAACCTTTCAGATTTATTATAATCTAATTAGCGTAGAAAAACCATTTGCCTCCTAGATAAGATGCTATTGTTACCCTAGACGGATATGACGACCTAGAGTATATCTAGGAGGAAACCATGACAGAACCGGGTCAGGGCTAGGAAGGCACACCCTAGCAATTGATTTATCGAGATTGTTATCATTACTCAATTTATTATCGCTTATTTCGGCCTCTTTGGCAGTTAGTATGTGACAATAGACATATTTCATATCCATTTCCTATAACAGTTTAGTCAATTAATATGATTATCTCTATATATAAAATGATATTGCGATTTTAATGTCCACTAACTCCTTCTAAACCACAAAAACACTGAATGCTTCGACGGAATTAGTACTATCTTGGGAAAATTTGATTAAATCATAAAAGTCAAAACATTTATTAGCAGAATTTCAAATGGATTGACCAGTACTCATTTGAAAGATAATAATATTTCTAACCATATAAAAGCAAAATCGTCATAATATGGCATGAATTAGTAAATATACTGAAATATTTAAAACGTACATAATTAATCATACCTTGTAGGTTTTTATGGAAGAACATACAACTTCTATTATTTTTAATTTCATAAAAGAACAAAATACACATATATAAATAAATCACTTTTTCCTTTGGTGATCGCATCACGCGTGAATGGCTTTACCGAATTCACTGATTCTTTTTTTGTTTTTGATGTGATTATAACAGTCAGGAGAAGGATCTTATGAAAGAAAATCTGGTGTAACAACAATCGACTTCACTTACTTCGTTATAATATATATAATATATATATATATATATATATATATATATATATATATATATATATATATATAATATATATATATATATCAATTTAGAATTTTCAAACCAATTTATAAACGAAAATAAATTTAATTTTAAATAAATAAACGAAAAAAAAATTTTAAAGAATTATTTATATTGTATTTAAAAGAAACATGTGTTTTAATAAATAATCTATTACACCATTATCTACGACAATCAGTTTGTTTTATCGGCTTTTCATCACACTCCGTTAACTTACACAATTGTATGTAAAAGATTACTTATTATAAGATTTATTATGTTTTTCTAAAATCTCTAACATTTCAACAGTATATTATGCATGTGTATTACTGTACTTATGTTCAAAAATGAATTAAAAAAATATTGTTTCAGTTTTCTCCTTTAGTGGAATATCAAATTCGTTCAACTCATATATTTACTTTTTTTTTTTTTTTAAATATCGAAATTTAAGCCTTTTCAAACTATTTCAATCAGAATCAAACCTACATAATATTAAAGCCCATTAAATTTTTCATCAATATAGCGGGTTTAATCAAAATCGTTAGAGCCGTTTTTGATAAAATCTTAAAAACGTGCAAAATGCATGGTATAAAGAACATCTTCCGGTCAGCTGAATTTGATAAAACAAGTTTTTGTAACATTTCGGGCGTACAGTTGTCTTAAGTATGAAATTTCAGTATCATAGGACTTTTCGTTTACATGCGGGAGTTACCACACACACACACACACAGACCTTTTTACGGGACATGGTCATTTGGACTCAGGAGACCCTAAAACGTGTATTTCAGTTGAAAACTGGAATTCGGAAATTTTCACGATCGCCATAATTTCCCTTACTATATATTTCATATACAGGTAAGTGAAAGTGTTAAAAGAAAAAAGGTACTTTGATTGTTGAGTTTTTTTTGTTTTTTTTTTCTTTGGCAATAATAATCCTTTTAGATTGGCGATCTCATCACGAGTGAACAGCATGACAAATTTAACTTAGTCATAGTTAAGACAGGACATTGTCTGTCAGGTCAGCTTAGAATATATTTCTGAATCCAGACATAAGGGTTTACTCCTCGGTTGTAGAAAATACGGATTTATGTTGCAAAGGAGTTATGTTTACACACAATGATCATGCTTAGATAAGGGATAAAACGTATTTGTTTGTTATGGGTTAGCCTTTTTCTACTGATGTGCTTAAAGTTAAATAAAATAAAAAAATAATTAAATTAGTAACTGATTGACACTGCCGAAGTCTTATATATTACAGTTACGCTTTCCAAAAAGTAATATGAATTACCATAATTAAATATTCGCTAAAAAAGCTGCGGGTTACAGCTAGTAATAATCATAAAAGTGAGTTCCTATATATATTTAAGGTATAATTACTTATTATGTAGAACAAAACTTCGAATAAATATTAATTTAACCATTATGGATATTTAAATATCGTTAGGACATCATAAATATTATATGCCCATGAATTTATCTTCTTTATGTACAAGCATTTTAAAATGCAATGACTTTTATGTAAATTTCAGTAAATAAGCTCTCGACTGGTAGTGCACTTCAAGTTTATGACCGAAGGGCGTTATTTTCTGCTAGGCCTTTTAAACTTTTTATTACTGAATGGTAATAGTTCATTCTCTAGGCGCCTAGTTGGTAGTAAATACCGCTTTATAGGGTTTCAGGAAAATTTAATCTATTTTTTCTTCTGCTTGAATAATTTATCTACTATATTTATTATGCTTTTTATTATAGATCGATACCAAAATTGGACAATACAGAATATAGCCTCTGGCAAAAATATCAATAAAAATATAATATACAAAGGTATAAAAAAATATTATAGTATATTATCAAACGAAAAATGAAGAGACAATGTCTCCTAAAAGAAACAAATAATACGGAAACTTTAAATCAAATGAAATAATTCACTAAGCAAAATTTTGTTGAAAATATAAATTAAAAGTAAGTCTAATAAACTGAAGTTTGGGATTTCAGGGGTGGGAAAAGTTAAAATTGGAGTAAAGGGAGGGAAAAAGTATGGTGAATATTAATAGTTAGGTAATAGGTCCGCAGGATACCTGAGCGTAAATTTTACAATAAATTTACTTTTAAGGAATAGTGCTAATTTTTACTTCCACTTATCTATATATGAAATATATAGTAAGGGAATGTGTAACGGGTAAATAAACCAAAAACGGGTAAATAAGTATATAACGAGTTTTTTTTTTTTTTTTTTAAATTTGAACCAATGGAAATAGTGAAAGAAAACACTTACCTCGGAACAGTGGTCAGCAAGAATGGAAAGGTAGACCAGGAGATATCGAATAGGATAAAGAAGAAATAACCTCTGAAACACAGTTATAATAATATTTATATATTTATTTATTCTGGGTCAAGTTCTTTTAGAATATAAAAAAAAAATTAATGTGAGATTTCAGACTTACAGTATGATTCGAAAACTAATTGCTTTATAAATATTTGATATTATAGATATTTTTATTAGTGATGATTATATAATATAGCAAATTAATAATTCCATGTTCACATACAACAACCTCGACCAAAAAATAAAATTCAATTTTTACTTAATTAAAATTAATAAAGGAAATAGTAACGCAGTCCTCTATAAAGAATTTTGGTTTATCATTTTCAATAATCAACTTTTGTAATCGAAAAAAATAAAATAAAATAAAATAAAAATTACCTCTGCTCAAAATTTGAGAGCTAACGTTTCAAGATGCGAAGAATCTGAATAATGAATAAAAAATAAATCGAATGTCCGCCGTCCGCTGCATTTCTCCGAAACTACTGTACCAATTTTTTTTTTAATTTGTCACAAAAATACTAGTCCATTCATCGATGATCCTAACACCCACACGTAGATATCATCTGGTTCTTTTTCAAATGGCGGCTGATTAAAAGAATTTTATTCAATAACTCAGTTATTTTTAAAGATCAATAGTGTATAAAAAATCATTAGTGTTTATAAAAAAAAAAAGAAAAGAAAAAAATAAAAGAAAAAAAATTGAAATTTAACACATAAATACGCTCATAACTCAGCTATTTTTGACGATAGAGAAAAGTATATATAGAGTTTTAGAATCAGAAAAGTGTGATAAAAAAAAAAAAAAAATCTTGCCTATATATACGCTTGTAACTACAGTATTTTCGAAGATAGAAAAAAATTAATTATTATTTTTTTAACCAACAAACCGCGAATAATTATATAAAAAGAAAATATAATTAACCAAAAATTACAAATGTTCACATTAATACGCTTATAACTCAGTTATTTTTGAAGATAGAGAAAAGTGTGTAGAGAGTTTTAGAATCAGTAAAGCGCAATTAAAAAAAATAAGAAATGCAGCGGACGGTGGACATACGGATTTTTTTTATTTGTTATTCGGATTCTACGCATCTTGAAATGTTAGCTCTAGAATTTTAAAAAGGGGTATTTTTTTTTTTTTTTTTTTTTTTTTTTTTTTTTGGTCGATTACAAAGGTTGATTAATGAAAATAATAAACCAAAAAAAAAAAAACAATAACAAATTAAGAAACATTTCTATAACTTTCTATTATTTACATATTTTCATAGAAACTGGTCAGGATTCTTTGAAAATTAAATGGACAGACAATAATGGAATAATAATTTTATCGGATTATTATTTTGAAATAGGATCAGAATGTGAGGGGGGTTTAAAGGAGAGAACTAGATCTTTTTTTCGGGAATTTAGCTTAAGCTGATTATTTACTGCTCTATAACTAATTTGGTTTAGGTAATTTTGGAGCCTTTTGGCTGCTTATAATAGGCCCGAAAGAGGGAATTGCAGGTAAATTTGAAAATGTCCGGCATAAAAATGATGAGAGAGCTCTGATGGTTTGTCCACCTCTGTCGGGTTAGTGAAGACCGGGACCCAAGAAAGGCCAGAAGAACAGGATAATACTTAAGAGGGAGATTCAGAATACAATGGAAAGACTATTTCTCTAAATTGGGAGAGGGAAGAGGGAAAAACTGGGATTCCATGAAGGTGCTAGCTCGGGATCGAGAAGCATGGTTTGGATGGACAGAGGCACCTCCATTAATTTTCTAAAAAAAAAAAAAACAGCGATTCTTATCAAACTCGCTATATTCAAAATTGATTTCAATAATGACTTCTTTTTTTTACAGGATCTCAGACTTAATGGATTAAGACTCGCCTAATGGAAGGTTCAACTCTGAACCTCTATAAGGTATATAGTATTTCACTGCTAAACAGGATTATTCGATACGAATAGATGGGGGATAGATAAAGAGGAGGGATACATTGTGTTGCCTTGTAAACGCAGGCATTGCTACATAAAGTAGGGAGTTAAACAGGACATCTATTTACTAGAGACAGACTCCAGTGGTGACAAGATAATAGTGACTAACAAAGCAGCGGGAGGCTTGGTGTTGGAATCGATAGCGACCACACATCTCCGGCTCCTGTCACTCCAGTCATTAATAACACTCAGTCTGCCCCCTTCAGTCCCCCCTCCCAAGTCCGTCAGTCCGTTATGCTATCAGCTAGACTGTTATATAGCGAGATATCTACTTAGGTATTATAGATACCATTTATAATTAACCCTAAATAATAATAACAATAATGAACCAATACCGTATCACCAACGCAAAACAAAAAATCTAGAGCAGGCAACACACAACTTTCACTTATTAAAAAACCTACTATATTATTATCTAAAACAATCAGTTAGTTTTATCAGTTTGTCATAAGTTTTTATTAACTTTTGGCAGGTCTGATGTGTCTGATGGAGAGAGGTTATAAATACAGTGCTGGTTGGAGCAAAGGTGTTATGTGAAATGGATTTGTCGTTGCCTCAAACATGTTTATATTTTAGTTTTATTTATATTTAATTGAAGCTCATTATTATTTCTTATTTTATTATAGTAGAATGATTATTTTATTTTACAGTAGCAAATCCATTACAACCTCTCACCAGCTGTGGTCTTCTATCTCGATCATTATTGTGCGCTCCTCATTTAGTCTCTCTTGTGTATTATTTTATTATTTATCATTTTATTTAACAATCGTGCCTTCAGAACAATAAAAATCATATTTCTGTTACAATTGTACATTACCAGGCTCTTATTCATTTCGCCCTCACCTCCTTATTTACATTTATATATTTATTTATATTTATCTAAATTATAAATTTATATTTATTATTATCCTCCTCATTAGTATCCTCCTTTATTATTATCCTCCTTATTTATATTTATATATTTATACCTTCAACTCCTTACGTCAAATATTAGAGAAAAAATTGGAATACAACGGTGTAGTCCATCAACTTTATATCGATTTTAAAAAGGCTTATGATTCAATAGACCGTCAGAAGCTATATAACATCATGATTGAACAGGGAATACCTAGAAAGTTAGTAAACCTAGTAGAGATGTGTTTGTCGGAAACATTCCATAAAGTTAGAATCGGTCATAATTACTCCAAGAGATTAGAGGTGCGATCGGGTTTGAAACAGGGTGACTCCCTTTCACCTGTGTTATTTAATATAGCTTTAGAATATGTCATAGAAAAGGTGATGTGTACCGAGAAAGGCTTAAATATGGGTGACAAGATTCCGGTTTTGGGGTATGCCGATGATCTGGTACTGCTAGGTGAAGACACGGAAACCATACAACTAAATACAAGTGTGTTAATAAAAACCGGTAAAGAAATAGGACTCGAATTAAATACCGATAAAACGAAGTATATGATTAGTAGCAGAAACGGTGTCGATCTTGGTGATATTGATGTATCAGGTCATACTTTTGAACACGTAGAGAAATTCAAGTATTTAGGTTCAATTATAACTAGAAAAAATGAAATCCAGGAAGAAATAAAGACCCGGTTAAAGGTGGGAAATGCGTGTTATTATTCAGTTGCTAAGTTACTTAGTTCGCGGCTTCTATCTAAAAACTTAAAGATTATAATTTATAAAACTATTATTGTTCCAACGGTTCTTTACGAATGTGAAACGTGGCCGCTTACTTTAAAGGATGAACAGCGGCTTAAGGTTTTCGAAAATAAGGTATTGCGTAAAATATTTGGTCCAAAGAGAGATGAGGCCACTGGGGAGTTTAGAAGGTTGCATAACGCGGATTGCGGAACTTGCATCCTGTGAATATAATTGTGCTGATTGCATCGCGGAGACTCAAATGGGCGAGTAAAGTTGTTGGGCTCGATGACGAGCGGATTCCGAGAAAGTTGGTATTTGCTGATCCGACTGGTAGACGTCCGAAAGGTAGGCCGAAGCGGAGATGGGAGGATTGCGTTAAGGCTGATCTCGGGAGCTTGGGCTTGAATGGTGAGCATTGGACGAGTCTGTGTAGGCGGAATTTGGTGGTATCGGCATCGAACCTTCGGGTTCGCTAAGCCTATTATTATTATACCTTCAACGGTATAGTATACATGTATATTACTGTTCTTCTGTTCTAAAACACTAAAATTGCATTAAAAAAAATGTACTTTTCTCCTTTAGTTGTTACTCAAATTCGCTCAAGTTGCATTTATTTAACCGTTATTTATCAATGCTAACAAGAAAACGAGCTAATTTTTTTCAGTATTTAAGCCCTTTCAGACTATTTCAATCAGAATGAAACCTACACCAAATTAAAGCCCAATAAAAGTATTACATCGATGTATCGAGTTTAATCAAAATCGTTAGAACCGTTTTTGAGAAATTCGTAAAAAGGTGCAAAATGCATGGTATTAAAGTGGCTCTTCTGGTTAGCTGATTTTGATAAAAAAGTTGTTGTAACATCTCGGGCGTATAGTTGCCCTAAATATGAAATTTCCACTCGGACATCATATATTTTAAACTTGGAAAAAAAAAATCATCTTATTAACATAGAAAAAAAATCTGGTCCGGGCAACACACGACTTTCATTTACCACGACTGATAAAATTAATTTAAAAACTATTTACTATACTTCAGTTTGTAAAATATTTTAAGTTGATTCCAATAAAACGTGTATTCATTTTCGTTGGAAACATAAGATTTAGATTAAATAATATAACTACATTAAATTGTTAATCAGCAAGGAGTTTATTCCATAATCGTCACTTTATATTACCTTTTACAACTTTTTGTTTCAGATAATATTTTTTTCTAAAATCTTTCTCTTTTCGGTATATTATACGTCTATATTACTGTTCTTATAATCGAAAACCAAATATTACATTAAAAAATAGTTTTTCTCATTTATCCTTTTGATGGCCATCAAATTCGTCCAACTTGTATATTTAGCCGTCCATTATCAATATCATTAAGATGATATGGTGAATCATTTGGAATGTACAAAATTAAAGATAGTTTAGAAGAAGACAATTAAAAATTTTGGCATTTAAGCCTTGTCAGACAATTTCATTCAGAATGAAACCAACTAAAGCCCAATAAATTTTACATCGATATAGCGAGTTTAATCAATATCGTTAGGGCCGTTTTTGAGAAAATCGTAAAAAAGGTGCAAAATGCATTGTATAAAGTGGCTCTTCTGGTCAGCTGAATTTGATGAAAAAGTCGCTATAACATTTCGGGCGTTTAGAGTTCTTTAATATGAAATTTCAGTTTCGTACGGTTCAGCTTTTTGCACCACACTTACCATACTCGGACATTTAATATTTTAAATTTGGAATAAAAAAAAATTATCTTATTAATATTCAAAAATAGGTAATTTTGACACCTAAATTATTTTTCCACCTCCTCTAGAACTAAAGATATTGAACAATATGTTTTTCTTCACAAACTTCTTACACGACTACTGGGGAGAGTTGGCTCCTAATATTTTGCAGATTCTGATAGTTTAATGTCTTTTTTTGGCCAAATTAATTTCTTCAAAATCATTGAGACACTTTTGGGACCCCCTCTTTGTTATTAAAAACCCTTATAAAAACTATTACATAGTATATTGTTATTTTTTAGCGCTGATGAAGGCCCGCAATTTGGGGTGAAATAGTTTTTACTATTTTTTATAATAATTTAATAAAAGCATAACGAACCATCTATCATTCATTAAAACACGTAGTTTTGAAATTTTCATAAATGTGTTGTCCGAGGCTCCTATGAAAAATCACTTAAAAGCTCAATCGATTTCTGACTGCGAAGGGTTGGGAGAGAGATGGGGGCATATGGGGACTTTTTTGTTTTGTTTTTCATTTTTTGGCACATATGTAGAAAACGGTGCTTTTCCATATGGTTCCATTAATAGCAACATTTGATACGTTGATTTCCAAAAAGTACTAAAGGGAATATTTTAGGAAAATGATATTTTGACTTATCTCTATTCTTATAATAATATTTTAGTTAATTTTATCTTATAAACTCTCAAGTCCTTTAAAAACGCGATTTAGATATGCAGTTTTTTTCCTTAAGGTACTAATTACACATCTAGCTCTCATCCAAATCATTCTAAAACATTTCATTCTATAACATTAATGTTTAGTTATTGATATAAAAAACAATTTAGATTATAATGCAAAAAGAATCAAGTAACTTGGTTTAATACTATATTAATTTCAAAACGCTATATATCTCTGCTAGTTCTTAACTAATTTCAATGATTCTTTTTTTTATTTTGTAGGAAATTTAATTCTCTATGAAATAGCCCTAAAAACTAATTTGTAATTATTTAATTCATTTTAAGGAGAAACGGATTTTTTTACTCGTTGTTTGTTTGTTTGTTTATTTATTTAACGTCACTTTATGCTACTATGGCTAATCGGACGATGCTACAGTGGGAGTCCTAAATTTTGCCTATCCAGGTTTTATTAGGATAGGGATCTTTAACGAGTACCTGACATCGCACAGGCTCGGGACCACCTTTTAACGTCCCATCCGAAGGACGGCGTAACTAAGGATTTTTTACTCCCATTAAAAATCCTAGGACCACCTGCGGGTTTGAACCCGTGACCTTTTACATAGGAGGCTGTTACGCTAACCACCCAGCTACAAGTGATCCCTTTTTTTACTCGTTATTTGGATTCTACGAAAATTGAATCAAATTTCGTGGAGGCTTAACTTTTTTTCTTTTTTTTTTTTGGTTGATTACAATGGTTCATTATTGAAACTTATTATAAATGAACGAAAAGCATTTATACTAAACTGCGTTACTATCTCCTATTATTTTATTTTTTTTTCGATCTTCATTCAAATAATTCAAATAAAATTCCCTGATTCCAGAACACCTTACATTTTTTCTAATAACCGAGGGTGATACATCTATTATAAGTAGTAACTTGACCATAAAAGATTTTATTGTTTTTTTTTCATCGCGTTGTCTTGATCTCAAAAGTCTTTTCGATTTCTCTCCATCTTTAATAACATTTCAATAAGATTATCGATGAAATCACATCTATTATAATTTGTATTATAATTTATTTTATTTATTTATTATTATTATTTTTTTTGGTCGATTACAAAGGTTGTTTATTGATTAAACCAAAAGAGGAAGAAGAGAAACATTCACAATACTTGGTACATGTATAAATATATATATATATATATATAATATATATATATATAATATATATATATATATATATATATATATATATATATATAATAATATAATAATAGTAATAATAGTAGTTATAATAATAGTAATATATAATAGCAATAATATAATAATAGTAGTTGACACATCGGAACCATCGGAGTAAACTAGAGATGTAGCCCCTTTGAGAGCATTTAAATGCAAGAGCAATGGTATTGTGTTCTATTTAGTAACCGCTTGGCTTTGTAGAGTCTGTCACTGGAATGCAAATACTCCAACCTATTCCAGTCTCAAATCGTTCCAAGCATATTCTTCCCTATATACAGTACTTGTATCTATATCTTCTCAAGTTTTACATATTATTGGCTGAATTAAAAAAAAAAAAAAAAAAATCAAACAACTTAATCTCATCTCTATTTGAAGAAAAAACCTAACAATTTCATTATTTCTTTTTCTTTCAACATGAGGAAAATCTATTCATGTTTATATATTAAATTAAGCATTATATACTTCCATTTACTTTTTATTCTTTCAAAAATTTTTTACATCATTTATTCGACGTTTCGGGGCCTTTTTCCATTTTTAGGACTAAAACAATTTAAAAAACAAAACAAAACAAAAAAAAAAGAATAAATTAGGTCAAAATACACACATGACAAAAGTATAAGCATAATTTACAATTATTTATATTTTACCTATTATTAGTGAGCTTTTTAAGGGTAATCGGTGGTGACATGTGGCTAGCATAGCAGCCATCTATGCCTAAGTTCGAGGGATTCAAACCCGGAAGAAGACTCTATCTATTTTTTTCATCAACCAAATTCATATCTTTTTACATCTCTTTCGGACGAAATAACCAATGGTTATTTACTTCCTAGGTAAAAACACGCGATCAAGGATGTATTAAATCCTTAACCCCTTACTAAATCTCGTAAAGGACGGCCTGTTTTGACGTGCCTAGCCATGCAGCATTCAACGTCTAAAGTCACTGGGTCAAACCCGACAGACGGTCATATCATATTTATATTTTTTTTTTACATCAATTTCGAAGAACACAAAAAATAACAAATCTGTGGCTGTCGTGAAAAACTAGATTACTCGAGTTATATCAAAAATGAGTCAACTTCACGTATCGCTCCCTCAGACCTTCTCCTTCGTCGTGTTGAATTGTTAAAGAAATTTCTTGGTGGAAGAAATTTCAGGTGAGAAGAAAGCTGTAATTATAACTCTATTTTGGTATTACGCAAAACTTTAAATCGCTCACCAGTAAAATAAAATATTTGACTTAACCACTTATTCACGCCCGCCATAGAAATAATTTACAATCATGAAAAATCCTGAGCCATCTGCCAGGTATGAACCCGATACCTTTTGCATATTTAATCCACAACCTTTATTAAATTTAGTAAGGATCACTTGTGGTGACTTGGCTATCTAAGCAGCATTCTATGTCTAAAGTCGCGGATTTAAACCTGGCGGATGGTCCTATCATATTTTGTTAATATTTCAGTCAAAATTAATCTTTTTTTTACATCCCTGTCGATACCCTCACTTAAAAATAAATTAATTACTTCCTTAAAGACTACTAGACCATCTGCTGGGTTTGGACCTCAGACCTTGGGCATAAATGGCTAGTATCTAGCCACGTATCGCCACCGGTAACATTAAAAGGTTTAATAAGTGGTTAAGGATTTATATTTTATCACTATGTAAGTCCATTCAAACCCGGCTGATGGCTTTAGAATTTTTTTTAGGTAGTAAAAAATCCTTATATATTTCGTCCTTTGGCCAACCATCTTCCGGGTTTGAACCCACGACTTTGGGCATAGAATAGAAAAAAATTTAGATAGTTAAGGGCGCTTAAAATCGATAGTACAATGTGATTCCACGAGTAAAAAAAGCATATCATAAACCCCTCTATAGATTTTGTCTTATGAGATTAAATTAATCGATTTTAAAATCGATATGTAAAAAAGATGCCCTAAATAAATTATTAATAGACATCAAACTAGATGAAACCCGTAACTAATGTATGTAGGCAATATGCTCTACACTGCCGACCTCATATAATAAAATAATCAAGAACTCAAAAGTACAAAAAATGCTGAGTACAGTATTCGCAACATTATTTTGACATACAATACTCAGTAACTTTTTTTTTTTTATGTGTATTTGTGACTCTAAAACGTGTATTTCCGTTGAAAACTGTAATAGAAAATTTTCATGATCGCAATACCTTCCCTTACAATATATTTCATATATAGGTATGTGACAATAAGATAAAAAAAAAGTTTTATCCTGAAATGTGAAGAACAAATATTTATGCATGTAGCTAATGACCCTTTATGAGAAGATGCTTTGTATAAATAAATTTTGCAGAGTTGTATTACACAGACTCTACCATAAAGCAATATAATACAACTTGGATGGAGAGAAGCGACTTAAGACTGGGAAGAGAAGACCCCTGACCGAGGTGAGATCTAATTCGGCCTGGTGCCATCAATGCAAATCCTAACCCGCCCCCCTCAAATCCTCCCCGACATTTCCATATAGATTAGCCTCAGAGAGCTTCGTCCGGGCACAATAAATAATAGTTGCCTCAATGGAGACGCATCAGTCAGCCCCAAGTTAGGAATGGTTCGAACCTCAGGTCTCGATTCCACAACTCTCACCATTTATCGCTGTCATCCTTCGCGATTGTCGGTCGGCCCTGGGTTTAATAGCTATCTCCAGCTTACAGAAAGCCAGGGAGAGGAATCATTAATTTCAATAAAAGTAATAATGTTTAACCCTTTGCATCTTTTCGCACGATGCCTACCAGTAACTCGACGCTACTTTTTCGCGAAAACATAAACAGTGGGACATTTTGTTCCCTAAGAATAATATACAGAGACCAGAAAAAGTACAATTTGTCTGGCATCATTTGATATAAAATTATTTAGCCAAGTAAATTATATAAAGTTAATATGAATACAAATACAAGATAAAAAAAAAATCTGGTGCGCGCAACACACGACTTTCACATACCTCCATTATTTATATTAATCCAAGAATTAAAAAAAAAAATTAAACGAAAATAAATTGTTAAAGGATTATTTTGTTTGTTTATTCGTTTAACGTCGCTTTATGCTACTATGGCTAATCGGACGATGCTACAGTGGGAATCCTAAATTTTCCCTATCCAGGTTTTATTAGTACAGGGATATTTTACGAGTACTTGACATCGCACAGGCTCGGGACCACCTTTTAACGTCCCCTTCGAAGGACGGTGTAACTAAGGATTTTTTACTCCCATTAAAAAATCCTAGGACCACCTGCGGGTTTGAACCCGTGACCTTTGGCATGAGAGGCTGTTACGCTAGCCACCCAGCTACAAGTGATCCCTAAAGGATTATTTAAATTAGATTTTAATAGAAACATGTGTTTTATAAAATTATCAATTGTATTGTTTCTATACTGTTATAACAATCAGTTTGTTTTATCGGCTTTTCTTTACTATCCGTTAACTTTTACAATAGTATGTATAAGATAATATTTTTTCTAAAATATCAGGAAGATCAGAAGCTTACGGGTTTCAAGAGGAAAGAGGGTAGGAAGTCCATTTAATCACTTTAAGGCGATGAAGGAACGGCGGGAGATGTCAGAAATGTGTTTTTTCCAGGAGAGGTTTTGGTCGAAGACGATTTCAAGGTTTTTAATGGATTGATGGAATTTGATCGGATTATTATTTAAAAAAAGGGTCGGAATAAGAGGTAGAGTTTTAAGGAGCGGACTGGAACCTATTACTATTGCCTTCGTCTTATCAACATTCAGCTTCAGCTTGTTATCTATGGCCCACTGATTAATTCTATTTAAATCATTTTGTAGCTTTTCGGTTGCTAGTAATAGATCCGATGGTGGAAAGGATAGGTAAATTTGGAAATCGTCGGCGTACAAATGATATTGGGAGTGATCCATAAGGAGAGGAAGGTCATTCATGTAAGCAGCAAATAAGGTATGGGTAAGTGAAAGTAAATAGATAACTTCAAATGAGATGGTTAAATAATTGGAAGAGTCAAGTAGGTATTTTCTTCGGGATTTGGGATGGAGCCACCTTTGACCAATAAACCAGTGGGAGGTGTATGACTGTTTAGCGAGGCCATACACAAATCTTATAAACCTATTCAGTAATAAACGAATTTGTAGCATCTTAACACAAACATCTTTGAGAGAACCGATCATTTGGGATTAGTAGACCCCTACCTGTGTTTCCGTTAAAAACTCTGATTCATTTTTTTTTTTTTTTTCATTCGCAGTAAGTCATTTTACATAAATGAATTCTGAAGTACCCAAAACAATTTAGAGCACTGATCTCTGTAATAGTCTGTTTTATGTAATTGAAAAACAAAACAAAAAAACAAGCGAAAAAAATCCTCCTCATTAACGAAAATAGTGTATAGATGACCTTTTTACTTTCCCTTACTATATTGCGTTGAAAGTATTGCGATCGTGAAAATTTTTTAATTCCAGTTTTCAACGGAAATACACATTTTAGGGTCCCCTGAGTCCAAATAACCAAGTCCCGCAAAAAGGTCTATGTGTGTGTGTTAACTCCCGGGCGGAAACGGTAAGGCCTATGAAATTGAAATTTCATATTTAAGACAACTATACGCCCGAGACGTTATAAAACCTTTTTCATCAAAATGAGTTTACCAGAAGAGGCACTTTATACCATGCACATTGCACCTTTTTTCGATTTTCTCAAAAACGGTTACGACGATTTTGATTAAACTACCGATGTAAAATTTACTAGGCTTAATCATGTAGATTTCATTCTGATTAAAATGGTTTGACAGGGCTTTAATAACGATAATTTAAATTTTCTTCCCCTAAAGTACCTTTAATTTCGCAGATTTTATAAAAATAAATATATCATCTTGTTATCACCGATGAATCCTACATAAATATATAAGTTGAACGAATTCGATATCTAACTAAAGTAGAAAACTGAAAAACATATTTTTTTAATGCAATTTTTTTATTTTGAACATAGCACCAGTAATATACACTATAATATACCGTTGGAAAGCTGATGATTTAGAATAGATATTATCTAATGCACAAACTTGTAAAAATGAATAAAGAGTGATGAAAAGCAGTTATAACTAACTATTTTAGATAATAATACAATAGATATTTTAATAAAATACATGTTTCTATATAAATTAAATTAAATTAATTCTTTAATATAGAGTTAGCAACATGGCCGCTACTAAAGTTTAACTTATGTATCGCTCTGTGATTCTTACCTTGTCATCTCGTTGTTACTGATGTACCAGCCTTCAAAATTTGTGCTTAGTGAGTTGTTCATCTATTTAACACATTAACAATCGCAAATAGAGAGGTGAGTGCACTTATTTTAATAACGCACGTAATAGACTGAGGGCCGCCTGGACTAGATAAGAGGAGGGGATAAATCCCTTCTGTACTCCTTATCGTGCTTATAAGGTCTCGGTCAGGACTGTTGACAGCTATGAGTTCGTAAACGAAGACTTTGTTTATATATTTTTGTTTGCCTTCTCAAAGACTATTTTTTTTTCCTTCTATAAGACTTTTTTAATTTTCCTAGTTCTTATTAATTAATTATGCCCTTTATATATTTATTTTTGTATATATTATTGTAAATATTTTTATTAGTTAGATTTTTTTTTTTGTTCTTTTCTTTGTGTGTTTAGGTACATTTTCATTTTATTATTTAGTCGTAAAAGTATATATGCATTTTTTTTCTCTATATTTCATATGTTGCTATCATGGATCTCGACATAAATAGTTCTTGTGACGACTCGGCAGAAGAGACGCCCTTTTCTGAAATAAGTGAGTCAGATTCACAATACTTTCAGAGGACGCGTCACAAAAGACAAAGGAACTCAAATCCCGGACTCGGGGATTCGCCTAACAAAAAAAAACAAAACAAAGCAGCTAAAACTAAGCAGCCATCGAATCAAATGAACTCACACCCAAAAACCCGCAGTACCACTGCAGCCAACAAAACTGATCTCACAGAGCCATCTATATCAGCTGCTCCGTCAACCTCATCGGCCCCAGCTACCTCCGTCACACGGTCAGCCTCAAATGCACCATCTACTACTAACAAACCAGTTTCAGGGAACTCCTCAACAGTATCAGGATCTCAAGGGTTTTCTGACCCAGAGCCACCTCCAATCTTCGTCAGTAACATCAATAATTTCATGTTATTCGGCCAAGAAATCGCCAATTTAATCGGGTAGACAAATTTTAGATGTTACTCCCGACTAAATGACATAAAGATCAACACAAACTCGAAAGACAGCTATAAAAAACTTGTAAATTATCTCACCTCAAAAAACTATGACTTCCACTGCTACCAATTGAGGCAGGAAAAAACATACAGGGTGGTCTTGAGGGGACTACACTTAACAACTCCCACCGATGCAATTAAACAAGGTCTGGAAGAGATAGGACACTACGTGAGACATATTTCTTGCGTCTTACACCCATCCGAAAAATACCCACTTCCATTATTTTTTGTCGATTTGGAGCCAGCTCAAAATAATTCGTATATATTCCAAGTGACAAGACTGTTATATTCTGTTATCCGTTTTGAGCAGCCAAGGCAAAAAACAATAATAGTG
Source organism: Piezodorus guildinii (assembly GCA_023052935.1). NCBI lineage: Eukaryota > Metazoa > Arthropoda > Insecta > Hemiptera > Pentatomidae > Piezodorus > Piezodorus guildinii. The sequence goes on along the minus strand of CM041298.1, from coordinate 39,899,064 downwards.
CAGTGTGCAAAGTGTCAAAACTTGGGGCACACCAAGTCATATTGTTTCCATCAGGCTCGCTGCGTAAAATGCGCCGGTGCTCACCCCTCAGACGCCTGTCAGAAAACACCAAGTGAGCCGGAAAAATGTGCTCTTTGTGGTGGAGCACACCCTGCAAGCTACAAAGGTTGCGAGGTGTACAAAAATATCTTCAGGCAAAGAATGCTAAATCTACCTTCAAAAAGCGCAGATCAGACGAGTATCACTCAGGTTCCTGTGTACGACTCGGCGAATTTCCCCGAACTTAAACAGAACCAAGCACACGACGCTCACCAACCTACACCAGTAAACAAGGTTCAAACCCCTTCAGCTCCGAAGAAATCATTCTCCGACACCATCTCTAAGAAACCACAGCCCAGACGTCAGGCGCCTCCGAAATCCCATCCCAGATCCCAGAACTCCCAATCTCAACCTGAAGCACCGAACCAACAAATTCCTTCCCATCACTTACCATTACGGGTCAAATTACCACCAGAACAGCCACAACAAGCTCCATCCCGCCCTATCGTACATGAAATGAAACCAAATCCCCCTCCTCAGTCTTCACTGAATGAAATTCCTCGTACCCCACGACGGGTACAGCCCACAAATACAAATTATACTACACAAATTATAAGGGCATCGGAGCCGGGCTAGGCCTTAAGTTGGAGGTGGAAGACATCGACCATGTTGAGAGGCTCAGGTCTAGGAAAGATGATGTACCTGGGCCACTAATGGTCCGTTTTATGCGCCAGACTGTGAGGGATGAGCTGGTGAGGAAGAGAAAGGTTGTCAGAGACTTTTCTACTCGCCACCTAGGATGGCAAGAAAACGATGTCCATAAAATATTCTTGGGTGAGGCGATGTCCCCGACCAACAGGCATCTTTACTGGCTAGCCCGGCAAAGAAGAGCCGCCGGCAAATTGAAATACACATGGTTTAATGATGGTAAAGTGAAATGTCGGCGTGCGGATGGCCAACCAGTAATAGTCATCAACTCGCCTTCTGACTTAGAAGTTTTTGACTGACATCAGGGACTACTTTTCACCTTTCGGGATCATCGGCTTTCGACCATTCGTTTTTTAACCACTAATTCGCGATTTTCATCTCATCATTATTTTTTTCTTTATTACTGTAGCTATTTTTATTTTTGTTCAACATTAAGACAAAATGCAATTTTTTTTCTTTATTCGCAAATATACGGGAATTTTTTGTTATCTAACTCAACAAGAGTAATAATTATTTTATTTTTTATTCGCTATGTACAGACTACTAACAGCTGTTGAAATTGTAAAAACCTTTTTGATTTTCTATATTATGTTTGTTTTATTTCTATTTTCTAAGAATGTTTATGTTTCTAGTTCTTATTCCACAAATAATGTCAATGCACTGCAGGTTTATTCATCTTCTCATTCCTCGCTCCCCTTTTCTCATGGCCCACCATCTCGGTTCACTACTTCCAATTTTCCTTTCCCATGACTAATGTCCTTTTAACCTGTCACGTCAACGCACAGTCACTCCTAGCCCATATTGATGAATTCCATGACTTTTTCCTCCATAACTTTTATCACTTAATAGCTGTTTCTGAAACCTGGCTGAAACCTACAATTCCGACATCGCAAGTTTCCCTTCCGAATTATACATTGCTCCGTCATGACAGAGATGACCGAACGGGTGGCGGCGTGGGTCTCTTTGTTCATGACAGCCTCAAATCCAAACAACTCATTCAATCACCCCATTCCGATTGCCCTCACCTCGAATACCTTTTCGCCGAAATATCCACAGCTTCACATTCCCTACTATTTGGAGTCATATACCGCCCTCCCAGAGTACCCTTTGAGACAGAATTCGAATCCACTCTTTACAATCTAATCCCATCCTATAACAATATCATCCTCACTGGGGATTTTAACACCAACCTATTGTTGCCTTCCTCAGACCATGCCTACTTAACCAACCTCTTCTTCTCTCTCGATCTTTATATTGTACCATATAATCCCACACACCACACCCAGTCCTCAGAATCCTGGCTCGATCTGTATGTTCTGGATTCTGCCGATAAACCCCTCGCCTCGTCTCAACATCCTGTTCCGTTCTTGTCTACTCACGACCTTATCCAGATATCCTATAATCTTCCGATCACTCTATTTTCCCCAAGAACCATTTCTTTTCGTAACCTTAACACCCTTTCCTCTGAAATCTTGGTGCCAGATCTTGAAGCTATCCCATGGAACACCATATACTCGCTTAGGACCGTAGATTCTATGGTTGAAACCCTTACCTGTCATCTCCATAATATCCTAGACAACCATGCTCCCCTTATCACAAAGAAAATCAGACACCCTCCTGCTCGTTGGTTAACGCCAGAAATTAGGGAATGTATGAGGCACAGGGATGCTGCAAGGCGACGATTCAGGCGCTCCCGTCTTCCTAGTGATTACTCCACCTTCAAACATCTCAGAAACAGTACCCAATCCATGATACGCCAAGCTAAATCCCAATATTTTCAGCAATCCTTATCTTGTGCTTCCGACTCCAAAACCAAATGGACAATCCTGCGTAAACTATCCTTAGGAAAACACACCCATAACCAACCTATTCCTATTTCCGCTGATGATCTTAACACCCACTTTGCTTCCTGCTCCTCTCATTTATCATGTCAGATGCCGATGCCTGCTCCTATGCACCATTTCAATCCGGATTCATTCTTTTTTTCCCATATCACCCCTGAGGACCTCTTTAATTCTATTCGTAAATCCCAAACCAATGACTACGGACCTGACAATATCCCAGTAAAACTAATCAAAGCCTCGCTTCCTTCCATCCTTCCAATATTATATCATATCTATAACTTTTCTCTAGACAGTGCAACCTTCCCAACTTCATGGAAAACCGCTCTGGTCCGTCCACTGATGAAAAACTCAAATCCGGTATCTCCTAATGACTTTCGCCCAATTTCTCTCCTTTCAAACCTTTCTAAACCTTTAGAGCGTCTGGTCCAATCTCAGTTATCCCTCTACCTCGAGCAAAATAACCTTTTGAACCCCCTCCAGTCTGGTTTTCGGCCTGGCTATTCTACTCACTCTGCTCTCTCCCACATTTCCCAAGATCTCCACAAGGCCATAGATCAGCACAAAATAACTATCCTTGTTTTGCTTGATTTTTCCAAAGCCTTCGATTCTGTGGACCATAATATCCTCTTAACCAAACTCCATAGACTCCCAGTATCCACAGGCGCTCTTCAATGGTTTCAATCATTCCTTACCGGCCGTTCCCAGTATGTTGTAGTTCCCAATAAACCCCGCTCCGACTCACTGTCACTAACAAAAGGTGTACCCCAAGGTTCCTCGTTATCTCCTACCCTTTTCTCCATATTCATAAATGATCTTCCGCTCTCCATCAAGCACTCCCAATACCACCTCTATGCCGACGATATTCAGATTTATATTTCCTTTACCCTAAATGAATTTCCTGATGCTATCTCTAAACTCCAGGAGGACATAAATAATATAAGTGCTTGGTCAAACAGCAACAAACTCCTGCTAAGCGCTGAAAAAACAAAAGCCATCCTGATAGCATCACCTGCTCTCCTTAAATCCTTTCCCAGTTCCCCCAACCTTTTCCTAAACAATACTCCTATCTCTTTCCATTCATCTGTCAAGAACTTAGGTATTACTCTTGATCAAACTCTCTCTTGGAAACCGCACATCTCCCAAATATCCCGCCGAACCATAACAACCCTAAAGCAATTCCGTCGCCTCCATCACCTCCTACCATTCAATATTCGTAAACTCCTTGTTTCTTCCCTTGTCTTTCCCCACTTTGACTACGGATGCGAGGTGTACAGCGGACTTTCAGGTGAGCTCGAAGCAAAACTTAAGCGTATTATGAACTGTGCAATACGGTTTGTATTCGGAATCACCAGAGACACGCATATAACCCAGTATTACACCGAGTTAAGGTGGCTTTATCCTCGTTACAGATGCCAGTATTTCCTAGCCTCCTTCCTCTACCAGGTTATCAGAACTCATCGTCCCAGCTACATCTTCCAATCCCTTCAATTTAAATCATCAATTCAGTCCCGTTCTACTAGATCCCGTCTTTCTGACCTCTACCCTCCTCCTCACCGTACTGCTGCCTTTGACAAGTCCTTTCTAGCCAAAGCAACCACTCTTTGGAATTCTATTCCTCCTGAGATCCGTCATGCAAGTACTGCTTCCTCCTTCAAATCGCTACTTTTCAACCACCTTCTCCTTACCCAGTCAAACAGACAATACTTCAAACTGCAGATGCTATAAATACCAATTATTATTATTATTATTATTTTTTTTTTTATGTGTTTGTATTACTCAAATTATCATTGATGAACCAGCTATTTCTGTTTTGTTTTTTTTTGTTTTTCTTATTCCGAAAGTCTGACTTGTAAATATGTACATATATTACTACCTTAATTATTTTTTAGTTTAGTATTTTGTTATTCTAAATCATGACCACACTGTTCCGGTCATCAATTATGTATTTTATTTTTATTCTTAAGGGACTTTAGTCCCAGGATAATAAAGAAGTTTTTTCATTTCATTTTCACAAGCTACTGATATACATCCCTTTCCTAATCCGAATGAACATGACATATATTCCATCTTAAACTCCTTCCTCCTCAGCCTTCAAGAAACCATCAGACCTCTCATCTCCCTACTCAATAGACTCCTCACCGAAATCCCATTCAATCTCTCACGATGAGTGTAAAGCCCCTTGCCATCATTCTGTGGAATGCTAATGGCTTGCATAACCACCGTGATGAATTGGACTTATTTTTACATGACAACAACATAGACATAGCATTACTGACTGAAACGCACTTCACACAACGGTCACGTTTTTACATACGGGACTACTTTACTTACAGATCAGACCACCCAGACAACACTGCACATGCTGGTTCTTGCATTCTAATCCATAAATCCATACCCCATTCCCTTGTTCCTTCTACTCCCACTGACGCCATACAATCAACCTCTGTAATCATTACAACTCGTCCTTTCCAAATAACTCTGTCAGCTGTATACTGTCCACCTGGCAACTCCATTTCCTATAGCCATCTTAATTCCTTCTTCCAATCTCTTGGACCCCGCTTCATTGCTGGAGGAGACTTCAACGCTAAACACCAACGGTGGGGTTGTCGAACATCCAATACCCGTGGTAATATCCTCTCTAGCGTCTCAACCTCAAATAGTTATTCTATCCTTTCGCCCATGACTCCCACTTACTGGCCAACATCCTCCAAAAAACGTCCCGACATCCTGGATATATTTGTCTCATCTCAATTTCCCACCTCCCAAGCAATAGTCAAGTCCTTAAATGACCTCAAATCTGACCACAGTCCAGTTCTGCTCTCCTTGCATTCGAGTTTTGTCCCTAAACCTTCACCTCCTAAATTAATAAATGGACGAGTAAACTGGGACAGATTTCGATCGGACTTGGACTTCAAAATGGACTTAAAACTACCACTAAAAACTAAACACGATATCGACAGAGCCATAGAAAAACTGACTGACTCAATAGCTAGCAGTATATACAATAACACAACAACCACCAACATTAACATCTCTCAAGAAACTAATCTGCCACAACACATTCGTACCTTAATAAGAGAAAAGCGCCGAGCAAGATCAAAGTGGCATAGGACTAGGTACCCTACAGACAAAACTTATTATACCCAACTGACTAACAAACTGAAATCTGAAATTAGGACATTTAAAATTCAAAACTTACTTAACATGACTGAAAACCTTAGTACCACCGACAAATCACTGTGGAGGACCACTAAGAAGCTCCTAAATTTTAAAGATTTTAATCATCCCCTCCTTAATGAATCCCAATCCTGGACTAGATCTGAAGAAGAAAAGTCCCAGATATTCGCACAGCATCTCTTTAAAATTTACAATCCGCATCCAGATATCCTTAATCCCAATCACCTCGAATGTATTGAAGCAGAGCTGGATATTCCCCTCTAGATGGCTTTTCCTCCTAAAGCCTTTCATCCTTCTAAAATATCAAACATAATCCAAAGATTACCTCCCCGGAAAGCACCTGGACATGATCTTATTACTGCCCATATCCTAAAACAACTTCCGAGAAAAGCCTTCCTACTCCTCATCTACATCTACAACTCCATACTCCGTACGACATACTTTCCTAATCCTTGGAAATTATCTATCGTTAAAATGATACCTAAACCCAAAAAGCCGCTAGAACTTCCCTCTTCCTACCGTCCTATCTCTCTTTTACCTATAATGGGTAAAATCCTGGAAAGACTCATCCTTAAACGCCTATACCCAATCCTAGAATTAAACCACATAATCCCAAACCACCAGTTTGGATTCCGAACATCCCACTCCACTATCCAGCAATGCCATCGTGTGGTGGATGTTGTCTCGTCTACATTGGAGCGCGGATTGTACTGCACGGGAGTCTTTCTCGACGTGGAACAGGCCTTTGACCGAGTCTGGCACCCGGGACTGCTTTACAAACTCCGTAAATTCCTGCCTCCTACTTACTTCCTCATTACCCAGTCCTACCTTTCTGACAGATCCTTCAGAATCAACAACAATAGTTCCTATTCAACCATTTTTACCCAGTCTGCTGGTGTTCCTCAAGGCAGTATCCTAGGACCCATTCTTTATACAGTTTATACAGCTGATATCCCATCACATCCTAATACTTTCCTTTCTACTTATGCAGGTTTTATTGTAGAAAATTAATGCGGGAGTTGGCGACCTTTCGTTCCCAATCCTACAATTCCTACCTCTCCTCTCTCTCGACTCGTGACAATTCTCTGTGGAATGTCACGAAGAGAATCCTGAATACTCACACGATTTCCCATCCTCTCCTGCGCGGTGATAGTTCCTGGGCTGCTTCTGACAAGGATAAAGCCCAGCAATTTGCACAGCACCTTTCCAAAGTTTTCACTCCTCATCCTGAGTTGAATCCAAACCATACTTCAACAGTTGAACAGTTCCTTACTTCGCCAATACCACTCTCCTTACCTCCTAAAGCAGTTAATCCCTCTGAGGTCAAATATCTTCTTTAAAAGCTTCCTCTCCGTAAATCCCCTGGATATGATCTCCTCACGCCTCAGATCTTAAGACAACTTCCACAGAAAGCCATTACATTCCTTACATATCTTTATAACAGTATCCTACGCACTACCTATTTTCCTCTCTTATGGAAACATTCAACTATCATCCTTTTCCTGAAACCAGGCAAACCTTCCAACAGCACGTCATCTTACAGACCTATTAGCCTACTTCCGATCCTCTCAAAAATTTTCGAAAAGCTCCTACTAAAACGAATCCTAGATAAATTTAAAAATTTTCCTTCGCATCATTTTGGATTTCGTTCTCAACATTCCACAGTTCAGCAAGGACTCCGAGTTGTGGATCACATTTCCTCTGCCCTTGAGTGCAAGGTGTATTGTTCGGGTGCCTTTCTGGACATAGCTCAAGCTTTTGACCGGGTGTGGCACCCGGGATTGCTCTTTAAGCTCAAAACCCATTTACCTCAATCCATATACCTAATCCTCCGATCCTATTTATCAAACCGCTCCTTCCGATCCACTTGTGGGGGGAGCAGCCGAGTCTAGGGTTCCTTTGGCTGATTGTATATGTTGTATATAGTTAAGTTTGCTTGTATTATTTTTATTTATTTCCCAACTTGTATTTATCTCTACTACAGGTTGTTGTTTTGATTTGTTTCTTGTTGTTTTTTTTTTTTTGTATATATTTGAATTTATTTATATCCGATTTTATGTAATTTGACTTTATCATTATTGGCTGTATATATTGTATGAATGTGTACTACATCTCTATTACTACTGTTCATTATGCAACAAATTGTAATATTTCTGAATAAAAAAAAAAAAAAAAAAAAAAAAAACTTATGCAGATGACACTTGTGTATTATCAGTCAATAATGATCCCACTGTTGCCTCTCAAAATCTCCAATCCCACATCAGAGACCTTGAGGTATGGTGTCAGAATTGGAGAATTAAAATAAATTCCAACAAATCCCACCAAATTACCTTCACCCTACGTCGTAAACCTATGACATCCTGCCCTACAGTATCCTTTAATAACATTCCGCTCGTTCCAGTTGAACAGATCCGCTACCTAGGGGTTCTACTTGACAAACGTTTAACATGGAATCCGCACACTAGACTGAAAGGACAAGAAACTGCTCGCCGCATTCGGTTACTTCAACACTTACTAGACAAACGCTCTAAACTTTCACTTAACTACAAAAGACTCATCTACATGACCATCATAAGACCTATCTGGACTTACGGAGTTGAGCTATGGGGCTCCACTAAACCATCAAATTCTTCCCGTATCCAATCCTTACAATCCAAAATCCTTCGAAAAATCCTAAACGCTCCTTATTTTGTCACGAATAAGCTTATCCATAAAGACCTTAATATTCCCTTTGTAGCTGATTTGGCCCGAACCAGGTATCAATCCTTCCATGACAAACTCCAATCCCACTCTAACCCACTAGTTTTAATACTTGCTTCCTCTTCAATTCCCGACAATCCTCCGAGGCGTCTGAAAAGAAGATGGCCTCGAGACCTTCTTGTTTAGATTAATTACTAGAGTGCTGCCAATGGGCAGTTTCTCTTCAGGTTTTTCATGTACACTATCTTTAATCAGCACATTTACTTGATGTATTCCTATACAGTTGTAAATTTTAATAAAAAAAAATAAAATAAAATTCTTTAATAGTTTCACATATTTTGATCTCCAACTGTATTTGAACATTGTTTCACTGATTTTAAAAATGGAGGTAAGTGAAAGTCGTGTGTTGCCCGCATCAGATTTTTTCATTGATAAATCTGTTTGTTTAGATAAATAAAATGTAAATATCTCACTCTATGATATTTCACTTTTTAAAAATTCAAATTAAATTCGTTACCGTCTAAATTAGATTGTTTCTTGGCCGAGAACCATGTTGACGTATTCCGTCTTTGTTAAATAATGGAAGAAGTAGAGGGAAATAAGAAAAACAATTTAACTCAGTTATGATGTTTTATGGAGTCTTCCACCTCCCTTCGTTATATAATGAGAGCTTCTTAAATTATAAATTAACTTTAAGCAATTTAATTATCCGATTCAAGAGGGGTAGGGAATATAGTAACTTCTCAGGAAAGAAGATCTCCAAGGAAATTCCATTTAAAGGAAAATAATACATTTTGCGATAGCTAATAAAAATCTTTCTTTTTTTTTATCTAATAACTTAATCTAAAAAAAAAAAAATATAGATAAAAAAAGTTAAAATTAAAAAAAAAAAATATTCCTCTACAACCTCTGAAGATCTTGGGTGTCAGCACATATAGAGATTCGTACTGTTTCTAAGACAACGGCCGTACGATAAGGAGATTAGGCCGAGATCACACACAGCCTCCAGGTTTTCCCCATTTCAGGATACCCACTTTATAGAAGCAAGGTTTGCCACAGGAGAGTATTTGTACTCCATGATCGCCAAACGGCTGGAATAATATAATTAATAATATTCTCTCACAACCGGGATTCGAAATCGGAACCTCGAGAACAGTAGGATAGTGTTCTATCCACTTGACCACGTCACTCCCTTATCATTTATTATAAACTTGTATAGAACTTTATAAAAACTGGAACACCAATTAAATGATAAATGATTTCAAAAATCAGCGATTGAATAACTTATTTACTTGTAATTTGACTTCACTTCTACTGTGAATAATCGGACAATGCTTTGTTGGAAGTACTAAATTTTGCCTATCCAGGATTAATTATACGGTGAAAAAGTATATGGAGATAAGTATTTTTAGAAAAAAGTCACGATTAATGAAATGATTAATTTAATTTTAAAATATAATGTAAAAATCTGGTGCGGGCAACACACGACTTTCACTTACCTCCGTTTTTAGAATCAATTAAAAAATTCAAATACAGTTAGAGATAAAAATGAGTGGAACCATTAAAGAATTAATTAAATGGAATTTATATAGAAACATGTGTTTTATTAAAAAAATTATTATATTATTATTTAAAATAATCACTTAGTTTTATCGGTTTTTCATCACTCTCTACTAACTTTTAAAAGCTTGTGTATGAGATAACATTTTTTTTCTAAAATCTCAAGCTTTCCAACGGTATATCATACATGTATATTACTGTTCTTATGTTCAAAAACAAAAAATTGCATAAAAAATATATTTTTCATTTTTCTCCTTTAGATGGGTATCGAATTCATTCAATTTATATATTTACCTGTTTCTTATCAGTAGTAACAAGATAATATAGTTATTTTATAGAATCGACAAAATTAAAGGTACTTTAGAGAAAAAAAAATTTAAAATATCGGCATTTAAGCCATGTCAAACCATTTTAATCCGAATGAAACCTAGGTAATATTAAAGCCCATTAAATTTAACATCGATATAGCGAGTTTAATCAAAATCGTCGGATCCGTTTTCGAGAAAATCGAAAAAAGGTGCAAAATGCATGGTGTAAAGTAGCTCTTCTGGTGAGCCGATTTTGATTAAAAAGATTTTATAACGTCTCGGGCGTATAGTTGTCTTAAATGTGAAATTTCAGTTTCATAGGCCTTACCGTTTCCACCCGGGAGTTACCCCACACACACAAACACACACACACACACAGACACACACACACACACAAAGACAGACACACACACACACACACACATACACATACACAGACGCACTTACACACAGACACACACACACACACACACACATTAACAGAGAGACACACACACACACACAGACCTTTTTGCGGGACTTGGTTATTTGGACTCAGGGGACCCTAAAATGTGTATTTCCGTTGAAAACTGGAATTCGAACATTTTCACGATCGCAATACTTTCCCTTACTATATATAGTAAGTGAAAGTAAAAGGTACAGAAATACCATAAAAATTAAATTGTTTTACGGATACTTGAAAATGGCCCTAGAGGCCGAAACGTTGCAAGGTATGAAGTGAAAAAAATCAATAAACCTTTTTTAGAAACGGAAAAATATATATCTTATGAGAAAAAAAAAAACATTTGGCCGAATTAAAAAATAAATCTTAAAATTTATTTTGAAATAATAAACCATTGATCAATAATTTATAGCGTTTTATAATTACTAAGATTTTTTCATTTCATTACAATTTTTATTTTTTTCATTTTCTGTGAGTAAGGGCTTAAAAATACCCAAAATAACTGAACGTCAATAAAGGGTTTTGAATCCTACTTTTTATTAAATTTTCATGTAATTAAATTCTTAGTGTTTAGGGTTAAAAAGAATCGTTTTAAATCTTGTTTAATTAATTTAAAAATCATGAAAAAACCTGGATACCGACCAATTATCAGACATTGATTTTGACTCTTTCTTGACTCATACACAGAACTTGTATTTGTTTATGTAGGGTAATTTTTAATTTTAACTTATCCCAAGAATGTAAGATCCTATCTTTATTGACAATAAATCAAGCTGCAGAAAAATTAAAACAATGTATTAGTTCTAATAAATAAACTTTTGTTAGAAAATTTTCTCCATTGAATATCAAAACTCCCGTGGCAAGATGTCAATAAAAAAAGAAACAATTTGTCTTTACTTTAAATAAATACCTCCCAATTGCAAATGTTATAACAACAATATTTTTACCCTGCTGTTTAAAATTAATCCTATATTAATTCATGTTCTGTCCATTAGCTGAAGTGATAGTTTTACACATATATATCACCACAACGTATACGATAAAGGTAAAATTAAATTATTTTGGTAAAAGTTTGAAAAAAATGTGATAAAATTTAAAAAAATCAGACACAAAAATGATTTTAAAACGAAGGTAATATGAATGTGAAGCGAATAACACGACAAATCCTTATTCCCAATGAATCCCTCATTTGTCGCAATTTATTTGAAATCCGCTTACCATCATTAAAAAGTTACAGTTCCTAACGAAATGTTTGTCAGAATTGAATGGATTAATCTATTTACGATTATAAAGATAAATAAAATGTAAAGAAAAAACATGAACATACCTTTTGATAAGGTCTTAATGACACATTAATGATGTTATATAGAAATAAACCTACAAAGAAGCCATAACGCACCAACATGAATAACTCGATCCGATATTTATATTTTTTTTCCCTCACTTCTTTTTATAATTTTCAAGAATACCCATCTAGATTGCAATTAACTTCTAATTATCTTTTTAAGTAAAAATCTGCTAGTGTTATCGTTTCTATAAAGGAAATTTTCTGACTTTTGGAACTAAAAATATTCCGTATCATTAAACATTTTCCGTGTTAAACTGTAACAACTCGGTTTTTTGTTTGGTTAAATTATCGTTTGATATTTCAAAAAATTATTGTTCTATTGGCTGAACTCTTTATCGGAAATATAATTCTATGGGTACAATAAAGAAATCGGATTCAGGAACCAAGAAGATTTAACTATTTACTATAAAAGAAATGTATTTTAGAAAATAGAAAAATTCGCTGATTCCCTAATCTCAATTTTTAAAAGCTTTTTCACGGATAAATGTTAACCCTAAATAATCCAAAACTTTGATAAGTTATAAACAAATATTTTAAATGATATTGTATTTTTTTTGGTTTAAGCCTTAAGTTGAAGTAAGTATAATTAAGCATACCTATTGCCAAATAAGTTTAAGTAATAATGACGAAATGAAGTTCCTAACAACACCACAGTCAGTTAAGTTGAATTTTTTTTTTAAAATCTTTATTTCCATCCGTCCAATGATTGTCAGCGAATGTGAGAAATCATCTATTAATATTGACACATAACGAGGACGTCGTACGATATTTTTTTTTTGTTTTTCGGGTTTTACCCATGTTGAAACGTAAGCCCTCAATTTTTTTTAATGGGGAGGGGTAAATTTTTTTTTGTTCCATTACAAAGGTTCATTATTGAAAATGATAAACCAAAATTGTCAAAAGGACATGAAAACTTTTCATGTTGAAATCTACTATACCCTTATAAATCCCCGACATCCCTGTCTATTTGGACTATTTAGACACTTGTTGCTCAGTCCATTAAACATTTAATCACCCATATAATGAATAATACTAATAAGTTATAGAATGTTCAATGTGCTACGTGTTACTACCAAGGTCAGGACATTGCTTGGAATTACTGGCAAAACTGTACTGTTTCCATGAGCTAAGATCAATGTCTGCCATTGAAGGATGGTGTCAAAACTGGAGAATTAAAATAAATCCTAAAACAAATCACCTTTACTCTACGTCACAAACCTATGACTTCCTGCCCTACTCTTTCCATCAATAATACCCCACTCATCCCAGTAGAACGTATACGAAACCTAGGACTTCATCTTGACAAACGCCTAACTTGGAATCCTCATACAAGACTTAAATGGCAAGAAACTGCTTGTAGATTCCGTTTAATAAAACACTTGCTTGACAAACCATCAAAACTACCTATTTACCACAAAAAACTGATTTATATAACCATTTTTAGACCTACTTTGAGCTATGGCGCTCTATTAAGCCATCGAATTCCTCCCGCATCCAATCATTGCAGTCCTAAATGCTCCTTATTTTATTACTAATAAAATCAGCCAAAGATACCTTAAAATCCCACTATTCGCAGACTTAGCCCAAATTTGATACACCTCCTTTAGTTCCAAACTACCAGCCCTCACAAACCCGCTTGTCTGTAAACTGTCATTTCTACCTGATAATCCTCTGAGGCGCCTGAAAAGAAGGTAGCATCAAGACCTGCTAAAGGAATAAACATTAAAGTGTTACTTAAAAGAATGTTATATAAAAGAAAAGTGTTACTACTGGGCAGCTTCTTCACAAGACTATTTCATGCCTACATTTGTAAATTTAGCCTTTTACTTATTGTATATATATCGTGTATATACAGTTATAAAAATCAATAAAAATATATTTTTAAATATCTGGTGCGGGCAACACACAACTTTCACTTACCTCCGTTTTTAAAATCGATTAAAGAATTTTAAAATATAGTAAGAGATAAAAATGAGCGAAACAATCAAAGAATTGATTAAATGGAACTCCTGTATTAAACATGTATTTTATTATAAAAATCTATTATATTATTATTTAAAATAATCACTTAGTTTTATCGGCTTTTCATCAGTCTTGATTATATTTTTATATTGTTTCTAAAATCTTTAGCTTTCCAACGGTATATCATACATGTATATTACTGTTCTTATGTTCAAAAACAAAATATTGCGTTAAAACAATATTTTTTTCAGTTTTCTCCTCAGTTATTTTACAAGTTCGCTGGACTTCCATATTTAGCTATTATTAACCAATGCTTATAATATAATATAGTTATTTTTGTAGAATCTACAAAATTAAAGGTACTTTAGAGGAAGACAATTTAAAATATCGGCACTTAAGCCCTGTGAGACTATTTTAATCAGAATAAAACCATGAAGCCCATTAAATTTTACATCGATATAACCAGTTTAATCAAAGTCGTTGGAGCCGTTTTTGTGAAAATTGTAAATTAAAACTAAGAAATATATATATTTTTACAGTTTTCTCGTTTAGATGAATATCAAATTCGTTCAACTTATATATTTACCTGTTTTTTATCAGTGATAACAAGATGATATGATTATTTTTATAGAATCTACAAAATTAAAAGTACTTTAGAGGAAGACTATTTAAAATATCGGCATTTTATCTCTTTCAGACTATTTCAATCAGAATGAAACTTGCACAATATTAAAACCCTTTATATAATGAGTTTTATCAAAATATTTAGAGCTGTTTTTGAGAATTTCGTAAATAGGTGCAAAATGCGTGCTATAAAGTGGCTCTTCTGTTAAGCTGATTTTGAAAAGAAAAAGGTTTTGTAACGTCCCGGGCGTATAGTTGTGTTAAATATAAAATTTCAGTTTCATAGGACTTTCCGTTTACGCGCGGGTGTTATCTATCACACACGGGCACGCACCCACACAGACATTTTGCGGGACTTGGTTATTTCAACTCACGGGATCCTAAAAGGTGTTTTCGTGGAAAACTATAATTCGAAAATTTTCACGATGGTAATTCTTTCACTTAACTATATATTCCATATATAGGTAAGTGAATGTAAAAAGTTCCAATGTTCCGCTTATTAATGGAAATAAATATAAAATAAGATAATTACAATGATATAACAAATAAAGTTTCTCTCGAAAATGTAAGATGTCAAGTTATGAGCGTTTCGGAGTTTGCGAGGCGCCAAATGGTTGTCGCTGGTCCTTCAACTAAGTACCGAGGACTTAGATCGTTAAGAATCAATGTTGCCCGGATTCTTTCTTCGAGAACAGGGAGGAGGAACGGAAGGGGGTGGAAGTTTTGTTCTCCGTTTCTTGCCTCCTCGTTAACCGTTAGCAACTTCATTAATCTAAACTTGGCCATTAATTTGTGGTTTTGGTGGTAGGGGGCGCCAAGGTAGGGAGCCTCAACAGTGGCAAACTTCATCCCGACGATTGAAGTATAGTCTGCTCTTCGGGCTACAAAACATGTTTGTTACTCCTCCTTCTTAATGGCGGGAATTTCTTGCTTGCCCAAAACTTCCCTCTGTAAGGATAGGGTTATTATGGCGGAAAATAAGCGGTTTCATTACGTCATTCCGTTAACTGATGAGCAAGAAGAGACGTAGGAGTGAACTTGTAGATTTAGTTTTTAAATGATTCAATGAACGGAGACAGCAAGGTTACAATTAGATTATCATTGAGATATTCCAAACATTATGATCAACTGAAATAGTCATTACAAGTTCAGACATCCATGTATTTGCACATTGTATTACCTTCAAATTGGAACAGCTATCCGATTCATCGACTATAGGATGTTTTTGATTTGAACTGTATAAAATTGCAAGGTTTCCGTTTTGGTTTATTACCTTTAGTTATTAACCTTTGTAACAGAACAAAATAACAATGATATTGATTAATAAATAGTAGAAACATAGTGTTTGGAACTTAATAGGGATTCAAAACCATTTTACTTTGATTTATTGATCGCTATTCATATAAGATAATGGTTAAACTGTTATGTAAATTATTATACCCTAATACAGTAATTTGGAAATAATAAATCATTGTGTCATAAATGCAGCATTTTGGTTTACTTTTTTCAATAATGAACCTTTGTAATAAAAAAAAAAATAAAAAACAAATTACCCTCTTTCCTCCCTTATCAATATTTGATGGCTCAAGTTTCAAGATTAGTAAAACCCGAATAACGTATAAAAAAATTTCCCACAATGATTCGAAACGTCGACGTTGATATCAGCCGATTACTTTTAAATTTTACCCATATATATCCCATCACAGATATTTTCAAAGATATAGAACTGAATTGCGGAGAGTCTTAGAATTAGGAACACTGAGGTTAATTATAAAACAAAAACAAAACAAATGAAATTGATATTTTACCTTTATGCGCATAGAACTTAGTTATTTTCTAAAATAGAGAAAAATAATATAGAGTCTTATAATTAGTAAACTGAGATGAACAAAGAAAAAAATTCTAATTGTGAATACCATACGAATTCTCAAGATTGTTCGGAAAAACATCGAAATACTCTAAAAAAATAATAATAATAGGCTTACCGAACCCAAAGATTTGATGCCGGTACCACCAAACTCAGCCTGCACAGACTCGTCCAATGTTCACCGTTCAAGCCCAAGCCCCCGAGATCATCCTTAACGCAATCCTCCCATCGACGTTTCGGCCTACATTTCGGACGCCTATCAATGAGATCAGAGAATACCAACTTTCTCGGATTCCGATCGTCACCGAGCCCAACAACTTTACTCGCCCATTTGAGTCTCCGCGATGCTATCAACTCAATTATATTCACAGGGTATAACCTTCTAAAGTCCCCAGTGGCCTCATCTCTCTTTGGACCAAATATTTTACGCATTACTTTATTTTCGAAAACCTTAAGCGGTTGTTCATTCTTTAAAGTAAGCGGCCAGGTTTCACATCCGTAAAGAACCGTCGGAAGAATAATAGTTTTATAAATTCTAACAATTAAGTTTTTAAACAGAAGCCGCGAGCTAAGTGATTTAGCTAGTGAATTAATAACACGCATTCCACCCATGTCCTGGTTAAAGACATTATTTCTTCCTGGATTTTATTTTTTCTTGTTATCATTGTACCTAAATACTTGAATTTCTCTACTTATTCAAAAGTATGCCCTGATATATCAATATCACTATGATCGCCACCGTTTCTGCTACTAATCATATATTTCGTCTTATCGGTATTTATTTCGAGTCCTATTTCTTTACCAGTTTTTATTAACACACTTGTATTTAGTTGTATAGTTTCCGTGTCTTCACCTAGCAGTACCAAATCATCGGCATACTCCAAAACCGGAACCTTATCACCCATATTTAAACCTTTTTCGGTACACGTCACTTTTTCTATGACATATTCTAAAGCTATATTAAATAAAACAGGTGAAAGAGAGTCACCTTGTTTCAAACCCGATCGCATCTCAAATTTTTCGGAGTAATTAAGACCGATTCTAACTTGATGGAATGTTTCCGTAACACATCTCTACTAGGTTTACTAACTTTCTAGGTATTCCCTGTTAAATTATGATGTTATACAGCTTCTGACGGTCTATGGAATCATAAACCTTTTTAAAATAGATATAAAGTTGATGGGCTACACCGTTGTATTTCAATTTTTTCTCTAATATTTATTAATACCTAAAGAAATATCAGAGCTATATAGAGTTTTGAACTTAGCCATGATGAATTAACATTTTTCTTTAAAGAGTTTATCGCTTTTCATGTCATTTATATTGCCTGTAAATAGCTATATGAACTGTCAGGCACCAACATAATCGTTTTGAAATAATAAATCGTTATGAAATAATTTGCATCGTTTTTCATATTTTATTTGCTTACGAGTATGAGCTTCAATCCCGAAGAGCTGATTCATCAACTAGAGAATAATATATTACAGTTAAATATTGTACGTTCTTCTCTTTTTAAGCTAAATACTTTTAAATGTTGGATGCATTAAATTGCACAGTTGTAACTATTTTAGTGGAATTTGATAATATTTTACTAAATTAACTTAATCTATTTACTCTTCTTAAGTGTGAAATTATATAAATACATGAATATTACATTATCTATAACTCTATTATTTCAGAAAATAAATTCCAGACAATATTCACTATGGGAGACTCCACAAAAGTTTTTAAATAAATTATTATTAATTAATAGTTAACTTTTTAAAATAAAGGTCATTAATTTTCATTGAATATAATGATAAAGTTATTATTTTTGTTTTTCTGTTGACTATAAGGTGGGTTATCGGGCCAGTGGGAGAGAGTAAGAGATTCTTGCTGAATTAAAATTCCTGCGGCAACGAGACGCGAACTCGTAATTATATAGTTTCAAGATTCTGATAATCTGATCGCCTGGGCATCGCTTGTTCAAGCAACTCCCACTAGCCCCCTAAGCCAACATCCATAATATCTATAATGTTCCACGCAGTCATTTCTTGTTGCACGGACGATCTCCTCTATAAGTCTCCTAGGCGCTAAATTCCTTTCACCCATCTCTATTCCGGTCGACCATTCTTTCTCTTTCTATGTGGAAATGGTGTAGCTCTCTTTTCGGCCTCGGTAGTCCGGCGCCCTCATGATATACTCAGTTTTTTTTTCTAAAAGGTAATAAGGATGTTTAGGGATATCTTGACTTTTTCTTAGATTAATTATCGAGAACGTGTTTCAACCTAAATATCCCATAACCACGTCTCAAAAAATCCTTTTTTACATAAAAAAGTTTTCTTCCTGGGTCTGTTGGAATGATCCATCTTCTGAAGCATACAATGAAGATCCCTGCTAGCAATGAATAAAAGAACTTTTTTTCGTTTGAAACTATAAAATCCTTCTTCTGCAGAAGGGAATTGATTGTTCATATTACTTTTCTCCTCTATGACCTCATCAATGACCCTTTTGCTGTTGCTATGAAAGCCACTTGCTCAAATATTTGAAGTGCTCAGTTAGGAATTTGTCCCACTCTCCAACGTTTAGAGCTGAATTTTGTTATTATTTAGAAGCTGCAGGACAGAATATGGGTCTCACAATGTACCAAGCAAAGACCAAATATATGGCGGCCAATACTCGATTGCCACCACCACCTTCTATAATCTTTGGAGAGCACATATTTGAAAGTGTTAAACAGTTTGTGTACCTACGATCTTTAATTTGTGCGGATAATAAACCCAGCCCAGAGGTACAGAGGCGAATCACCGCAGCAAACAGATGCTATTTTGGTCTGGCGAAAAAATTGAAAAGCCATTTGTTATCGAGGAAAATAAAAATCTGATTGTATAAAACACTGATCCGCCCGGTACTAAAATAAGCCTCTGCCTACAGGTTTTCGAAAGAAAAATCTTGAGAAGGATGGTTGGCCTGGGGAAGGAGGGGAAGGAATACCGACTCAGGCACAATGCGGAACTGTACCAACTATATCAAGAGGACGTAGTACAACTCATCAGAATTTTAAGATTGCGGTTGGCCGGTCATGTTGCGAGAATGGATGGTGACTCGCAATTGAAAAAAATTATTATTTGGGTACGTGGATGGAAGGAGGAAAAGGGGGCGTCTACGACTAAGATGGGTGGATGAAGTTGAGGAAGACGCCTATAAACTGGTGGGAACTAGAGCTTGGAAGACCCTGGCCCATGACTTAGAAGAATGGAATCCACGACTTGACGCGGCGAAGACTCGAACTGGGTTGTAGAGCCTGTGATGATGATGATTTAATGCCTAATACTTGATTCTACAAACAACCTAATGATAAATGATGAATCATCTTCATCATTAGCAATAGATGACCCTTTAAAAAAAAACAAAAATCTAAAACTAAATATTAATGAAATCACAGTTTAGACCATTAAGGTCACGATTACATAGCTGTTAAATTGTAGCAGTTACAGCAAGCGAGACTTGGAACCGAGCCCTGATAAAATGAAGCCTGTTATTAATGAAAGTGCTATCTCTCGCATTTATACCGTCTTAAGCGCTGTACTTAACCGCAACTTCTCTTGGCAAACTTCTGCATCTTTCTCCTCTCAAGTTATCACCCGAGAAGTCGGATACAGGCGATTTTCAGAGATTTAGGGAATTTAGTAATTAGCAAGGGCCACAACGAGTGTAATTATAACGGGAAGAAACTACAAAACGTAATGTTCATTTATCAATCAACCAAATGTTTTGAAAATAAATCAACAGTCTCGTTATTATATTGATTTATAGTGTAAGGAACAAAATTAAATGGGCTTAAGCTTCCTAGACAAGAAGGAAGGCTTCAAGAACACATTCCTCCCTACACTAACACATCGTAGTGTGTGTTGAACCCTTTATACCAAACATAAGGACCAAATCCAAGCTACGTAAATACTTTACTTAACACTCAGGCTTCACACATAAAATTATAAGACACCAACTTCGCATTGGGTGCGACCACTTATTCCATTTTTTATGTAATTTTTAAAATTAGAAAAAAAGTTTTAAGTTTTAGTTTTAAAAAATAAAACTCTCTAATAGAGCTGTAAAAATAAGAAATAAAGGTGATAAAATTAAAGAATATTTGCAGAAATCATGTATATTTTTATAAAAGCAAGATAACAAAACAAGGTAAAAAAAAAATTTAGATTTTTTTTTTTTTTTTTTTTCTTAGCCCCTTATTTTTTTTTCTTCTAAGCTCCTGCAATGCTGGTAAGTTCTCCTTTTTCTGCAATCGTGCATTTTAAGGAGTTGCAAATCTTTAACGTAACTTCTGGAGAGTAATAACATTATGAATAATAATTCAGGTGATGGGGCTCACCTTCTAGTTTGTTTCGGCCTTACAACTAAAACTTAAACTAATTTATTTATTTGTTGAATTTCTGCCATCGCAGAGGTATTCCTGGGGGTTTTAGTTGATTAAATATAGGGTTATTTACAAATTTCGTTGATTCGAAAAACTTTAAATTCCTCTCACTCATAAAGTTTTTAATTGTTGGCATTTTCATCTCTTCATGTAATTTCTTTGTTTTTACTCTTTGGAATATCGTCCCTTTTGCAATTCTTCTTAGAATGCCGTTTTGAAATGCCTGGACATTCTTTTCCGTTGATTTCGCTACATGTGGAAAAAGTTGTGAGCCATACAACAGTGACGGACGAAGAATTGTTTTGTATATCATCGCTTTTAGTCGGAGAGATATACTTGGAGATGAAATCAAATGGTTAAGCCTAAACATTTTTCGGCTTACAGATTTAATTTTTTTGAGAAAAGTGGACTGAAAATTTTAAGTGTCTGTCGAACGTGATTCCAAGATATACAATATTTTTAGACAGTTCAATTTGGCAATTATTGAGATTAAATCCTGAAGGAAGTTTTTTCTTACCCTTCTGGAACGAATAAACAATAGCTTTTGTTTTGTCAGGATTAATTTCTATGTTTTAGCGACTTTAGCTCTAAAGCTATTTTTTGACAGGCACTTTGGGACTGTTTGAGAGCCGTACTGGCATTGGAGCTGCTGCTCGTGACTGCAATATCGTCGGTAAAAGCTGATACAGTGGCTTTCTCGTACTTCCTTCCAACGATGTTAGAAGTGTAAATGGAGAACAATATAGGAGACAGCACTGCTCCTTGTGGAACACCACATGTAAATGGTACCGAACCGGAGAGCTCTTCCGCAACTTTTACAGCTAAGTAGCGATTGCTCAAAAACGATTTAATGACCGAATACAGTTGTTCCGGACACTCTCGTTCAATCAGTTTTTGGCAGAGGATTTCGTGAGTCACAGAGTCGAAAGCTTTAGAACAGTCGAGGGCTATCATAGCAGTTGCCTTGTTCGAGTTTAAGTTCCTGGTCACCTCATTGTGCAGTTTAACCAAACAATGTTCTGTGCTCAATTGAGATTGAAACCCTGCTTGTTCCGGTGGGATTATCTCATTTTGATCGCAGAACATCCTTAGGTAATTAAGGATCGTTTTCTCGAAAACTTTTCCCATATGTGGTAATAAACTAACTGGACGGTAGTGAGATGGCTCATTTCCAGATTTTGCAGGTTTCAGGAGAGGGAATAGTACTGCACTCTTCCATGCATTAGGGAAATATCTTAGCCGTAAGCAGGAATTATACAGATTAACTAGGTGCATTAATCCTTTTCTTGGAAGTTGTTTCAGTAATACACTCTGTATACCGTCACATCCTGGTGCCTTATTACCGTGCGTCCGGCGAAGAACCGCTTTTAATTGTTTGTAGGACACGAACATGAAATTGCTTTCTTTTTGTTTCTGGGTGAGTAAGTTAGCAACCCCTGTCTTATTTCTTATTTCTGTATCGAAGTATTCAGCTAGTTTTCTAGCCTGTTCTCCTGAGCTCAATAATTTATTATCTTCGTGAATTCTGATAGAAGTTGAATTTCTAGTCACTCTCTTTGTCATCGTCCATAATTTTCGGTGATCTCCATGCGCCGCTCTTAGTCTTTCTTCCCACATAGTCGTCTTCCACGTGCTAATAAGGTTACGAATCTGTACAGTAAGAGCATTCAATACTTTCTTTGTATTTCTGTCTCTGGTGCGGTACCATCTATTTTTCCAGTTGTTTCGCAACGATATCAACCGTAGAATATGTTCTGGTGGTACACGAATTGAAGGTGGTAGAGGACAGAATTTTGGAATGGCGACGTTCGCTGAACTTACTTGGGAAAAAGTAAATATTTGGGCATCAATATCTTCCTTTGATTGTAGAGTTGGGATTGCTTGTAATTGGTGACATATCTGGCTGCGGTATAAGTCCCAGTCCGCATTTTTATAATTGTATTTTGTAGGACTATGTATTTGATCGCATTGTTTTCTGTAATGTGGTACAGAACTGGCCTGTGATCAGATGTCACAAAATCAAGAAAAAGGACAAAATCAAGAAGTCACGCCCGAAAAGGACTAATTTGCTATTTCAAAGGTGTCCTAGATTGTCGCGAGGTGTAGATACGAGAGGTTAACTGTGTGGTCGCTTATCATTCTCCATACTTGTGATGCTTTATATTATTATTGTTTGTTGTTCATTGATTGCTTTATGTTTGTGTTACTGTGAATGTACTACGCTTTTAGAATAACATTAAAAAATCGGATATAATTGAACACTTTCAAATTAATTACGCGGTTAGTAAAAGCCTTAGGAGTGCAAGGAATGCATTTTCGGAATAATTGTGGCACATACTAATTATTTAAAATATTTCTATATTAATGAAATGAGGTTTTCAACCGTGCATACGGCTAGTTTGTTCAATTATATCCACCCACTACCATAAAAACAACTAAAAAAAAAATTATTTTTTTTCCAGATCCTTCCGGCTTTAAAGTTTAAATTAATAATCTGAATATAATTTCTATGAACTACTCCATGCATACCTTGTATGTATGTATGTATGTATACCTTGATTGGAATATAAATATTCCATTTATAGCTTCAATTGGAATCAATACGGATGAAAAAAAAAAAATTATTAAAATAATATTAACCATATATTCAAAAAGGGACAATCGTGTTTTGTTTCTAAGTTGACATAAACAAACTTGTATTTTGTATATTCATTAATTTTCTTTCTTTCTTTTGTATTGTATGTATTTGTTCTGTTTTCAATTTAATTTCATTACTCAATTCTTAGATATAATTAGTAGGTATAGTACGAGACTATACCCCAACTTTTTCCATCGTTACCAGTTGTAATAATCATTCTTTTTATATTAAAAAAAAACATGGAAATAAAGAAATAAAAAAAAAAAAACATAAAAAGAGATTTTAAAAGCTGTAATTGATACATGTTACGCCACTAAACCGTATAGTTAAGTCTACTGTTTATTCAAAAGTAAAGAATTTTTTCATAAAATATAGTTTCCATCTAATTAAAGTTTTTTGGTCAGATAGAAAAACAGATAAAAAAAAAACTGCTACTCACTCCTTGAGCAATAATGCAGCTTTAATTATTAGAACGTATTATTATTAAACCTAAATATTTCTACGGGGCTAGCGGAGCAATGAGAATTCCCTACTCCTTAGGAGACATCGATTATTTATACCTAGGCAGGTGTAACTGACAACCCATTTGTTAGCATTTCCCTCTCTTATTGTCTTACCACTCTGTCTTAGTTTTAGTCCCAGCTTAGACATAAATTTAATATTTTTAAAATAAAACATTTATTTCTGAAAAGGAAATGTCCTTAATGGTGTAGAACAGGGCATTTTTTTTTTTAATAGTAGGTGTAACTATATCTTGGGCATAACAAAAATTTATTTCCTCTCCCTATCTTGAAAAGATGATCTTAAATTTGCCTCACCAATTTTGAAGAAATGAAAAATAATTTTTTGATTGTGTAGATAGAGAGATTACCTTATAAAATTGAGAGAGAAAAAGCCTAACTATTAAAGAAACCCTTTTCTTTTTTACTTTTATAAAATTCTTCTCCTGACTGTTATAAACAGAACAAAAATATGAATTCGCGAATCGGTCAAGCTGTTCACGAGTGATGCGATCACCTAGGGCAAAAGGGACTAATTTGTATATACGTAAGGTAGATAGAGAGATTACTTTAGGAAACTTATTAAAAAAATAAAATAAACCTAACTAAAAAAGTAACTTTCCTTTTTTACATTCATTAAATCCTTCTCTGTTATAGACACAACAACAAAAATGAATAGCGAATCGGTCAAGCTGTTCACGAGTGATGCGATCACCTAGGGGAAAAGGGACTAATTTTAATATATCTAAGGTAGATAGAGAGATTACCTTAGAAAACTTATTGAAAAAATAAAATAAACCTAACTAAAAAAGTAACTTTTTCTTTTTTACATTCATTAAATCCTTCTCTGTTATAAACACAACAAAAAAAGGAATAGGATTTATTCGATCACTAAGAGAAAGAGAATAATTTTTATAAATGTAATGTAATAGAGAGATTTCCTTTAGAAAATTTTATAAAAGAAAAAGAAAAAAAACAACCTACCCAAGTAAGTAATTTTTTTCTGAAGTATGATCCTTCTCCTGACTAAAAGCAACAAAAAAAGAATTAGCGAAATCAATCAAATAATTTGTTGATTGTGTAGATATAGAGATAACCTTATAAAATTGAGAAAAAAACAAAACAACCTAACTATTAATAAAACCCTTATCTTTTTTACTTTCATAAAATTCTTCTCCTGACCGTTATAAACATAACAAAAAAATGAATAGCGAATCGGTCAAGCTGTTCACGAGTGATGCGATCACCTAGGGGAAAAGGGACTAATTTTAATATATCTAAGGTAGATAGAGAGATTACCTTAGAAAACTTATTAAAAAAATAAAATAAACCTAACTAAAAAAGTAACTTTTTCTTTTTTACATTCATTAAATCCTTCTCTGTTATAAACACAACAAAAAAAGGAATAGCGAAATCGGTCAAGGTGATTCGATCACTAAGAGAAAGAGAATAATTTTTATAAATGTAATGTAATAGAGAGATTTCCTTTAGAAAATTTTAAAAAAGAAAAAGAAAAAAAACCAACCTACCAAAGTAAGTAATTTTTTTCTGAAGTATGATCCTTCTTCTGACTAAAAGCAACAAAAAAAGAATTAGCGAGATCAATCAAGCCGTTCACCCGTGATTTGATCACCATATATATATACTGTACGAGTATAAATATGATCCTGTAGCAATATTGTTATTGTCCATTGTGACAATTTTATACGAATAAATAAATTTAGTATTATTGAAGATAACAATCTAGTTAATGGTGTGAACGACTAATACAAGAGAGGTGCCAGTTAATAACCCTGTGGTAGCGAACAGAAGCAAACTGTGGGGACAAAACACAAGCATCAACCCTTGCCTTGAGGCGAACTTAGAAGCAGGGATAACACCGACTATGGCCCGTAACAAACTTAGAACTGACCCATCTCTCATCCACTATCACGGTTAAAGTCTATTATAATTTGCTTACCGCTTTAAATAATGTTTATGAGTATATTCATGAATAAATTAAATGATTAAAAAGCGAAAATTACTTTTGCGACATTATTGAAATATTCCATAGCAAATTTTTTTTTATTGAATAAAATTAGTAAAAATCTGGTATGGGCAACACACAGCTATCACTTACCTCCGTTGTTAAAATCAGATGCAATAATTTTCAAATATTGTGAAATAAGAAAATATGTGAAACTAATAAAAAATCACTTAAATTTTTATAAAAAATGTGTTTCATTAAATAATCTATTATATTTTATTTATTTATTTCTTAGGGTTTTTCAACCACAAGGGTCATTTGCACCCAATTTTACAATTTCATTTCATGCATTGCTAATTAAAAGTTGCAATTTAAATTTTTTGAAATATTTTTGTTGATTTCAAAAATAATATCAACTTCTTAATTTGCTCTTCTGCCTGGAATATTTCCTCATGTCCATTTCCTGATAAATGATTTTGTCGCTCATTCTCGTATGCATAGCATTCAGTGATTATATGATTGACTGTAAGAGCTACTCCACACGAAATACACTGAGGCGCGGGTTTTTTTTCCATTAAATATTGATGGGTGAGACGAGTATGCCCAATCCTTAAACGAGCCAAAACGACTTCTTCCTTTCGCGTCAGCTGTATGTTCGACTTTGCCCTGCGAACATAGGGCTCTACTATTCTGAGCTTATTGTCCCTCGTTGCCGTCCAGATCTGTTGCCATACCTGCCACGTCTTTTCCTTTATTAAAGAGATCACTTCACTTGGCTGGGTGGTGTTGATCAATTGGCCGTCGGTAATAGCTCTTTTAGCAACACTGTCAGCTAGCTCATTACCCTTTATACCGATATGGCTTGGCAACCATAACAGATGAATCACACATCCAGCCATTTCCAATGATTTCATGGTTTCTATGGTTTCATTCACCAACCAGTTTTGAGAAAATCTATTATATTATTATCTAAAACAATCAGTTAGTTTATCGGTTTTTAATCACCATTTATTTAACTTTTACAAGTGTATGTATCAGATAATATTTTTTCTAAAATCTTTAGCTTTCCAACGATATATAATACATCTATATTACCGTTTTCAAATTTAAAAACTGTAAAAAAGATATCTTTACTTATTCCTTCTTTAGTAGGATACAGAATTCGTTCAACTTACATATTTACCCGTTTTTTATCAATGCTAAAAGATGATATTGTTAATTTTTTTCGAAGCTACAAAATTGTAGATACTTTAAAGGAATAAAATTTAAAAAATCGGCATTTAAGCCCTGTCAGACTTTTTCAATCAGAATAATACCTACATGATATTAAAGCCCATTAAATTCTACATCGATCAAGAGAGTTATAGCCGTTTTTGTAAAAATGGTAAAAAGGTTCAAAATGCACAGTATAAACTGGCTCTTCTGATATGGTAATATATATGCAAAAGTATACGAAACATCTCGGGAGTATAGTTGTCTTAAATATGAAATTTCATTTTCTTAGGACTTTTCGTTTACGCGCGGGAGTTACCACCCACTGACTCACACACACACACACACACACAAATCTAATGATGACTAAAGAGGAAAACAGGAATGGTGTGATAGAATATGCAGCGCTAGTCGGAAAGAAACTCAGATCTCAAGAGCGCGAAAGGAGCGGTCAGGTAAGACTTGTAAGATAAATTATATAAAGACGTCCATTACTGAAGTAGGCACATAGCCGTACTGCCCTCTGCGAAGTAATACCTGACGGAAGTTCCGTGGGGTGGTGAAGGCGAATAGGAAGGTGGTTATTTAGTGAGTAGGAATCTCACACTGTTGTGGGTTTGTATAGCCACACATCGTCTATGAAAGATTTTTCCCCTACCTTCAATAAACACACACACACACACACATACATACAAACGCAGACCTTTATGCGGGACCTGTTCATTTGGATTCGGGGACCCTAACACGTGTATTTCCGGTGAAAACTGGAAGTAAAAAAAATTCAAGATCGCAATACTTTCCCTTACTATATATTTCATATATAAGGTAAGTGAAAGTAAAATCTTTGCAAATTATTAATCAGTGGTTTATTATGTTCAAATAACTATATTGAGGCATAATTTTTAATATATCAGACCTCGGCGGAATTACCTCATTTTACGCCCGTTAGCTTAGAAACTGCACGATAGTAAAAATAGCTTTTTTACTTTCAATGATTATTTTGTTTATTTTAGCTAAAAATTACCTACGGTTGAAAAAAAAAAAAAAACTAAACTGTTTTTAATTGGCTCAATATAAACAGAGAAAATTACTAAGCCTTCTAATAACTGATAATTACGGACGTTTGGGCGTTTCCAAATTTGATCTTAACGTCTGATTGCACTCGGATGATTGTTTAATTACAGTGCCTAAAGTGGGGTACATCAAGGTTTGTACCCTAGCCTGGTTCACCCACACCGTACTAAATTGGTTCAGCGTTATTGATATAATAACCCTTCTGACCTTCCCTCTGTACCCACACCGGACGCAACTACGCCCACCCAACCTAACTGATGCAAACCCTAAATCAAGGAATTGGTTATTTACATTAATAATAAGGAATTGAATTATTTATAAATTAAATATAAGAGGAAACATAAAAGAAAATTTTTTATCCCGGACAAAGCCCTTTAAGAATATCATAACAAGAGCAAGACTGTAACTTTTAAGAGATTTATTGGTTCATAAGTAAATGTAATGACGCTATAAGTTCATCTTGTTTTTATAAAAAAATATTTCTAACACGAATCAGCTAATTTAAAACAATGAAATTTGTCAGAAATGTATAAAAAAATATACATTTTAGGGACCAGTAAATTACTATAATTTTGTTAAATATTATAAAATTATGTTAAAATTTGATAACATATGATTTTATTATATATATATATATATTGATACAAACAATCTGGTACACATACATGTCTTGTTAAAATCAATTAAAAAAAAATTAAACAACCTGTACCAGTGCAACCCATGAAGGGTCTTAAGTTCAGTACATTTAGAGATTCGGAATAGCCGTGCAATGAGGTGATTGGGCCGAGATCACAATCAGTCGCCAGGTTTTTCACCTTTTTGTGGGTACCCACTTTATATAGGCTGGGTCTGCCCCAGGAGGGTCTCCATACCCTAGGGTCGCCCTCCCAGCCGATTAAAGAGAATGATTAATATTCTGCCACAGCCGGGATTACAGGATTGACAGGATCCGGAGAACAGCAGACTAGTGTTCTTTCCACTAGACCACGCCCCCCCTCTCCCTCTCCCCCCAAAAAAGAATCAATTTAAGAACTTTTAAATAAAGAGTAGTAAAAATGGTAAGAAATTATATTAAGTTTCGATGAAAACATAATTAATCAATCTAACAAAATATATTGAGGGTGGATAGTCGACTGCTGAAATTATCGTAGGTATAAATAATCGGGAATCAGACGTTTTTTTATAAATATTTTAACTTTTCCAACGTTTCGGCTTAAACTTGTGAGCTATCGTCAGTGCTACAAACATCAGAACAAAAGAGATACATATCTATACGATAATAAAAAAATTATGAATGTAGTGACAATGATAAAATACTAAAAAAAAATATTTATTTATGTATATTTGTATATTGTAAGGTCTTCGAAAATAAGGTATTGCGTAAAATATTTGGTCCGAAGACAGATGAGGCCACTGGGGAGTTTAGAAGGTTGCACAACGCGGAATTGCGGAACTTGTATCTTGTGAATATAATTGAGCAGATTGCATCGCGGAGACTCAAATGGGCGAGTAAAGTTGTTGGGCTCGATGACTAGCGGATTCCGAGAAAGTTGGTATTTGCTGATCCGACTGGTAGGCGTCCGAAAGGTAGGCCGAAGCGTAGATGGGAGGATTGCGTTAAGGCTGATCTCGGGAGCTTGGGCTTGATTGGTGAACATTGGACGAGTCTGTGTAGGCAGAATTTGGTGGTATCTGCATCGAACCTTAGGGTTCGCTAAGCCTATTATTACTATTATTAAATTTGTATATTACTTTCACTTACCTATATATGAAATATTAGGGTCCCTTGAGCCCAAATGACCAAGCCCCGCAAAAAGTTCTGTGTGTGTTCGCAAAAACTAAAAGTCGTACGTAACTGAAATTTAATATTTTAGACAACTAAGCGCTCGGAATGTTACAGCAAATTTTTTTTTTATCAAAATCGGCTATTCAGAAGAGCCACTTTAGCATTATGAACCTTTCTACAATTTACCCAAATAGGGCTCCCACGATTTTGATAAAACCCGCTATATAGATGTAATATTCAATGGATTTTAATATCATGTAGGTTTCATTATGCTCGAAATAGTCTAACAGAGCTTAAATGCCGATATTTTAAATTTTCCTTGAGTACCTGAGTTTATTCCTATTCATCACTCTATATTACCTTTCACAACTTTGTATGTAAGATAACATATTCGCAATCACAGTGTTATTGCTCTCCCCCTAACCAGCTAGAACGATTTTGATGAGTACAATTTTTTTTTTATTTGTAATAAAAAAAATAAATAAAAAATATATATATATATACATATATAACCCCAAATTTTCAACCTCATTCCATCACCCTTGCATTTTCTTAGTCCAAATTTTAGCATTTTCGCATGAACAATATTCAAATAATTTAACCCTCGTTAGTGATTTAAACATCTAGTCCGCACAACACACTAATTTCACCCCTCTACTTCGTTTAAATCGATTTGAGAACTTTTAAATAAAGTTAGACTTGAAAAAATGTTAAAGAATTACATTGTTTTTTTTTTGTTTTGTTTTTATGAAAACATTTTATTCTGATTAATAACCTAACAATAGAAATTATTATCCAAAACAATAACTTGTTTTTATCTGCTTTTCACCACCCTCCATAAATTTATACAACGTTGTGTATAACATAAAAAATTTCTAAAATTTTCAGCTTCCCAACGATATATCATGAAAAAAATTAAAATCTCTTGTCGCAGTGTTTGTTGTTAGTTTGAGAATGGGTCTTAAATTATATGTCATACCTCTAGGTGTTTAAGGTGTCCCTATCCAGATTGTTTCTGTTTGTCATAAAAAATACCTATATTCCTAAATATTTCACCCTTCTTCCCTCATCCTTGAATTTTTTAGGAGCAATTATAGTATTTTTGAATGAAAGATATCCAAATAATTTAAACTCGTTATTAATTCAATCATCAGTTGCGCGCAACACACGGATTTCATTTACCTCCGTGG
This sequence comes from Piezodorus guildinii, assembly GCA_023052935.1. Classification (NCBI taxonomy): domain Eukaryota; kingdom Metazoa; phylum Arthropoda; class Insecta; order Hemiptera; family Pentatomidae; genus Piezodorus; species Piezodorus guildinii. The sequence goes on along the minus strand of CM041298.1, from coordinate 39,867,708 downwards.
TTAAAACCCATTCAACAATTTTTAAATAAAGAAATTAATTAATTTAAAAAAATAACTGAGGTTTAGTCAAAAATATTGTTTGAGTATGATTACATCATTAAGGAAACATTACACATATGAAAAATATATGTTTCTTGTTTCCATTAATTGTTTTTTTTTTTCTAAATAATTATTACAATAAACCCTTTCATAACTGGGACGTTCAATTTATTTGAATCAATCTTAAATTATTTTCTAGGAAAGGGTAAACTGGCTTTTCAAGAAAATTGAGTCTTTCAATTTTGTATTAAAAGGAATACAGGAAAGCAATAAATCATATGTGTTCTCAGAAAATGAATCTTTTTGAAATACAAAATAACCTGTTATTCTAGTTTTGTATTACATTTTAACGAAGTGCTAAAGTCTTTTTTAAACCTTGATATACATATTTGGTTTAAACTTATCATGAAACTAGAGTTGTGATAAATTAAAATATGAATAAAATATAAAAAAGTGAAAAATCGAGATACAAAATAAGTTTTATACTTAATTGTAGAATTCAAAACATGTTTTATGGTCAGCATTCGTAATAATATACGACAAATGAATGATAAATTATTAGAAATAGGAAAAATCAAAGCGAGAATTCTTATAAATTATACATACTTTCTTTTTGTTGTATATAATAATAATTTCTCTATTTTTTCTGGTATTTATACAAGTCCCTTTAGATTAATAAAGATGAAAGTAAATAAGGCATTTTTTGCGTTAAAGTACAAAAAATAAAAAATAAAATAGAAATATAATATGGAAAAACAAATCAACTTTAATTATTTTAAAAAAAAAATAATACAATGCCTCTTCAACTAAAAAACTAAACGAAAAAAAAATCTGGTGCGGGCAACACACGACTTTCACTTACCTCCATTTTTAAAATCAATGAAAGAATTTTCATATACAGTTAGAGATAAAAATACGTGAAATTATTAAGGAATTAATTAAATTAAATTTCTATAGAAACATGTGTTTGATTAAAAAATATATTATATTATTATCTAAAATAATCAGTTAGTGTTATGTTCATTTCATCACTCTCTATTAACTTTTAAAAGCTTGTGTATGAGATGATAATATTTCTAAAATCTTTAGCTTTCCAAAGGTATATCATACATGTATAGATAGATAGATAGATAGATAGATAAATGTGTTTTATTAATAAATTTTACATTTTTCTTTACATTCGTCTAGAGAACACAAAATACTGGCATGGATTTCCGTCTGCCAGGAAGTTGGTTTATTTATATACATTATTAATAAACAAAAGTATAAGCTTACAATAACAAACAAAAAATAAATAAACATTACACATTATTGTAAAAAGATAGAGGGATAATCTTTGTTTCCCAAATAGAATAAACTAAATATAATTACACTTTATCTGTGACAACATATTCTCTGTTTATTTAATTATTGTAATTGAATTCCTTTATTAAAAAGCTTCTGTAGTTAACAGCACATTTCATAAATTTATACAGTGAGTTCCAATTAATTCCATTCAAAATGTCTATTATTTTGTTTTCAGTCAAAATACTTTCTCCAAAATACTTTTTCCTAAAATGATTAAATGCCGTACATTTACCTAAAAAATGAATTATATTTTCGTCCTTCTTACTGTTACAAATTGAGCATGTGTAAACTATTTCCCTCATCCATGGTTTACAATTTAGGGATATCATTTCGGCTCTTGTATTAAAAACTATTCTTATTAATTCTATATTGTTTTCGTCATTAATGTAGTTTACACCATAATCTAGCTTCTTATAAATTAGATGGTGTTCGGCACCCATAACGGAGATCCCTAGTTCTTTTTTAAAATTTTCCTTGGCTGCAGCTATTATATTAATCATTTGACTATTCCACCTCGCCACCGATACGAACTCCCTATCAAATGGACAGCCTAAATCTTCTGCTAGTTTTACCCATTCGTTTAGCCAGCTACAATTTTTGTTTTTCATACCATCAAGAGCTATAATTTTAGGTAAGCGTACATCACTATAGTTTAAGATTTTTATAATATAATTTAAATGCAAACTTCTTGTACTAAAACACAATAGATCCCTGCCCGTTTCCAGGTACAACATGTAGTTAGGTGTGTTCTTTGGTAAGTTAAAAAGTTTCTTCAAAAATAATCTATGAATAGTTTCTAATTGTTGGTAATTATGGTATCCCCAAAATTGCGCTCCATAATACATTACAGATTCCACCACCGCCTGAAATACTTTATACTTGGCCGATATCGGAACATGTTTATTAATGAATACGTTACTCCAGATACTATTGATACTTAACTTGGCAGTCTGTACTTTTTCTTTAAAATGCTCATGAAGTGATAGATTATCAGAAATTGTCAGACCCAAATATTTATACTTCCTCACTACCTCCATCTCTTCTCCCTTATACCACCATTTATATTTTATTTTGGGTCTTCTCCTTTTCGCTTGACCAAAAATCATTATTTTTGATTTAGAAACATTTAGAGCTAATTTCCATTTATCCAAGTACATCTCTAATCGTGATATTATTTCTCTTAGTTTAAACGGCGAATCTGAGAAAACTACAATATCATCGGCAAAAAGCAACGAGTTAACTTTAGCTGTTCCCACTTTGATTCCCTCTCCTAATTCCTGCGTTATGTCATTTATAAAGAGAGAAAAGAGTATTGGACTCAAAGAACATCCTTGCCTCAACCCTCTTTCTATACTAAATTCGCCAGAAATACCTTTTTGTGTCCATACCACAGCTTTCGTTTCCGAGTATAAAGTTTTTAAACTATTTACAAATTTTGTCGAAATTCCTAACGAGCAAAGTTTATAAAATAGCAGGGAATGATCCACAGTATCGAACGCGGACTTGAGATCTATAAAAAGACAAAAGATCTGTTTACCTTTAGCCTGTAATTGCTGCTCGATTAAATTATACAGAACAAAAATGTTATCAACAGTACTGTAGCCTCGCCTAAATCCTGATTGTCTTTCATCAAGTATATGATTTACATCCACCCAATTTGTAAGTCTTTCAACCAGCAACCCAGTATAAAGTTTTTCTACAGCGTTAATAAAGGATATCGCGCGATAATTATTGGGGTCAGTAATGCATCCTTTTTTGTGCAGTGGATATAAAATTATCTTTCCGAAACCTGGAGGTAGTTTCTCTGAATTAAAATTATCATTGAAAACTTTGAGTAATAATTTTATAAAGTTTTGCGGTGCTTCTCTATAAAATTCGCTGGGAATTCTATCTATGCCGGGAGCCTTGTTGCTCTTTACTCTCTTAATAACCGCGCTTAGTTCGGAGCAGCTAAATTCACGGTCCAGGATTTCATCGGTAATACACGGTGTGCTATAAAAAGTTATTGGAGACGGGTTGGAAATATTATACAAAGTTTGAAAATGATCTACCCACTTTTCCATTTTTATATTTGGACAAATAATATTTTTTTTGAACTTTAAATTATTTACTAGAGACCAAAATTGTTTAGAGTCTTTAGCTTCCTCGAATTTTTTAGTCAAGCTGAGCGAATATTCTATTTCTTTCTTATCACAAACACTCTTATACTCTTTTGATATTGAAAGAAATTTTTCTTTTATTACTTTGGCATTTGTCTTTCTAAATAAATTCAAAAGGATAAACATTTGTTTTCTGATTCTGACACAATCGTGATCAAACCATGGCCGCTTTTTATTTATTATAGCATTATTACTGTTATTATTAAAGTTACATACTGTTTTTGCACTGTTAACTATTGAATCAATTAAATCTTTAACTTCGGTATTAATCTTTTGTTCTAAAATTTTATTTGTGTAGCCCTCTAATATCATTTTTTACTCTATTTTTCTAGATTCTTTCCACATAATTTTGGGTAGCAATGGCAGAATATTTTCTTGATTTATAATTGGCCCCAAATTTAGCGTTAAATTTATAGGAGAGTGTGGCGAAAAAGGCAGTACTACCACTTTGAAATCCAAAACCTTTTCTAATAATTGTAGATTTACTGCACATAAATCAATTACAGAACAACCTCTGCTACTGATATACGTAAACTCTCCCTGGTCTCCTTTAGTTAGCCCATTCAACAAAATAAAGCCATTACTTTCACAGAAATCTAAAACTTTAATTCCCTCACTATTAATTTTTTTATCTTTAGATGTTCTTTTTTCATTTAAATGATTAAAACTTCTACTATTTTTTGCACTGATCTGCCTTTCGCCTGTTCTCGCATTCCAGTCCCCCATTATTACAAATTTTGAGCAGTCTACATTTGTAAAAAAATTCTCCAACTCCTCAAACTGCTCAGCCCAGTGGTTACAATTTAGATAAAGCGGAAGTAAATAAATCTGTTGACTATTCGCCTTTATACTAATAACGTCTCTGTTATTAATAACAACAAAATCGAGATAGCCCTCAACTATAAGATCCTGTTTACATGCCATCACTTCCCCTCCAATGCCCCTACCAAATTTAGAATATTTTATTGCCGGTTTCCAGATCAATTTATAATCAGAAAAATATTGAGTAAACAAATCTAAACCACTTTCTACAACAAAAGTTTCAAATAAACAAAATACCTGATATTTTTTTAGAAAATTTAGAAAATCATAATCTTTTAATTTAGCTTTCAAACCTGATACATTATAGGCTAAGATATCTAAATATTTACAATGTTGCCATAGACCTTCCACCTGACAAACCTGCTCACTTCATAACTGTGGTTGTTTGTTGACAGTTGTTAATCCTTGCGACGGGCGTAGTAAACGATGCACGAGCTCAGTGATGTCTAGGCCAGTGATAGACTTCAGTGCTCCTATCGCGTCCTTCTCTTCCTCACATAATAAACCATCTTTCTCAGACCAGCTAAAGTTTTTATTTTTAATTTTCATTTTATTTCCTCTCACTTGAACTTTGTTATCCTTTTCTCTCGCCTTGTTGATTATTTCTCTTCTGACAATTAAAAGTTTTGATTGTTTCAATCTTGTAGTAGTACAAAGATCTCTATTAACTAGGATTCCTGTGTTTTTAAGTAGTTTTGTGTTTAACAGAATATTTTTAACATCATTTATGGTTTTGAATTCAACCATAAGTGGCCTGTTTTTGTTGTTGATATTACCTACATGGTATGTTTCATTTATTGATACATTTTTTACACCCAGAACGTTTGTGCATAAATCTTGAACCACATTATTCGGATCACACTCATACATGTATATTACTGCTCTTATGTTCAAAAACGAAAAATTGCATTAAAAAATATTTTTTTCTATTTTCTCCTTTAGTTGGGTATCGAATTTATTCAATTTATATATTTACCAGTTTTTCATCAGCGTTAACAAGATAATCTAGTTATTATTATTGAATCTACAAAATTAAAGGTACTTTAGGGGAAGAAAATTTAAAATATCGGCATTTAAGCCCTGTCAGACCATTTTTATCTAAATAAAACCTACATGATATTAAAGCCCATTAAATTTTACATCGATACAGCGAGTTTGATCAAAATGGTCGGAACCGTTTTTGAGAAAATCGAAAAAGGTGCAAAATGCATGGTATGAAGTGCCTCTTCTGGTAGCATTTTGATGAAAAAAGTTTTGTCACGTCCCGGGCGTATATATGTCTTAAATATGAAATTTCAGTTTCATAGGACTTACCGTTTCCGCCCGGGAGTTACCACACACACACACACACAGACCTTTTTTCGGGACTTGGTTATTTGGACTCAGGGGACCCTAAAACGTGTATTTCCGTTGAAAACTGGAATTCGAAAATTTTCACGATCGCAATACTTCCCCTTATATAGTAAGTGAAAGAAAAAACTTCTATCATAACACTTTCTAGGATTTATTCTATTAACACATTTTTATTTTAAAATTAGCTCTAGTCAGGATTCAAAAGATATTGAATAGACGGGATTTAAAGGTCGGAAGGCTACAACAGTTGCGGATTTGAGAAGGAATAGAGTTCCATTTGGAGGAGGATTGGCTAATGAAAGATCTGTCGAAAGATGCGGTTCGGTGGGGCGTTAAAGCGTTAAATACAAATCAGAAGGAAGCAAATGAGTGTTGCGAGAACAAATCGAGGATTAGAATAGTAGGAGATCTGAAATATGTGATAAACGGCGGAATCGGATTACTTGGTAAAGAAAGGATGCCAAGAAGTAACTGCGACGTTGGGCAGAATAAGGCCACTTTAACTCTTTGTAGAATCGAAAAATCCCAAAGAAGAACTGAATAAAGAAATTAAGGAAAAAGGAAACATTTTTATTTTTTCTTCAAGATATCCTGAGACAGCGTTGGAGAGGAGACGAGTAGCAGGGTTTCAAGAAGTAATAGGTGAAGAATGCTGTTTATGGCTTTAAAGTGATGAAGGAGCGACGGTAGATTTTAAAAATATGTTTTTTTTTTTTTTTTTACAAGTGAGCGTTTTTAATCTTTTTAGCTTTCAAGGAGGTTGACCTGAATCCACTACATACTGTGAACGAACAAAAAAGTAGGACTTGAACGATCTTTGAACACTGTAATTAGAAGATTTCATAGTTTGGTAAGGAGGATGTTATCGTCAAAAACTAGAGAAATCTATAGCAATGAGGATGGTTAATTGTTAGTATTCCATGGCCGTTTAGATAATTCTGTTATTTTTAGGAGAACGTATTGAATTGAATATCCTAGTCTAAAGCCAAATTGTTGAGAGTACATGAGGTAACGTTATTCTAGGAAATTTGATTTTGTACAAAGCGTTCTACATGCTTGGGGACGGAATCAACCGAAGAAGAAACGTTAGGGAGATTTATATTTTAAGTATCATTTTGACTATAGATAATTTTCATAAAGTAGGAAAATATGTTGTGCAGGGAGCAGTATTATAAATTTAGCTAAGGAATATGATGGACTTTCTAGGAAAAAGTTTTGAGATGCGGGATGTGATTAGGTCGTACCGAGGTGCTTTCCTGAAATGTGATCTGTGAATATTTCTAAAGAGTGGAAAGCCTTTAGGTGGAAGGAACATATATGTGTATTAAATACGAATAATGTATACTTTTCAAACCAAAATTTACAAGAGGACAGGATGGAGTGTTAATTTGTCACCTAAGCAAATTCAAGTCAAACGATACTGATTTGACTTGGAATATCTCTCATTTAGCTTCTTTTTTTTCTCTTTTTTTTTTTACTGAATTTGAGGTATTGTGATTGTTCTATGCACAGTTTAGTTATGAGGTTTTTTGTTTTTAACTCATTAACTTTATTTGCACCTGTAAAATAAATACAATAAGCAAATGGGTTCACAAATATGGAAAACACAGCATGGTTAGTCATGAGGGAGACAGCACCCAGTGGTGCATCCTCCTGACATTAAGTAAAACTATATTTTTAGATCAGGAGGTCCCTCTTCCAACTCCTTTTCGTCCTACGCCGAGTTATGTTAGGTATGTCAGATGTAGCCATGTTTTGAACGAATTTGTTAACGTGTCCATATAATTTGTCCTGTGCTGGTCCGTTAATTTGCCAAGTGTAAGTATATATATATGTTTTAGAAAATAAGTATAAGTTTCTGTCTAATAGACTAGTAATATTGAGTGTCTATGTAGTATCGAATATAATAGTCTGAGTCGAAAGTTTAGAGTTTTACGTTTTGTCTTGACGTGTGGGCCCCATGTCAATCTTTTGTCAAAAATTAGTCCCAAGTACTTAACTGTGTTTGATTGCGGTAAAGGGTGATCGTCTATGTGAACTGAAGGACAGGTTCCGCGTCTAAGTGTAAATGTAACATGTAGTGACTTATCATGTTTTTTTTAACTTTTTTTTTTATCTTCACATTTTTTATTCACAACTGTCAATGAATGTTGAAAATCAGCGAATTCGATAAAGGAATGATAGTCTGGCGTGGTTGGCATGATGAAGAGAAGATGCCCAGCGGCACCTCTTCCTGGCGTGCTTCCTATTACGTATTTAGCTTAGAAGGTCCCTCATCCAACATCTTTTCAGCCTTCTGCGAGTATTGTCCGGCATGTTACTAGTGGCTATGCTTTGTATTAGTGTGTTAGTATGTCCGTGTAAGTTGTTGTGAAAACGTTTGTAGAGGGTCCGAATCTGTTCGTTGACTGTTGGCATTTGATGGTCAGTATGTAAAGTAGTGTTGCTAACGTACCATGGTGAACTCACTATACTACTATATGGTGAACTCACTATATTACTAACTAGTAATAATTCTAAAAGTTTTGGATTGAAAAATTCGAATTTTACGAAGATGTGTCCAAATGGACCTCAGTTGGTAAGTGTGAGTTTTTAGTTTTAATTTCGAACGTCTTGAGAGTAGTGAGTATAAAAGTTGTAGTCTTTTCTTCAGCATTATCTGTTTGTTCTTGGTGTGTGGGCCCCATGTCATTCTCCGTCTGTGGAATTTGGATGTTGTCAAGATATACTGTCGGGCAGGTGTTATGTCGAAGAGTGAAAGTAATGTGTTGGGATTCGTCTAGGTTAATTCGAATTTTCAAAAATTAGCATGGTTAATTTTTGTTTCCATTTCTAATACCAGTTTTGTACATTGTCTAAGTGGTGTTGTGAAGTCTAAGTTATGAGATTTTAACGATATTTTTTGTATGCTAAAAACTTTTATTAGGTATATTTTAACATGAATTTATCCCTTATAAAACGTTGGTCATGAGCATTTCTCGTTACGGCTCATTGAGCCGAAGACAGTTCTAGCCTGGAGAGTGGGGAAGTAACAATGGGTGGGCAGGGCGAGGCTAGACCTCCACAGTCTTCGTCGACCCCTCCTTCTAAAGAGTTTGGTCTTTGGTCTCAGCAACCTCAACGCGCTACCACCCATGTCCACCGCCAGCCTAAACCAAGGTATATACGTCTTCTTTCATGAATAATATTATAATAATATATAATATACCCCCGCATGAAACCCGAAAACTCTTAGTTACCTCTGTTTCTCTCCTATACCTCTAGTATTTCCCTACTTCACTGTACGGTATACGGTGGTGTTCCTGGGGATCTCGAGGTAAAAATAAAACGCTAAATTAATTGCTTGTGCAATTCATCTTCGGGGTCCCAAGGTAAACCTCCGTATCCCTATTTTATGGCGAGTTGGAGTGGCTTTATCCTGCCAATCTTCGCAAGTATTCCCTTGCGTTATTACTTTACCAAGTTATCCAATCCCGCCTTTCATCATACGTTTTTGACCTCCTACAATTAAAATCTTCTGCCCATCCCCGTCGTACACGCTCCAGGCCTTAATAAACTACGGCACACCGAACTGATCGTTTCGACAGATCCTTTCTCATTCGATCCTAAATCCTATGAATTATAATTCTATCCCTCCTTCCATTCGTCACTCCAACTCATCTTTCTACCTTCAAATCTCCCATATCTAATCAATTAAAGATTATCCAGGCTCAAAGGAACTGTAAATAGTCTTTTTTATATCAGGAATTATTAAATTGTTTATATGTATTTAATTTTCTCAAAAATCATTGGAGCACATTTAGTACATTCTGTATATTCTATTATAAAGGTACGTGTCCCAGGATAATAAAGAGTTTATTTTTTTATTAAAATAAAACCATGAATGCTATAAGTATTAGATTGCAAAAAAATTGTAATACCTTTTAACCACTATTAATTGGTCTGAATTTGATGTTTAAAAGTATTTTTTTGCAAGTCTTATTTTCTTAAAATGAAACATAAGAAAATGGTATATTCATTGTTGATGTTAAAACGCCGGAAAACATGTTTGTTGTTTTGTTTTTTGTTTTTTTATCCAATTAACGTCACGTTATGTTGCTGTGGTAAATCAGACGATGCTATAGTAGGAATCCTAAGCTTTTCTTATCCAGGTTTAATTAGGATAGGGATTTTTAGAGCGGCATAACCAAGAACTTTTTTTAACCTTAAAAAAAAATCTTAGGGTCATCTAAATTCGTGAACTTGGCCAAAGAAGGCAGTTTACCAGGCAGACATATTATATTAATAATAATAATAGGCTTACCGAACCCGAAGGTTCGATGCCGATACCACCAAACTTCTCCTGCACAGACTCGTCCAATGTTCACCGGTCAAGCCCAAGCCCCCGAGATCAGCCTTAATGCAATCCTCCCATCGACGCTTCGGCCTACCTTTCGGACGCCTACCAGTCGGTTCAGCGAATACCAACTTTCTCGGAATCCGTTCCTCACTAAGCCCAACAACTTTACGCGCCCATTTGAGTCTCCGCGATGCTATCAACTCAATTATATTCACAGAGTACAAACTCCGCAATTCCGCGTTGTGCAACCTTCTAAACTCCCCAGTGGCCTCATCTCTCTTCGGACCAAATATTTTACGCAGTACCTTATTCTCGAAAACCTTAAGCCGTTGTTCATCCTTCAAAGTAAGCGGCCATGTTTCGCATCCGTAAAGAACCGTTGGAAGAATAATAGTATTATAAATTCTAACCTTTAAGTTTTTAGACAGAAGCCGCGAGCTAATCAATTTAGCAACCGAATAATAACACGCATTTCCCACCTTTAACCGGGACTTTATTTCTTCTTGGATTTCATTTTTCCTTGTTATCATTGAACCTAAATACTTGAATTTCTCTACGTGTTCAAAAGTATGACCCGAAATATTAATATCATCAAGATCGCCACCATTTCTGCAACTAATCATATATTTCGTCTTATCGGTATTTAATTCGAGACCTATTTGTTTACCGGCTTTTATTAACACACTTGTATTTAGTTGTATAGTTTCCGTGTCTTCACCTAGTAGTACCAAATCATCGGCATACCCCAAAACCGGAATCTTGTCACCCATATTTAAGCCTTTCTCGGTACACATCACCTTTTCTATGACATACTCTAAGGCTATATTAAACAAAACAGGTGAAAGGGAGTCACCCTGTTTCAAACCCGATCGCACCTCAAATCTCTCGGAGTAATTATGACCGATTCTAACTTTATGAAATGTTTCCGACAAACACATCTCTACTAGGTTTACTAACTTTTTAGGTATCCCCTGTTCAATCATGATGTTATATAGCTTCTGACGGTCTATGGAATCATAAGCCTTTTTAAAATCTATATAAAGTTGATGGACTACACCGTTGTATTCCAGCTTCTTCTCTAATATTTGACGTAAGGAAAATATTTGATCAATAGTCGAGCGATTCCGCCTAAAACCACATTGGTAGTCTCCGATAATTTCCTCAGCGTATTCCGTGATTCGGCTAGTTAGTATTGACGAGAATATTTTATAGCATACTGGGAGAAGAGAGATCCCACGATAGTTGTTACAATCCGTCCTCGGTCCTTTTTTGTGAATCGGAATAAGTATTGATTCTTTCCATTCTTCGGGTATTTTTTCATTTTCCCAGATCTTTTTAACTAAAACATGTAATTTTGAAACGCCCGCTTCTCCACACGCTTTGATTAATTCACTCGTGATATTATCATTTCCTGCAGCTTTATACCGTTTTAATTTTCCTATAGCCATTTCAACTTCCTCTTTACTCGGTGCGTCTACCCATGGTTCAGCGCTCTGGTATTCAGAGGGAGGAGATTGATTATTATTTTCCGTATTTAGAATGCCGTCAAAGTGTTGTTTAAATTTATTTAATATCTTAGTCGGATCCGCAATTATGTTGTTATTCGCATCTTTAACCCCATTCAATAGAGGTTTAAATCTTTTACGCGATTTGTTTATACCTTTGTACATCTCTCTTACGTTATTTTCGCTTCTGTGTTTTTCTATTTCTATTATTTTGCCTTTAAGATACTCTCTTTTCTTATTTTTTAAGAATTTTGAAGTTTCGTTTTTTACTAATCGAAAGTGAGCCACATTATTATCGCTTGGATTATTTAAGGAATTCAGTTTAGCGGTTTTTCTTTTTTCACACATATTTTGACAATCCCTGTCGAACCAAGGTTTGTTCTTTTTATTTTCGATTTTCCCAAGACATAAGTTACCGACCTCTTTAATATTATCCCTGATCCCTTCCCATAATTTGTTTACATCTTCGTGTTCCTCGTCTGAAGATTCCAAAGCATCGAACCTATTTTTTACTTCTATCGCGAATTGTTTTCTAATTTCGGGGTTGTTCAATTTAACAACATCAAAATTCTCGGGATGAATATAGTTCGGTGTTCTCTTTTTTGTATTTAGTTTTTGTCGAAGTTTCGCGATTACTAATACATGATCAGATCCGCATTCTGCACCACGATACGATCTCACGTTAATTATGCTACTTTGCCATCTGTTTTGTACTACAATATGATCTATTTGATTCCGAGTTTGTCCATCCGGCGATGTCCACGTATACTTATGAATGTCCTTATGTTTAAACGTAGTACTTTTGATTATTAGGTTTTTCGAAATGGCAAAGTTTATTAGTCGGGTCCCATTATCATTACTATATTTGTGCAAACTTTCTTTACCGATTGTAGGACGATATACTTCTTCCCTTCCAACCTTTGCGTTCGCGTCACCTAGTATTATTTTAATGTAATTTCGCGGTAAATTGTCGTAACCGACTCTAGTTTATCATAAAATTCGCATTTTACTTCATCATCACTATCCTCGGTGGGAGAATGAATGTTTATAAACGCGATTTTATACCAACGCCCTTGAAATATAGCAACCGATATTCTTTCACTAAAGAACTGTACATCCCGTAATGCGGAAAGAAATTTATTCCTAATCAGAAACCCGGTACCTAAACAATAATTAACGCTCCCCCCGTACCAAATAGTATACTTTCCTTCTGTTAACGAACCCTCCCCTGGCCAGCGAACCTCTTGTAATGCAACGATATCTAAATGGTACCCCTTAACTTCATTCGCGACCGACTTCAACCCGCCTGCCGTATTTAAACTTCTAACGTTCCACGTCCCTATTGTTAGATCTCTACTTTTCATCTTGCGCCTAGATTCCTCTGAAGCAGTCCCCACCCGGAGACCCGAACGGGGGACTAGTTTGCTTCCGGATAATGGGCGTTTTACCTCAGAGTTTGTGGTATTTTGTGAACTAAAATATGTGAGTAGGGCGTTCGAACCTACGTCACACCCTCCAGCAAGCCTGGAGGGCCGCTCTCATTGTTGGTCAGCGAGTCCATCGGACTTCGCCGGGAGGAGCTTCCGAGGAAATTCCACCGACCATCCCCACATCCGCCACCCGTGGGACGCTCCCCATACGCGGTAATGAGATCCGCGCGAGGAGGCAGACATATTATAAGACTAAAATACGATTAAAATGTGCAAAAAAAAAAAAAAAAAAACGTTGCTTTTTCATCTTCAGTGGATTATGTAATTCGTTTAACTTGTATACTTAGCCTTTTTTTTTTTTTTTTTTTTTTTTTTTTTAATTAATGTTAACAATACTTTATCTATTTTTTATTTCAAATCTACTACATAAATAGTACTTTAAAAGAAGAAATTTTCCAATATTGGCTTTTGATTCCTTTCCAAATATATCATTTAAAATACAACCTACACTCAAAACGCCAGAAAAACATGCTTTGTTTGTTTATTCGTTTAACGTCACATTAATTCACTATGGCAAATCAAACTATGCTACAGTAAGAGTCCTAAATGTTTGTTATCCAGGGCTTAAATAGCATAGGTATTTTTTTACTCTTTAAAAAATCTTAGGATCCTCTGCCGGGTTCAACCAATCGAACTCAAGAGTCGAAAGAAGGCTGTTATCCCAGTCACTACACCACAGGCAACGATGGGTGAATACTTACAACAATGGACGATAACTGTAATCAAAAGTTTAAAATAATTGATAGTATGGAAAAATCACAATTAAAAAAATGTATACACCTCGAAACGGCAGAGGCAAATTTTTGAAAAGTATAATTTGAACTTCAACTGGTTTATAATTTCATTACCGATTTTTTTGTAAATATTTTCCCATCTCTAACACCACAGGTGACCCCTAAAACATATTTTTTGTTTTACTGTACAGATATTTCCACTATCACTTGAAAAGTCTTCGAAGAAAGCCAATTTCCTGCCTGATCATTTGCACACATAAAAAGTGACTTGTCCAGATCAGTTACCTTTTGTGTATTTATATAAGAAATCACCATGCGATTTTCAGGTTTTAATTTATGGTTGTTTGGGTGTCTTGGGTATTAGAAAGAATGGAGTTCCATAGGGATGCGGATCGGATTAAGAACGAACTATCGAAGGCTGTGGATTGAGGGGACGTTACATACAGAATAAAAGGTCGCTAGCGGAAGTAGATCCGAGATGTAAAACGGTCACCAGGATTGGATAACTTGGTAGAGGAAGGATGCCAGAAAGTACCTACGGCGCACAGTGGGAAATATGACCGATTTAGGTGGACAAAATTCTAAAACCTGTCCACATTTAACCTTATAAAATAATCTTATAATATTATAAAAACTAATCAATTTTTTTTCGAAATTGGCGAGCGCAAAATGGTTAAACATCAAATTTATTTTATACATTTTACGTTTGAAGTCCCAGAATACGGAAAAAATTATACAAAAAATCTAATTATGGCTCGGAGTTGCTGAAACCTGCTAGTAGAGATGTATTTTATACCATATAGGAAACTCTTGAAATTACAGATTTTAAAACGTTTGATTCGGAGAGTATTGCCTGAAAAAAATTATGTATGCCCCGCGAAAATTCTTTGTAATGTTTAAAGACTAGAAGGATTGAAAGATTGAACAAATTCTATAAACGAATCATTTGGAAAACATGGGGGTTATCATTTTTTTTTTCTTATTGAATAGGGGTATACATTTATAAATTAACTCTACAAATAGATTTCAATGTATATTCGATAGCGAGTTTGGAAATATAATAACTTACCCGTCTCAGCAATGTCTATTGTTAAATAAAAGCAAAAAGACTTTGCGCTAAACACACCTTGAACACAATAAATGGCCATCGAATAAACATAATCTCACGGCCGTTTATTAGGCACTTGTGTGAATAGGAATGATTCGCTCATTTACTATTTATTAGTAAACACGATATGGCGGGAAATATAAGTATTAATGGTCTTGCCAACTAATAATATAAAGATGAAACACTGGGAAATTCCAAACCTTTGACTTGACTTTTGTCTACCTAAAATGCTGATTTTCTCCGTTTGCGGGGATAGGAAGGGTGAAGCCACGTCAACTCTTCGTAAAGTCGGGTGACAGAGGTGTCCCTGTAATGAAACCTACATAATATTAATGCCTAATAAAACTTATAGCGATTTCGAAAAACACACAGTATAATGTGTGGCATAACTCTTCTGGTCGTTGATTTTGCTGTAACATTTCAGGCATATAAATTTCTCAAATGTAAAACTTCTGTTTCACACCAAAGGAAAAAAAAAAAAAAGATAAAATTCAAGATGATCTGAACTGCTGAAATTCTCCACGAAGAGCAAGCATAAGCCGGACACTGGTAACTCAACCGCCTGGAAGATAGCCTCAGTGCCTCCTACATAATACATAATACACAAGAGATACACAATACATAAAACATGGCGGCCATGAACGGGAGTGGTGGGTGGGGGAAGTTTCTACTCAATCTAATCCTCATCCGTTTATTTCCGACAGCGTGATGTTTATGAAAGAGCTTAGTTGTTTTCTTTAGCCACTTTTATCACAACACTTTGATTAGAATATATTCCAGTAAACCGCTTTTGCGGATGTATCGATCCTGGATACGCTGGAGTTTCTATGCATTTCGTATTAATATATTCAGTTTAATCGTCTGGGAGATCCGGCTTTAGATAAACCGGCGTGTGTGGATACCATCAAAGTCCAAAATGGATATAAGTGATTAAGTGATTCTTGATTGAAAATGTTCCATTCTATGTAAATTGCTTGTTATACTATAACAGGAACCGAGCCCTTATAGGAACTGAATTAATATTTGTGTTTTATAAATCAACATGTACAATGGTAGGGTGATAATGTATTGTTTTTCCTTTATTTTATTTTTTTATTTTTTTACCCTCTAATATGTTGATGAAATACAGAAATATCCACTAATGCTATTGGATGAAATAGGAATTTTAGTTAGGAGAGGGGCAAACAAAGCAGGTTGAAATCTTTGAGGAAAAGGGGCAAATGAGTCGATCAATTTGTTTTTGTTTTTTTACACTCCCTTAATAAATTTTTTTTTAAAAACATAATTTATTGAAATTTACAACTGTACTAAAAAAAATACATCAAGTAAATATGATATTAGAAAAATGACATGAAAAAGACTTGTAGAAGAACTACCCAAAGGTAGCACTCCTGTAACTATTCTAAACTAGAAGGTCTCGAGGCCATCTCCTTTTCAGACGCCTCGGAGGATTGTCGGGAATTGAAGAGGAAGAAAGGATTGAAACTAGAGGATTAGGGTGGGAATGGAGTTTGTCATGAAATGATTGGTATCTAGATCGGGCCAAATCAGCAACATACGGAATATCAAGGTCTTCGTGGATCAGTTTATTAGTTACAAAATAAGGAGCATTAAGGATTTTACGAAGGATTTTGGATTGTAAGGATTGGATACGGGAAGAATTTGATGGTTTAGTAGAGCCCCAAAGCTCTACTTCGTCTTAATACATTTAAAAATCAAATACGCACTAGGAATTAAAAGCACTGTATGATCAAACCTTTCATTTATATAAAATATATTTTTGCTTTTTCTCCCTTATTTGGTTAATTAATTCGTTAATCTTGTATGTTTAGCCGTTCTTTATCAAGGCTAAGATATCATATAGCTATTTTTTCGAACCTACAGATTAATGTACCTAGAAAAGGAATATTTTTAATATCGGTATCTAAACCTTGTCAGAATGAAATCTACATCATATTAGATCCCATTAAATTTTACATGGCTACCGCAAAGTCAATCAAATTCGTTAGAGCCATTTTGGGTAAAAATTTAGAAAGGTGCAAAATGCAAAGGATAGTGTAGCACTTCTGATTGGTCGATTTCCTTAAAAAATGTTGTAACATCTCAAGATTAGACGGTCTCAATATATTAAATTTCAGATTTATATAACCTACCTTTTCCGAGCTAGACTTAACACAAATACAAAACTTTTTTCTGGATTCACGGGTCCTAAAACGTGTAATTCCGATGTCATCCTTCATAACATAAATTTGTATATAAAATAGAACAATAATAAATTTGTATTCCGTCGTTTTTTATCAGATAATATGTTTAATTTTTCCTAATCTACCAAATAAAAATCTGGTGTGGGCAACACACGACTTTCACTTACCACCGTTTTTAAAATCGATCAAAGAATTTTCAAGTACAGTAGGAGATAAAAATCTGGTGCGGGCAACACACGACTTTCACTTACCTCCATTTTTAGAAACACGTTTTCATTAAAAAATCTATTATATTATTATCTAAAATAATCAGTTAGTTTTATGTTCATTTCATCATTTTCTATTAACTTTTAAAAGCTTGTGTATGAGATGATATTTTTTCTAAAATCTTTAGCTTTCCAACGGTATATCATACATATATATTACTGCTCTTATGTTTAAAAACGAAAAATTGCATTAAAAAAAATATTTTTTCTGTTTTCTATATAATCTAGTTATTATTATTAAATCTACAAAATTAAAGATACTTTAGGGGAAGAAAATTTAAAATATCGGCGTTTAAGCCCTTTCGGACCATTTTTATCCAAATAAAACCTACATGATATTAAAGTTCATTAAATTTTACATGGATATAGCTAGTTTAATCAAAATCGTCGGAACAGTTTTCGGAAAAATTGAAAAAAGGTGCAAAATGCATGGTATAAAGTGGCTCTTCTGGTAAGCTCATTTTGATGAAAAATGTTTTGTCACGTCTCGGGCGTATAGTTGTAATATTTTTTCTAAAATCTTTAGCTGTCAAACGGTATATCAAACATGTATGTTACTGCAAAAAATTGCAAAAAAAAATATATTTTCTCAGGTTTCTCCTTTAGTTGCTTTTTAAAATTGCACAACTTACATATTTAGCTGTCATTTATCAATGCTAACGAGATTATATTGTTATTTTTATAGAATCTACAAAATGAAAGGTGCTTTAGAGGAAGAAAATGTATAATATCGGCATTTAGGCCCTATCAGACTATTTTAATCAGAATGAAATCTACACGATGTTAAAGCCTACTAAATTTTACATTGCTATAGAGAGTTTCATCAAAATCGTTAGAACCGTTATCGAGACAATCAAAAAATGGTGCAAAATGCATGGTATAAAGTGGCTCTTCTAGTAAGCTGATTTTGATGAAAAAGGTTTTATAACGTCTTAGGCGTATATTTATCCTAAATATGATATTTCAGTTCCATAGGACTTTTAGTTAACGCCCGGGAGTTACCACACATAGACACACACACACACACACACCATTAGCGGTACTTGTTTATTTGGACTCAAGGGACCCTATAACGTGTATTTCCGTCGTAAACTGGAATACGAAAATTTTCACGATCGAAATACTTTCCCTTACTATACATAGTAAGTGAAAGTAAAAAGAAGAGAAAGAAAATTTAAAATACCGGCATTTAAGACTTTTTAGGCTATTTCAATAGGAATGAAACCTACATCATATTCAATACATCAAATTTTTCATCTATGTAGAGAGTTTAAACATATTCATTAAAGCCGTACTTCAGAAAATCTTTTTAAAAAAAGTTACAAAATTATAGGTATAAAATAGGACTTTTTTTGGCGTAAATTATAGTTTTCATGAGTACGACTTTTCGTTTTCGTGCTAGACATACTACACGCACACACAGACCTTTATGCGAGACTTGGTAATATGCACACCGGTGACCCTAAAACGATATTTTCCATTATAAACTGGGTTTCGAAAATTTTTACGATCGCAATACTTCCCCTTATATTTTCTTTCTAGGTTAGTGAACTTAAAAAGAAATGCAGATATATTACTTATTAACAAAGCAATCTTGTTGAATAACAGAGATGCTTTGACCAAATATTGGAACTGGAAATCAAGGCAGATTGGCACATTAGACATGTCGCACATACCGCAAGGCGTATTGATTTCTGGCTAACCAACTAACGCACAAGGCAATTACATCTACATTACTGTGTGTCACCCACACACATGATAGGCCTTTAAACTATTCAATCAAGGGGAATAGTTAATATAAATAATATAATCCTCTTTGTCACTAGTAATTGACAGAATTAATTAAAAGACAAGAAAAAATGTTGTTTTTAAAAATTAAATTTATTTATTCCAAAGTTCATCAAATCAAAAGCAGTTCGAACTACATTCAGGGTCGACATAACATGACGGGTTAAGTTTGGGCAAAATTACTGTTTTTAGTTAATTACTCCAAATAATGAACCTTTGAAATTGGCCAAAAAAAAAAAAAAAAAATGAAAAAATTACCCCTTTCAAAATTTGTAGGAATTACGTTTTGAGATGCATAGGATCCAAATAACGAATAAAAAAGGAGATCACTTGAACCTGGGTGGCTAGCATAACAGCCTCCTATGCCAAAGGTCACGGGTTTATAACCACAGGTGGTCTTAGGATTGTTTGATGGGAGTAAAAAATCCTTAGTTATGCCGTCCTTCGGAGGGGGCGTTAAAAGGTGGTCCCGAGCCTGTGCAATGTCAGGTACTCGTTAAAGATCCCTCTCTTAATAAAACCTGGATATGCAAAATCTATCGACTCCCACTGTTGAATCGTTCGATTAGCCATAGCAGCATATAATGATGTTAAATAAATGATCAAACAACAACGAATAAAAAGAAAATCCGTTCGTCTGCCGTATGTCGTCTCCGGTATTTTTTCAAAACTACTGGACTAATTTTTTGAAATTAGCTACAAAAATACTAGTCCATGTTACGATGCTGTAAGTGGCCCTAGGATTTTTTAATAGGAGTAAAAAATCCTTAGTTATGCCGTCCTTCGGAGGGGACGTTAAAAAATGGTCCCGAGCCTATGCGATGTTAGGTACTCGTTAAAGATCCTTATCCTAATAAAACCTTGATAGGCAAAATTTAGGACTCCCACTGTAGCATCGTCCGATTAGCCATAGTAGTATAAAGTGACGTTGAATAAATAAACAAACAAACGAATAAAAAAAAATCCATTTCTCCTAATTAATAAATAAATTAATACCAATATTGCTTTTAGATCCATTTGATAAATAATTAAATTTTCTACAAAATAAAAAAAGAACTTTTGAAATTGGTTAAGCACTAGCAGAGATATAGCACTAGTAGAAACTATATTCAGGCTCGACATTTTATAGGATTTTATAATTCTATAATATATAATAAAGTAGTTTATTTAATAAACTAGCTTCGCGTGGATGCAATTAAAATAAGATGTCCTTTATGTTTAAAAAAGGTCTGTTTGGTCGATTTACAGTTTATAACTTTAGGATTTTTATTTCATTGTAACGAAAAGTGAAACTAGCAAGAAATGCGTGGGTGCCGAGCCACGTGGGAATTACCGATAACGAGCTTGCGGACCAGGCGCTCACACTGCCAGGGAGAGGAACAGCCATCTTGACCCCGTCTGAACTCAGTGAACCGCTCAAAAAGGAATAAGAGAACCGATGGTAGAAAATGTGAAAACAAACAGTGAAACCCTGGTTTACATCTAGCCGTAGCAGCCGCAGGGAGGAGGTCGCACTGACCCAGCTGAGGATAGGACACTCTCGGCTGACGCACTCTTATCTTTTTACTAGGCAGCCCGTGCCCCGGTGCCAGCATTCTGATGGAACCCTTACCATTCGGCATATTTTTCAAGAATGCCTTTATTATTCATTACACCTGAATAAAATTGGACTAAACCCAAATATTGCAACAGTACTGGGTAATAGAGAGGAAACCATTAAATCAGTTTTTGATTTTCTTAAGGACCAATCATTACTATCGAAATTATAAAGACCATCTTTTTTTAAAAATAAATCTAGTTTTTTTTTTAACTATTGTTTACATAATAATCATTTTTTTTCTCTCAATTACTCATTACCTAATATTCGTTTCTTATTAAGGTTAAATATACATATAATATCTAGGCGTTGATGACCTTAGGGTTTTACGCCTTAAAACCAAAACAAACAAACAAGAAATTGTGTTTATTTTATAACGTTTATTAATTAATGTATTTAATCGTCAGTCGAAATGAGAAACATAAATTGTTCAATATATCGAAATAAGCTCATTTTATTTTATTGTTATTTTAAAGTAAAGCAAGCAAACATACGTACATAATGAGAAACATAGATTACATAAAATTTAATTTTTCCCATCTAATAAAAACTTGATTTTGAAATATTTATTCCCGTTTCTAAATTTTGAAACATGAGCTTATTATTAGGTTTCTTTTTACTTCTATTAAGGTTCGAACGTTTTGGAACACATAAATTTTTAAATACATATTAATGTTTAAATACGATTTTATTATTTATTGTTTATATGCATCTACCTTAAGAGGTTTATTATTAATATATTACGTACATTATTTAAAAAACATAACACTTACATAATAGTTAGTAATGGACATTATAATGCATGTGTAGTATGGCATTTCAGATCTTTTTGAAAACATGCAAATGACCTTGTGGTTGAAAAGTCCTAGTAAATAAATAAAATACATGAATTAACTTTGAATTTTCTATTTTATCTTTATTTTATTATTAATCCTATTGAATGGATCAGTAAGCTGAAGGCAAATTTTAGGACAGTTTTCTATTACATAAATAATATACGTTTAAAGTATTTGTTTTCAATTATAACGTTCCTTATAAGCGTTTCATGTAAAAATATCTTTTAATATGTTCCTGAACCCTTATAATTATTAAATATAGTTATGAAAATAAATAATTATTTTGAACAAATAGAGTCTGGAGATTGTTAGTGATTGCGCTAGATAACGATCTTTATTCAGAGAATGGCATGATGCATCAAGGAAGCTATCAGTCCTAACAATAGATCTAATTTAATGTCAAAACAATATATATATATATATTATATATATATATATATATATATATATATATATATATATATATATATATACCTAATTTATGACTCTTAACACATTTTTTACTCGATTTAATAATGATAAATATACATAAAAACATTTTTATTCAATTGTTGTATAAATTAAATCTAATGATATATATACACTGCTGTTCAAAAGTATGAGAACAATAAATGGTTTACATCGATACACCATGGATAGCCTCTATGAATACCAAAATGTAGCATAGGTATCTTATTATTATTTAAATTCATAAACAAATCTCCTGATTCTGTGTACGAAAGGTTTGTCAATGCTGAAAATAACAAGTAATAATTTGATTAAATCTGATTATTACTGAGTCTTTTAACGTGAAGGAAAAAAAAAATCTGCTGAGGGAAACACACGACTTTCACTTACCACCGTTTTTAAAATCGATTAAAGAATTTCCAAATAGAGTTAGAGATAAAAATGAGTGAACCATTAAAAAATTAATTAAATTGAATTACTATAGAAACATTTGTTTTATTTAAAACTGTATTATATTATAATTTAAAATAATTAGTTTTATCGGCCTTTTATCACTCTCTATTCAATTTTACAAGCTTGTGTATAAGATAATATATTTTCTAAAGTGTTAATCTATCAAACGGTATATTATACGTCTTTAATACTGTTCTTATGTTCAAAAACTATTCACCATTGATTGACCAGCTTGCTTCATTGACCAGCCGCCAGGTTGCAGCACGGTCAGCATGAATTTTCCTTTGCAATTCCGTGAATCATATAATATTTTTTTCTAAAATATTTAGCTATCCAACGGTATATTATACATCTATATTACTATTGTTGTGTTATAAAACAAAAAAAAAAAAAAGGACAGGAGACCTTATCAAAGCAATCGAGTCTACGCCTTTAATTCACTTTTTTTTAACGCTTTCTCTGAGGCCAAATGACCAATTCTTACTAAAACAAAAAGTTCTACGAAACAGAAATTTCAAAATCAAGACAGCTTATACGAGATTATAAAAAAACTGTACGTCATACATTTGCAACTTACACCCAACAAAACACCAATTATAGAGACTCATTAGCTGCACTAATGTAACACTAGATAAAATACATCATGTAACTAGGTTATTTCTGGAGGTCTTGGAGGTGCTTAATAAATTGTGGGAACCAGAAGCTTCCTTCCAGAGTCAAGACCATACATGTACAATCGGATTCATCAATCTTTCTTTTTCGAATCCTTTCCCCTGTTGAGCAGGGCTCACAAATTTATTCAATTCCACGTCTTCGTAGGAGTACCGCAAGATCAATACTTGGTCTTTTACTATAAATTATATATACATGATATTACTTGATATTGTCTTGGTTGACGATACAGACATCAAGACTGACTAGCATGAGAGACTGGTAGGTACGTCATAATTTCCGAAACAGATGAAGGAAAGAATCTTCTTATTCATGACCTATACTACAGTTAGAAAAGATGTGGTAAAAACGACACATTTAACCCTTGTTTAAAAAATAAAATTTGTGAAGTTCAACGATATCATTTTTTTTTTTTTTTAAGATTATAATCAAGAACGCTTTAATGTTTTCGTGAGATATTAGTCTAACAGAGAATTTAGGTTAAGCAGCACAGATTGCAGAGCTTGTTTCCCATCTGTTAATTGAGTTAATAGCTGCTCAACGTTGTAAACGGTATAGGAATGTGTTTTGGTTGTAGTTATATTACTATAGAGAATGTTAAAAAAAAATAAATAAATAAAAGCACTGTGCCTCCACAGCCCATAAAGGGTCCTGGGCTCAGAAGATACAGAAATTAAAACTATTTTACGGTTGACGGTCGTGGAAAGAGTATATTTGGGCTAGATCACACTAAGCTGATAGCTTTACAGAGGCTGGATGTGCACCATATTCCAGGGTAGCTTCACGGCCGAAATAATTCTGCCTCAGACGGGGCTCGAAGTTGGGACCAATAGAACAGTAGACTAGTGCTCTATCCACTAAACCACATCATTTTGTATATTACTCAGAAAATACTAGAAAATATTACAAATCATTAAGTTGTCTTGTTGCCGTCCAATAAGTACATGCCGTGGTTGGTAAAAGGGTCTTAGAGGTTTGGGCTTTGATCAGTGTTAGTGGGCGAAATTCGGTAGGAAGGGTTTTGTTGTTTGTTTTACTTAAGATTTGTTTTCAATATAGTTATTGCCCCAGCTTTAATGATCTTTATTCTTCAGCTGGTGGAGAAATGACGAAGGCCAACGACACAGACTCTGCCTCAGAAACTTCTGTGGAGGGCTACTTCCTGACCAGAGGTGCCTTCCTCCTCACCCCCAGTCACGACCTCAACATGGACAAGGCCGCCTCCATCCTGGACAAGATGAACTTCAAGGGCCCTTTCTCGCTCACCAAGACGGCCACCGGGATCCTCTTCAAGTTCGCCGACCCTGACGACTACCTCGTCACCTACAAGAAGGGCTTTCACAAGGTCACGGGGGCCAGGTTCTACAAAAAAGTGAGTAGCAATATACCCATGACCATTGCTTTCCTAACTAATAAAGTGTCTAAAAAGGTTCTTCTATATCCTACTGAACGTACCTGATGTATAGAAACCGCAACCACATTACTGTACAATTATACCTTGAAATTTCGTCTAAAATATTGTTATGTATTAAGGATACTAAGAGGAGTAAGTTCATTATTAAATAATTTTAATATTGATTAAATAAATAATAATAAGCTTTGTCGGCAAAAGTTCAAAAGGCATTTTCCTAACCACCTTGGGTTCTCAGTGGTATACCTGGTAGTTTACCAAGAGGCAGCTGACAAGAGTATTAGGCCTGGCCTAGAGATAAACATATTTATGATAAAGTATATTGAGGATGGATAGTCGACTGTAGAAACTATTATGGGTGGAATTATCAGGAATCAGTCATTTCCTTAAATATCTTAATTTTGCCGACGTTTCGGCTCAAGCTTGTGAGCCATCATCAGGGCTACAAACATCAGAACAAAAGAGATACATATTAATGTGATATTACAAATTTTATGTCTGACAATAATAACATTTAAAATAAACATAAAATATACCAACATACCTAAATATTATAAATACAAATAATTATAATATGATAAACGATACGATGACGATAAGCATAAAAATAAAACTTTAGACTTTAATATAGAAGTAAAAGAAAAAATATATATATAAACGTACCATTACTGAGCCATGCCCATGTCTGATGTTTGTAGCCCTAATGATGGCTCACAAGCTTGAGCCGAAACGTCGGCAAAATTAAAATATTTAAAGAAAAGACTGACTCCTTACTATTTCCACCTATAATTTATGATAAAGGTTTTCAACGCTGGACCACCTTCTTATACCACTTCCTATATCAGCTTCGCTTCCCTTTTGTCATGACCAAGATCGGAAATATCTTAAAAATAGTATTTCATTGGAAAGAAGAGGGGGAGAAGTGACGTGGGCGTTCAATCCAAAGAAGAGTCGAGTTTCATCTAAAAGAAGATAAGGTCCATTGGAGGTCTAAGGTCAGATACTGGGGAACGAACCAAGACGCCTGAGACACATTGCATCTTCGCTAGGCGACTAAAGTATCCTAAGGTAACTTTTTGTAATATTGTATGGAAAAGATAGTAGTAACGATTTCCTCATTTCTCTCATTCATAGTTTTAGATATTTGATAAATAGAATTAAGTTTAAAATCTGTGTATTAGTTACGTTTAATAATAATTGCTCTAATTGAAACATGTTCAATTCAATTGATACTTTTGGAAAAGTGATACTTGGAACTCCAATGGCTCCAAAAAGTATAGTCCTTAAATATATTAACTAACCTAGTTTTTGAAGCTACCGCTGCCTTAAAAAAGCAGCCGGTCAAAAACATGGCAATATATTCGAAAAGTGTTAGAAAGCTACCCCCAAGTAAAGTGGGGAATATCTTGAGAGAAATATTAATAAAGAAACAGATGCCAGAAATGAATATAAAATCTGGTGCTCACAACACACGAATTTCACTTACCTGCGTTGTTTAAACCCAACTTAAGAATTTTAAAAAACACTTCAAGATAAAAATAAATTGTTAAAGAATTAATCAAAACGAGTTTCAATAGAAACATGCGTTTTCTTAAATATTATCCACGAAAATCAGTTATCTGTATCGGCTTTTCATCACTCTCCGTTAACTTTTACAATAATGTGTATAAGAAAATATTTCATCTAAAATCTTTTTATTGCATTAAAAAAATATGTTTACAGTTTTTTAGTTTAGTTGGATATCCAATTCGCTCAAATTATTTATTTATTCTTGTTTTGTCAATGCCAAAAAATATGATATGTTTTTTTTTTTTTTTAATCTACAAAATTGAAGGTACTTTAGAGGAAGAAACTTCAACCAATCGGCATTAACTTCCTGTCAGAATTTTTTAATCAGTATGAAACCAATATCATATTAAATTTTACATCGATATAGTGAGTTTAATTAAAACCGTTATTTTAAATTAAAAGAAGTATAGAGAATGCTCAAAAGATAATATAAAGCATTGGTAAGCATTAAATAGGATTAAAATATTTACAGTCCTTTAAAATCTTGAATTGATACAACGGTATTTTTTACTTTCACTTACCATATATAGTAAGGGAAAGTATTGCGACCGTGAAAATTTTCGAATTCCAGTTTTCAACAAAAATACTCGTTTTAGGGTCCCGAATCCAAATAACCAAGTCCCGCAAAAAGGTGTGTGTGTGTGTGTGTGTGTGTGTGTGTGGTAACTCCCGGGCGGAAACGAAAATTCCTATGAAGCTGAAAATTAATATTTGAAACAATTATACGCCCAAGATGTTACAAAATCTTTTTCATCAAAATCAGCTAACTAGAAGAGCCACTTTATACCATGCATATTGTACCTTTTTATGGATTTTCTCCAAAACGGTTCCGACGATTAAACTCGCTATATCGATAGTAAAATTCTATAGGTTTTAATATCATGTAAGCTTTTATTCTGATTAAAATAGTTTGATGAGGTGTAACTGCCAATATTCAAAATTGTCTTCCTCTAAACTATCTTCAATTTTGTAGATTCTGTAAAAATAACCATATTATCTTGTTACTATTGATAAAAACAGTTTGATAAATAAGTTTAACGAATTCGATACCCAACTAAAGGAAAAAAATTAAAACATATTTTTTAATGCAACTTTTTGTTTTTTAACTTAAGAACTTTGATATACATGTATAATATACCGTAGGAAAGCTATATTTTTTAGAAAAAATATTATCTCATACACAAGATTTTAAAAGTTAATAGAGAGTGATGAAAAACCGATAAAACTAAATGATTATTTAAGATAATAATATAATAGATTTTTTAATAAAACACATGTTTCTATAGAAATTCAATTTAATTAATTCTTAATAGTTTCACTTTTTTTCATTTCTAACTGTATTTGAAAATTCTTTAATCGATTTTAGAAACGGAGGTAAGTGAAAGTAGTGTGTTGCCCGCACCATATTGTTTTAAAATGATATCCATATATTTAAAGAGGTATGTCTCGATTCTAAGCAACATCACTACTTTTTTTTTTAATTGCAGAAATAAATTAGTCCGGGTAAGTCTAGTTAAGTCTTGAGTCACTGACCGCCACCCGGACTAATCCCTTCCTGTAATTCTCAATGTTCAACTAATTATATCCATATTATAATAGCGCAAATATATGTTGCGAAATGGTTTCATACTCTTAAGTACAAGTGGGAATAAAGTAAATGATAAACAACAAATACAGAGTAAGACTGGTACAATAAGTCAGCATCGGGAACTTTTTTACCAACCTCTTTGAGTTCTACCATTCCCTTTAGGTCGCCGGGTCGAATTTACCAAAGTGAGTATTGGATGGATTCGCTGTGAAATAGATAGTAATTGCCCCAGTCAATATCCAGAGAAACAAATACACAGAAGCCCAGTCTTTGCCACCACTTTATCAAAGGTTTTAGCCAGATGTTTACCTCAGTAATTCATCGGTTCACACTATGGTTGGAAATTTATTTATTTAGAATAGAATAGAAAACAACTTTTATTCTGGGACTTAGTCCCTTAAGAATAACACAAAAGTCACAAACAAAAATTCCGGCTAGAAAACATTAGATAGATTTAGTTATTTACATATGTAAAAGAGGCGAAAGCAAGAAATTTAAATAAATGTATGCACATAAACACATCTATGTACAAAAGAAAAGAAAAAGCATAAAGTAAAGTAACTAAATACATTAAATGAAAAGTAAAAAGAAACTAATTTTGAACTCAAAAAAGAAAAATAAATATACACATATATAAAATTAAAAAAAATAATAATAAAATAAATACGGTATATATAAGATATTTAGTTAAAATAATGATTCAATTATAATGAAAAATCTAATATGAATTAAAGATCAACAGGACAGATCAGCTGATGCGCTCGATGATAACAGTCATACGTTACATTTCACTCAGATTTTTGCTTTTTTCAGTAGGAATTCGCTTGAATTCAGTCTGGAGAACATCACTAGACCTCAGGAATACTACGGAAGTGAATATTGGAGAAATTTCGGTAAGCAAAGTTATAATTTACTTTGTACAATCACGAAAAAGTGAAAGAAGGGTCACTGATCAGTTGATTGCCGCTAGCTCGGCAAGCTCGGGCTTGCTTTTCTTTTACTTATCTTTCTTTTATCTTTAATTCTTATCTCATTATTTATTTATTATTGTTATAATTTTCTTAATCAATGAGATATTTTCATCAAGTCATGTCCTCAAAGTCTGCAAGTAAAAGATCTATATCTGCAGGTTCAAACTCGTCTCCCACAAAACAGAGACCCCGCCGTGAACAAAATAAAAAAATGATTCCACCAGCGACCGCGACAGCTACCTCATTAGGATCTGAACCACAGCCCAGCACATCATCACAAGGAATAACTGATGCCCGTTTTTCACACCGAATCCATTTCAGATCCTCCAAAATGAAAAAGAAACCATGGAATCTTCTCCTATACCCAGGGAACCACTACCTCCACCAATATATGTTAAAAATAATAAAAATTTTAAACTGACGTGTGCGCATTTAAACAAAGTAACTGATCCTAATAGTTATTATTGTATAAGTAGAACCAATGATACTAAAATATCTCCGACTACTGCTGAAACCTACAGAAAGATTGTAAAATATCTGACTGAGACCAAAGCTGACTTTCATACTTATCAGCTGCGCCAGGAGAGAGCATTAAGGATCGTAATCAGAAACCTACATTCCTCAACACCCGTTAAAGCTATCAAAGAAGAACTGACAGAATTAGGATTCCAAGTGAGGATAGTCACCAAGGCTACTGTAAAAAATTCCACTGCCTCTATTCTTTGTGGACTTAGACCCATCAGAAGGAGTTGAAAAAATCTATGACCTCAATAGACTGTACTATACCCGTGTAAAGGTTGAAAAACCTTACACAAAGAAAGAAATAGTTCAGTGTCATAACTGTCAGGCATATGGTCATACCAAAAGTTATTGCCATCACATACCACGCTGTGTGAAATGCGGTGAACAGCATAAATCAGAAGAATGTACAAGATCAAGATCAACACCCGCTTTAATAAATACTTTTAAATTTTTTAATAATAAAATTTGTCGTTGTTAAAAAAAAAATGAAAAGATCAACAAGCGTCAGTTTGGGATAACAGGTGTTGGAAAAGGTGATATTTGAATATGGATAAGGAAGAAGCATGACTTATATTGGAAGGAATGCAATTCCAGAATGCAATGGAACGGGCAAGAAAGGATCGATCTAACGCTTAGTTTTGTGGGATGGCATATAAAGGTCAGAAAGGCGCGACTTAGTCTCAAGCAAGTGGACTGAAGATTTAAATTGAAGGAGACTGTGCATATAGGAAGGATGCTGGGATTTTATAGTTTGATAGAGAAAGGATCCCAGAAAGTACTGTCGGCGAATGGAGAGAAGGGGCCACTTCAACTCGGCATAGCGGTGTTTCATTCATTGACTGAAAAACTACTCTATCCACAAAGTATTTTTATAATTATATGTGTTTGCTGCATTTTCTTATTTGGCGTGTATTATGATGGTAATTATCATTGCTATTGAAAGAATCGCAATTATAATTTTTACAATTTAGTATATATTATTACAATTTTTATTAAATGCGCCTCTCAATTTTTTTTTCTCTTGTTTTTTTTTTTTACAAAATAGTTAGTTATTTCCAAATAACAATATTAAAGGAAAATAGTTTATAAAGCAGTAGATAGGCAATTAAGTAATATAAAAAGCAATAAGTAATTCCAAAGGAAATAGGATATGACCACTGCTAATTTCAAAACGCTATATCTCTGCTAGTTCTTAACAAATTTTAATGTTTTTTTTTTTGTTTTTTTTTGCAGAAAATTTAATTATTTTTTAAATGTTACTGAAAAATAAATGTATGTCTATAATAATTTATTCAAAAATAACTAAGTTAAAGGCATGATTTCAATTTGTTTTTCTTTTCTTTTATGTATTTGTTTTTTATCGCCCTTTACTGATTCTATAATTCTATACACATTTTTTTCTGTCCTCAAAGATAACTGAGTTATGTGCATATTTTTGGACACAATTTCAATTTTTTTTGTTGTTTTTTTTGGTTTATAAAAAACTAATACGTTTTTTTTCTATCATCAGGAATAACTGAGTTTTGGGATTATATATTGGCAATATTTCAAATTTTTTCTTCTTTTTTTTTGTTTAGGTTTTTATTTTTATCGCGCTTTAGTGATTCTAAAATCTATACACATTTTTCTATATCTTCAAAGATAACTGAGTTATGGGCGTATTTATGGATAAAATTTCAGTTTTTTCTTTTCTTTTTTCTCCTTTTTATAATTATACACGTTTTTTTGGCCAAAAAACAGTAATACATTTTTCCTCTATCTTCAAAAATAACTGAGTTATTAAATTAAATTACTTTTATTCGGCCACCATTTTAAAAAACAGCTGATATAAACATCTAGTTGTTAAGATCATCAATGCATACCCTAGTATTGTTGTGGAAAATTCAGAAAAAGTTGGTCCAGTAGTTTCGGAGAAAGTCAAGTCAAAAGTTTGGTATTTTCTAGTGCTTCACCTTTTTATATATTAGTTGGTAAGACCCTTAATACTAATATTTCCCGCCATACCATATATACAAATAAATAGTAAATGAGCGAATCATTCCTGTTCACACAAGTGCCTAATAACCGGCAGTGGGATTATCTTTATTCGATGGTCATTTATTGTGTTCAAGGTGTGTTTAGCTTAAAGTATTTTTGCATTTATTTAACAATGGACAATGCTGAGACAGGTAAGGCATTATATTTCCACACTCGTTATCGAATATACATTGCAATTTACCTGTAGAGTTAATTTAGCAATTTGTAAATGTAAGCCCCTATTCAATAACGAAAAACTATTTAACCGCCAAGTTACCGCAAGGATTTGCTTGTAGGATTTGTTTCTTCAATCCTACTAATCCTTTAGATATTGCAAATGATTTTTGCGATTTTTCAGGTTTTGGGTGAAACATATTTTTTTTTCAGAAACAACCCTGTGATTCAAAAGTTTTACAATCTATAATTTGAAGAGTTTCCGAAATGATATAAAATACATCTATTTACAGGTATCAGCAACTCCGAGCCATAATTAGATTTTTGTATTATTTTTGCCGTATTTTGAGACTTCAAACTTAAAATGTAGGGAAGTTTTAGATTTTAGCAAATAAATTTTATGTTTGACCATTGTGCGCTCGCCAATCATATCAAGAAAATTAATTAGTTTTACAATTTTTCCCTGGACTCCAAAGGTTAAATATGGAGTAAGTTTCAAAATTTTGTCCACCTTAATCGGTCATATTTTCTACTGTGCAGCGTACAACAGACAAAAGGATTTTTTTTATTCGTTGTTCGGGTTCTATCTTGAAAACCTCAAATTTTGATTAATCTCATTCAACTTCCCACCATATCTGATTCACATCATTCACTCCTATTTAACAAATAGACAGTTTTATATTCAAGCTGGCACATCTACTTCCGACACCCTCCCCATCTCAGCGGGTCTTCCTCAAGGCTCTTGCCTATCTCCAATCCTATTTAATTTGTTCATTTCTGATTTACCAGCCCATCCATTTGTGACGAGGTCATTATACACCGATGATACAGCATTGTATACCTCATCATATCGTATTGATACAATAGTGAATCGCCTTCAACAATATTTTAAAAAATTTCACAAATATTGCATAAAATGGAAATTGAAAATTAATCCCACCAAATCCGAAGCAATTCTTTTCACTAAACGTCGCCCACAAATCAACCACCAAATCAAGATAAATTCAGCTCTCATCAAAATCCTTGGTCAAAATCCGTACAGTACCTAGGCATAACATTAGACAAATCTCTAACATTCACAGACCATATCAATAGAAAAATCGATAAAGCCAAAAAATAAATATTTAAAATGTTCCCATACTTCAACGAAAAATCCCATTTGAGCTCTCATTACAAATTAATAATATACAAATCAGTTATTCGCCCGTTAATTACATACGCCTCGCCAGTCTGGAGCTCAACCCGCTTGACTAACTACCAAAAACTTGAAAGAATTCAAAATCTATCAATGCGGATAATTAACAATTACCCCCGCTACACTAAAATATCATCTATGCTCCAGGACTTACAGCTTCCAACAATTAAACATTTTGTCCATACTCAAACAGCTTCTTACTTCAGTAAAACACCAGTCTCTAAAAATCCATTAATAAAGGAAATCGGTAACTATAATAAAGCATCTCTAAAACGCTACACTCATAAAATAACTAAACATGTGTTACTAACTTAAGCTAGTTTATTTTAATTTCTAATTTTATATGATCAATTATGTTATCTGTTATTTGAAGGTTTTTGTATAATTTTTCCTACAACCATATATAATCACAATTTAATTTTACCACTAACTATAGATTAGTTGATTAGATTATAACTACGAAATGAACCAAACATTTGCTGATTGTAAGGATGTCTCATTCGAAATCATTTATAAATTTTTTGTCAATATGTAAAAATGTAAATATAGTTTTTTTTTCTTCTTCTCTTCAAATTTTGAGGTTGGGGGATTTTTTTTTTCTATTACAAAGGTTCATTACTGAAAATAATTAAAGAAAACATAAAATTTTTCATTGTAATTTCCAAATGTTTCTGTAAATTTCATTTTTTTTTTTTTTTTTTTTTAATGTCCTTTATTCTGCAATAACCGCAACCATCTTTTTCTAATATCGATTGAGAAGGATCGGACGCGGGGACTAAACACAATATCCCCGGCGTGATGGTAATAAGTATGGCATTAACGGATAACAGTTTAGTGCCGTAATAAAAGGAGGCATTGAAGCCACGGGTACCGTATCAAATTTTATCGCCGTCGGGGATGGAGGGGGTGACATTGGCCGTTCAATTTAATTCTGCAACGTTCTAGAACGTAAAAGAGGGCCATTACCTTTATCGGGGTCAGTTAAACAAAATGACGGGAGGGGCCGCCGTAATCTGGCGGCTAATCTGGTATTGTTCCCCGCCGGAGATGGACCGCCAAGAGGTAGGTCCTCTTATTATATATATCTTCCATTATTTCTATATTGTTCATCGATTTCTCTCTCATGCTGTACGATAGAATATATAAGTATATATACTAGATGTATATACAAATATACATATACTTGCTGACACGGCAAATGTTGTTCTCCTTTATAAATTATTTATAGTGAATATTTAGGCTGTATAATACAAAATGACGAATTCACATTAAGTGTTCGGGGATGTGATCTATAACGGAAAGAGGAATAGAGCGAGTTGTCGATGACTGCCAATAAAAAAAAAAAAATATATTTATATATATATATATATATATATATATATATATATATATATATATATATATATATATATATATGTATATATATTATATATATATATATTCCTTTTCTATATTAAATGTATTTCATTAAAGTAACGGACTTATTCATTGTGCAAACTTATAAAAGTTTAACATTTTAACTTAACACGTTTACGCCGTTTACGCCGTGGTGACCCACCGGTGGTTCACGCTTAACTATCCTGTGGGGCGACGTGCGTCACTGGCGAATCCCTTGTTTTTAGAAAATAATTTATTTTATTTTTTCTCAACATTATGTTTTGTAGGAATTAACAAGCATAAAGGTTTATTTATTAAATATTTTATAACTTTCAACAGCCTCCCTCAAAGAAATCTTATCGGTTAATGTCACTTGATTAATCTTCTTAAAGAATTTTATTTAGCTGTGCGCGATTTTTTTTTCATATTTATAATAATAATATAAGATTTTTTTTTTTTTTTAATTCCATAATTAGTCCTTCAAGTTATATATGTATGTCAAAACTGTTACTATCTCCCATTTAGAGCGTTGGAAGCCTGGAACTGTGGTGATCTGACATAAAACACGTTTTAACTTGCAACAGTGTTGCCCCACCCCACGAAGGTAAGCAGCTAACACAGTCCCGCGCCACGCGGAAAACCTAGATATTCGCCCAGGCGTGAATGTGTTAATATTGGTTTGTTTTAACTTGCTATTTTAAATTTCCTTAATGCTTTATGAAATTCAACATTTAGGTATTTACTTGGACAAAAGACTTACCTTAGAACAAACATTCGACAAAAACGTAAAGAACTCAATAAACGATACTGTCTTTTATCTAGATTACTTGACAGACGTTCTAAATTATCATTGACTAAAAAACTAACTCCATATAAAGTTTTACTAAAACCGATCTGGACATAGGAGATGTGGGCTCTGTTAAACCACCAAGCATCCAAAGAATACAGTATTTTCAGTCGAAAGTGTTGCGCAAAATAGTGGACACACGGTTCTACGTAACAAATGACGTTATACAAAACAACTTAAACATTCCGACTATTTCAGCCACTGCTAAAGAACAATACAATAACTTCCACCAAAGACTAACATACAACACCAAATCACTTACATAAACATTATAATGCCCTAGCAATCCTTACAGCCCACTCCGACGACTACGGAGACCACAGGCCAAGAGATATGCTGACCAATTAATGAGCCGCAGCTTCAACAGTCCACAAATTTGCTTATTGCAAAGAAATAGCTTATGGCAAATTAAAGTGTATGTCAAATGTCTTATTTGAAATAATTTTATCTATTGAAACTAAACGGAGCAGGTTTAAAACTGGAACATTACAGATGAGCACAACTTTTCTTAATGCACAACAAATCTCCACTGACTGATGTTTGAATTTGTCGCGAAACAATGAGGACATAGTTTGCCTATAGAACTAATCAGCTGTATCAGATAAGCGGAATGTTCAACATCTAGTTCGTGCTCCAATGCAAGACGAAGGAGCGAAGCAGATAGTAAATGCTCGATGTACTTATTGGCGTCATTGGACATTTACTCTGTGTTAACTTCGAATCGGCGCGCTTTTCACCGTTTCAATCGTAGTTGTTTATTTCCTTTAACTCCTGCCTCTTGAGATTGAGATGCACGCGATTGAGCCATGCTCACACGCACATTTTCGTTATCTCGTAGGGCTTGTTCGTCTCTTCTTTCCTTTGTTCTAAAATGGGACACCTTGCGTCTTTTAGGCATTATTCACTGTAGTACACACCCACAAAAAGATTTAATTGTTAATGAAAACCGCTATAAAAATAATTTATTTGTTCTTTAAGTATAATTACTATTTTTTTTTTACAATCCTAAAACACATATTTATTTATTACATATCAAAAAGGAAAAAAAAACCATTATGAGTATTGGTGCTTTTGAGTGAAAAATGCAAAAACCAAATCGATAGTACTCCAAGGTGTTTGTTTTTGACTAGTCTTCTTAGCTATAGATCAAAGGTTTTTATATATGTAAAAATATAAATATATATATATATATATATATATATATATATATATATATATATATATATATATCAAGCTATTACAAACTAATTTTTATAAAACTAATAAACGATATATAAAATACACTAATAGAATCACAGAGTAGTATGGTCAACACAAAGTGGATTATGTGGAAAATGACCAATCGCCACTGCTAATTTCTAAACGATATATCCTTAATATTTCTAAAACGATTTTAATGATTTTTTTTTCTTTTACTTTTTTAATTATATCTTAAGGAAAGACAAGAGAAAGAGATCTCTGATCAGATGACGGAAGAGCAAGCAGGTTTTAGATGTGGGAGATCATGTAGTGACCATATTTTTACCTTGACTCAGCTGGTACAGAGGAGGATAGAATATGATCTTGAAACCCACTTACCATCCATTGACCTTCGCAAAGCATACAATAGTGTTCCTTTAAAGAAACTATGGGAGGCGTTGGATCTGGATCAGATAAATATAAGTCTTATTAAAGCTATAAAGGGTCTATATATATAAGAGCTAAATCAAGAGTGAAAATAGGAAGAAAATATACCGAAC
This sequence comes from Piezodorus guildinii, assembly GCA_023052935.1. Taxonomy (NCBI): domain Eukaryota; kingdom Metazoa; phylum Arthropoda; class Insecta; order Hemiptera; family Pentatomidae; genus Piezodorus; species Piezodorus guildinii. The sequence continues at coordinate 39,831,140 of CM041298.1, read as the reverse complement.
CATTCCTGGTCACTAAAGATCTAAAGCAAGGATGTTGCCTCTCTCCAACACTTTTTAATATTTACGTGGAACAAACCCTAAGATTGTGAAAACAAAAGTGTCGAGGAATAGGTGTCGAGGTTGGTTCGCAGACGATCAGGTTGTTCTAGCATCAGAAGAATGTGACCTTGAATATGTGCTGAGGAAATTGAATGAAGCATACTCTGAGTGGGGTCTAGAGATCAGCAGAGAAAAAGCAGAGTATATGCCATGCAACTCAACAGTCTCAACCATCTGTGTGGAGGATTGGACGATCCCACAGAGCAACGTCTTTAAATATCTTGGGGTAACCATAGATCAGTTCGGAACGATGACAAAATATATTGAAAATAAGATTGCAAATGGTAAAAGGATAATAGGAATCTTGAATGGTGTTCTGTGGAGCAAACAGGTGTCGCTTCTTACGAAAAAAAAGTTTACCATTTCTTCCTCCTAGGGACCACTTTATATGGCGCTGAAACATGGATAGTGCTAAAACCGTCTGAAGGAAGATTGTTAGCTCGGGAGATGGACTTTTGGAGAAGAGCCTGCGGCATAGAAGGCTGCAAAGAATCCCTAATGTGAAAATAAGAAAAAAAGTAGGGGCTGAGCTGAACATCTTAAATGAGATATCAAAGAAGAGACTCATGTGGTTTGGCCATGTCATGAGGATGGAAGGGACGCGGTGGCCACATAAAATGATAAAGTACTCCCTTCAGAAGAGGCGAAGACGAGGAAGACCCCGCAAAACGTGGATAGAGAGTGTGAGGAAGGACATGGCGGCCAGAAGCTTGACGGAGGAGGACTGCAGTGATAGGGAGCACTGGCGTTCGGAAATACTACGTTTCGGGATGTGACGCAAGTTGCAGAACCCGAGGAAAAAAAAAAAAAGTATATATAGGCATTTTTTTTCCTTCTTTATTTATTTCTTTATTCTTTACAGTATCCTGATCCTAAAACTACATACAATTTTTTTTTATATCTTAAAAAAACATTTGAGTTATAGGCGTAGTTACGGTCCATTTCATTTTATTTTTTATAATTATTCCCGGTTTCTTTATTGGTGGCCGATTAAATATAATTACCGCCCTTTTAAAACTCATCAACTTCTAGGTGTTAGGATCATTGTTGAAGGCTCTAGTATTTTTATGTCATGTTAAAAAAAAAATCGTTCAAGTAGTTTCGGAGAAAAGCCGCAGACGGCGTACGACGGACGGTGAACAAACGGACTTTTATGTTTATTCGTTATTCGAATCCTACACATCTTGAAATGTAAGCCCTAAAATTTTGATTTTTTTTTTTCTTGGTTGAATACAAATGTTCATTATTGAAAATATTATGCCAAATTGTTTCCAAAGTTCGATAGTTTATTTAAACAGAAGAAATGTGTATTTCAAAATATTAGTTTTTAGTATCAATAATGAAAAAGATAGGAAAGTACAAGCGAATAATTCGAATAAATAATGCCGAATAAACGAAAGCATAAATAAAGTGAATAAATAATGCCAAACGCTTAACAACTATGATCGTATTGAATCCAATGTAAATGAACAGAAAAAAACAAAACAAGAAAGATAACATTGGATTATTATTCCACATTTAGGAAAACAAAGTAAGCAAAAACATCTACGCCAGAACACACTAAAAATACGCTTTGTTAATTATTCCCATAAAGGTGGAAACTCTGTTCCCCTGGAAATAATTTTTCTTCATTTTTAGATATAACAAATGTTAAGTTATTTAGGCCTTTTATAGTTGAATATTTTAAGTGTAAACACGTGCCAACAGTATAGGGTTACAGGAGTCCATAATAATTTGAATATATTACATTTTTTAATACATTTTTATAAGACTTTTTAGAAAATTCCAGAAGGCCTAAACCTAAACATAGCGTGATTTAGTTCTTATTCATTATTATTATTTTTGTAATCGTTTCACTACCCTGAAATCAGTATTTATTTTATGAAAATTAATAACGTCAGAGAACCCACATGCAACGAGAGGATCCCTAACGAGAGAATTGCGATAATGTTCCGAAAACTATTCAACATCTATTATTAGATTGCCCCCTTTTCGAAACATCAAGAAATAATAGTAAACTAACAGGAACCCTAAAAGATATATTAAATGATGATGAAGAAAAGGTGAAAAATTTACTGAATTATTTAAAAGAAATCAAGTATTACAATCAAATTTAGAAAAAACACAGTTGCCAATGACCCTGTAGGGTAGAGGCAAATAAAATAAAAAAAATAAAAAAAAAAAATAAAAAAATAAATAATTTAAGTCTAATAATTCTAAAAATATAAATAATTTCGTCATAACTGTTTTTCTATTAAGATTTCTTAAAAACCGTGCTTTTCATATCCTAAAAGGAATCTTAATCTCAGTACAGTTTTTAAGAAATATTATTAAAATTATTGTTATTACGCAATTGTATATATTTTTTAGGTTATTACAAGCATAAAACTTGAATTATTTGATGACTTACTATATATAGTAAGGGAAAGTAATGCGATCACGAAAATTTTCGAATTTCAGTTTTCAACAGAAATACACGTTTTAGGGTCCCCTGGATCCTAATAACCAAGTCCCGAAAAAATGTGTGTGTGTGTCGTAACTCCCGGGCGGAACAGAAAAGTCCTATGAAACTTAAATTTCATATTTAAGACAACTATGCGCACGATATCTTTACAAAAACTTTTTCATTAAAATCAGCTAACCAGAAGAGCCACTTTATACCATGCATATTGAACCTTTTTATGATTTTCTCAAAAACGGTTCCGACGATTTTAATTAAACCCGCTATATCGATGTAAAATTTAATAGGCTTTAATATCATGTAGGTCTCATTTTGATTTAAATATCCTGACAGGGTTTTAAACGCCGATATTTAAAATTTTCTTCCTCTAAAGTACCTTTAATTTTGTTGATTCCAATAAAATAAACTATATTATCTTGTTACCACTGATGAAAAACAGGTAAAAATATAAATTGAATGAATTCGATACTCAACTAAAGGAAAAAACTGAATAAATATTTGTTTAATGCAATTTTTTGTTTTGTTAACTTAAGAGCAGTCATATTTATGTATAATATACCATTGGAAAGCTAAAGATTTTAGATAAAAATATTATCTCTTATACCAGCTTTTATAAGTTAATAGAGAGTAATTAAAATCCGATAAAACTAAGTGATTATTTTAGATAATAGTATAATAGATTTTTTAATAAAACACATGTTTCTATAGAAATTCCATTAAACTAATTCTTTAATCGTTCCGCTCATTTTTGCCTCTTACTGTAAATTCTTTAATTGATTTTAAAAACGGAGATAAGTGAAAGTCGTGTGTTGTCAGCACCAGATTTTTTTACTACTTTTACTAAAATCAGATATTTTAAATAAAACTAGTTTTTCACACGCAAACTTTCGGATTTTTTAAGCAACTCCTGGGGAGCGTTGTTGGCCCCTAATAATTTGCTGAGTCTAATGGTTTGATTTCTAGTTTTACAAAAAAAAAAAAAAAATCATCAATGCCGGCGTGAAACATTTGGGATCCGTTAGTTGATAGTTTAAGAATGGCGGGCGCTCCAGCCAACAGTACCCGCAATACACATAACGAAAATACACTTTTCTTTTTTTTTTTTCTTTTTTTTTTTTTTTTTTTTTTGTAGGCGTAAACCACTTGGGTCATTTTCGCCTTAAATCACTTTTTATAAACGGATTAAATATTATAGTCTATTGTACAAGTCGGTCTGTCGTAGGAAGTCAAAAAGTTTTGCAGTTGCTTGTATGTTGTCTTGTAAAACGGTTGGTAAGTCAGTGTCAATTGCAATATGTGCTCTGTGAGTATCATAAGCCCTGCACTCTGTCAAAATGTGTTTAACAGAGATTGGGCAACCGCATGTTGGGCAGTCCGTAGGAGGTTCCCGTGCCATGAGATGTCCGTGAGTTAGTCGGGTGTGTCCAATACGCAAGCGCGCCAGGATAACCTCTTCCCTTCGCTTTTGTCGTAGGGACGAATGCCAATGGGAGATGTCCCTTCTTATTTCTCTTAATTTTTTGTCATTAGTGTCATGCCAAATCTGTCCCCACTTCGACCGAATCCGCTGCTTGATGATAGACACATAGTCGCCAACAGGCACCCCAGTAAAGGGAATGCCATCTGTTATTGCTTCTTTTGCTGCACGATCTGCGAGTTCATTGCCAACTATACCGCAGTGGCTCGGTACCCAGACGAAAAAAACTGAATTATTGGAAACTATTGTGGACTGCAATGATAATAAAATATTTTGAATAAGAGAGTCGGTAGAGAAAAGGCGCTTCAAGCTGAGCAGGGCCGATAAGGAGTCTGTGCAAATAATCCTGTTTGTCTTAGTAGGGTAAATTACATTTAAACTTTTATAAATTCCAACTAGTTCTGCGGTATAGTTGCTACAGAGTGGAGAAAGGGAAAATAGATGTTGTCTGCCCTCACACACGACCGATGCTCCCACACCTAAGGAACTCTTAGAGCCATCAGTATATACGTAATCAGCAACACCGAGTCTATCTTGTAGTTTTTGATATTCCTGCTTATATATGTAAGGATATGTGTTTTGTTTGAGTAATTTGGTAAGAGAAAGACAGATATTAGGGGAGAGAAATTGCCAAGGAAAAATTGGAGATGTTTCTATTGTAAGGAAAGAAGGAAATTCGAGGTTAAGCTCGACCAGAAATTTAGAAATGCGGACTATAAAGGATGGTCTTTTGGATAGGAAGAATTGTTGTTGGGTGAGAATTTGTCTATTTGGGAATAAATAAAGGAGAGGTTGGTTGGGAGTGGACAGGATCTTAGCAGCAAGGATCAGGTCAAATTGTTGCCTTCGTAGTGCAAGTGGAGGTTCACCAGCTTCAGCACACAAGCTAATAGAAGGGCTGGAACGGAAGGCACCAATAGCTATTCGAAGACCGGTGTTTTGTATAGGATCGAGTAGTTTTAGAGTTCGACTTGAGGCAGAATTAAAAGCACTGCAACCATAATCTAACTTTGGCCTTATGAGAGTCCTAAACAGACTTATCATGCTTCTACGATCAGCACCCCAACTTGTGTTACTAACCATCTTGAAGAGATTGAGAGAACGGAGGCAATTAGCTTTTAGTTGCTTCAGATGTGGAGACCAGCTAAGTGTGCGATCGAAGGTCACACCAAGGTATTTGACTGTATTAGAAAGAGTGAGTGGTTGGTTGGCTATCTTTAGGGATGGTTGTGAATTCGGTTGTCTTTTGCTGAAAAGTATCGCAACAGTCTTTTGGGGTGATATGGTGAAACCGTTGTCATTAAACCAGCCACTGACGTTATCTAAAGCTGATTGCATCTTGTCTTGTAAATCTGGCACCTGTTTCCCTGCAGTATAAAGTACAAGATCGTCCGCGTACAGCATACTCTTGACCGGCAAGTTGACTACTCTTAACACCTCATTTAAACATATACAAAAGAGTGTTGCACTCAAGACGCAGCCCTGAGGCACGCCATTTTCTTGCTCATATTCCCGAGAAAACACATCACCGAGTCTAACCATAAATCTTCTATCTGTGAGGAAGTTAGAGATGAAACCAAGGATATGCCCATTGATTCCCATCCTAACCAAAGTATCGACGATGAGCCTTCTCCAAGTCCTGTCAAAAGCATTTTCAAGGTCAATAAAAACAGCCAACAGTTTTTCTTTTTGTTCGAAGGCACCTAATAGGTCGCATTCCAGGCGACTTCACAAATCTCCACTAAAGGTGACCAAAGTACCTCCTCGAAGAATGATAATGTTAGTATGGCAAAACAAAAATACAATACCCGTAAGAAATCTTAAAATTGAAAAGGGAGAAACATACATATATTTATATATCTTTGTGTGTATGTGTATGTATGTGTGTGCGCGTATGTGTCTAGTTATGTATATGTATGTATGTGCGTGTCTGTGGATTTATATATGTGCATACAAGTATGCGGATGTGAATGTATTTGAATATATTTATATGTATGTTTGTGTGTTTATTTTCACTAATGCTCCCCCGAACACTTTATCATTAGTTACAGAATACCCTTCTTTCATAACTATGTTTATATTTAATAATATTTATACAATGGCTGAGATTCTCTTCGCATTTGATTCTTGTTCTTTCAACACATCCCCGCTTCAATGTAATAGATCTCTCTATTTTTCAACAATTTCTGTCGTCAATCATCTTTTCTTTATCTCAATTCTCATATACTTAGATTTATCAGTCAGTTGTTTCTCTTTCTACTCCCTTCTTCTATCATTATTGGAGGATGTAGATATTTGTTTTTGTATTACATGAATATACTCCAATGGAATATCAATGGTATAATTCATCGGCAGGACGAGCTGAAATACGTACTGGGCAACTATAATTGCTCTGTCGCCTGCATTCAGGAAACCCACCTGAAACCTACCAGACAAATAGAATTTCGGGGATGGGCGATAAGAAGAAAGGATTACTTGACAAATTGCTTGCGGAGGAGTGTGTATATTCATTAAAGACGGTGTTCCTTTTTCTGATATTAATAATAACTCTCAGTTACAAGTCATATCAATCCGAATTCTTTCTCAACCGCGCCCTTTCACGTTATGCTCCATCTACCTACCACTTAGTGGATTCGTTGCCATCGACAGTGGTCGTAGCTGGGGATTTCAACGCACACAGTTTATTATGGGGTAGTGACAGCTTAGACGAACGGGGTAAATTGGTCGAAACCTTTCTAGATACATGTCATCTGAACACCATTAATAACCATATCTATAAAACACACCTCTGCACCCGATCTGGCAATCTCTCTGCTATTGATCTTACAATCACCAGCCCTCAGTTACAAGCAACAACTCAATGGTACACATTAGATGATACACACGGTAGTGATCATTTCCCCATAATCATCAAAACTCTCAATAAAGGTCCTACTCTTAGTAGACCCAACAAATGGCTGACTAAAAAGGCAGATTGGGCTCTGTATCAAGAGAAAGCCCAACTTACTGACATCGACCTATTCGAATGTGACCCTGACAGACTTATTTCAAATGTTAATACCAGACTGCTTACCGCGGCACATATTGCTATTCCACACACATCCACAAACGACAGTACACATCATGGCTCTCGCCCTCCTGTACCCTGGTGGAACGAAGAATGCGCCAAAGCCATAAAAGATAGGCGAAAAGCTTTGAGAAAGTTTCTCCGGCGACCATCTTCAGAAATGCTAGAGACATACCAAGCTGCACGAAAACACGCTCGATACATCGTTAAAAAGAATAAAAAATCGTCGTGGAAAAATTTTTTAGGTAAAGTTAGTTGTAACACTCCAACTGCCGTTTTCTGGGAAACAGTTCGGAAAATTATGGGATTTGGATTTTCACCCCAAATAACGTGTCTGAAAAACCGCGGCCTGTATGAAACTGATCCTATAACTTTAGCTAATACTTTAGCTAACCACTTCTATTCCACCTCTTCCACCGCTAACTTCTCTGCTCACTTTCTTAATATAAAGCAATCTATTGAATCCATCCCTCTTAACATTCCATATGATCCATCAGATCCCCTAAATCACTCCTTTTCAATGGCAGAATTTCTTACCGCTTTAAACTCCAGAAAAGATTCCTCTCCCGGTCCAGATTAGATATGTATTTTTATGATTAAACATCTCAGTTCTAATAATAAATCAGTAATCCTACAGGTTTTAAATACTCTGTTTTTATCCGAACGTTTTCCAAATATATGGAAAAAAGCAATTACGATTCCTATACTCAAGAAAGATAAAGACCTGATGAACGTCAATAGCTATCGCCCTATCTCTCTCACCTCTTCTATGTGTAAACTCTTGGAGAAACTGATAAGCAATCGTTTGATGTGGTTCCTAGAAGCGAAAAATGTTCTTCCAGTATGGCAAAGTGGTTTTCGGAAAGGAAGAAGCACGAGAGACAACCTGGTTCGCCTGGAATGCGACACTTTTCTTTGCAATTGTTTTAGAAAACGAACAACTTAGCTTGACATTAACAAACATTTAGAGAAAAGTAATATATAAAATGTTTCTTTACTTTAACGGAAAATCCCATTTGAGCCTTCATAACAAATTAATAAGAATAATAATAATAATAATAATAATATATATATATATATATATATATATATATATATATATATATATATATATATATATATATATATATATATATATATATATATATCAGTTATCCGCCCGATAATCACATACGCCTCGCCAGTCTGGAGCTCATGATGCTGGACTAATTATCAAAAACTTGAAATAATTCAAAACCTGTCAATGCGGATAATTAATAATTACCCCCGCTACACTAAAATATCATTTATACTCCTAGACTTGCAGCTTCCTGCAGTCAAACAATTTGTCCATACTCAAACGTCTTCTTCAGTTAAACACCAATCTACAAAAATCCATTAATAAAGAAAATCGGTACTTAAAATAAATTTTCTCTTAAAAGAACGAAACATGTGTTGTTAAATTAATTTATTTTATTTTAAGTTCTAAATTTTAAATGTTTTATTATTTTTTAAAAATGTTTGTGTTGTTTTTGATACAATAGTATTATACTACAATACTATATTCTCAATTTAATTTTATCATATGTTAGACATTCAGGCTAATGGACTATAATTTAAAAAAAGAAATTGCTGATTGCAAGGATGACTCATCTCAAATCATATGTAAACTTTTTGTCAATTTGTAAATATGTAAAGAAAGTCTTATTTCTTCTTCTTTTGTAATACTAACACTTTTAGAGACTGTCAAGAAATTATTTAATATCGTTTACTTGTCATAGTTTAGAAAAATAAAAAATAAAATAAATGGTCATGCACTACCATAAAAAATGTATATATTAATAAATTAAACAAGAATACCTCACCATATACTTTATTAAATTATTAGTCTATACATTTTTTGGAGAATGAAATGTTCTAGTGATTAATTAATATACGTTCATCTTTTATAATTAGAAAATAATCAATAATAAAAAACGATAAATGATAGTTCATAATTGTGGTATAATTCAAAATTTGTTCTACATTATTCTTTTATCGAAAAAAAATATGTCTAGTCTCACAAAGTAACATGCGTATTAGTTTTGTTTTATTTTGTATTTTTAATTCTAAATAGACATATCAAACAACTACAGCATCCCGTAAACTATAGGTACTTATTAAATTAGTAAAACAAATGGTTAATCTACTGCCACTGAAACAACTTCCAAGAAAAGGATTAATGCACCTAGTTAACTTGTATAATTCCTGCTTACGGCTAAGATATTTCCCTAATGCATGGAAGAGTGCAGTACTATTCCCTCTCCTGAAACCTGAAAAATCTGGAAATGAGCCATCTCACTACCGTCCAGTTAGTTTATTACCACATATGGGAAAAGTTTTCGAGAAAACGATCCTTAATTACCTAAGGATGTTCTGCGATCAAAATGAGATAATCCCACCGAAACAAGCAGGGTTTCAATCTCAATTGAGCACAGAACATTGTTTGGTTAAACTGCATAATGAGGTGACCAGGAACTTAAACTCGAACAAGGCAACTGCTATGATAGCCCTCGACTGTTCTAAAGCTTTCGACTCTGTGACTCACGAAATCCTCTGCCAAAAACTGATTGAACGAGAGTGTCCGGAACAACTGTATTCGGTCATTAAATCGTTTTTGAGCAATCGCTACTTAGCTGTAAAAGTTGCGGAAGAGCTCTCCGGTTCGGTACCACTTACATGTGGTGTTCCACAAGGAGCAGTGCTGTCTCCTATATTGTTCTCCATTTACACTTCTAACATTGTTGGAAGGAAGTACGAGAAAGCCACTGTATCAGCTTTTGCCGACAATATTGCAGTCACGAGCAGCAGCTCCAATGCCAGTACGGCTCTCAAACAGTCCCAAACTGCCTGTCAAAAAATATCTTTAGAACTAAAGTGGCTAAACATAGAAATTAATCCTGACAAAACAAAGGCTATTGTTTATTCGTTCCAGAAGGGTAAGAAAAAACTTCCTTCAGGATTTAATCTCAATAATTGCCAAATTAAACTGTCTAAAAATATTGTATATCTTGGAATCACGTTCAACAGTCACTTAAAATTTTCAGTCCACTTTTCTAAAAAAATTAAATCTGTAAGGCGAAAAATGTTTAGGCTTAACCATTTGATTTCATCTCCAAGTATATCTCTCCGACTAAAAGCGATGATATACAAAACAATTCTTCGTCCGTCACTGTTGTATGGCTCACAACTTTTTCCACACGTGGCGAAATCAACGGAAAAAAATGTCCAATCATTTCAAAACGGCATTCTAAGAAGAATCGCAAAAGGGACGATATTCCAAAGAGTAAAAACTAAGAAATTACACGAAGAGATGAAAATGCCAACAATTAAAAACTTTATGAGTGAGAGGAATTTAAAGTTTTTCGAATCAACGAAATTTGTAAATAACCCTATATTTAATCAACTAAAACCCCCAGGAATACCTCAGCGATGGCAGAAACTCAACAAAAAAATTAGTTTAAGTTTTAGTTGTAAGGCCAAAACAAACTAGAAGGTGAGCCCCATCACCTTCATTATTATTCATAATGTTATTACTCTCCAGAAGTTATGTTAAAGAGTTGCAACTCCTTAAAATGCACGATTGCAGAAAAAGGAGAACTTACCAGCATTGCAGGAGCTTAGAAGAAAAAAAAATAAGGGGCTAAGAAAAAAAAAAAACTGCCACTAGATTTATTTGATAATATGCAGGAAAATAGTAAAGTCCATTCAACAACTACAAGAGAGATAACATAATCCAAAATTCAGAGGAACATGGTTAATTTTCCACCTTGGTTTCTTTGGAATTCCGCGGTATACATCAACATTCCAGCATTCCCTAACCAGTTTCCTCTTCTGTTACATGATACACCTGAAAGAAATTTTCTCATGTTCAGGTGATTTCCTCTCCATTTGTACTTTCCCGTAATAAATTCGTACAATTTTTATTATTTTCTTCTATTTAACATTTCTGATGCAGTGCAAATCATGAATTTAAAAAAAGTTTTCACTTCTATCGGCAATCCCTATGACTGTCTGAATTTTAATTTTTTTTTTTTTACAAGTCATTTCCTATCCTTTTATCAAAATAAAACCGTATATGAAACATTATTCTGACTAATGTGTTCAGTTTTGTTTTTCCATTATTAAGGCATGATTATGAGAACAATTCTAACGTAATATCTCGAAACGTCGCATAGATAAAATTGTTGAACTGAACCTGAGAACAACAGAAACTTAAATTATCAACAGTCGAGAACTGATCAAACAATAATATATATATATTATATATATTATATATATATATATATATATATATATATATATATCTCGCAAACTGACTTTTTCGTATTTTTAAATTAATATGAAAAAAAGTACTACGATTTCAATATCAAAATTTTCAATTGAAAGAAAAAAATAATCAAAGGAGGTTGATTGTCTGTTCCTTTATAGACTTTTAACTCTTTAAATGTCTTTTTTTTTTTTAATTTTCTAGATTTTTCTGCCACTTTTTCGTTGATATGTTGTAATAAAAAACAAAATGTAAAGGAATTATGTTTAATATTGTTAGTTTTTGTTGTGATTCAGCTAAATCAACATAATTAGAGAGATTTTCCCAACACATCAAAAGTAAAATCATTAGTCAGAAAAATGTTTTACACGCGGTTTTATATTCAGGAAAGGATAGAAAATTACTTGTAAAAAAAAATCATGGAAAGCAATAATGTTGAGCAGCAAGATTAACAAAAATTGAAGATTTCAAACCCATATTTTCTTTTAGAGCATTCTTTCAAATAATTCTTCTTCTTTGAGCAGTACAGTTCAATGCGAGAAAAGTATAAATTAACGGATAATCATTTAAATACGAGAAAATTCCTTTCGGTAAAATAAGCAGAGAGATTTTCTCAATACATGTTTTCAGCCTCGAATCCGACTTCAAATGGTTGCGAAACTAAGAACATTAGCCAAAAAATATTTTATGGAATTTTTATAATTAGGAAAGCATAGAGAATAACAGGTAAAATGTGATAATTAAGATGTCACCTGTAAAGTAATATATAACAGCCTTATGCCCAAGGTCCTGGGTTAAAACAAAAAAGATGGCCCTAGGATTTTTTATTGGGGGTAAGGTAAATCCTGATTTATGCCCTCCTTCGTAAGAGACGTAAAAAGGTGGTTCAAGGTAGTGCGATGTCAGGCAATTGTTAAAGATCCTATCTTGATTAAGCCTGGATAAGAAAAATTAAAGACGCTCAATGTAGCATGATCTGATTAGCCACAGTAACATAAAGTTGTGTTAAATGAATAAAGTAGCATCAACATAATAATAAAATATGTTAAGCGGCATGGTGTTGGATATTTCGAATTGATTAACCCAAATACATTATTGCTTTAGAAGAGTTTTTAAAACCGCACGTGAGAGCATGCGATAAAAGTTGGTACCCGTTAATTACCCCAGGATGTACCGAGTCCCTTAAATTAGAGAGTACCTTTTTGAGAGAAGTTTTAAATAGGGCGGAAAGCGGAAGGTTGGGAGAGTAACTCACTTACCCCTTTCACAATTTTCTGTTTACCATTCGCACTGCAAACATGGTCCTGGGAGGGTGGTTACAAAACCGCAATTTTTTATTTAATTTTCTTTACCCTTGATTTTTTTCCCTGAATCTTTATGAAAAGAATTTTTAAAACCAACATTGCATTAGAAAAAAAAAAAAAAAAAAAAAATAAAAAAAAAATAAGAGTACAACATATGTTCTTATTTTGAACTTATTACAAATATAGCGTCAAATAGTGTGTGTTTCCGTAATAATAGTTACTTATGCACATGATCTAATATAGAAATAAAGACTATATTTTACGAATTATTTAAATAATTTAACGTTAATGTACTTTATTAAAGATGAGGTGAAAACTACATCATCATCAAAATGAGTTAATAGGCGTTGATGACCTTTTTTTACTTAGTTTTACTCCTTAAAACAAATCCTTAAAGACCTGAATATCTCACTAGTTGAAGCCTTAGTCCGATATAAATATACTTTTTTACATTCCAAACTTCCTGCCCATACAAACCCTTTATCCCTGACGTCTGCTCCATATCTATTCCTGACAATCCACTGAGGCGACTTGAGAGAAGATGGACAGGGGAACTCCTACTATTAGACATTAGACTACTCCGCACAGGAATATCACATGTGCTTTGACATGGATGTCAATCTTATGTCTAGAACTAAGCCAAGATACCGTACTGTATCTGAAGGAGGAATTGGTATTAAGTTGAAAAAGATTGGCGGACAGGATTTTCGTCTAAGAGTGAAGGCTAAGTGTTTACATTTGGCTTCGTTCACCTTTATTCGCCAGTGTTCGAAAAGACAAAGGTGTCTTTGCAGGTTTAATGATGCTTTTTCAGGATCGGAACTTGATGATAGGATGGCGGTGTAGTCTATAAATGTTGCTAGAACGGTATCAGGATAAGTAGGAATATCACCAGTGTGTAGGATATAAAGAAACGCTGCCTTGAGGAACACCAGCCTCAACGTAACCATATATTAATCTCATTTACTTGTATTGAATCAATACACTTGTAAAATTTTAAAAATAAATATAAAAAATATTTTATAAAAATCTGTGTAAAATGTTTCCACCACAGCTCCCTAAATATATGTATACTTTTTCTGGTTTTATATATGTTAGACCATAGTAAATATATTAGTATATAACAATTATATAGATACATTTTGAAATGCTAACATACAACAAGAAGGGTTAGAACGGACTATCAATTATCAGAGGGGTTTGAGACAAGCTCTTCAATATTGCATTAGCAAACCTCCTGCAACTCCTCCCAACTTTGTCAGTGAATAACTTAAACCTTCCCTCCCTTTACAAATGCCCTTCTGCTCACATCCTATCCAACTCATTCATAAATTATGTCAACAATTATCTGACATTCAAATTAATTTTAATATCGTTTTAGAAGAACGGTTCAACTTTTGCCAAGTTTGAATTCAATAATTCATTCGGAATCAACACAGATCTGCTTTTCATATATCTCGGTTAATTTTGACAATTTATTGTATAAGATAATATATTTTGCTCCAATATTTAGGTTTAAAACGGTATATTATACATCCATATTACTGTTTTTATACTCAAAAATGCTCTTTTCTCTCTTATTTGTACATCGAATTAAACTTTCTTATTCATCGGTTTTTTATCAATGCTAAAAAGATGATATTGTTATTTTTATAAAATCTACATCCTAACAAATCCCACCAAATTACCTTTACCCTTCGTCGCAAACCGATGGCTTCCTGCCCCACTGTATCCTTTAATAATACCCCACTCATACCTGTTGAACAAATCCGTTACCTAGGACTCCATCTTGACAAACGTCTTACATGGAATCCCCATACGCGACTTAAACGACAAGAAACTGCCCGTAGATACCGATTACTACAACACTTACTAGACAAACGTTCAAAACTTCCAATTTATTACAAAAAGTTCATTTATAGGTGGAATAGTCAGGAATCAGTCATTTTTTGAAAAGTTTTTAATTTTGCCAACGTTTCGGTTCAAGCTTGTGAGCCATCATCAGGGCATTACTGAGCCATGTCCAAGCATAAACTCATATCATAAACTCAACGAGTTTATGCTTGGACATGGCTCAATAATGCCCCTGATGATGGCTCACAAGCTTGAGCCGAAACGTTGGCAAAATTAAAAACTTTTCAAAAAATGACTGATTCCTGACTATTCCACCTATAATAGTTTCTACAGTCGACTATACATCCTCAATATAAAAAGCTCATTTATGTAACCATCATCAGACCCATCTGGACATATGGAATCGAGCTTTGGGGCTCTACTAAACCATCTAATTCCTCTCGTATTCAATCCTTACAATCCAAAATTCTTCGCAAAATCCTAAATGCTCCTTATTTAGTTACGAATAAAATCACCCATAATGACCTAAATATCCCATTTGTCGCAGAACTAGCCCGAAACAGATACGCCTCTTTTCATTCCAAACTCCCAACCCACACGAATCCTCTTGTACGCAACTTATCATTCCCATCTATTCCTGACAACCCTCCGAGGCGATTGAAAAGACGATGGCCTCGAGACCTACTTTAATTAAATTGACTTTAAAGTGCTACCACTGGGTAGTTTCTTCACAAGACATTATCACGCCCAGAAGTGTCAATTAGCCCATTTACTTGTTGTATATATTGTATGTACAGTTGTAAATATCAATAAAATTTTTAAATAAAAAAAAAATAAAATCTACAAAATTAAAAAGAAGAAAATTTAAAATATTTGCATTTATACCCTGTCAGACTATTTCAATAAGAATGAAACCTATATTACATTTTAAAGTCCATTTAATTTTACATCAAACTCGCTATAGTAAAAATTGTTAGAGCCGTTATTGATAAAATAGTACAAAAGTAACTCTTCTATTTAGCTGATTTCGATGAAAAAGTTGCTGTAACATTTCGGGCCTATAGTTGTGCTAAATATGGAATTTCAATTTCATACAACCTCTCGTTTTCCCGCTAGATTTACCGCACTTACACACACAAACGCGGACAAACAGACACATACACCTTTTTGTGGGGTATGCAATACTTTCCTTTACTATATGTTTCATGCATATATATATATATATATATATATATATATATATATATATATATAATATATATATTATATATATATAGTATATATATATATATAAAAGTAATAAAGCTCTAAATGAAAACATCACATAAATAACTACATCTTATTCTCCAATTTTAACCTATTATAAACGCAGTGTATAGTAGGGAATAATTTATTTCCATATTCTATTAATAATGTGTAATTTTCTAACCCACCTGCCGTTTAGGCTTGTTCACCACTTACTAGACAAACGGTCAAACCTTCCTCTTAACTACAAAATGCTCATCTACAAGACCTATTAGGACTTACGGATTGAGATATGGGGCTATACCAAACCATCGAATTCATCTCTTATCCATTCCTTGCAATCCAAAACCCTTCGTAAAATTCTTAAAGCTCCTAACATTTTAACGAATAAACTTATCCACAAAGACCTTTGCGTATGATGCTACTGTTTTGGTGGGAACCAGGGATTAATCCTTCCATGAAAAACTCCTCTCCCATTCTAACCCATTAGTTTCTATCCAAGCATCCTCTTCGATCCCAGATAACCCTTCAAGGCTTCTCGAAAGAAGATAGCCTCGAGACCTTCTTGTTTAGATTGACTTCTAGAGTGCGGCCAATGGACAATTTCTCTTCATGTTTTTTATCATTCAGCAGCATATTTACTATTATTATAATATAAAGTTGTAAATTAGAATAAAATTAATATTTAAGAGATTTAAAAGAATATATAGATTCAATAATTCAACACATTTTAGAACTCTTTAACAGAATATCTTTAAAATTCGGATTTTAAGCGCTATCTGACTATTTGAATTGTGATAAATACGGCGAGTCATTAAAAAACAAGTTTAATAAATGTATTCAGCTAAAGCTATTGATTCTTGGCAAAATGGTCAAAAAGTTCAAAATGCTGTTTGCAAAGTGGCACATCAGAATCGTACATTTTAGTAAAAATGTGGCCTTCTTCTGCGGCAAACACCTGTTCTAAATTTTTAATACAGCTTTCAACTAGATGCACGTTGCCACTCTCTACGAGGGTGCTGAGTGGAGCACAAAACATGAAGTCGTAAGAGAGTGAAATTGCATATTTAATATAGCTGCATGCCTGGAATGCTAAAACGGTTTTTCTTCTTTAACAAAATCAATTACTTGAATTACTAGTATTTTTATCAATTTATTAATAAAAAAGGGTATATAATTTTGATGAAAATCTTTTTATTTTATTAAAATGTACAACTGCATATTATAATACAAGTAAATATGCTGCTTAATGATAAATATATTAAAAAGACATGAAGAGGAACAGCCCTTTCGCACCACTTTAGTATTGAACCTAAACAGGAAAGTCACGAAGCCATCTTGATTATCAGGAATTGAAGAGAAAGATAAGATTGATGAAGACTAGCGGATTAGAGTGGGAGAAACGTTTTTTCTATGAAAGAAGTGATACTTGATACGGGCCAGATCAGCAAGGTTTTTGGGGATGATTTTATTCATGACAACAGTTATCTCAACAGTTATCCAATTAAAAAATAAATGTCCCAATTAATACTGAAATATGTTAATATGAATTAAAAGATAGATGTAAGACGTGAGCACATTAGATTTTTTAACAGAAATATTATTGCCTTATCAAGATGTTTTTTTAATGTAATATAACTGCTTCTAGATACCGATACCATGCAGACCTCAGAAGACGTTCGTCGTTCTGGTTCTGGACGTACCAGAAGATCTTCCGGAAGAAGACATCCGGCATTCCCTCTACAAGTTCCAGTCAGTAGTTGAAGTGTCCAGGGTTCAGTCCATTCCGATAGCTCAAGGAGATAAAGGTGAAAAGACAATCACTTCAGGTAAATCAAACTACTGTTTTATGATTTTATTTTTTAATAAGTTAAAGAAATATGTTACTTAAAGAGTTATTCCAATTCAGAAGTAGTTAAGAAATAATCTTTCTTCGCTGTTTTAAGAGGTGATATGGTCAGAATTCAATCTCTTAAATGCTAGCTTTATCCTTAGCATTTATAATCTTCTACCCAAGAAATTGAATGACACTTAGCCGCCAGGTTTTTCCCTACTTTCGGGTCTACAGAGCCACATTATAGAGACTGGGTCAGCTCCAGGAGAGTCTCAATGCCCTAATGCAGCCTCCGACTAAAATAAAATAATAAATAATATTCTTTCACAACTGGGATTCGAACCCAGGGCCCGGAGTACAGAGACTAGTGGTCTATCCATGAGACCACGCCGCTCCCTTAATATTGGATATTAATTAACATTTATTGTATGTCCCATAAATATTAAAAGTGTTATTATTGATACATTGTTATGTGTCACTACGAAAAGAATTATAATTACTTACTGTATTTTCATGTTTTTTTAATTTTAGACATTTTGCCTTATTTATACTAAATCAATGCCCTATGACTTATTATATGTTGATATTTATATTTTTATAACTTAAAATTATTTATAATGAGTGTATATCCTTTATATATAAGTTTTTCGTATATGTTTTGTAGTTCATGGTCATATTATTATTTTACGTAATGTATTTGGCTTCGGTTATATGTGCAGTATATATTATATATATTATATATATATATATATATATTATATATATATATATATATATATATATATATATATATATAAGTTATCAAAGCTGAGAGAAGTTTCTGAACGCATACTGACAGCCACAAACCAAACTAAAAATTGATTCAAATCTAAAACTATTTGCCGAAAAAATGTTTACCAACGGTTTGTTTTTATAAATAAATATATATATATAATATATATATATATATATATATATATATATATATATATATATATAAAACATGAATTTTGAGATCAAGACATTGCATATTTAAAAAAAAAAAAAATCCATATGGATATTTAAGTCACAAATTATAATAGATGTGGTGGTTCCATGATAACTCGGTTATTATTGATGATAGAGAAAAAATGTAATTTAATGAAAATAACGCAGTCCAGTATATATGCTTTTGGTATATTTTTACAATAATTTACTTTTGTAATATGCCAAAAAATAAGGTGCGTAGAACCGAATAACTAATTTAAAAAAATCCGTTTCCTTTAATAATTACATACCAATGTTCTACAAAATAAAAAAAAAAATCACTAAAATTGGTTAATTAGCTGGGATAGTAGAGTTTTGAATGCTATGTTTCTTTGAATTATTTATGGCTTTTCATATTACTTAATCGCCTATCTACAGCTTTATATACAGTTATACCTTAATATTGTTATTTGGAAATAATAAACGATTGTGTAATAATTTTCAGCGTTTTTTCATTAAACGTAGCAATTTTTAATTTATAGCTCTTACACGTCTGGATTTCTAATTATTCTGAATTATCATTTAAAAATATTTAACTCGTACGTTTTCGTACTCTTGACGAATTAAGGCACTTTACTATAAAGTGATTGTTGGGATGAGTGACAATAAAACTCAATGAGAAAATGTAGTCTCAATCCCGTTTCGAAATGAGCTGGTCTTGAGTACTTAATCATTCAAAAAAAAATAAAAAAAAAGGTAATATTAAATAAAAAGATAAAATTGAACGTAATGAAAATAAATAAAAGTTTCATTAAAAAAAATGAGGAAAATTTACAATATATAAAATATGAAAACAATTTGGTTTATAAACAAATAAAAAAAAGGTTCTTCTATTAAAACTTAGCTTCCGTACGACGGGTAGGCGACTCTCTATGGAAGGATGGTGATCTTCAGAAGTCAACGAAATGAAGTCCTGATCGGTAAATTGGTGAAGGCGCCAATCGATAAACAGGTACTCTAAGCTAGCTGGTTCCAACGGTACTGGCTTGAGGGCAAGGGGGACACTCTTATCAGTCTAATCCCCAACTGCACTTGAATAATATATAAACTAACAAAAAAAAAATATTTTCCTCATTAAAAAACTATTTTTAATTTGATTTGATTTTTAATTATAAACAAAATATATACAGGTAAAAAAAAAAAAAAAAATTATAATTTCCAGGCTCAAACACACCGCCCACCAAAATTTATCATATTAAATTTTCAAAATTGTGGTTAATCCACATGAGGGAATAAGGGAGCTAATTTTGAAACCGGTCTTAGGTATTCTCCAGTAGCTGTTCTGACTTTTGCTACTCTAATTACCCCATCGTCTCCAGGAAACACACCAACGATACGACCCTTTGGCCATCGATTTAATTGCATGTTTGCATCCTTCAACAATACCATGGTGCCAGTTGTTACATTAGGTGTATCGGTAGTCCATTTTCCACGTTGTTGTAGGCAGTTCAAGTAGTCGTGTCTCCATCGATTCCAGAAATCTTTGATGCTACGCTTTAAGAGTTGCCATCGAGTGAGACGATTAGATGAAATGTCATGAAGGTCTTGGTCTGGTAATGCCAGCAATGGTGCACCAATAAGAAAATGTCCTGGTGTCAATACGTCAAAGTCCTCAGGAGAGGAAGACATGGGATGTAGAGGTCTGGAATTAAGAATAGCTTCGATACGCGCTGTTATAGTTGACATTTCCTCGTAAGTTAGACTTTGATCTTTTACAACCCGGGTAAGGTGAAACTTTAGCGATTTTACTCCTGCTTCCCAAATACCACCAAAATGCGGCGCTGAAGGAGGGATAAAACACCATTGAATGCCACGTGTTGTAAGATGGTCTTCAATTTTCTGCTTGGCTGGCTGAAGATTCCACCACACATATAATTCTTTTAAGCGTCGATGAGCCCCGATGAAATTGGTCCCATGATCGGACATGATTTTCTGCGGTAGACCGCGTCGAGCAATGAAGCGATCTAAACCCGCTAGGAAGGCTTCTGTTGTCAATTGAGAAATAATCTCCACATGTATTGCCTTGGTACTGAGACACACAAAGAGAGCTACATATGCTTTCTGAACTGCAGCTTTGCGCTTGAGCGAGTCTCTTAACAGAAAGGGGCCTGCGAAATCTACTCCTACTACGATGAATGGTCTTCCTTGCTGGAAACGAGACGGCGGTAAGTCAGCCATGCGATAGGTGTAATTCTTCGCCGACAACTCGTGACATCTTAAACACTGGTGAACTCGTTGTCGGACTAAACGCCGACTTGATAATATCCAAAATTTTCTTCTGAGTAGTGACTGCAAAATTTGAGGACCTGAATGTAGATATGTCGAATAGTAATAGTCTACAAGCAAATTGACAAAGTGTGATTTACGAGGGAGCAGTATTGGATATTTAGAATCTTCAGATATTGGTGCATTTCGCAATATACCGCCCACCCTAAGGATACCCACCGAATCAACAAATGGAGACAACGATTGTAGACTTATTCTGTCGGATTTTTCAGTAGGTATGGCATTAGGGAAATGGTAAGTTTGAATAATTTTTATCAGCATAGTAGTGGTGTCTCTAACTTCATTCAACTTTAATGAACCAATTTTTCTTTCATTCTTGTGGGGTCTGACGTTATTACAGAATCTGCGAATATAGCTGAAAACTCTAATGAGTTTGGTAAATGAAGAAAACTTGTTAATTTCTTCTATGACTTCCAGAGTATTTTTACTATGTGTTAACATAACCATTACTTCTGATTTAATTTCTGGTAGTGGTGGAGTATTACAAATATCTATTTGATCTAAAGGCCATTCTGCCTTAGGAAGTCGCAGCCAATCAGGTCCTATCCACCAAGATGTATCATGAATTAGGTCTGTAGAACCGACACCACGAGAGGCGACATCAGCTGCATTATATTGGGAGCGAATATGGTGCCAGGAAGCTGACTTAGATAAATCCAGAATTTTCCCAACCCTATTAGCTACGAATGTCTTCATTTGATGGAATGGCATTTGAAGCCAAGCTAACACAGTCGCTGAATCAGACAGTAAAATTACTGGCATGTCCTGGAATTGTGATAAAAATTCTTGAAGAGCCTTTAAGGTTTTCACTAATAGTACTGCGGCGCAGAGTTCCAGCCTCGGAATGGTGACTGGTTTCAAGGGAGCCAATTTCGTTTTAGCAAAAACAAGATTTGTTGTGACATGGCCTGTTTCACTCTCACTTCTAAAATAAATGACTGCTGCATATCCAAACGACGAAGCATCCGAAAACCCAACTAGGCAGTTCCGTAATTTTCTATTTGAAATTATTCTCCTGGGAATGCTTATTTCGGCCAACTTAGGTAATTCCGTGAAAAACGTGTGCCATCGTTTCTGAATGTTCAGAGGAATCGGATCGTCCCAACCAATCTTGAGCCTCCAAAGTTGTTGTAAAAGTGTCTTCGCTCTAAAAACAACAGGTGCCAAATATCCCAATGGATCATACACACGGGCTATAGTAGACATGAGACCTCTTTTTGTATAAACGATGTCTCTTGGTGTGACACGGTACGATAACCGATCATGGTTTGGTTCCCACTGCATACCCAAGATTTTAATTGCTTTGTCTTCCATGTTACTAAATGATACAGTGGAATCAATCCCTTCAGATACATTTCTTGTAAGCTGATGGTCGTTGCTAAACCACTTCTTCAGTGTGAAACCACCTTTATTTAGCAGGTCAATAAGCTCTTTTTGTAGTTTCAAGGCCTCTTCTAGTGTTTCAGCACCAGTCAACAGATCGTCGATATACATATTTCCTAATAAAGCTTGTGAAGCAAGTGGATATTTATGTCCTTCATCTACGACAAGTTGGTGGATTACCCTTATGGCTAGGAAAGGAGAACACGATAATCCAAAGGGCAAGCGATTAAATTCATATTCCTGAATGGCATCAGCATGGTTGAAACGAAAAAATAGGTGTTGGAACAATCGATCTTCGGGGTGAATCAAAATTTGTAGAAACATTTGGCATATATCGGCGGATATTACATATTGAGGTAAACGGAATTTTAACAAGATATCCTTTATATCGTGCTGTAATTTAGGCCCTGTTAGAAGATGACTGTTTAATGACCCCGATGCAGTAGTTGCAGAAGCATCAAAGACAATACGCAGATGTGTGGAAGAGCTATCCTTGTAAATTCCATGATGCGGAAGGAAGAATTTTCCTGGTCGAGATGTAGGCGAAAGGTATTGTTTGCTGAGGTACTCTTGAAATACATTATCATATTCAAGTCTCAGGTTAGGGTTCTTGGTCAACTTCTCCTCTAACTTCAAGAAACGATGGATGGCAATTAGTCTCGAAACTTGTAAATTAAACGATTTGCTTCTGAATGGTAGACTAACTATATATCTGCCATGATCATCCCTCGTGTGAGACCTTTTAAAATGTTCTTCAGCCTTAATATCTTCAGGATTCGACTGTGGAACTGTAGAGACTTCCTCGATCTCCCAAAATTTATTCATAATACACGGTAATGTTTCCTCTTCAATATCTGTTTCGGCTACAGTAAACATCGCTGTAGAGAATGAGTTTGGCGGCCCATTAGGAATTGGTCCAACTAATATCCAACCAAATACCGTATTAAGAGCATTAGGGAACCCTTCTGAGTTCTTTTGTATTTTACCCGTTAGTACATCACCAAATAAATCGGCACCCAATAAAAAATCGATAGGACCTGGTAAATGGCATATTGGATCGGCCAGTTTTAAATCTCTAAATTTATCCATCACCTGGCTGGGAATTGGATTAGAGGGCATGTTTGAACTAATTTGGTCAATTACAATAGCGCAAGTTTCCATCTCAGGACCATCTTCTGTTTCAGGTATGAGTGAACATGAAACTCGGTATTTTCCCCCCGAAATTGGTTGGTTCCCAAAACCTACTATTTGATGAGGATTTCTAAATTTTGATAGCCCCAATTTCTTCACAAGTTGTGAGGTAATAAATGACCTTTGGGACCCACTATCTATTAGTATCCTCAAACGATGATATTGTCCAAAATTGTCCTTTATTCTTGCTTGAGCTGTACCAAGTAGAACATTAAGATTTCCAGAAGTTGATGATGAAAGAATAGTGGTATTATTTGATATTGAAGGTTCATTGGAGTTTGTCTGAAGCTGAGGCAGCTGGTGGGAAATACGTGTAACTGAAGATTGATTGGTAATCTCGTTGCTTGGTCCAGGGTAATTGGTTTTCCTACTATTTTGATTATTATGAGTAGGTGTTTCGAAGGTCGAAAAATAGAGTAAGCTATGATGCCGGCGGCTACAATACTTACACGAATGTTTTGATGGACACTTAGCAAGAGAATGACCTAATCCGAAGCAATTCAAGCAACGATTTAAAATTTTCATCTGATCGAATCTTTGTTTAGGATTCATTTTTCGAAACGAAGAACAATCAACAATGCGATGAGAGCTATTACACATTGGACAAACAATATTACAATTTATATTGGACATGAGGACTCGTTTTGGAATTTTCCTGTCATCAGTGTACGACGGAGAACATCTGGAGGTCGAGGTTAAAGCTGTCGATTGCAGCTCCACTATTTGTTGAGTAATAAATTCAGAAAATTCTTGAAAAGTGGGTAATTCGGGTTTCGAACTAAATTTCATCTCGAAACGCTCTCTAGTTTTATGATCCAACAATCGAAGAATGTAAGTGTACAATATAAAACCAGATGGATCTGGGAGCTTCAATTTAAGAAATGCCGTTGCGCTCTCTAAAACAGTCGATGACAAATTTTCTAAAGAAGACAACGAATGTTTGGCCAGCGTTGGAAAATTAAAAATATTTACTAAATGATGGGTTGCCTGAATTCTTAGACTGTCAAAACGCTTAGTAAGGGCCTCCCAAGCTGTGGTATATCCTTGTTGTGATATTTGAATAGCCGATATTGTTTGTGCTGCAGCGCCTTTCAAATTCGATTATAGGTAATGAAATTTTTGGACTTCACTAAGATCCTCATTTTCATGAATTAGAGAGACAAAAGTGTCTTTAAATGCAGGCCATTCCGATATATTTCCTGAAAACGAAGGGATATTAATTATAGGAAGTCGCAGATGGAAATTAGAATCTCGCGCATGCGTATCACGTAGAGATGCATCAGTAATGGCGGATTCCTTATTAGACCCGGGCGAAATATCAAACGATAATGCCTCATAAAATTTGTTTCTTATTTTATCTTTTAATTCTTTGTACTCTTCGGTAGGTTCCCCCATTACTTTTGATATTTTCCTAATTTCATTATATTTATCAATAAATTTCTCGTGGGTGGAATCTAGTCGAGAAATTTTTGCCCTAAATAATCCCTTTTTACTAGGATCGGAACTCGATGCGCGCCCCAATGTACATGTTTCTAATATATCATCGGCGAGATCTTTAAATTCCTCAACTAAAAGTTCCAAATCAAAATCCCCCTTAGAAGATGGTGTTTTAGGTGGCATTATAGAGCTGTTAATAAAAAAATGATATTGGAACGAATAATAAAATATTTAAGCCTGAAAATTACACAACAAAAATTTAAAGAAATATTTAAAGAAAATCTAATATTTCAATAAATAATAATTGAATAAATGGTTAAATTTATTTGGTTAATATACGATCAAACTAACAATTAAGTACTCAAAATCTGGCTGCCGGAGGACCAAACTTATGTTGGGATGAGTGACAATAAAACTCAATGAGAAAATGTAGTCTCAATCCCGTTTCGAAATGAGCTGGTCTTGAGTACTTAATCATTCAAAAAAAAAAAAAAAAAAAAAAAACTAAAAAAAATAAAAAAAAAAGGACCCTGAAGAATGGTCCCTCCCATTTTGCAATGGATAAATAAAGGCTTAGAAGAAGCCCTTGAAAGATTACTAGTGCATCCAGCGCATATAGCAATCCTCTTTAGAATACCTCCGGGTAACAGAAGGACAAATCTGACAGCTATACATATTATATTTGTATTTGTATTTTGTTCGAAAATAAAACCATAGGGTAAGAAAAAAAAAAAATAAATAAAAAAAAAAAAAAAAAATAAAAAATAAAAAAAAAGGTAATATTAAATAAAAAGATAAAATTGAACGTAATGAAAATAAATAAAAGTTTAATAAATAAAAAAAAAATGAGGAAAATTTACAATATATAAAAATATGAAAACAATTTGGTTTATAAACAAATAAAAAAAAGGTTCTTCTATTAAAACTTAGCTTCCGTACGACGGGTAGGCGACTCTCTATGGAAGGATGGTGATCTTCAGAAGTCAACGAAATGAAGTCCTGATCGGTAAATTGGTGAAGGCGCCAATCGATAAACAGGTACTCTAAGCTAGCTGGTTCCAACGGTACTGGCTTGAGGGCAAGGGGGACACTCTTATCAGTCTAATCCCTAACTGCACTTGAATAATATATAAACTAACAAAAAAAAAATATTTTCCTCATTAAAAACTATTTTTAATTTGATTTGATTTTTAATTATAAACAAAATATATACAGGTAAAAAAAAAAAAAAAAAAAAAAAAAATTATAATTTCCTGGCTCAAACAGTGGTAGAAGGTGGTTTCGTAAAGATGGGTGCTTCGTGAGGTTTAAGCACTGACAAAGCCCCTAAGTAGGAATGTTTGTCTATGTCTCTTCTCATTAGGAGCACCAATTTGTCAACTTATTCGTTTAAACACTTTGCTAATTTAGAACACTAGTGACGAATTCCAACAACAGTATAGAAACTTGAAATATTCTGCTCTTTTATCTCCACTTTTTCTTATTATAATAACAACAGACAATTCTTCATTTTATAAAACTTTTAAATATAAAAATCATAAATAATACAATTTATTTTTTTAAAATAATTGATTACTTTTTTCTTCCAACTATATTTTATTCCATTATCAATTTCGTAAATTAATTTAGTCTACGTTTCTGGATTTTCACTAGAATTGAAATTAAACTAAAAAATTAATAATTAAGTGAAGACATCATACAGTGTATGCTCAGATTAATTTGAAGTAATTTATGTATATTTAAGAGTTATAATTTAAATATTTGTTTACGTGAAATACTGGAGAATAATAGAATAATAATAAATGCGTATATATACATATACATATATATATATATATATATATATATATATATATATATATATATATATATATATATATATATGAAGAATAAGTAGTAACATAGGCTTATAATATACCGTTTGGAGAGCGCAAGAATTTAAAAAAAGTAATACTGAATGAAATAAATAGTATGAATTTACATAAAATTGTTGTAAGCCCGTAAACTTATGAACTTTCTCTCTCTCACTCTCTCTCTCTCTCTCTCTCTCTATATATATATATATATATATATATATATATATATATATATATATATATATATATATATATATATATATATATATATATTTATAAAACTAAACCGTAGGTAAACATTTTTTTGACAAATAGATTTAGATTTGAAGCCATTTTTAGTTTGGTTCGCGCCAGACAGTATGTGTGTAGAAACTTCTCTCCAGCTTTGATAATTTTTATTTATTTAATCAAAACTAAAACTGACAATAATATAAGGTTGTGCTTTACATATTTTTATCTCACAAACAAATAATCTAAATAGCAAAAGAAAAAAATTAAGCGTGAGGCCCCCCTTTCTATAACACTATGTGGCGGATGCTCACACGCTCGCTCACAGATAGCGCTAGCGGCGGCAACCTGGGCTACCGGCCGAATATAAGAAGACGCTATAATCAATAATATTGTATAATGTAACTCATTAACAACATTGTAAATATCTGTGTTTATGTAGTTGATTTATAAGAATAAATACCTCAGTCAATAAGAGTAACCTCAGGTGCTGCGGTACGTGCTTATACCACGGCGAGCACCATTTCCATCTAACTGTCTTCCTTGCATGAATACGCAATTGTCGAGCCCTTCTGAGCCCTTTCTTGTCCATTATAATAACCAATCCTCGACAAATATAACAGTTCATTGTAAATTTTCGTAATTCGTTTAAACATTTTTTTGTCGGTACTTAAGTAATATGTCGAAAGGACCAAACATGTTAATAATACTATATGACGATAGTATTCTCCATCTTAGTATTCTTTTTTTTTTTTTTTTTAATCAGCAAAATTTCTAGAATCACGAATTTTCTTAAAGTAAACCTATTTTAATTGTAAAGAGAATTTTTAACTAGAGAACCAGTTACCTTTCGGTCACCCAATTAATCTTACGTGTGCTCGTAATTTAGATGTGTACTCTGTATTAGTACTATATTTGTTCAATGATGCACTTTAAACGTCGTGAAAAGTATTGTTTTAAAATAAATGTAAAATTTGACGAAGTTTTGAAAATCAAAGTTTTTATTACAAAATGGACGTTCTAAGAAAGAATAATCTGCACAGATTCCAAGTCGGCTCTTAAGGCTTTAACAAATACATTTTCTGTGGACCCACTTGTGGTAGATACATTAACACAATTAAAGGCATTGGAGAGGGTTGGTAGTAGAATAGAATTTATATGGTTGCCTGGTCACTGTGGCATAAAAGGAAACGAGCTAGCTGACACCAAAGCGAAATTAGCTGTAACAGAAGGTCTGTTTGTTCCGGGTGCGTCAACGCGGGAAGTAATCGCCCTCATAAAAGAAAAGGCCACAGAACATTGGCAAAAAGTATGGTTTTTTATGAGGGAGAATAAACTTAGAGTAGTCGAGCCTTCAGTGAAACCCAACCGAGCAGACCTACGGCTGTGCAGGAAGGAGGAAGTGGTACTGGCTCGACTGAGGATCGGCCACACAAGGCTGACCCACGGCTACCTGATGGCGAGGGGATCACCGCCTCAATGCACCTCCTGTGGGGTTCTCCTCACAGTACCACATATACTGTTGGATTGCTTTTCCTTCGAAGCCGAGCGAAGAGGGATTGGTATGGAGAATGATATTGGGACAATATTACAAAATACCCAGGAGTCAGCCACCAAACTGATGAATTATCTAAAAGACACATCAATATTTTCCAAAATTTAAAAAAAAAAAGTTCCTGTTTTTTATTTTTAATATTTTATATATATAATATATATATATATATATATATATATATATATATATATATATATATATATATATTATTATTATTTTTTTTTTTTTTTTTTAATAATTCTTTTCTTATATGTAGCTATCTTATATAATTGTTTGTATTTATGTATTTTTTAGTGTATTATGTATTTTATTTTATTTTATTTTTTTTATTTTTATTTTTTTTTTTTTTTTTTTTTTTTTTTTTTTTTTTTTTTTTTTTTTTTATATGTAGCTATCTTATATAATTGTTTGTATTTATGTATTTTTTAGTGTATTATGTATTTTATTTTATTATGTATTATGTGATTAGTATATTTGTATGTATTATTTTCGTATTGTATGTATTATTTCGTATATTATGTATAATGTTTGTATTGTATTTTATTATTTATCATGTATGTATGTATTATTAGTATATATGTATGTATTATTACTTTTATTATATTGTATCTGCGTTATTAGTTTAGGGCTAAAATAACCTCTATGGTTGAAAAGCCTTTATGTTACAAATAAATAAATAAATAAGAAAGAATAATCAAAGACGGTCTCTTTTCCTTTTGTAACCTTTTAAATCTAAAAGTCTCATTCTTATTAATTTTAGAAATCATTTCAAAACACTTTCTTAACCTTTTCAGTAATATGCTTAAGGAAAAAAAAAGTGTAAAACATATCCTCATCATGTTAGTTTTTGTTTTGATTTTATATGTGAAAAATTATCAGAGTAAGAGAGATTTTCTCTAGACATTTTTCATCCGAGAAGCTTAAAATGACTATAAAACTACGTAAAAGTATTAGCCGAAAATTTGTTTTATCCAAGGTTTTCAATCCAGGAAATGATAAACAAGAACTGGTGGAGTGGCATTGTCTTAACTGGAAGCCCATGGCTGAGTGACTGGCGCGCTAGTCTCCCACGCCCAAGGTTGAGTTCGAATCCTAGTCGCGGAGGAACTTTTTCAAGCATATAATTAAATGGGGTTCACTCCTATCCCCTCCTCTGGGTATGTGAGACCCGTCAGGCAACTGATGGCCAATCATAAAAATAGATGTAGTGGGCGATGACCCTACCCAACAAAATATCTAGAAACGCGTAGAAAAGTGTTTCTACAAGAAGATTATACCGCGCGCCCTATACGGCCTGTTGCGCCACTAGAAAAAGAGAAAAAGAACTATATATATATACCCAAATAACTAAAAAATAGGACATCAACAAAAAGGAATGCTAATCTGATTGTTATTGATGAATAACCAGAATTAAACAGCTTTTGTAATTAATGGGACTAATGAAACGGCCGACGGATATTTCTCCAATTAAAGTAGTTGTCGACGGTTGGTATAAATTAAGTCAGTGAAGTGTTCACAATATTGTAATTCACTGCACTTACATTTCTCTATCTCTCTACACATTTTACTCTTTATTTGATTCATCTTTATTTGATATTTATACTCTTTATTGATTCATATACTATCTCACAGCATATTTACTAAATTAACTAGATATACAGCGTATTAACTATTACAGTTGTAAATATCAATAAATATATATATTTTTTTATTTTTTATTTATTGGAATTTACAACTGTATACAGGAATACAACAAGTAAATTAGATAAAATATATAAAGCCATGAAACACATGTAGAGAACCTTCCCAATGGAAGCACTCTAAAAATGTTCTAAACTAGAAGGTCTCGGGGCCATCTCCTTTTCAGACGCCTCGGAGGATTGTCAGGAATTGAAGAGGAAGAAAGGATTGAAACAAGAGGATTAGGGTGGGAATGGAGTTTGCCATGAAAGGAATGGTATCTAGATCGGGCCAAATCAGTATGGATTAGTGTATTCGTGACAAAGTAAGGAGCATTGAGGATTTTACGAAGCATTTTGGATTGTAGGGATTGGATACGGGAAGAATTCGATGGTTTAGTAGAGCCCCAAAGCTCTACTCCGTAAGTCCGTATCGGCCTTATGATAGTCATGTAGATGGGTCTTTTGTAGTTATGTGGAAGATTAGAACGTTTATCTAGTAGGTGTTGAAATAGTCGAAAACGTCGAGCAATTTCTTGTCGTTTAAGTCTTGTATGAGGGTTCCAAGTGAGACGTTTGTCAAGGTGCAGCCCTAGATATCGGATCTGTTCAACCGGGACAAGAGGAGTATTATTGAAGGAGACAGTAGGGCAGGATGTCATAGGTTTACGACGAAGGGTAAAGGTAATTTGGTTGGATTTGTTGGCATTTATTTTAATTCTCCAGTTCTGATACCACACTTCTCTGATGTGGGATTGGAGAGTTTGAGAGGCAATAGTAGGATCATTATTGACTGATAACACACAAGTGTCATCAGTGTAGGTAGAAAGGAAAGTGTTTGGATGGGATGGGATATCAGCTGTATAAACTGTGAAAAGAATAGGTCCTAGGATACTGCCTTGAGGAACACCAGCAAACTGACTAAAAATAGATGAATAGGAATTATTATGATTTACTTTGAAGGATCTGTCAGTGAGGTAGGACTTGATGATAAGGAAGTATGTAGGGGGAAGAAAATTGCGGAGTTTGTAAAGCAATCCCGGGTGCCAGACTCGGTCAAAGGCTTGTTCTACGTCGAGGAATGCTCCCGTGCAGTACAATCCACGCTCTAATGCAGACGAGACAACGCCCACCACACGATGACATTGCTGGATAGTGGAGTGGGAGTTCTGAATCCAAACTGGTGATCAGGAATTATGGAATTAGTATCTAGGATGGGATATAGGCGTTGCAGTATAAGTTTTTCCAAAATTTTACCCATGATTGGTAAAAGTGAGATGGGACGGTAAGAAGATGGATTTTCAGGCGGTTTCTTAGGTTTGGGTATCATTTTGACAATGGATAATTTCCAGGAAGCAGGAAAGTATGTGGAACGGAGTACGGAATTATATATGTAAGTAAGATATAGGATAGCTTTTCGAGGAAGGAGATTCAAAATATGATAAGTTATAAAATCATGCCCAGGAGCTTTGCGGGATAGTAAACTCTGGATGATGTTAGATATTTCAGTAGGATAGAACGCTTTAGGAGGAAGGACCATTTGGAGTGGGATATCTAGTTCTGCTTCTATAAACTTAATGTGACCGGGATTATGAATATCTGGATGTGGATTAAAGGTTTTAAAAAGGTGCTGACCGAATATCTGGGCCTTTTCTTCATCAGATCTTGTCCAGATATGGGATTCAGTTAGGAGTGGATGATATTTTTTTAAACCTTTTTTGACTCTACTTTTCTTTCTTTTTTCTCTTCATGTATCTTTATTCACACCGGTCAGAAGCTGTCTGACAATCAGCAAATGTGTAGTATCAATAGTGAGATCAGACATGATAGGCATGTAGGAAGGAAAGTGCCCAGCAGCACCTTTAATTTAGCACAGGTGGTCTATCATCCAGCTTCTCTTTAGCCATCTTCTGGTTAGCATTTCACCTATTTAAATTTTAATCAGTATATTGTCGTGTCCGTTAAGTTCAAAACCGAGAATAGAGTGTTCGTATATTTTAGTCAACTGTTGGTTATTTACTCTACGATCCTGAAGTTCTCTTTTAATTTTATCTTATCCTAAAGAAATTTAAGTCCCAGAATAATAATAGATAATTATCAATTATAAAGATGATTTTGATATCAGAAATTCGATTACCTTTTAAATAAATAGCATTTTCATGAGATATATAGTTTTTTTTTATTATTCGGAAAATAATTTTTATAAACGTTTATGATTTTTTTTTCATCTACTAAGAGGAGAAATTTGAACAAAACAAGCCTTATTGTACATCCAGGAAAATTTTCAGCTTACAAAAATTACAACTTAAGTCATTTTTGATATATTGACCAAAAAAGTAAGAGGAATAGTGCTTTATTTTATAAATATATATGATCTCCTTTAAGAAGCTTTATTAAGATGAAATGTGTTTTCGACATTAATTTAAGATCATAAAAATATCTCATGATAGAATAGAAATATACGAACACTAATATTTTGGTCTACAGTTGGTTGTTGTAAGTCCGTATGTAGGGTATTGTTGTCTACGTACCAAGGAGTTGTCGTTATGAGTCTTCAAATTTTAGATTGAAATTATTGCAGTTTTGGTATGTGAGTCTTTTTTGCTGAACCAAAAATCTGTGAAGCGTAAGTCCATATTGGTTTAAGTAGGTATGTGTATCTATTTATAGTTTTTGTCTTAATATTGATATTTGGTGCTTTAAGACTCTCTAACTTAATTAAAATTTCTGTAATTAATTTCAAGAACAGGGGTATGTGAGGGTTTTTAGTTGCGCTGACCAGATTTTTAGTGTACATTTAAATTACCGAAGACAGGAGTTATGATTTAAGATTTACGCTTTATGTATCATTTCTCTACTTGATTGAGGACGCCTGGGTCGATTTTTTTTATCATTATTTTTTAAGGACCCAAGGAAGGACGAACAAATGACCCTGGACGGGAGACAGTAAAAATAAAAAATAAGGAATATGGCCCCTCAGAGAGAAGCCCAACGTCAAAGAGGCCGTAGAGCGCTCGGGACATCTCCCTCCTCTGGATTACGATATTAAAAAAGTTCCCCCCTACTTCGGGGAATATCTTTTTAAAGATATTATTGCTTATTCTTTTCAGTCCTTAAATACTTTTCTAAGCACTGACGTCTCCCACCCCCATCTAATAAAACAGATTCCCTTCAGCGTCGCGACAATGGACCATCACCTCCCAGCCGTTAAACGGTGATGTCGGCGATAATGGGGAAAAGCTTCAAAAGAAGTGATACTTAATTAGAAAACTTTTCAAAAAATGTAAAACGATTCCTAAATGAGATATCTATATGATCTTTCGGAATCTCTTAAATTAATGTCGAAAACACATTTTTTTTTAATAATGCTTCTCCATGGAGATCATCTAAATCTCTCTATACATTAAATGATAATTAATAAGCCTTCTAAACCAGAAGACGGATTTTGATGCGGTTTTTAGCATCATTTAGAGCATCATTTTCTGCAGGCTTATAAGTAAAATACATTACAATTAAGACGTTGATTTCCAAAAGGTACTATATCCACTTAAGACAATTTTACAGGAAACTCAATAATCTGTCATATACCTATTATTGGACTAACTTATGTGATTCTTTTTTTTTTTTTATTTTTTTTTTTTTATTGAGAAATATTACAATTTGTTGCATAATGAACAGTAGTAATAGAGATGTAGTACACATTCATACAATATATACAGCCAATAATGATAAAGTCAATTTACATAAAATCGGAAATAAATAAATTCAAATATATACAAAAAAAAAAAGCAACAAGAAACAAATCAAAACAACAACCTGTAGTAGAGATAAATACAAGTTGGGAAATAAATAAAAATCATACAAGCAAACTTAACTATATACGATATATACAATCAGCCAAAGGAACCCTAGACTCAGCTGCTCCCCCCACAAGTGGGGGGAGAAGCGGAATCCGAGAGATCCCAGCGCCTCCCACTCAGCGCTTCACAGGTGTATGCCAGTGGAGGCCGAGCCAGAGCGGAATAGCCACAAACATACAGTACATGAGTGGAGGATCTGACCAGTGTCAGAACTCCAGATAAATGTTTACAAAACGTCGCGGGGCCACTGCCGTTTCAATCTTCGAGGAGGATTGTAGGGATGGGTGAAGCTGGAAAGCGATTGAGCAAGAGGATTAGGATGATGAAGAAGGTTCTGATGGAATTTGGAGAATTTGGATGGTACCAGATCTAAAATAAATGGAATATTAAGGTCATGGTGTAGGGTACAGTTGGTAACGTAATAAGGAGCATTAACTATTGTTCGGAGGACTTTGGATTGGAAGGATTGGATACGTTTGATGTTAGAATGTTTAGCTGTTCCCCACAGTTCAAGTCCGTAGGTCCATATAGGTTTCAGTACTGTCTTGTATATTAGTAATTTGTTGTCAACTGTAAGATGAGATTTTCTGTTTAGTAGTCTGTATAACTGGCCGAATCTGCGGTTGAGTTCTTTTCTTTTTAGTCTTGTATGTGGGTTCCACGTCAGTCTTTTGTCTAGTAAAAAGCCGAGATACCGGACTGTGTCTGAGGAAGGAAGCGGTATGGAATTAAATTTAACTGTTGGACAGGATTTACGTCGAAGGGTGAAGGTGACGTGTGTACATTTGCTTTCGTTCACCTTAATTCGCCAAGCCTTACACCAGTCTACGACAAGGGAAAGGTGCCTTTGGAGATTTAGAGATGCTACTTCAGGATCGGAATTGGATGATAAAATGGCTGTGTCGTCAGCAAATGTTGCCAGAAAGGTATCGGGATCGGTAGGGATATCGGCGGTGTAGAGATGTAGAGGACGGGTCCTAAGACGCTGCCTTGAGGAACACCGGCCTCAACAGTATAATGTTTGGAAAATTCGGAACCACAGCGAACTCGGAAGGAGCGGTTTGATAAATAGGATCGGAGGATTAGGTATAGGGATTGAGGTAAATGGGTTTTGAGCTTAAAGAGCAATCCCGGGTGCCACACCCGGTCAAAAGCTTGAGCTATGTCCAGAAAGGCACCCGAACAATACTCCTTGCACTCAAGGGCAGAGGAAATGTGATCCACAACTCGGAGTCCTTGCTGAACTGTGGAATGTTGAGAACGAAATCCAAACTGATGCGAAGGAAAATTTTTAAATTTATCTGGATTCGTTTTAGTAGGAGCTTTTCGAAAATTTTTGAGAGGATCGGAAGTAGGCTAATAGGTCTGTAAGATGACGTGCTGTTGGAAGGTTTGCCTGGTTTCAGGAAAAGGATGATAGTTGAATGTTTCCATAAGAGAGGAAAATAGGTAGTGCGTAGGATACTGTTATAAAGATATGTAAGGAATGTAATGGCTTTCTGTGGAAGTTGTCTTAAGATCTGTGGCGTGAGGAGATCATATCCAGGGGATTTACGGAGAGGAAGCTTTTTAAGAAGATATTTGACCTCAGAGGGATTAACTGCTTTAGGAGGTAAGGAGAGTGGTATTGGCGAAGTAAGGAACTGTTCAACTGTTGAAGTATGGTTTGGATTCAACTCAGGATGAGGAGTGAAAACTTTGGAAAGGTGCTGTGCAAATTCCTGGGCCTTATCCTTGTCAGAAGCAGCCCAGGAACTATCACCGCGCAGGAGAGGATGGGAAATCGTGTGAGTATTCAGGATTCTCTTCGTGACATTCCACAGGGAATTGTCACGAGTCGAGAGAGAGGAGAGGTAGGAATTGTAGGATTGGGAACGAAAGGTCGCCAACTCCCGCTTTAATTTTCTACAATAAAAGTTATAAGAGCGGCGATCTTCTGGGTGGCGGGTGCGTTGCCATAATGCTCTGGCTCGGCGTTTGGTGTTGATGAGGTCTGTCAGGTGTTGTGGTAAATGGCATTTGTAAGGAATAATTTGGGATTGTTTAGGAAAGGAGGCAGTCCAGGCAGCTTGTTGAATCAAGGTTGTAAAGGAATATACGGCATCATCAAGGTCAAAAAGGGTTTTGAGAGTTACTCTGAGGTCGATATCATTGGTGAGGATTTCGCGGAAGAGGTTCCAGTTGATGGGGCCTCTGATGAATGACGGTGGGAAAGGTTTCGGAATAGGAGTCATGGATACATTTAGGATTAATGGACTATGATCAGAGGATAGTTCATCAAGGCGAGTTACGGAATAGTTCAGGGAGCCTAATCCGCTGTGGATGAAGAAGTCGAGGATGTCTGGATTACGGTTAGGATCTGTTGGCCAGTAGGTAGGGGAATCGGGAGGTAGGAGATTAAGGCGTCTGGAGTTGAGTGCAGACTGCAATGTCCGTCCACGAGTATTTGTGGTTCTGCAACCCCATTGTTGGTGCTTCGCGTTTAAGTCTGCACCCAAGGGTTAGAGTTGAGAAAGGAACCAAATTGGGTAATAGAAATAGAATTTTTAGGAGGGCAATATGCTGATGCGATGACTAGCGAAAGGAAAAGGTCTTGATTATAATAGAGGTGGCTTGTAGGATAATCGTGGGCGGGAAGTGGGTGTAAGTGATGGGAGAGGGATCGGTTGACAATGACAGCAGTACCGGCATGGGCTTTGCCGTCTGGATGGTCTGTCCGGTATGTCGTGTATTCAGGTATTTTGAAGTACTGTTTAGTGGTTAGTCTAGTTTCAGTAATGAGTGCAACGTCAACTTTTTTGTCTTGGAGTAAGGCTGTAAGTTCGTCAGTGTGAGTTCTAACACCATTCGCATTCCATAGGAGAATAGATAAGGAGTTAGGTGAGGTCATTTATGGATTTTTTAAGTTAGGAATAAGATTTGATACAAGATTCGTGAGGATTGTTATTAGGGGCATGACAAGGGATTTGATTTCGGAAATGAAGGATGTCATCAAACTGGTAAGATCTGTGGCATTTGAAGGAGGGGGAATATGAGAGATTTGTTGTGGATGAGGATTTTTAGGACTGATTACGTTTTGAGGAAGAGGTATTTGTGGAATGGATTGAGGATATTGAGGTACATTTTGTAGTTCCGGCAGGGCCTCGGCTTCAGTACATTGGTTCCCACCTCCAAGTAAGTGGGCAAATGATACATTGGGATCGATTAATTTTGAGGGTTCTCTTCTAGTTCTAGCCTGTCTTGTTGTTTCATCCAGTACTTGGGGTTTTTGATACCTGGTCCTTAGCTCCTTATAGATTTGGCATCCTTTGTAGTTGGCCGGGTGGTCCTTGAGGCAATGAGCACATACAGCGGGTGTTGACTTCGGTTTTGTACATTCCACAGACTTGTGCTGTTCACCGCATTTCACGCAGCGTGGTATGTGGTGACAGTAACTTCTGGTATGACCATACGCCTGACAATTGTAACACTGAACAATTTCTCTCTTTGTATAAGGTTTTTCGACTCTTACACTTGTATAATACAGTCTTTTTAGATCATAAATTTTTTCTACTCCTGCTAATGGTTCCAAGTCAGCGAAGAATAGAGGCAGTTGAACTCTATCTTTTATGACATTAGTGACTTGTCGCACTTTGTAACCCATCTCCATGAGTTCTTCTTTGATAGCGTCAACTGGTGTTGAAGGGTGTAGATTTCTGATCACAACTCTAAGAGCTCTCTCTTGCCGTAGCTGATAAGTGTGAAAATCCGCTTTAGTTTCAGTTAGGTATTTCACAATTTTTCTATATGCTTCGGCGGTGGTCGGTGATATTTTGGTGTCATTGATTCTACTCATACAGTAGTAGCTGGTGGATTCGGTAATCTTGTTTAATTGCGCACATAACAACTGGAAATTTTTAATATTTTTGACAAATATCGGTGGAGGCCGTGGTTCACTGGGTGTAGGAGCAGATTCAATGTTTTCTTTTTCATTATGTAGGATTTGAAAAGGATTTGGGGTGAAAAACGGAGATTCGTCAGTCATCCCCTGTGACGATGTGCCAGGCTGTGGTTCAGATTCTGTATTAGAACCTGAAGGGGTTGCTTGTTGATTTAATTTTTTATTAGTATCACGGCGGGGTCTTTGTTTTATGGGAGACGTGATTGAACCACTAGATCTAGATCTTTTAGTTGATGCTTTGGAGGACATCACTTGGTGAAAATATCGCATTTCATGTGAAGAAGATAATAAGAAAATAACTAGATGTTGGTAATAAAACAATAACTAAAGAAAATAAAACCAATCCCGGCCTTGCCGAGCTATTGGCAATCAGCTGATGTGAAGAGGTTACCCAGCATTCACTTTACACCGTAAATTGTAACAAAACTTACTGTTGTTTGCTCCAATATTTACTGCTGTTGTTATCCTGTAGTCTAGTGATGTTTTCAAGATTGCACTGAAGAGAATTCAAACTGAAAAAGCATGAAATCCAAGAGCAGATTTGAAAGATGACTGCTATACACATGCGCATCTTTTTTTATTAAAATCAAAAGTTGATTTTTGAGTTTGATGCCAACTCATTTTTCCAAATTATTGCACTTTTTATGATGATGATTTTAAACAATATATTCTGAATATAGTACTTTTTGGAACGAAACATGGATATATACTTTTTGGAAAGAATTAAAAGGGATATAGTACCTTTTGGAAGAATATAACGCGAGATAAGTTAATAACAGTCGCTCTAACCTTCCTGATACAACAATAGTAATAACTAACGTCTTTATATCGTTAAACACTAAGTTATTTATATTTACTTATTCCCCCTCTGAGAAATATCTTTCTTTATTGGTTAATTATATTGATTATCTATTCTTCATGAAGAAAGTGAATATTCAAAGGACAATTTATCTATTTATAGCACTATTATAAGAAAGTATGAAATTATAAAGTTTGTTACTATTAATATTAACTTAACTATCTTATTAACGACGTGTAAACAATATTTAACCATACATAAGAAAATCGACTACTAAGAGATCAGGAACGGATTTTCTTCACATATTTAGCAATTTCGTGGAATGCTAATTCCAACTATTTGCTGCATCAAATACCTTTATTCTATTAAAATATGAGTTGCTGAAAAATTTTAAACCAAATTTACGATCCTGCAAGAAGAAATACTATGAAAAAACTTAATTTAATTGACAACCTAAAAGAACCAAAGCGGCGCAATTAAGTTGTTTCAAAAGAACTGATTATTAGGTTAAAACCAGTGATCAAAATAATAGCGATGATTCAAGACGTGCTAAATGAACCAATAAAAAAGGCAAGAAATGATGAAAACAATAAATTAATGGCGATATATTACGGGATTAGGTGCTTCTGTCGTATAGTAGGATATAAAGTACCTTTTGGAAGGAAATGAAAGAAAAGGTTATTTCTGTTTAAATAGGATATAGTACGTTTTGGAACGAAATAGAATTTTTAAATATTTCTTTAAAGGATTTTTATGTTTTTATATAAAATGTGATGAGGGATTTGGATAAAACTAAACCATTAGAATACATATATGTGAAAATATCAACTATTAAAAAAATGTCCTTTAGTACCCTGGAAATCAGCGTCTCAATTGAGCATTCTTTAAACGGGAAAAATAAATGTTTCCTAATCAAGTCATCAAAACATTATTTCTGAGGTATAAGTAGTAATATAGGCGTATAAAATAACGTTGAAGAGGGCAATAATTTAGAAAAATTAATATAAAAATAATTAAATTTTATCGGTCAATATAAAGTTGTTGGAAGCCCGTAAACTTATGAACTCTCTATACATAAAACGATAATGCTATTTTGTTTTCCACCAACTCCTTCCACACCACAAGACGGATTTTGATACGGTTTTTACCATAATTTAGAGCATTACAATACATTATTTCTGATGAATAAGTAGTAACGTAGGCGTATAATATACCGTTGGGAAGCGCAAGAATTTAGAAAATTTAATATGACAAAAAATAAATCGTATGAGTTAATATAAAGTTGTAGGGAGCCCGTAAACATATGAACTTTCCATCTCTATCTCTCTCTCCAAATATATAAATATACACATATATAAAATGATAACGCGCTTTTGGTTTCCGCTAACTTCTTCTAAGCCAGAAGATGGATTTTGATACGGTTTTCACCATAATTTAGAGCATATTTTCCTTTAGGCTTATAGGTAAAATACATTGAAATTAAGCTTTTCTTTAAATGAGAAAAATTTTTTTTTTAAAACAAGTCATTAAAACATTATTTCTGAAGAATAAGTAGTAACATAGGCGTATAATATACCGTTGGAGAGCACAAGAATTTAGAAAAAGTAATACTGAATGAAATAAATCGTATGAGTTAATATAAAGTTGTAGGGAGCCCGTAAACTTATAAACTTTCTATTTCTCTCTCTCTCTCTCTCTCTCTCTCTCTCTCTCTCTCTCTCTCTCTCTATATATATATATATATATATATATATATATATATATATATATATATATATATTTTATATTTTTTATTTATTTTTTGTCATATTAAATTTTCTAAATTCTTGCGCTTCCCAACGGTATATTATACGCCTATGTTACTACTTATTCATCAGAAATAATGTATTTTAATGCTCTAAATTATGGTAAAAACCGTATCAAAATCCGTCTTGTGGTGTGGAAGGAGTTGGTGGAAAACAAAATAGCATTATCGTTTTATGTATAGAGAGTTCATAAGTTTACGGGCTTCCAACAACTTTATATTGACCGATAAAATTTAATTATTTTTATATTAATTTTTCTAAATTATTGCCCTCTTCAACGTTATTTTATACGCCTATATTACTACTTATACCTCAGAAATAATGTTTTGATGACTTGATTAGGAAACATTTATTTTTCCCGTTTAAAGAATGCTCAATTGAGACGCTGATTTCCAGGGTACTAAAGGACATTTTTTTAATAGTTGATATTTTCACATATATGTATTCTAATGGTTTAGTTTTATCCAAATCCCTCATCACATTTTATATAAAAACATAAAAATCCTTTAAAGAAATATTTAAAAATTCTGTTTCGTTCCAAAACGTACTATATCCAATTTAAACAGAAATAACCTTTTCTTTCATTTCCTTCCAAAAGGTACTTTATATCCTACTATACGACAGAAGCACCTAATCCCGTAATATATCGCCATTAATTTATTGTTTTCATCATTTCTTGCCTTTTTTATTGGTTCATTTAGCACGTCTTGAATCATCGCTATTATTTTGATCACTGGTTTTAACCTAATAATCAGTTCTTTTGAAACAACTTAATTGCGCCGCTTTGGTTCTTTTAGGTTGTCAATTAAATTAAGTTTTTTCATAGTATTTCTTCTTGCAGGATCGTAAATTTGGTTTAAAATTTTTCAGCAACTCATATTTTAATAGAATAAAGGTATTTGATGCAGCAAATAGTTGGAATTAGCATTCCACGAAATTGCTAAATATGTGAAGAAAATCCGTTCCTGATCTCTTAGTAGTCGATTTTCTTATGTATGGTTAAATATTGTTTACACGTCGTTAATAAGATAGTTAAGTTAATATTAATAGTAACAAACTTTATAATTTCATACTTTCTTATAATAGTGCTATAAATAGATAAATTGTCCTTTGAATATTCACTTTCTTCATGAAGAATAGATAATCAATATAATTAACCAATAAAGAAAGATATTTCTCAGAGGGGGAATAAGTAAATATAAATAACTTAGTGTTTAACGATATAAAGACGTTAGTTATTACTATTGTTGTATCAGGAAGGTTAGAGCGACTGTTATTAACTTATCTCGCGTTATATTCTTCCAAAAGGTACTATATCCCTTTTAATTCTTTCCAAAAAGTATATATCCATGTTTCGTTCCAAAAAGTACTATATTCAGAATATATTGTTTAAAATCATCATCATAAAAAGTGCAATAATTTGGAAAAATGAGTTGGCATCAAACTCAAAAATCAACTTTTGATTTTAATAAAAAAAGATGCGCATGTGTATAGCAGTCATCTTTCAAATCTGCTCTTGGATTTCATGCTTTTTCAGTTTGAATTCTCTTCAGTGCAATCTTGAAAACATCACTAGACTACAGGATAACAACAGCAGTAAATATTGGAGCAAACAACAGTAAGTTTTGTTACAATTTACGGTGTAAAGTGAATGCTGGGTAACCTCTTCACATCAGCTGATTGCCAATAGCTCGGCAAGGCCGGGATTGGTTTTATTTTCTTTAGTTATTGTTTTATTACCAACATCTAGTTATTTTCTTATTATCTTCTTCACATGAAATGCGATATTTTCACCAAGTGATGTCCTCCAAAGCATCAACTAAAAGATCTAGATCTAGTGGTTCAATCACGTCTCCCATAAAACAAAGACCCCGCCGTGATACTAATAAAAAATTAAATCAACAAGCAACCCCTTCAGGTTCTAATACAGAATCTGAACCACAGCCTGGCACATCGTCACAGGGGATGACTGACGAATCTCCGTTTTTCACCCCAAATCCTTTTCAAATCCTACATAATGAAAAAGAAAACATTGAATCTGCTCCTACACCCAGTGAACCACGGCCTCCACCGATATTTATATATAATGATAATGCGATTTTGGTTTGCGCTTGTTGGTTAAGAAGTTGAACTTTTGAAAAATTAAATTTTAACATTTCTAAGAAAATTCGGACATTTCAAGCAGCTGTTAATCTGCTTCATTTAATTAGCTTTAAGATAGTGGAGAACAATCCTACCGTCATTGGCCAATTAAGGATGCGTGAAGGCAGGAATTAAAGAAAAAAAAATGGAACAGAAAGAAAATTTGTGCTTAATCTGGGTCTCATAAATATCTAGTAATATTCAGATACTAATTCTCAAGAAGAACAAAATTTTACTAGGTAATCTAAAAAACAAATACTTAACTTTTCTCAAAATTATAAACTCTTTTATACAATGAGAACATGTAATTGGTCTCTTATATTCTATAAAGAAGCAAATCTAAAGTTAAATCTTCCTATTTAAATACACCAGATAAATTTAAATAACATGATCGAGAACGAATTATAACGGAAATATAGCCCCTATTAATTGAGTATTATTTTATCCTTTGTTGTATTATGGTTAGGAAACGTTTAATTTAAAATAAATAACGAAAAAAAATCTGGTGCGCGAAACAAACGATTTTCTCTGAAAAAAGGTTAAAGAATTAATTTCATTGAGTTTCGATAGAAATTCAAGTTATATCAAGTAATCTGTCATTTTATTATTTTATCGGCTCATGGCCTATATTTTTTGCGAAAAATAATCATAGTACGAATAAGAAACATTTATCCTGACACTAACACGCCTTTTTCCGCCTATGAGCATACAGTTAGCAACATTAAATATTTGAAGATTCCAAAGACTTTTATCGGTACTGAAATCCCTTTTTAAAGTAGTTGTTTCTTCGGCGGCTCTATTTCCTCAAATGGAAATGGTGTCGTTAAACCAAGATCGGAGGTTTTTATGGGCAGTTTCCCTCCGCGGGAGTAAAACCTGTCTTCAGTTGGTGGCGGTAGTTTATGGGGATCGGGCTACAGCTACAGCCTTACAAGTTATATTTAGCGTTTCATTTGTTTAAATGGTCGCTCCATTGTAGGGAAGTATACGTGAAAACTATATACCGATCCATCCACATACTTATATCTGGAGTATGAAACAGTTATAAAGCATTCGTAACAGATATGATTTCTTAAATGTGATAAATTTTGTGAAATCGAATCATCACTGTCAACAAATTGCAAAAAAATGTACCAAAAACTTTAGCTTATGTGTCCGGTCAATGGAAAACGAACATTACTTCTCCATTTCTCATTTCAATGATGACGAAACAAAAGCTGTATGAGCTTGGCTATGAAACTCTCACCCATACTCCAAACTCGCCGTAACTATCACTTACAGATTATAACATCTTCAAGGATTTTGACACCTTCCTCCAGGAAAGTTTTTAAAAATCATATGTCATAAATGCCTTCGCTGACTTCATCAGAGATCTGGAGCTCTACGCCCAAATGTACGATAGAAAAGTGTGTTGATTCCAATAA
This sequence comes from Piezodorus guildinii, assembly GCA_023052935.1. Taxonomy (NCBI): domain Eukaryota; kingdom Metazoa; phylum Arthropoda; class Insecta; order Hemiptera; family Pentatomidae; genus Piezodorus; species Piezodorus guildinii. Next base: position 39,786,921 of record CM041298.1, on the reverse strand, counting down.
TTATTATTTCGATTAGTAAAGTTTATTATAAAATAACTTATGGTGCTTTAGGGTTTGAGTGAAAATTATAGAATATCTCATCATTCTCTATCATACAGTAAAAGTAAAGAATATAGGAACAACTTCTTATAATGTAGTACGCAAAAAGAAAATAAGAAGACAATTCGTAATTCATCAAAATACCTTTGTCAAAGGGTATAGCCAGGGTTAGGATGGTAAATCTGTCCCTGAGGCTTTTTTGACTCAAACTAGGGGATCAATTCGGTGTCGAATGAAAATCATTCACCCCATTTTTTAGCTTTTTAATTCAAATGGTTTCCGAGATTTTTCAAAACATCTCTTTTTTTCGATTTTAATTTGTTTAAATAGTAAAATTTGAAATTAATTAATGATGATTTTTCCTCTAATTCTTGGGAGTCAAGGACTAGGATTAAAACTTTAACTTAATTTTGATTTATTTTATTTAACTTTAATAGGTTATAAACAGAATGGTTTTAAATCTGGATCCCTGCCGATGAACAAGTACAATGGCTCTGGTGATGTCTTAATAACTTTTCTGATTAAAAGTACAATTTTTTTTTTTTTTTTAAAAAAGCTTTAAACACCATTGGAATTAACTCACATTCATGTTGCAAACGAGTTGTGACAATAACTTTCACAGTAAAAAAGGTATTAGAAATGCCTATTTCTAATATGGTATGATGTAAATTTGGATTGTTGAAATTAGGAACTAGCTGGAATTTTCGCTTGGATTATACAAATCCTACATGCTTCTAAATCAACACCAGCCAAGAAAACGTTAGGGATGTTGGAGATAATAATTATAAATATAGTCATAGTGGAATAGCACTCCTTTCCGATTTGCGAACTCTGGCCGTTTCTCTTCAATTGCTGCCCTCAGTCAATCTAACTGGGCACAGTAAAAGTCCGTATTTATAGTTTGGTTTTGTGGAAGGAGCTCAAAATGTATGGGTCCCTCTCAATCCCACCAAATACTGAGTATCACCTTTTTTGGATGCAAGCCGTTCTATGCAACCCTCCAAGATTTTACTTCGACTGGTGTTGTTGCAGAGAATCCATTTTTCACTAGTAACAATTCTTTTCAAAAATGGATCCTCTACATTTTTTTTTCAGCAGCAAATCGCAACATGAAATTCTTTCAACAAGGTTTCTTTTACTGAGCTTATGGGGAACCCAAACGTCGTAACGACAGACGTACCCGGTCTTCTTTAGATGATCAAAAACGGTCGATTTGCTGGCTCTTAACTCCGCAGCTATCTCGCCGACAGTAATTCAATTGTTTGCGATGACCGAAATAATATCATAGATGTCAAGGTTTAAGTTTAACTCCGGCCAGCCCGGGGTTGATCTTCCAAATTGAAATCTCCTGATCTAAACCGGGAAAGCCACTTCTGCACCGTGCTATCAGCAATTGAATCACTGCCATACACGGCACGAATCTTTCTTGGAATTTGGGCTGAGATTTTCCCTTTTTTTAAAAAAAGCAGTATAATATAATATTCTTATAATGAACTGAATCGTCACTCATGTTGGTTTGCAAGGAACTACACTGCTGAGGCTTAATAAAGACGAATTCAGTGTCTAAACATAGTTGATTCAATGAGAATTGAAGGCATATGAATAAACATTACCTTTGTGATTCATTTTTGGTGGAAAAAATAGGTAAATTTTATTTTAAAAATCTCTACGAGCTTTTCGGACAGCAAAATATATATAGATATATTAAAAAATAAATCAGTTATTTTAAGAAAATAAGTTTAGAGGTAAGCTTAATAATGTTTTCCTCGAGAAAAGCCCCCTGGTGACAGTATAGCCCTGGTTGACCGCCTTCAGATTGGACGACCCACCGCCTCTGAAAATTAAATTTGTTAGGAGCTGTTCCATCATGGTCCAAGTGGCACCACTGTCAGCAGGAGGTGTCTGCTACTAGTCTCTTCCACTAGAACTGCTCTTTTACATCAAATTCCTCTTCAATTTCTTAAGTGTTTTTTTTTTTTTTTTTTTTTTTTTTTTTCCAAATGACCGTCAAGACTTGAATCCAAATCCTATATGGTCAGTACTTGTTTGCTATAATTTAATAGAAACATAGGTTACGGAACCAAGTATAATAGAAAAAGATCAATAAATTAATTAAATAGAGTATAAAATAAGATTATGTAAATGAGACAGGAAGGTGACTCAAAATAACTAGAAGAAATGAAATAATATTAAAATTAAATTAAGCTCTGTGAAGTGCCTCATTTTAATTTTTTTTTTTTTATTTATTTTTTTTTTAGATTTTACATTGAGCGTTAATGAAAAATTTCTTGATGATCATGAACTTTTCTTTGTCCAACTTATGTAAAAACATTGCTTCTGTTTCTGGGGGAACCACTACTTCCCTTTGCTTTCTATATTTTTTGCATTGAAATAGAATATGGCGCGGGTCTTCAGGGACTTTGCATGTTAGGCAATTGCCATCTTTTTCTATTTTCATCAAACTGAGAAATTTTTTTGTGCAGCCATGGTTAGTCCGTAGTCTTACTAATTGTGAAATTTCTTTTCTATCAAGTTGTCGGTTATTGGAGAACCATGGTATAAGGCTAATGGTTGGCTGGGTTTGATAGTAATCTTTGCCTTTAAATTGTGACTCCCAGTCATATTTCTCCTGCCATTCCTGGACTGCTTCTTTCTGTAGACATTTTAAAAGGTCTTGGAGAGGTACTTTGGCATTTTCTATCGTAATTTGTTTTTCCCCGGCGGCTCTATCTGCCGCTTCATTTCCTGACAGTCCTATATGACTTGGTATCCATTGGAAGCTATAACTGTTGCTGCCGGTTTGTATATTCCGGATAATGTCTAGAGCTATATAGGTTCTTAAGTGTGTTAAAAAAAAAAAATCAGATAATACTCGTCTTCAAAACAATTCTCTATGGTAAATATCGATCAGTTAACTATTGGAATGATTGAGTTCACTTTAGCCGACATTATTTCACAGTCCAGGATCTTAATAATTCATGAAAATTCAAAAAATATTCTGATGGAAACAAAACTGCATATGGGTGAGGTGGAATTGCCGGAATTGAGACGTTTATTTTCAAAAGGTACTAAAGGACATTTTTATGAGATTGATATATTTGTATTCTATTCATTTAGTTTTATCAAAATAATTTATCTAATTTCATCTTGATCTTTGAGCTGATGATCCTTGTGTGTTATCAGTCATTAACGATCCAACAATTGCCTCTTAAACTCTCCAATCCCACATCAGAGATCTTGAGGTATGGTGTCAGGATTGGATAACTGAAATAATTACCATCAAATCCCACTAAATTACCTTTACTCTTCATCGTAAACCTATGGCATTCTACCCTACAGTGTCCTTTAAAATATTCCGCTTGTGCCGGTTGAACAGGTTCGCTATCTAAGAATCCTACTTGACAATTACGTCTAACTTGGAATTTGCTCAGAAGAATGAAACAAGAAACTGCCCGCTGTTTTAGCTTACTTCAACACTTACTGAACAGCCGTTCTAACCTTCCACTGTACTACAAAAGGCTCATCTACATCATCATTATAAGGCCCATCCGGACCAATGGAGTTGAGCTTTGGGGCTCTAGTAAACCATAAAATTCTTCCTGTGTCCAATCCTTACAACCCAAAAACCTTTGGAAAATCCTCAATGCTCCTTACTTTGTCACAAGACCGTAAAGTTCCATTTGTTGCTGATTTGGCCCGTATGAGGTATCAATCCTTCCGTGACAAACTCCACTTCCACTCTACCCCACTAGTTTCAATCCTTGCTTCCTCTTCCATTTCTGACAACCCTCCGAGGTGCTGTCAATGGCCATTTTCTCTTTATGCATTTTATCCAAGCAGCTCATTTACTTGATGTATTAAACAATACAGTTGTAAATCTCAATTAAAAATTATCTAATGAACACTCAAGTCCTTTAAAAACAGATTATTTCCAGATATAACATTCTTTGGACATTCTAAAAGTCAAATTTCTGTTTAAAAAAAACAACAAAAACAAAAATGAGGTTGTTTGCTTATTTATTTAACGTCACTTTATGCTGTTGTGGCTGATTGGAAGCAACTACATAACTTCTCCTCCGAAGGACGGCATAACTAAGGATTTTCTACTCCCATTTGAAAATCCTAGGGCTACCTCCAGGTTCGAACCCGGGACCTTGGACATAAGAAGCTGTTAGGGAGGAGCATGCTAACCTCCATGCTACCGTTAACCCTAAAAAAATGAGGTTATTTCCTGACGGTAATTAATATTTTAAATTTACGATCAAAATTGGTTGTATAATTATTCATTTATTATCAGTTTGCTAATTTGGAGCTTGCACGTGAAAAAGACTTTATACAATAGGTGAACATAGTGATAAAAAAATAACAAATCATTCTCCTAAGTCACCCAGTCCCTCTCAAGCGGGTGTCCAAAAAATAGGGAAAAAACCTTGGCAGATATGATTCAGGTCTAATCACCTTCATGCACTTCCGTTGGCTGTTTTTTTCAGTAACAGTACGATCCTATATTTGTACTTAATCCAAGGCCTTAATATATGTTCCAGAGGTAAAATCTTGTAGGTTTTTCATGGCTTATTAATTTTCGTTTTTGTGAAATATAGCATCAACGTTGTGTTTATGTTTGTATGGAAAATTATGTTCAAGAGATAATTAAAGAGGGTTTTTATAGATAGGTGATAAAAAATCATTATCCTCATTCATTCGGGTAATCAAACATTTCGAAAAAAAACCTGGCTGAGTATATTTGCTTTGAACCCAAGACCCTTCATGGTTTGTAAAGCTAATTTGATTAAATTGTGCAATTACGTTTAAAAAACCTTAGTTTGGCCAATTAACAGTTTATTATTTCGGGAGTACGTGTTTATCGTAACGAAATTGCACTTAGCAGGAAAATATTATATTTAGTATACGATTATAACGTATATTAATTCTTATACTTAATCATCGGCAGAAATCGGAAACATAAATTGGTCAAAAAATCAAAAATTAATATTGTTATGTGTAACGTTTCCTATTTTATTCGGTTTATTACAATTTTAAATTGTATAAGAAATTTTTCAAAATACATTTTAATATATTGAAGTTAAGTAAGTTACCATGTGAGTCCTATTTAGTTAAAGTGGAACTACTTTTTTTTTTGTGAAATTATCTAAAAGTAGAAATAATTATTAACAGTATTAGTTTATAACAATTTTTCCTTTATTTTAGCAACTTACGTACGATTTAATACATTATGTTTTTTTATAAAATCTTGACCGCTGTATGATGTATACAACCTGTACGAAAATCACCATAACTTCCCTGATCCACAACAATACAAATAACATTTGTGGATAAGTTTATGCGATTAGAACATCTTTCTTTTAAATTTTCCGACTTATTATATTAGCATATTAAATTTTCTATAATCTTGTTCTTTCCAACGATATATTATACGTCTATGTTACTACTTATCTTTCAGGAATAATGTTTTTATGGCTTGCTTGCAGAATGTATACTCCAGGAAATAATTCCCTAGATGATGGTGAAAACCGTATGAAAATCCGTCCAGTGGTTTAGGAATAGACGGAAACAAAAATCCCGTTAAAATTGTATACATAGATAGATAATGTTCAGTATTGTGTAGTTTTTGTTAACGTCCCTTTATGCTAATTAGGCTAATCGGACGATGCTACAGTGGAAGTCGTAAATTGTGCCTTTTCAGGTTTATTAGGATAGGGATCGCACGAGTACCTGACATCGCCTAGGCTCGGGACCACCTTTTAACGTCCCATCCGAAGGACGGCATAACCAAGAACTTTTTACACCCATTAAAAAATCCTAGGGCCACCTGCTGGTTTAAACCCGTGACCTTTGGCATAGGAGGCTGTTATGCTACAGATGCCATCATACCACAGATAGCACATACTTTATTTTATTTTTTTATCAGTATGTTTATCAGATAAATAAACAGTTGGTTACTTGAAAAAAATAGGTGTACGAATAGTAAATTTCTAAACTTAGTTTACCTACTTTTATTATTCTATATTACTCATTATTATATGTATAATTTTTTAAATGGTGGGTTTATCTCCTTTTTAATTGAAGCAGGTTTAGAATGAACAGCGAACTGTCGGTCTTCTGAAATCCGTTGCTAACCGGCTCCACGAACGCAAACAGATACGGACATGGTTTATGATCAGAACCATAACGCGGTACAGCAGAACACAACAGAGCGTGGTGATATAAATTAATCTACGCAACAGGAGATAGAAGGGCAATGGCTATTGGTCCAATGCCGCCCGCTAATTAAGCTTTAAGTTATCGTCAACGCCTGATTGGTCAGATGGCTCATGGCCACGCTCCGGTGGAGTGGGATTGGTGGTTCGCTTGTCACCAATCGGATTAGCCCGTATGAATCAGGATGAAAGGTAAACAGCTGCTTTTGCCCTATCGCTGGGTTTGCCCTCAACTCCAGAAAACATAATCAGCTAGCTTTGGCTGTTATTTCTCGATATAGCAACGAATATTAAACTCGTATTTCGTTTGATTACTTCTTAGTTAATTATATACATTTTTTAAAATGTATCTCGCTGCTTTGCAGTGGAATATTTTTCTTTGTGTTAATTTACATATAACTGCGCTAATGATAATAGTATCTATAATACATACAACTTCGCTATAAGTCAATCAGTTACAATTTCAACTGCGCACAAAAATAATGTCAATTCATTTGAAATCGCCCAATTTACATTAATTTTTCTGCTCAACATTTTTGATTTTAATGATCTTTAAACCAGTCATTCTTCTTCTTGAAAGAATAAAAAAAACGTGAATACTTTTTTTTCTGGCAGATATTTGTAGTGTTATAGCCGTTTTAAGTCAGCTTCGCGACTGAAAATATGTGTTGAAAAATCTCTCTAATTCTAGTTACTTTCAAGTTCGAGTGAAGACAAAAACTAACAATAAGATAAGAATGCGCTTTACATCTTTTGTCCTTAAAACTCATTATCTTAAAAGTGAAGAAAATGGTTAACAAATTTAATAAAAATAAGACTTTAAGGGAGTTTAAAGTCTATAAAGGAAAAGAGAAAACGATATGACTATACAAGAAAAAAAAAAAAAAAAAAAAAAAAAAAACTAAGCCAGAGACTTCTTTCTAACCTTATGAAAATTCATATAAAAAAAAAAATCTATGTTCTCAAGATCGAAATTTTTACGGAAAGTAGGACTATGACTATGCTATGAATGAAAAAATGATCAAAGGGGGGCATCTTTTTTTTTTTATTATTTAGATCCGTTATTGTTTAGATCTTAATTATTTTCCTCCAAATTTACTACAAAAAACAAGTAGAAGTTGGCGAATCCAAGATTACGCAATATTTTTTAGCTTTTACATAATCTTAAAATATCGTTACTAATTGTTTGCAACATAAATGTAAATATTCCCATTGGGGGGGGGGGGGGTGAAGCTTTTCACAAAAGAAAAACAACTATGTTTTTAGGTCTCAAATATCAGTTCTTCTATTTCCTAATAGCGGGATATTTTTTAGTCATTTAAAATCCAATAACTATAGAAAGTGTTTTCATGGTAGCCTGAGTAAGAAACATGGATATAAAGTTTGATATGCTTCTCTCATAATACGTATATAAACCATACATTTTCAACCTCATAAGCTTAATAATTTGACAATTTAGTTCACCTATAGTAAAGCTCGATTCATATATTATATATAAAACTATATATTTAATTAATTGCCATGGTCTAAATAACATACCTCTATTTATTATTCAAAAGCATTTTCGATAAATTCTTCAAACTGTTTTCAGTAAATTCTTTTGGATTGACTTATTACATGTTAATTAATTCGTAATCTAATAAACTATTAAAGAGACGAACCAGATAAATATTTGATAATCAAATATTTAATAAAATTAGTTAATGATTAAGATAATGTTGTGTGAATAAAAAAAAATTGTTATAAAGAGTTTTTATTCCATAAGTGTATAGGCTTATAACAACTTTATATCAACTTGTCCGATTTCTTTTATTGCATATTAACTTTTTTAAATTATTGCGCTTTCAGCGATTTATTATACGTTTATATAACTATTCAGAAAAGATTTTTTGATGTCGTGATTACAAAAGTTAATTTTCCCATCTAAAGAAAAGCTTGATTGAAATGTATCTAACTTTTAAACCTTCAGGAAAGAATGCCCTTAGTGATCGTGGAAAACAATTCCTGTACATCTACTACTCTTACAGCGTCTTGCGCTCAGTACATAAAGAGATTCGTACTGTTTCTTGGCCAACGGCCGTTAAACGAGGTAATCAGGCCTTGATCACGCTCAGCCGCCATGTTTTCCCCAATTTGGGTACCCACTTTAAAGAGGCTGGGTCTGCCGCAGGGGGGTCTCCATTTCCTAGGGTCAACCCCCGGCAGGATAAACAGAATAAATAATATTCTGTCATAGCCGGGATTCGAATCCAGGACCCGGAGAATAGTAAACTAGTGCTCTATCTACTGGACCACGCTGCTCCCTTTAATGATAGTAAAAACCGTATCAAATTTCGTCTTGTAGTTTAGAAGAGATAGGGGAAACTAAAATCACGTTATCATTTTATATATTGAGATAAAAAAAAATTCTTAAATTGATTTTAACAACGGAGGTAAGTGAAAGACGTGTGTTGCGAGTACCAGATTTGTTTTTCATTGCTTGAGTTGCTCAAGGCATTTGAAATATTTCAGTATTATACTAATAGGCATTTTCGGTTTATTTTAAAGAATAACTTCCTATTCAATATTGGAGAAGTTGCAATTTATAAAAGGATGAAGGCAGCTTAGCCATGCAAAAGGATAAGAGAACTGTGAAAGGTTGATAAATGCCAGTAAGAAATGGAAGTAGGAATAAAGAAGAGATATCGGCCCCTAATGCTTCAATCCTGTTCTTTCGGGATTGCTTCATTAAACTGGATGGTCCATTCTTATCAAATGATGATAACGCCTCAACGCTCCCTTGAATTTTTAACTTCAACTGCGAGAGAGAAGAAGGGAGGCTGTAAGGCTCTTCAAGATTCATGTGAAGTGTCAAGCTCTTCAATACTCTTTGTATTCCCTGCAGTGTAGATTTAAAATAATGTAAACATGAATTTATAGTTATTTTGAAAACTTTTTGGGTCTCGGCAACTTAAACCCCTTGTGACATATGGATTCTACATATTCGCTAAATGTTCTGTTGAACATACTTAATACATGCCAGTACCACACCGTTGTTACTTCACAGCCAGGAAAAGTAAATACACATTTATATTCCAGTCATAGAAATATTTGAATAGGTTGAGGCTAGTCAAGCATAGAGGCAAGTTGGATAAAAAGTTATCTTGAAAATTATTCACCGCTATATAAATAATTCTTTTTACATTCAAAAACTGATAATTGAATTAAAATTGCTTATTTAGGGTGAGTCTTTTTGGAATAAGAGGAAAAAGGTAGAATTCAAAAGTAAAAATAAAAAAAGCATGAAGAGTAGGCGGGGAAATCTAGAGTTAACTTTATATATATATTTTTTTTTCCTACAGGCCGAGTTGTAGCCGCGTGGTGTAATATCCTGAAGGAATATACTCACCACGTTTCTCTATGAAACTTAATAGGGTAGGGTCTTCGATTCCTACACCTAGTTTTGTAAGTGGCCACCAGGAGGCTGACGGTCTCAAACACCCAAGGGAGAGGCTATGAGTGAACCCTATTTAATTATATGCTTATAAAAGTCCCGCCGGGACTGGGATTTGAACTCCCAATCTTAGGGTGCGAAACTAGAGCGCTAGCTACACAGCCACCCGCCCCCCTAATCTTTATATATACAATAAGAAGGAGACTGTTGGTTTACATGGACGCCTTCTAATTTAGGACCTTCTTTTCTGAATATTTATGAATAAAATACATTGCAATCAAGTTTTTCTTTAGATGGAAAATTAAATTTTGTAATCAAGGCATCGAAAATATTTTCTGAAATATAGGTAGTAATATAAACGAATAATATGCCGTTGGAAAGCGCAAGATTTTTAGAAAAGTTTATGTGGATTACAATAAGTCAAACAAGATAATATAAAGTTGTTATCAGCGCATAAACCTATTTACATATGTTATTTATAAAGTGAGAAGCGAGGTTATAAGGATTCAGAGTTGCCACAGTACAGTATCGTGCAGGTTATATTCTTCCATACAGATACGTATATTATATTCTTCCATAAGACATTAGATACGTACCGAATCGTAGGTTAGTTGTTAAAATAAATTGAAAGGTGTCATAAATCCATAAATTACCATTTTTAATAATTATTTCCACTATGGTCCACTGTAAATTAAATGGTACTTATCAAATTTATTTGAAATGTAATATAGTATTAAATCTAATACATTATGAACCGTTTAACATAAAAGATGAATAAACTGAACCAATTTCGATTTATTGACCAATTTGTGTTTCTCATATTTTGGAGACCGGTCGAGGCCCTTCGTGTGTTGCTATTATAAAATAGGTCATAAACTTCTGGGTAAGGCTCTAAACACTACCTAACACTACAGGTTACCACGCTTATGCTTTAACAGACTGAGAAGCTAAGACTGAGTTCAACTGGGTATTACAGGTGCTGAATATAGCTTCAACTTTTGGAAGTTCAGATGAATTTAGCCAGAGTTTTGCAACAGGCATAAGAAAAACATTCTGGAAAAAATGGTGAATCTTTTCCTTTCATTGGATATTAATAGAGCTCTAAAATCAGCCTATAGAACATGCAGCCACCTATATTCGTTACCAGAAGAATACCTGACGTTCCATGAACATATTCATAAAATACGAGTAGTCAGTCGACTGAGAAATTATAACTCCCAAGCCATAAATATATATTTGAAAAACTCATCCTATAGTCTTTATGATAATCAAATATGTAGCAGCTGTAAACAGTGTATAAACTAATAGTCTTTACCAACTCCTTCTCCACTGCCCGTCATCTAATGAATATAGAAGAAAATACCTACTCCAGTACATTAAAAACTCACCACGTTGTGAAAATATAGGGAACATTAATAGCATCAAAAACGTGTCTAATATTTATCTGTTTTCACAATAAGTATCAAATATATACCCCTCTAGTTAAAATTAGATATTAGTACTAATAAATTAAAAAAAACAAAACATGAATAGACTCAGAAGTGTATTATTAATTTAATGGAATATAATCAAATTTAGTTTGCTATTTTATGTATTATGTATTTCTACTACGATTTGTACCTATTGTATTTGTATATATTTGTACAAGATTATTTTCTTCAACAAATAAATATCCATCTATCTATGTTTCTCATATATACTGATTATTAAAAATAATAATGAATGGAGATTATAAAATAAACTTATTTTCTTGCTACTTGCTCTTGTTTTTATGATGAATTTAAAATCACAAAGCAATAAACTTAATGCATGCAGAGGTTTTTTAACATATAATATATGACTCCTTATTCAAATTGTAATTGTGCAAAGCAGGTCCGAGTCCACTAGTTTAGCGGATAATAAATTAATGTTTTTATTCCTGATAGTACGAATGTAAAGATTAGATTGAAGTGATCTAGTTTTTAGTGGGTGGACTGAGAATTTAAATTGTAGGAGACCGTTAATGGCAAATGGATGGTTGTAGATAATAATTTATTTAGTATAAATTGTGGTGTTAAAAATTACTGCTTTGATTAACGAGATACAATCATTCTATTTTGATTTTTTTTTTAATAAATAAAATACTATTATTCTGAAAGTTCGAAGCCTTGAAGAACATGCGGGATTTGAATGACTCGAATAAAATTTATTTATAATACCGAATTGCAATAAAATTCTACCTACATTCGAGTCAAGTCTTTTGCGAAATGTTTGAACAAAAAATTTAAAATATTCCGTACAGTCCTCGTGCGATAGACGACCTAGAAAGCAGTCGCTTCGATAATAAACTTCATGCTGCCATAAACCTCTTCGCCATTTACTGGGAAGAACAATACATGATATTGCTTGGGGGCACAGAAAGCTCAATAGACTATCTGACCTAGTTCCAACTTGTAGCAGATGCTTTATAAAAAATCTGGTGCTCGCAACACACAACTTTAAGTTACTTGAAATAATCGTAATCATATGGAAATAATGCTAACAAAATAATCGTATTGTTTAGATAGAAACATTTATTGTAGATTAAACAATATAATAATTATTAATCGATAATTGAGACGTTGATTTCCAAAAGGTACTAAAGGATATTTTTTTCAAAGTTGATATTTTCACATATTTGTATTCTAATGGCTTAGTTTTATTTAAATCCGTCATCAAATTTTATCTAAAAAACATAAAAACCCTTTAAAAAATTATTTAAAAATTGCATTTCATTCCAAAAGGTGCTCAGTTTTAAGTCTATTTGACACAACTTAGTTGCGTCGCTTCGGTTCTTTTAGGTTGTCAATAAAATTAAGTTTTTTCAGAGTATTTCTTCTTGTAGCAACATAAATTTGGTTTAAAATTTTTCATAAACTCACATTTTAATAGAATAATGGTATTTGATGCTGCAAATATTTGGAATTAGCATTTCATGAACTTGCTAAATTTTCGAGGAAAATCCGTGCCTGATCTAACTTAGTAGTCGATTTGTGTGAAATAAAAGCTCAAAAGTTATTATCTATCAGTATCTATGGTTAAATATTGTTTACACGTCGTTAATAATATAGTTAAATTTGCTATTATTCACACAAATAGTAAATACAAGTTCAAAACAAACTTTATAATTACATACTTTCTTATTATAGAGCCATAAATAGATTAATTGTCCTTTGAATATACACTTTTTTTATGAATAATAGATAATCAATGTAATTAACCAACAAAGAAAGATATTTCTCAGATGGAGAATGAGGAATATACATAACTTAGTAATTAACGATTTAAAGACGTTCGTTGTTGTTGTTGTTTATTTATTTAACGTCACTTTATGCTACTATGGCTAATCGGACGATGCTACAGTGGGAGTCCTAAATTTTGCCTACCCAGGTTTTATTAGGATAGGGATCTTTAACGAGTACCTGACATCGCACAGGCTCGGGACCACCTTTTAAACGTCCCCTCCGAAGGACGGCGTAACTAAGGATTTTTTACTCCCATTAAAAAATCCTAGGACCACCTGCGGGTTTGAACCCGTGACCTTTAGCATGGGAGGCTGTTACGCTAGCCAACCAGCTACAAGTGATTCCAAAAAGACGTTCGTTATCACTATTGTTGTATCAGGAAGGTTATACTGACTGTTACCAACTTATCTAGCGTTATATTCTTCCAATAAGTACTATATCCCTTTTAATTATTTCCAAAAAGTACTATATCCATGTTTCGTTCCAAAAGTTACTATATCCATATTATATTGTTTAAAATAATCGGAAAAGTGCAATAATTTGGAAAAATGAATGGGCAAAACACTTAAAAATCAACTTTTGATTTTAATAAAAAAAGAAATCACGTAAATTGGTCCAATAATAAATAAATGACAGATTTTTGTGTTTCCTGTAAAATTTTCTAAAGAGGATATAGTACCTTTTGGAAATCAACGTCTCAATTGTAAATAGTAGTTATTTATGTTCATTTTGTCTGTTAGCCAGACATGTTGAATATTTAAACTGTACAAACATGTTATTCTTAAGGGACCCAGTACAGAATCAAAATTATTTCATAACTTATTCTATTCTATATGAAAAATGTTTTAATGTACAACAATCACATCAGTTTATGCCCTATTGTCTCTGTGTGTTACATTAACAACTTTGATTGTTATATATATATATATTTTTTTTTTTTTTTTTTTTTTTTTCTGTAAAATCCTCAGCTTTACAACGATATATTGTACACCTATTCTTCTAAGCGATGAAAAAATTAATCTCAAAAATATTTCTACTTCTGTTCGTTTTCATATTCACCCAATTTACAACAATACTTACTAAAAGAAATAGTTTTTTTTTTTTTTTTTTTTTTTTTTTTTTTTTTTTTTTTATAAATCCACAAAAAAAAAGGCATTAGAAGCAGAAATTTTGAGAATTAGGTATTTAAGCACAGTCAAACTATTTAAATCAGAATAAAACCTATATAAAATATAAGCCATTTTGTTTTACATTAAATAGCAACATTACTAAAAAAATATATATATTGTTCGCGCAATACACGAATTTCACTTACATCAGTTGTTCAAATACACTGAACTATTATATGTTATACTATATGTCATGTCTATCTATTCTTACGCTAAAAAATAAATTTATATAAACAAGCAATTTACCTAAACAAATATATATTTGCTCTTGCTCTATTTTATTTATCAAATTCGTTCAACTTCGATATTTAGCCATTTTATATCAATGCTAATAAGACGATTCCTTTATTTTTTTGATAACCTACAAAATAAAAAGTACTTTAGGCGACGAACATTTGAAATATTGACATTTAAGCCCTGTCAGACTATTTCAATCAGAATGAAACCTTCATAATATCAAAGCTCATTAAATTTTATATCGATTTAGCAAGTTCAATCAAAATAGAGCTGTTTTAGAGAATATTGTGAAAGGGTGCAAAACGCATGATATAAACTTCTAGTTTCCCGATTCTGATTAAAAAAGGTACTATAACACCCCAGACTTATACGATTCTAAAATATGTACGAGCTATATTTACCTCACAAACCTTTTAGTGCGACTTTGTTATTTGGACTTGAGTGACACCAAAATGTGTATTATAGTTGAAAACTACTTTGCTATTACCTCTACTGAATATTTTTACGATCTGGATACTCACACTTACTATATATTTAACATATTGGTTTAATATAAGGTTAAAGCTGTTTTTTAGAAAATTATAAAAAAGTGCAAAATGCATGGTATGAAATAGCACTTCTGGTCGGTCATTTTTTTATGAAAGTGTTTGTGTAATATATAAGGTATTTTCTTGTCTTAAATATGAAATTCAATCAAACTTCATGTTTTTGAGCTGACACACAAATGATAGTCTCGTAATGATGTCCTATTATCTGAACCTCAAAAAATATGTGTGAGAAAATAAAATATAATTATATATATATATTAATTTATATATATATAAATATATATAAAATATATTATATAGAATAATAAAATAATAAAAATAAATCTTCTATTTATTCTGGAAAAGTCCCTTAAATAACATAACATGAAAATCAAAATAAAAAACTTTAAAGGTCTTAGAGTAATACAAAAAGAATACAAAAAACAATAGAAATTAACAAACAATATTAAAAAGCAGTCTTAATGTATAAAATTTGAAAATTAAAAGGATAATAAACATAATAAGAATTATGTACTTTATACAATTTCTTTAAAAAAGCATATCAGCATTAAATATATAATTCATAAATATATTTTTATATAAATAAATATTATTAAACTTATGTATTTATAGTGACTAAGTATGTTGTAATATTTTTATTTATTATTAAAGCGTATCAATATCAATAAATAAATACCCTTATACACTAGTATATTTAATAATTAAACAAGAAAAAGATATAAAAAAAAAAATAGTTTAACGACCCATGAAGGGTCTAGGACATAGTAATTGGGGAGGAAGTAATCTTGACCAACAGTTAGAGTAGGTGTGGTCAGCATTCAACCTTAACCACCTGGGTTGTATCCTCTCTCGTTTAAGTTTATTAACATATAGTGGCTGGGTGTGCCACGTGGGCTTCACTCACCCTTGAACCACGGTTGGTATACTTTCGATCACTATTTGTATAGTTCAAAAGCTTATAGTAAGTAAGGTTCTGTGTTAATATTAGTTTCTGAAAGGAGGAAAGATTCAATAAAAGCAATAGGATTCACTGAAAAAAAGAAGCTTATTTTGGTTGAAATATTAGTTATCCGCTAAATTTAAATTACTCATTCGCGTGTCATTACTTGCATAATGAATAAATCTAAAAGACAGTCTTACAATTGATAAAAATCAGACAAAAATAGATACAATTTAAAAATCGGTAAAATAAATATCAATATTGGTCCTGGAATTGAGACGTTGATTTCCAAAAGGTACTATATCCATTTTTGGAAATTTTACAGGTGATGCGAAAATCACTAATTATTATATTATTAAATTAGCTAATCTGATTCTTTTCGCATTAAAACCCAGAATTGTTTTTTTAGTAGATTAATAACATCATATTAAAGTTATGAAATGAAATGTTTTGGTATAATTTAGAACGAAATTAAATGTGTAATTAGTTCCTTTAGAAAATAATTATATTTCTCAATTGCCTTTATAAAGGACTTAGGTGTACATTTGATAAAATCAAATAAAAGATTTTGATAAAACTAAATGATGAGAATACAAATATGTAAAAAAATCAATTTTGTAAAAAATGTTCTTTAGTACCTTTTGGAAATCAACGTCTCAATTGACAAATCTAAGCCAGTAAGTCAGTATTTAGATTGAGAGTGGTGTAATATTGCACCATGTGAGTCCAGAATAATGATCTCCATGGACTGAAACTAATTCTTTTCAAAGCGAAAATTTTTTCATAAATTCATCTGTTCCTAATAAGATGGTCCCCCCATACTTCCAAACCAAAAGCCTTTAACTGTAAATTAACATTCCCCGAAGTTTTCTCGAATTTTTTCCTGCAGATAACAAGTACACATTAGAAAGAGTTTTATTTTACTTATTGTTCAAAAGAACTCTGTTCCTAACTATTTGATTCAATTCTAATCGTGGAATTTACAATTAGTCCTTCGTTTTCTGCATCACTGAATGCTAAGATATTCACAAACCTTGTTGAACTACAAGTATCAAAGGAAAAAACTTCCTGATAACATAATTCCTTCTCCGTAGCCGTAAGAAATAGACGTCAGATATCTCTAAAGTAGGATCTATGTTATTGTTAAAATATATTTTAAAACATAAATAATAATCATACATAGATCATTAATGTCATCTCGACTGATAACAATAGCCGACACAACTTTAAGAAAATAAATCAAGGATGTAGCAAAAATACCTTATTACAAAGCTATTTCCAAGAGATCAGGATTGTACCAAAAAAAGGTAATAGAAACGAAAGGTATTGTATTAATTGTTGTGGTTTTATCTATAAAAATAAAACTAATAACATTTACTTTAACATTCACTACAGACTGTAAGAAGCTCACTTACATTTAAAAAAAAAATTAAAATTCAGGGAATCATAGGGATTGCCGATAGAAGTGAAAGCTTTTAATTTCCGATTTGCTCTGGTATTTCATTGGAAAGAAGAGTACGTTTGTAAAAGTAGATGAAGTTGAAAATGAATGTGTTGTTATTATTGTTTCATTTAATTGTAAAACATCATCACTTTGTAGAGATATATCATCTTGAATTATACCATCGTAATCTGAATGAGACTGTAGTTGGCGGTATATATAGCACAATTTTTTTTTTTTTTATGGACCTGCCATTTGTATCACGAAAATTCGGACATTCAAGATATGCTTTATAACTGTTTCACAATATTGATCCATCTGTGAAAGAATTAAATTAATCGTTTTTTTTTTTTTTTTGTTAGTCGTTGATTTTTTTACCTGTGTTGATATTGATGACACTTCCTCTTCATCTTGGATTTCGGCATTACAATTCGAATTATTCTCTATAAGAAGATTGATCCATCTATGAAAAATTAAAATGAATGATTTTTACTTTTACTTACTATATATAGTAAGGGGAAGTATTGCGATCGTGAAAATTTTCGAATTCCAGCTTTCAACGGAAATACACGTTTTAGGGTCCCCTGAGTCCAAATAACCAAGTCCCGCAAAAAGGTCTGTGTGTGTGTGTGTGGTAACTCCCGGGCGGAAACGGTCAGTCCTATGAAAGTGAAATTTCATATTTAAGAAAACTATACGCCTGAGACGTGATAAAACTTTTTTCATCAAAATGAGCTTACCAGAAGAGGCACTTTATACTATGCATTTTGCAATTTTTTTCGATTTTCTCGAAAACGGTTCCGACGATTTAGATTAAACTCGCTATATCGATGTAAAATTTAATGAGCTTTAATATCATGTAGGTTTTATTCTGATTTAAATGGTTTGACAGGGCTTAAATGCCGATATTTTAAATTTCCTTTCCTAAAGTACCTTTAATTTTGTAAATTCTATAAAAATAACCAAATTATCTTGTTAGCATTGATAAATAACAGCTAAATATGTAAGTTGTGCGAATTTAAAAAACAACTAAAGGCGAAAACTGAAAAAATATTTTATTAATGCAATTTTTCGTTTTTGAACATAAGGGCAGTAATATACATGTATGATATACCGTTCTATAGCTAAAGATTTTAGAAAAAATATTATCTCATACGCAAGCTTTTAAAAGTTAATAGAGAGTGATAAAATTAACATAAAACTAACTGATTATTTTAGATAATAATATAATAGATTTTTTAATAAAACACATGTTTCTATAGAAAGTCCATTTAATTAATTCTTTAATGGTTTTAAACGTTTTTATCTTTTACTGAATTTGAAAATTCTATAATCGATTCTAAAAATGGAGGTAAGTGAATGTCGTGTGTTGCCCGCACCAGATTTTTTTTCTTCTGAAATCTGTATCTATATTAATAAATCCATGTTTTTTCGGGTCTGTTTTTTGTTTTGTTTTTTTGTATCTATAGGATGCTTAATTTTCTCTTCTCTTCAATCATTATTGTTAATGTAGAAATTTCTTGATCAGACTAGTGCATAATATTTCTTCTTACATCGTTCAAACCTAATTTTATTTTATTTTTTTCTCCTTTGAATCGAAATTTTCAAATACAGCAGGAATTTTGACTCAAAGAAGGGGATCTTCCCCTTTTATTTATTTTATATAATTTAATGAAAAATGAAGATATTTAAAAATACAGTTTTAAAAACTGAATCGACCGCTGCGCACGCGCCAGTCTATAGCATGTTGGTGACGTCACGTTTTCACTTCAAAAATGAAAGAAGGAGAAAAGTGAAAACCTTGTTCTTTCCTCTTATTATTTGTATTATATATTATTAGATATCCCTTATGTATAGATATAACTTTTGTATTATGTTATACATTCTGTAAGTACTCTTAAGGTATAAATAAACTAAATGTTTGGCTTTGTACATTTATGTTCGCAGGTGGAGTTTCCTCGACTCCTAATAAATCGGAAAGCGGTGGTTACTCTCCCCCTTTGGTCAGGATCACCCTAGCCTCCCTCGACGAGTGCCACAATCTGCTACAGAATGGACTCGACTTCTATGGTGCGACTTACTTCCCGACGGAACCTGGTCCAAACAACGCCCTCCTCAAAGTTATCAACAAGAAATCGCCACACTATCTTTCTAGGTCTGTTGAAAGTTAATTTTAATATCAGAATATTAGATATTATAATTCGAATCAAAACTAATTGATTGTGATTTATTAATGATCCGAGTCGCTGGAAATAACGCAATCACAGTCTGAAATCTAGGGTTGACTCTGATACTGTGTCTAAAGACTTCTTTAGACACAGTCTCAGAGTCAACCCTGGTGAAGGCCCACATTGTAGGCCGAAACGTCGGAACATAATTAAAATAGCACTTATTTTAAATGTGTGTTTCTAATTTATGACCGCACCCCCAACCATCTTCCTCATCTAATTTCTCAACGGTCAACAAAACTCCATCATTATGGCTATTTATGATATCTATTATAAATTTTATTTGACCACTCCCATGAATTGCTCTTCCGTATTATTTATTTTTTCCTGATCCGTTTATTTCTTATTTATTCTTTTTTTCTGTATCCTCAATACATTTTAAAGAACTGTGGATAAGTACTTTTTGAAATAATTCTTGAAAATTGCCGTATTAGTTGAAATTTCCACTTTAATTAATATAAATTTAAATAATATATTTACCGCAATAAACAACTTTTATAAAGATAAAATTTTATGCCGTATCATTATTCATTTCAAAGAACTATATCGTAGTCAAACTCTAAAGACAGTTATATATTAGATGGTCTTGGGTCCATCATCCTTTTTGCAAAGTCATATAGTCGTCGCAAATTTGAAACATTATATATTTTATAATATAAAACGCTGCAAATTATTACATAATGGTTAACTGTTTCCAAATAACTATATTAGGGTATTTTACCAAAAATACTCATTTTGGGGTCTATTAAGTTCAAATGACCAAGTTCCACAAAAAGGTCTGCATGTGTTTGTGGTAAGTTTAGCTCAAAAACAAAAATTCTAGAATTGGAATTTCATATTTAACACAATAGTGTTCAATGAAGTGCCTATATGATATGCATTTTATCCTATTTTAAAATTTTCTCAAAAACGGCCTTATGCTTTTAATTCAACATACTATATAAATGTTTTATAAGATGGGTTTCGTTTCATGTAGTTTTTATTTAGATATAAATAGTATGAAAAGTCTCAAATGCTAACTTTCAATTTGTTAATTATAAATAGTTCATCATTTCATGTTTTTATCATTCTGACAAAATAGAGAAATATAAAATTTAAAAAAAAAAGAAAAAAAAAATCAAATGAAAGATAAAACAGAAGAAATAGTTCTCGACGTTAATTCTTTAAAACTAATAATATAGATATGTAATATATCGTTGAAACCTAAATAATAAAAAAATATATGTTAAAAAAAAAATGAAAAAATAACATAGTAATTGTAATTTTGGGGAGCCAGTGGCTGAGTGGCTAACGTGCTAGTCTCTCATGCTACAGGTTCTGAGTTCGAATCCCAGTCCCGGCGGGGCTTTTATAAGGATGTAAAAAAATGTGGATTCACTCACAACCTCTCCCCCGGGTATGTGAGACCCGTCAGCCAAAGGGTGGCCACTCACAAAATTAGTCGTAGGGAGTGATGACCCTACACTAAAAATTTCATCGTGAAACGTGAGTGTAAACTCGTAGTAATTTACACCGCAAAGCCCTGGGCCTTCACGGCCTGTCGCGCCACTGGAAGGAATTGTAATTTTAATATATCTCAATAAATAAATATTAAAAAAAAAAAAAAAAAAATCTTAAAAAGATAAAGCATAGTGGCGAAAGAGGCATAGACTGAAGTGATAGTGGTACATAATAATTTATAAATAATTATTAATAAAAACAATTTTGAGATCTCTTAGATGATACTATAAGTCCTATAATATTTTCTTTATTTCATTAAGAGGACGTACTTTTTATCTATTAATTTAATCTAAAATCAAATCTATATGATAATCTAATATCATTGGACCAAATATAATATTGCCTTACTGGCATAGATAGATTCCAAAAGTGAAAGAATCATTTTCAGAGAAGGATTACGACGTAAGAAACTTATCAAGTCTGAGATAAGTCCCGCCTCAGCCAAGTTATCTCCTGGTGTGTGACAGAAAGTGGCTTAGCGGGCCTTGATCGATTCTTCTTATTTTTACTGGGGATCTTATACTTTATGGCATCTCCCTTTTATATTTTCAGTATCTTGAAGTACATTTTATTATAAATCACAGATATGAAAATAAAAAAACACACACACACACACGTATATATATATATATATATATATATATATATATATATATATATATATATATATATATATATATATATATATATATATATATATGTGGTAAAAATATAATGATTTAAAAAATAAAAATTACTGTTGTCACTTCCTAACAGAAAAAAATGACATTAAAGCTAATAGCATTTACATTTTCAGTTTACACACTCCAAAATAGAGAACGTATGTAGTTTAATAATATGCTATACAATATTAAAACATTACATTACATAATAAAAAAACTTAAATTTAGATTCATATATGATGATTTGTATATCATTAATTAATTTCAACATTTATTTATTAACATTAAGGCCTATCAAACATTATGGCTACTTTAGCTCTAAATTTTTAGCACAAACATTTTTTTTAAATAAAAAGATTGCAAAAACAAGGTTTAGACAATTAAATTACAAAAGATCATTATTATTTATGTACAATTGCTTTTCTCCAAATTGCTATTTTTTATCTGCAAAAAAAAAATTGCAAATATGCTAACTTCCATAAAGTAGGTTAATTGCATCTCCAGGCCACCCCCATAAAAGTCGTCGGAGTGGGTTGTACTGGTTGGTGTTGGATTTAAGAGTTCGGACCGATGGGTTCATGTTGTAAGTCAGTCTGAATTTTTCATAATATTATGTTGCTGTGTCTGAAACTGTAGAATGTCCAAGTCCTTATGAAGTAATTCGTTGGTTACATAATGCATCCAGTTGCATCCACGATTTTTCGTAATATTTTCGATCGGTGAGACTGAATTACTTTGATGTTAGAGGTTTTGGCAGATCCCTGTAGCTCTATCCCGTATTTAATAATAATAATAATAATAATAGGCTTACCGAACCCGAAGGTTCGATGCCGATACCACCAAACTTCGCCTGCACAGACTCGTCCAATGTTCACCGGTCAAGCCCAAGCCCCCGAGATCAGCCTTAATGCAATCCTCCCATCGACGCTTCGGCCTACCTTTCGGACGCCTACCAGTCGGTTCAGCGAATACCAACTTTCTCGGAATCCGTTCCTCACTAAGCCCAACAACTTTACGCGCCCATTTGAGTCTCCGCGATGCTATCAACTCAATTATATTCACAGGGTACAAACTCCGCAATTCCGCGTTGTGCAACCTTCTAAACTCCCCAGTGGCCTCATCTCTCTTCGGACCAGTACCTTATTCTCGAAAACCTTAAGCCGTTGTTCATCCTTCAAAGTAAGCGGCCACGTTTTACATCCGTATAGAACCGTTGGAAGAATAATAGTTTTACAAATTCTAATCTTTAAGTTTTTAGATAGAAGCCGTGAGCTAAGTAACTTAGCAACTGAATAATAACACGCATTTCCCACCATATATATATATATATATATATATATATATATATATATATATATATATATATATATATATTTTTTTTTTTTTTTATTTATTTATTTTTTTTTTTAAATAGAAAATTAAGATATGAAATACCAAATTTTTCTTCAAAAAGTTGTAAAATTCCTTTTAGAAAATAAAACAGTTTCGTGGCCGACTTTTGGGTGTTATGCACCATTACAATGTCTTTGTTAATTCTAATTTTTGGTTCTATCTTATTTTTTTCTGAAAATTTTGGTTTTCTCCTTTGGCTAGTGATATATTTTTTTGTTTTCATTATGTACAATTACACTTTTTTAAGTTAACATAAAATGTATATTTGTTTTAAATTTAAATAATTAGATACTTTAGATAAAGAAACAGTAAAGTATCTGCATTTAAGTCGGTTAAGCGAGTTACATCAAAATCGTTTGAACCTTTTATGAAAAAAAAAAATCGTTAAAGGGTGCTCGCTCTTAATTGTTAGTTTAATATTCCGTTTCATGTTGGTCAATTTTGTAGGGATAGTAAAATATGAAAATTTAGTTTCGTACTACTCCTTATTTTTGTCAGAGTTACCAAATACACAAGCTCACAATCAAACTATTTAACGGGACTTGGTCATTAGGACACAGAGGACCCAAAATGTGTGTTTTTTTTTAAAAACAATTTTAGAAATATTTCACTATCGTAATTCATTAATTACTAAATATCCGATATATAGGTTGACATTTTTAGAGGGCGGGGAGGCTGAGTGGGTTAGCGCGCGTTGCTTTGAACGCGTGTTGAGCATCCACAGAGGCCCAACGTTTGAAACCGAAATAATTACGAGTCTCGGTGCGGGGAGCTTTTATTTCAGCATTCATTCCCCACCTTCACCCCCAGGGCCTTAGATACCCCGTATAGCCTTCAAAGGCAAGCAGGTGTGAAAAAAAAAGGTTAATTTGTTTGTTTATTGATTTAACGTCACTTTATGCTACTATGGCTAATCGGACGATGTAACAGTGGGAGTCCCAAATTCGCCTCTCCAGCTTTAGTTAAGATAGAAATCTGTAAGAAGTACTTGACATAGCACAGGCTCTGGACAACCTTTTATTTCATTCACCACGAAGGACATAACGAAGGATTTTTTACTACTACTAAAATCCTAGGGTCATCTGCCAGGTTTGAACCCGCGACTTTGGGCATAGAAAGCTGTTTTAAAAGTCACTACACAGGGTAGTAAAAGTAATAACAAAAATAACTGTATCTACAAAACCCAAAAGACCTTAAGGCCGTTGCAAAAACTGTCCAGATTATAACGGTTATGCAAGATAGCGATTTGTAATAATCACGACCAACCTCCAGTTTTATTTTAAATTAAGGGTACGACTGAAAGTCGACTCTGATGAAACATAATTATTTTTTCTGCCAGTCTGATTCGACTCCAACATCGACAAAACATAACGTATTTTATCCTGTTTATAGCCCTCAAAACTCGAAGCAATAGCTTATAGTTTGCTTGACATAATTTAATATGAGACGGTTACAATAATTTATAGGGGTGCAAAAAGTTGGGCGTGGTTGGTGGTTTAGTGGCGTGTCTCGAACCGTGACAGCCTCAAGAAGCTTTTACCGTAATTAAACGCTGTCAGTTGGCTACCATCAACATAGCACCATTATCTAATGTCCTAATATACGCCCTCTGAATATTTTAATAATATCGACTCGTCCTATGCTTATTTATTAAAGTTTTAAGGATGATACCAGGAATGAGCTGGCACATGTATTGGTTAAGGTGGTGTTAAATTGTAGCTAGCTTCTCTTGCTGATGTAGGATTTACCATATAGTAATTGATAAGAGTATCAAACATTTAATTAGTGTTTCTTACTTCCTCTTTTTTTCAATAAAGACCCTTGTAATCGATAAAGAAAACAAAATAAAAATGAATTACCGTCCTCATGTTTGAGGTCCTATGGCTCAAGATATATATAGAAGTTGAATACCCAATAGAAAAAAAATAATTTTTCTCCGTCCGCCGTGGCTTTATTTCGAAACTACTGAAATTATTTTTTTTCGAAATTTAGGAAATACCAGGGTATCCGACGATGATCTCAACACTATGACATTTATATTAGCAGTTTGTAGCCGCTTTAATTCCATGAATCTTTATTTTTTATTTTAATAAAGAAACATCCATAAAGAGTTTTCTACACAGAACAAACCAATTATGAAAAATCTGTTGAGGGCAACAGATGGCTTTCACTTGCCTCCGTTTTCAAAATCAATTAAAGAATTTTTAAATACAGTTTGAGATAAAGATTAGTGAAACTATTAAAGAAATAATTAAATCAAATTTATATAGAAATGTGTGTTTTATTAAAAAATCTATTATATTATTATCTAATATAATCAGTTAGTTTTATCTTCTTTTCATCAATTTCTATTAACTTTTAAAAGCTTGAGTATAAGATCATATTTTTTTCTAAAATCTTTAGCTTTCCAACGGTATATTACACATGTTTTTTACTGTTCTTATGTTCAAAAACCAAAAATTGCATTAAAAAAATATTATTTCAGTTTTTCTTTTTTCTTTAGTTGTTTATCAAATTCGCTCAAGTTGCATATTTATCCGTTATTTATCAATGCTAATAAGATGATGTTCCATTTTTTTTTTTAAATCTATAAGTATATCTATATATATCTATATAGTCATTTTTATTTAATCTACAAAATTAAAGGTACTTTAGAGGGAGAATATTTAAAATATCGGCATTTAAGCCCTGTCAGACCATTTTTAAGAGAATGAAACCTACATGATATTAAAATCCATTAAATATTACATCGATATAGAGAACTTAATTCAAATCGTTCTTACCGTTTTTGAGAAAAACACAAAAAGGTGCAATATGCATGGTATAAAGTGGCTCTTCTGGTTAGCCGAATTTGATAAAAAAGTTTTTGTAACATTTCGGTCGTATAGTAATCTTAAATATGAAATTTCAGTTTCATTGAGCTTTTCGTTTCCGCCCGGGAGTTACCACACACAGACCTTTTTGCGGGACTTGGTTATTTGGACTCAGGGGACCCTAAAACGTGTATTTTCGCTGAAAACTGGAATTCGAAAATTTTCATAATCGCAATACTTTCCCTTACTACATATAGTAGGAGAACTTTTTTTTTTTTTTTTTTTTTTTTTAACTTTAACTTTATTTGATTGCTCTGAAAATGATTTTAACAATTTAGATAACTCAAAGCCGCGTGTGTTGCCCGTATCTGATTTTTAAAATAATTATCTCTGTAAAAAAAAGGTTAATAGTTTGTAATGTACCACATAGTTGTCCTAGATATTTGTCAATTATTTTTATTTTACTCTCCTAAGAGGACAAAGACAATACGCCGACGGAGTATCAATTAAATTTCGCAAGTGTTTTTCATTCGGGCGAGGGCTAGATAGAAATGGACTGCCTAGGTCAATAAAACAGTCTAGGGCTCTGGGCGCCTCGTAGTATTGAGGCCGTCTCAACAGCCAGACATCCGAACTTTATAAGTAACACAAATATCACATAGTATTGAAATAATAGCCTAATTTTTATATATAATAACATAAAATAAAATATAATATGAGGTTTATAAAGTACGGTGCAAGAACTCATAAGAAGAAGTATATCGAGACATTCCGATGGTATGGGTTTCATATAAATAAAAAATCTGGAGCGCACGACACACGATTTTCACTCTCCTCCTCCCCCCCCCCCACGTTGTTAAAACCAATTTAAGAAATTATAAATAACTTAAAACTTGAAATCAGACTTGATATAACGTTCAAGAATTTAATCGAGTTTCGATGGAAACATGTGTTACAGATAAAATAATCTAACAAAAGTAACAATATTATTTATAATAATCACTTAAGTTTATGACCCTTTCGTCTTTCTGCGTTACTTAGCATACTATATAAAACACAATTTTTGTGAAATCTTTAGCTTTCCGTCCACTTGGTTCCCGTCCTTACCTTCTATTGTTCGGCTTGGAAACAACCCTTTATGACTTTTTCTCCAAATATTTTTCTGTTCGTTGTTCCTTCAATCTCACTCCAGCCCGTTCAAGATCTTGTTTTACTACCTTAACCCAGGTTAAAGCCGTTTTTATTTCAAATAGTTTGTGGACTAATTTCTTAACCATCCTGTTTCCATTATCCTCCAAACGTGCCCGAAATATTTTAATCTTCTCTTTCTAATGTTTTCATCTATTGGCTCATTGCTCCGATAAATTTCTTTGTTGCTTCTTAGTCTGTATTCTCCTTCATTGTTCTTGGCTGGTTCCATAATTTTTCCAACTCCTACAGTTTTCTCTTTCCCAAAGTTGGCGTTTCCGCTGCGTATAGCGCTTCCGGTTTTATTCCTGTGTGGTAGTGTCTGAATTTACTGTTCCAAGATATAGATTTTTTTTTATTATACGTTTGTCAGGTCCTTGCCAGTGCAATAAGCATTTTATTTGCTCTTGACTTTATCGAAATTTGGTCCAACCCGTTTAGAGTGATAATTTCTCTCAAATATTAGAGAATTCTCTCGTCCCTTTTTTCTAGGATACAATTAAACGAGGTAAGAGATATACCATCCCCCTGCCTTACGCCTGTTTCAATAACAAATTCCTCCGAGATCTCCCCCAAGAATTTAACTTTGGATTTCGTGCTCGTCATCGTCATTTTGATCAGATTTCTCGTTTTCAGATCTACTTCAAATTCTTCTAAGGTGTTGTGTAGTTTCCCTATCGATATATTATACATTTATATTACTTTCCAAATTTATATTATGCATTTATATTACTTTCCAAATTTATATTATACATTTATATTACTATTCTGCAAGTATGTGTCAGGTAATGGCACTACTGAACACTAATGGTACATTGATTTAGTGCAAATCTGCTCAGTATAGTGTTATCACGTGGTTTCTAGAAGCCAAAGCGGAACTTTCCGATGACTAGGCTCTCGGTCGAGATCCGATTTTGGGCTCCTCGAATCACCTCGACTGTTTCAAAATTGGAGTACTATTACTATTCTTGAGTTGAGAAAAAAAAAATTCAAAATAATATCTTTACTCTTTTCTCCTTTAGTTGCTTATCAAATTCGTTCATCTTATATAAAAAATCGTCTTTCAATATACAAGACGATACGGTTATTTTTGTTTTGAATCTACAAAATTATATTTAAGCCCTATCAGACTATTTCAACCATAATAAAACCTACATGATAATACAGCCCATTAAATTTTTCGTCGTTATCATCCCTTTGTCAAAAGCTGTATAACATCATGATTGAACACGGAATACCTAAAAAGTTAGTAAATCTAGTAGATATGTGTTCGTCGGAAACAGCCGATGATTTAGTACTGCTAGGGGAAGACACGGAAACTATACAACTAAATACAAGTGCATTAATAGAAACCGGTACATAAATAGGACTAGAAATAAATAACGATAAGACGAAATATATGTATATATGAAGTAGCAGAAACGGTGGTGATCTTGGTGATATTGATATATCAGGGCATACTTTTAAACACGTAGAGAAATTTAAATATTCAGGTTCAATAATAACGAGAAAAAATGAAATCCAGGATAAAATAAATTCTAGGTTAAAAGCGGGAAGTGCGTATTATTATTCAGTTGCTAAATTACTTAGCTCGCGGCTTCTGTCTAAAATCTTAAAGATTGGAATTTATAAAACAATTATTCTGATTCCGGATGTAAAACGTGACATCTTACTTTGCTTAAGGTTTTCGAAAATAAGGTACCGCGTAAAATATTTGGTCCGAAGAGAGATGAAGCAACTGGGGACTTTAGAAGGTTACACAACGCGGAATTGCGCAGCTTGTACCCTGTAAATATAATTGAGTTTATAGCATTGCGGAGGCTTGAATGAGCGAGTAAAGTTGTTGAGCTCGGTGAGGAACGAATTCCGAGAAAATTGGTACTCACTGAACTAACTGGTAGGCGTCCGAAAGGTAGGCTGAAGCGTCGATGGGAGGTTTGTTTGCTTTAAGGCTGATCACGGGAGCTTGGCCTTGAACGGTGATCATTGGACGAGTCTGTGTAGACAGTATTTGTTGGTATCGGCATCGAACCTTCGGGTTTGGGAGGTCTGTTCTTATTATTATCATCCGTTTGTGAGAATGTCCTGAAAAGTTGCATAGTTGCTCTTCTGGTTTGCTAATTTTTCGAAATAAGTTACTGTAGCATATTATTCGTATACAATTACAAAATATGAAATCGTAGTCTTGAAACTTATCGTTTTTGAGCTAAACTGGCCACATACACACAGGCACACACTGACCTTTTCGCGGGACTTGGTCGTTCTGAATAAGAGAACCTTAATACGTGTATTTCCTAAACCCTAAAGCCACATTTTTGTTTGAGATTTTTATATAAATTGTCAAAGGTAATCTGATCCGCAAACCATTTTAACTTTTGCTTACTTTGCTATATATGAAACATAGAATAGAATAGAAATTTTATTTTGTCTTTGGGGCTTCCCCATACAAATAGAGCCTAGCTTGGCTATAAATTACAATATTATGGTTTTTGAACTTTATATACATATCATTTAAAAATAAATAAAATAATCGTGAAAATTTACTAAAACAATTTGACTTTCAAAAATAAATTACAGATTAAAGAATAAACAGTTACTGGTGCTATAACAGGCACAATAAATAAGCGAAATATCACTTTGAAGAAAAAATTAAAATAAACACTGAATAGAAAATGTTCTAGGATAAAGAATTGAGCACTTTTTGAAGTCCTATCATGTAATAGTACACTTTATGTAACTTATCTACACTATCGATACTCAGTATAGCATGGATACTTTGGTTGTCCGAAGATTCTAAGATGAAGTTTTGAAGAAATTGCCGTCTATTTTCATTGTGTGCCGGGCAGGGAAGGAGAATGTGATATAGGCTGTTATAGATAAATCGATTGCATAATATACAGCTTTCTTTGTTCTTGAACAAAAAATCTGAGTTTTTTCCATAGATTCTAATATGTTCTGGATTTGCAACTCTTAATTGGCTGACACATCTCAATTTCTTTATATGTACTTTAAATGTGAGGTACTTTTCAGGGTCGGGAGCATTGTAATTGCATAGTAATCTATATAAAGGATAGTTAGTCGAATTTTGGGTCCTTTGTATGTCGGCTGAGAGATAATGGTTATGTGCTTTTTCCATATGTCGTCTTTGTATCGAAGAAGTCCGTTTGTATGGTGAACAGAAAGCTCTTCTGCAAAGGCATTTAGCTCGGCTATTGCTCTAAATTGGGACACTTAATTGAAGTTTATATATGAAACATATAGTAAGGTAAAGTATTGCGATGGTGAACATTTTCGTCATACGTGATACATTTTTTTGGGTAGAAAAAAGTAACACGTGATTTTTTTTAATGAAACCAATGTAGCTCTTAACGGTAGGTCCTATCGACATACAATTATAAACAAAACAATTCTCTACTAAATTTCTGACATGGAAACTAGGGTAAAAATATTGATCCGAGCGACACTTACAGAGAAGAACATCTACAAAATTGCAAACTTTTTTCAACTTAAGCAATTTACCTCTTCAGGCAGTAGATCCTAGGAACAAATGTTATGTATGAAAATAATTTCAAATTTCCAATGCAAGCAACATCAATACAGTTTTTTGGGCACAGTGTCAAACAAGTCCCAACTTATTGTTTTCTTCTATAACTTATAGTTTTCTTCTTGAAGTTCATCCTAGGCACTGATTCTCTTTCTGTCCTCAAGAGTCTTCACAATATCTGCACTGACCATCCATTAATTAATAAGATAAGAAAATATGCGGGAGACTTAAAAATACTAAAAAAAGAACTCGTGTTCTTGTGGATTCCATCTCACGTGGGCATTGATGATTGATGGCTATGAAGAAGCGGACAGGGCTGCGAAAGAAGCTGCATTATCAAATATCCAAATCCACCCAACTTACATCCAGCATAAAAAATTACCTAAAGGTGAAAATATCTCAGGCTTGGGAACAGATGTGGTCAGAAATTGACACCAATAAATCAAGAAAAATCAAACCGTCATCTTCTCCCTGGAAGACATCATTGCGAAGTGATCGCCGTGAGGAAACTGCTTTGGCGAGACTTCGGATTGGACATAGCAGACCCACACATGTCCACCTCATCCTCAGACAGCCGGAACCAATGTGTGATATATACAGAGTGCCTTATCAATAAAAAACATAACTTAGAATTGCCCCAAATTCCATGCACTTATGGATAAATGTCATCTACCAAGATCGCTGTGTTAGAGCTTGAAAGACTCTAGTGAAACAATTAGTTCACTACTAAG
The DNA here is from genome assembly GCA_023052935.1 of Piezodorus guildinii. NCBI lineage: Eukaryota > Metazoa > Arthropoda > Insecta > Hemiptera > Pentatomidae > Piezodorus > Piezodorus guildinii. Next base: position 39,755,575 of record CM041298.1, on the reverse strand, counting down.
GTTCATCAAAGAATGTCATCTGCTCCACGAACTATAAGGAAAAAATAAAATAAATAAACGACAAAAATTATTAACAAAAAAAAAGGGAAAAAATGCAATAAATTATTTTTTAAACAATAGATAAATAAAACATTGTATTTTTTATCATTTTAAACTTGTTACAAAAAAAAAATCTGTTAACATGAATACTTTCGGAGCTAATAACTAAGGTTGAGCACCTACTCCAATTCCCTAGTTTTCTTCTTAGCAGAACAATACTATATACGTGGGGATGGGAAAGTGTATCTAAAATAAACCTTTTTATTATTTTTTTTTTTTCAGAGCAACATAAAAAAAAAATAAGTTGAACCTAATAATATCCTTTCACAAGTTGTAGAATGAAGCCGATTATTGAGATTTGTTGCAAAAGAGTTGGATTAAAGAAGTTGGACGAGGCTTTCTAGGACTTTTTAAAGTTTGCACATTAACTATGCACCCTGCACATCTTCATACAGTTCCCTTCTTTGCAATTACACAGTCAACTTCGAAGGAAATTTAAAAAGTTTTTCCCTCTTTCTCTTGACTTTATTTGTAGTAGCGATTCTGATGCACCTTTTCTGCATTGAAGGTATTTCTTTTTTTAATTAAGCAACAAAAACTTGTTTTAATATATCTCTTTCTTAACCCTTTAAGATAGAAGAAGAATGGTAAAAGACCAACATTTTATTTTATTTTTTTGTTACATAATCCCGCCTTTTTGAATATAATTTTTTTTTTCTTTAATCTAATGTTTATGCTATATGATGGTGTTCATGAGGAAATTCATGCCTAATATTCTTTACTAAAGCAAATGTTGAACATGTTTTTTTTTTTTTAAGATTTATTTGAGGTACTTCTAGAAGTTCTCCACTTACACGGAGAGTTGAAGTGGCTCGTTCCTTCCATATACAGACAATATTTCCCAATATCATACCTTTTCCCAAATCATTAACTTTTATTACCCTTCAAACATCCACAGTCTTCTACAATCCTCAGACCACTCACTTAATACTAAAGCGTCTAAATTCCTACTAGGGATGGGCATAATCGAATGACGATTATCGGAACATTCGATTTTTTTAATGATAATCGAGAGATTATAAGGAGCTCGGATAATCGAAGGACCTTTTTTTTTTTTTTTTTATTTATTTATTTTTTATTTATTTTTTTTTTTTTGGTCAGCCATTATATAGAAGGGAATTGTGGCTTCTCGTCTCTCAGAGTGCATATTAATCATTCGATCATTCGATTATTTAAATCATCGAAGTCCGATCATACCCAACCCCAATTCCTACCCATAGACGCTTAAACTTGCGTTCACCCCTTTCTTATTGGATCTACTGCCCCCTGGAATTATCTACCTTCTGACTCCAAAACACCTTCTGACCCACCAAATATAAAACTTTTTTTTAAAGTTGAAGTTTAAGTTTTCAGTTTAATATCGGCTTTTCCTGTAGAAAATAATTATTTATATTTAATCGCACGATCGAGTTCTGCGCATGCGCGTGAGTATAGCAGTCATATTTCAAGTCGGCTCTCGGATTTCTTGCTTTTACAGTTGGATTTCACTTCAGCACAGTCTTGAAAACATCATCAGACTTCAGGATAACAACAACAGTTATTATTGGAGCAAACAGCGGTAAGTTGTGATATAATTTACAGTGTAAAGTGAATGCTGAGTCACCTCTTCATATCAGCTGATTGCCAATAGCCCGGCAAGGCTGGTCTTGCTTAACTTTTTTTAAGTTATTGTTTTTTTCCCACATCTGGTTATTATTTAATTACTTTCTATACATGAAATGCGATATTATCATCAAGTAATGTCCTCCAAAGCTTCAACTAAAAGATCTAGATCTAGTGGTTCAATCCCGTCACCTACAAAACAAAGACCCCGCCGTGATACTAATAAAAGATTAAATCTACAAGCAACCCCTTCCGGTACTAATTCAGAATCTGAACCACAACCTGGCACATCGTCACAAGGGATGACTGACGAATCGCCGTTTTTCACCCCAAATCCTTTTCAGATTTTACATAATGAAAAAGAAAACATGGAATCTACTCCTATACCTAGTGAACCACGGCCTCCTCCAATATTTGTCAAAAATATTAGAAATTTCCAGTTGTTGTGTGCGCAATTGAACAAAATTACCGAATCTACTAGCTACTACTGTATGAGTAGAATCAATGATACCAAAATATCTCCTACTACTGCCGAGACATATAGAAAAATAGTGAAATACCTAACTGAAACCAAAGCAGATTTTCATACCTATCAGCTACGCCAAGAGAGAGCTTTAAGGGTTGTAATCAGAAACTTACACCCCTCGACACCAGTTGAAGCTATTAAAGAAGAACTAACGGAGATGGGCTATAAAGTGCGGCAAGTCACTAACGTCCTAAAGGATAAAATTCCTCTACCTCTCTTTTTTGTGGATTTGGAACCAGCTGAAGGAGTTGAAAAAATCTATGACCTCAATAGATTGTACTATTCCAGTGTAAGAGTTGAAAAACCTTACACAAAGAGAGAGATAATTCAGTGCCATAATTGTCAAGCATATGGTCATACTAAAAGCTATTGTCATCACATACCTCGATGCGTGAAATGCGGTGAACAGCACAAGTCTGTAGAGTGTACAAAACCAAAATCAACACCAGCTGTATGTGCTCATTGCCTGAAGGACCACCCGGCCAACTATAAAGGATGCCAAATCTATAAGGAGCTGAGGACCAGGTTTCAAAAACCTCAAGTACTGGATGAAACAGCAAGACAAGTAAGAAACAGAAGAGAACCCTCAAAACTTATTGATGCCAATTTATCATTTGCCCACTTACTTGGAGGTGGGAATCAAAGTACTGAAGCCGTGGCCCTGCCGGAACTACAAAATGTACCTCAATCCATTCCACATATACCTCTTTCTCAAAATGTAACCAATCCTAAGAATACTAATCCACCACAAATCTCTCATATTCCTCCTCCTTCAAACGCCACAGACCTTACCAGTTTGATGACATCCTTTATTTCCGAAATTAAATCCCTTGTTATGCCCCTAATATCACTCCTTACGAATCTCGTAACAAATCTCATTCCTGCCTTAAAAAAACCATAAATGACCTCACCTAATTCCTTATCCATTCTCCTTTGGAATGCGAATGGTGTTAGAACTCACACTGACGAACTTACAGCCGTACTGCAGGACAAAAACATTGATGTTGCACTCATTACTGAAACTAGACTAACCACTAAACAGTACTTTAAAATACCAGGATACACGACATAGCGGACAGACCATCCAGACGGCAAAGCCCATGCCGGTACTGCTGTCATAGTCCGCCGATCCCTCACCCATCACTTACACCCAATTTCCGCCCACGATTACCTACAAGCAACTTCCATCGTTATCAAAACCTTTTCCTTTCCGCTTATCATCGCATCAGCATACTGCCCTCCTAAACATCCCATTTCCTCTGCCCAATTTGGATCCTTCCTCAACTCCTTGGGTAATCACTTCATTTTGGGTGCAGACTTAAACGCTAAGAACCAACAGTGGGGTTCTAGAACCACCAATTCTCGTGGACGGACATTGCAGTCTGCACTCAACTCCCGACGCTTTCATCTCCTACCTCCCGATTCTCCTACCTACTGGCCAACAGATCCTAACCGTAATCCTGACATCCTCGACTTCTTCATCCACAGCGGATTAGGCTCTCTGAATTTTTCCATAGCTCGCCTTGATGAACTATCCTCTGATCATAGTCCATTGATTCTAAATGTATCCATAACACCTATTCCTAAACCTATCCCACCGTCATTCATTAGGGGCCCTGTCAACTGGAACCTCTTCCGCGAAATTCTCACTAATGATATTGACCTCAGAGTGATTCTCAAAACCCCAAATGACCTTGACGACGCCGTATATTCCTTTACAACCGCTATTCAACAAGCCGCCTGGACTGCCTCCTCTCCCAAACAATCCCAAATAATTCCTTACAAAAGCCATTTACCACAACACCTGACAGACCTCATCAACAGCAAACGTCGAGCTAGAGCATTATGGCAACGCACCCGCCACCCAGAAGATCGCCGCTCCTATAATTTTTTTTGTAGAAAATTAAAGCGGGAGTTGGCGATCTTCCGTTCCCAATCCTACAATACCTACCTCTCCTCTCTCTCGACTCGTGACAATTCCCTGTGGAATGTCACGAAGAGAATCCTAAAATCCCACACCATTTCCCATCCTCTCCGGCGCTGTGATGGTTCCTGGGCTGCTTCTGACAAGCATAAGGCCGAGGAATTCGCACAGCACCTTTCCAAAGTTTTTACTCCTCATCCAGAGCTTAATCCAACCCATACTGCAGCAGTTGAAGAGTTCCTCACGTCACCAATACCACTATCCTTACCACCTAAAGCAGTTAATCCCTCTGAGGTCAGATATCTTCTTAAAAAGCTTCCTCTCCGCAAATCTCCTGGATACGATCTCCTTACTCCCCAAATCTTAAGACAACTTCCACCTAAAGCCATTACATTCCTTACATATCTCTATAACTGTATCCTACGCACTACCTATTTTCCTCTTTTATGGAAACATTCAACTATGATCCTTTTCCTAAAACCAGGCAAACCTTCTAACAACACGTCATCTTACAGACCTATCAGCCTACTTCCGATCCTCTCAAAAATTTTCGAAAAGCTCCTACTAAAACGAATCCTAGCCAAATTTCAAAATTTTCCTTCACATCAGTTCGGATTTCGTCCTCAACATTCCACGGTTCAGCAAGGACTCCGAGTTGTAGACCACATTTCCTCCGCCCTTGAGTGCAAGGAGTATTGTTCGGGTGCCTTTCTGGACATAGCTCAAGCTTTTGACCGGGTGTGGCACCCTGGACTGCTCTTTAAGCTCAAAACCCATTTACCTCAATCCTTATACCTAATCCTCCGATCCTATTTATCCAACCGCTCCTTCCGAGTTCGCTGTGGTTCCGAATTTTCCGAACAATATACTGTTGAGGCCGGTGTTCCTCAAGGCAGCGTCTTAGGACCCGTCCTCTACATCCTCTTCACCGCCGATATCCCTACCGACCACAATACCTTTCTGGCAACATTTGCTGATGACACAGCCATTTTATCATCCAATTCCGATCCTGAAGCAGCATCGCTAAATCTCCAAAAGCACCTTTCCCTTGTCGAAGACTGGTGCAATGCTTGGCGCATTAAGGTAAACGAAAGCAAATGCACTCACGTCACATTCACCCTTCGACGCAAATCCTGTCCAACGGTTAATTTCAATTCCATACCGCTTCCTTCCTCAGATACAGTCCGGTATCTCGGCTTTTTACTAGACAAAAGACTGACGTGGAACCCACATACAAGACTAAAAAGAAAAGAACTCAACCGCAGATTCGGCCAGTTATACAGACTACTAAACAGAAAATCTCATCTTACAGTTGACAACAAATTACTAATATACAAGACATTACTGAAACCTATATGGACCTACGGACTTGAACTGTGGGGGACAGCTAAACATTCTAACATTAAACGCATCCAATCCTTCCAATCCAAAGTCCTCCGAACAATAGTTAATGCTCCTTATTACGTTACCAACTGTACCCTACACCATGACCTTAATATTCCGTTTGTTTTAGACCTGGTACCATCCAAATTTTCCAAATTTCATCAGAACCTTAGTCATCATCCTAACCCTCTAGCACAATCCCTATCCAGCACCACCCATCCCTACAATCCTCCTCGAAGATTGAAACGGCAGTGGCCACGAGACCTATTGTAAACATTTAAACTGGAGTTCTGACAATGGTCAGATCCTCCACTCATGTACGGTATGTTTGTGGCTACAGCGCCCTAACTCAGCCTCCACTGGCTCAGACCAGTGATGCGGCTGAGATAGAGGTGCTGGGATCTCTTGGATTCCGCTTTTTCCTCCACAAGTGGAGGCAAAAGCACTTGCTGGGGTCCCTTTAGCAATTGGATATATTGTATATAGTTATGATTGTGTGTAAGATGTTTATTTATTTGCCAACTTTTTATTTATCTCAGTAATAGGTTTATGTTTCGATTTGTTTTGTTTTTTATTTATTATTATTATTTTATTGTATATATTTGAATTTATGTTATATTTTATGAAATTTGACCGTTATTATTATTTTCTGTATATATAGTATGAATGTGGTCTCTTATCAATATTATTATTGTTCATTTTGTAACAAATTGTAATATATCTCAATAAAAAAAAAAAAAAAAAAAAAAAAAAAAAAAAAAATCGCACGATAGAAGTTAATGGAAAATGGTGAAAAGCCAATAAAACTAACTGAATGTCATAGGTAATAATAAATTAGATTATTTAATAAAAAACATGTTTTTATTAATATTCAATGTAATTAATTCTTTGACAATTTATTTTTATTTCATTTAGAGTGCTTTGGGAAGTTTTTTGTGTTTCATGCCTTTTTATATTTCATTCAAATTTACTTGATGTATTGCTTGTTATACAGTTGTAAATTCCAATAAAAAAATATATAATTTTTATTTCTAAGGGTATTTAAAAATTCTTAAAAACTAATTAAATTGATTTTAACAACGTAGGTAAGTGAAAGTCATGTGTGTGTTGCGCGCGCCTGATTTTCATTATGTTTTAATTGTATTATTTTTATATATTTTATATGTCTTATGTTTTATAATAATATTTATTTGTTAAAAATATGTCATATTTATCTTTTTGCAGTCGCTTAAACGAAAGCGGTGCCAGAGTCAGAGATTTGTTACCAGTTTTTGACGCGGCTGGATTTGCAAAGTTTCCACCGCCTCCGACGAAAACAGTGAAGCCAAGAATGTGAAGAAACATGAGAAAGATACAAAGAAATCGAAATTTAAATTTAATACTAACAAATAATCAGTAATTTTATATATTAAAATCTATATGAAAGCTATAACGTATCCGTTGTTCACTTGATACAAGAAGGGATACAAGCTTAAATTAATCATTCGAAAAAGTTATTAAAACATTAGTTAATTTCGTACAGTACTAAAAATATTTTTACTGGTGTGCATGTTTCATTAATGTACAATATAACTGAAATATTTTCAGATTATGATGCATGCGGATTGTTCCTAAAACTTTGTTAATTTTATTAAATAAAGAATTTAATTTTGTGATCATTTGTTTTTCCTAAAAACTGAAAAAGGAGGTTGTTGGAAATTAGTTTTGAAAACTTATAACAGATAAGATAAGACACTTAACCATATAGCCTACAAATTAATTATTTTTTTATATTACTAAAATAATTAATTAGTGATATTCAATAATAAAGACTATTTGATGGATAACAAACACTCTAGTAGACCTTAGATCAAAACAAACACAACGAAAAAACTCTTTCTATCTGTTTAAAATATGTTCATGGATACACACACAAGAAAGAGATATAACATATCTATTGAATAATAAGAAAATGTTCGTCTCCCACAATTTTTTCCTGATGTTCTAGAAAAATCAAAAGTCAAAAACGATTGATCAATTGAGGATTAAACCAAAATTGATATCTTGTACATAATCTTTAGTCATAATTTGTTATGTATAGCGCTTTCATTATTATACTGAAGTCATTGAATTCCATGAATCTATTTCTTTATACATCTATTGATATTTTTATGTTTTGAATATTGACATTCCCTAACTCGATATATATATATATATATATATATTATATATATATATATATATATAATATGGCAATTTTTAATAATTCATATATAACCCCCTTTTATCCAGGTCTCTCTTTAACTGTTCAAGTACTTATTATTATTAGTTTTCCTATACACTCATTGTATTCCATTTGTATCCTATTAGTCCTAATGAAGACCTACAATGAGGGTCGAACCGTTGGTAGAAAATAAATAGTTGAAACTATTTAATTACTTCATTTACTATCATTATTAATAATCAGAACCAGGACTGATTTCTTCCTAAAATTAGAAACTAATCCATATCCAGTATCTTTGCTGATATGGATTCGATTTTGAGTTTTGATTTGGATTTAGTAAATAATTTCATTACCTATTATGGAAACCCCATATTGCCCAAATTTCCAAAAGATCGATCAGCACACTAAAACTATTTTCAGCGGTCCCGTCACCTTCGCCCACAATCCTCCCGGAAGCTCCTCTCTTATTTTCTCCCATTTCGACTAGAGTTGTGCGGTATATGGTGGCCTCTCGAGGTTGCTTGAAGGCAGATTAAAACGAGTCATGAACTGTTTTCTAAAGATTTGTCTTTGGTACCTCTAGACGGTCACATGTGTCCTACCTCTATGATGAGTCAAATTGGCTATTTCCCTCGATTCGAAGGGAATATTTCCTTGGTTCCTTTCTCTATCAAGTCATCCGCTCCCACCACCCTTCTTACATCTATAGTCTCCTGCAATGTAAATCCACAATCCATACTCAGGAAACTAGATCCCGTCATTCCGACTTCTATTCGCCTTCCCATAGAACCAAAAAATATAAATTTTCCTTCTTAGCCCGGTCCACTTCTTCTGGAATACTCTCCCATCACACATCCGCCATTTTCCTTCCCAATCTTCTTTCAACTCTCTCCTTTTTAAACACCTTCTTGCTTCCCAATCAGATGCCAACTAATTTCAGTATAACGATTGAAGAGATGTGAGAAATTTCTACACTTCATAACACAAATGATAGTAAAGTTTATTTTCATTTCTATTTTTAATTATTCTAATGTTTTTTTTGGTTTGTTAGTTCTATATTACATTTAGCTATTACTGTATTTTTTAAATTTATATTTTTCATTTCTCTCTCTTTTCATTAATTAAAATAATTGTAAATAATTATTGCAATCATTAATATTATTAGTTTTTTTATATGTGTTTTTTGGCCAGTTGTAATCATTATTTTTTGTACATATGTATTATTCTCAAGGAACTTCGTCCTAGAATAAAGTTCTTTTTTCATTCATTCATTCATTCATTATACAGTAATTGTTACAGTAAATTTATTCTTCGCTGCAGTATTTTAATTTAAATATGTTATTTAATCAAAATTTATTAACTTTTTTATAAGTTAATAGTTTAACTGTATGCGATATACTTTCCTATAAAATTCTCCCCTTAAAGTAATTATTTTTTCAATCAATATGTTAGTATTTAACGGAATTTATACATTTCGTTTATTTACTATGCAATTTAAACGCTGACAGGCAACAAATAGTTAAAACTATTTAATTACTGCATTTACTGACCGCATTCTAGATTAATTTTTCCTAAAATTAAAGAAAAAAAATACATATTTCATATCTTTGCTGACATAGATTCGATTAAGATTTTTGATTGGATTTAGTACAAAATATCATTAAAATTATTATCGTATTTTCTTCTATGTATTTTATGTTTAAAACAAAGAAGTAAGCAAAAAATTTCAACAAGTTTCTATTATTCAAAATTATATGAGGTCTTTGGGAGATAAACATTTCACCCGATGGTATAATAAGGGTGAAAACTTTATTTTATAAAGAGAAATGCAGAAGACATCGATATAAAACAAACTGGAAACGAATATATTATTAAAGAGTCCCGGTCTTCATGTCTAAAAGTTTTGATGGTATCCTAAGGAAACTTTTATAAAGAAAATAAAATTATAGAAACCGGTTCAATAATGGTGAAGTTATGAATAAACATAAAAAATAATGTCTTATTTATAACATCCTTTATGAAGTGAAATAATTTATTCGTTTAGTTAAATCCTGAATCATTTAAGTAAGTAATTAAATTTATTAACGTATGTGTTAGTTGATAGTTTAATTGTCTGCGATATAATTTCCTTTGAAATTCTCCCATAAAATTAATTATTTTTTCTATTTCATATCGTATATATATTTAAATGCGTGTGTGTGTGTAAAAAAAGTGTTTTTATTTACGAGCGCGTGCACACACACACACATATTTATTTAGTATAAAAAAAAAATTAAAAAAAGAAAAACAGAATGAACCAAATTCAGATGCACTACATGGTTTATTGACCATCTGATGATAAAATACATTTGTTTTCGAAATCGAATTTAGTAACACGTTATGCTAAATTGTCAATAATATTTTCCCTTTCTTGTACAAGGAGTTTTTTTAGGTATTTAGCATATTCATGTTTCCATTTTGAGGCATTTCTAGTAGAAACCAGAAAGTCAGTTTCATTTTTCACGTGCCATACCACGAATACAGACCATAAAAAATATATAACAATAAGCATAGAACATACCAGGTACAAAGTATGAAAAACAAAAAAGAAACAGTTAGCCAATAGTCATTATTAAGTTGACATGAAGCATTAAGATTCTAAAAATTATATAAGAATGTAAATAAACATAACTAGTAATTTTATAGATAATTGTTAAATATTTTGACAATTCCAATTTAGGACATTTTAAATTAATGTGTATAAAAAAAAAAATATGTTGACCTTAATTTTAACGTAATTAAATTTAGTTATATTAATTTTAGTCATAAAAAATGGAGACAAGACCCAAAAACGACAGTAAAAAAAAAAAAAAAAAAAAAAAAAAAAAAAATGGGAATGAATAAATAAGGTTGATGGGAGCAGAGAATTTATAATATATTTATATAATTTAGCTTTTCTTTGAACGGGAAATATAAGTTTTATGCAACCAAGCCATCAGAAAATCATTCCTGAAATATAAGTAGTGATATAGACGTATAATATACCGTTGAAAAGCGCAAGATTTTAGAAAAATTAATATGCACTAAAATAAATTGTTCAAGTTAATGTAAAGCTGTTATCAGCCCATAAACCTATGATCATATTTTATTGTTAAAGAGAGAGGTTATCCCCGTCGTATAATATTGTGCATGTTATATTCTTCCATTTAGTATGCATGGTTTTAGAACTAATATTACGTACCGAATTGTAACTAAGTTGTTAACATGATTGGTAAATGGTTATAAATCTAAATATTATAATGATGATTACAAATTTATTTTCTACTTCATGAAAAAAAGGTATTTCACACTGTGAACTAAATGGGATACCTTGAGTATTAATTTAACTTTTAAAACTTAATTTAAATAGTTTATTTGAGATATAAAATAGCTATAAACCAAATAAAATGGAAACCGTTGTTTTTTCTGTAGTTTTGGAATACATACATAGTTTTATTTTTATGGTAAAATTAAATATTCCGTTATCTGTGCTTCACATTAAAGTAGCAAACAAACAAACTTAACTAATCATGTATTTTGTTTTTCAATTCTGCCGATGATTAAATATAATATGAATAGACCTTAAAAAATAGACATATTTTTTTTTTGCTAATTGCCCTTTTTTTATTCGTATTTATTACAATTTGTCATAATAGACAATAATAATAGTGCTACAGGATCTCATTCATACAATATTTAATATAAGCTAAAACTCCCAAAGCGATTGACTCTACACCGCCCAGGCCGAAATTTTTAAACATGAATGACGTCTCATTAACATTTCAATCGAGCAAAGCAGTGGTCGCCGCACAGTTGAAAATATGACCGATTTAGGTGGACGAAATTCTGAAACTTATCTATATTTTACTTTTGGGGTTCCAGATTACGGAAAAATTTGAGATAAAATATAAGAAAAAAATATAACTAATAAATTTCAAGTCTCAGAATACGAGAAAAATTATAAAAACAATCTAATTATGGCTCAGAGTCGCTAAAACCTGATAATAGATGTATTTTATATCATTTTATATCACTTAGGAAATTCTTCAAATTATAGATTGTAAAACTTTTGATTCGAAAAGTTGCGTCTAAAAAAAAATTATGTATCACTCAAAACGCTAAAAATCGCAAAAATTCTTAGTAATATTTAAAGACTGAAAGGATTGACGAAACAAATCCTTGGGGTAGCTTGGGGATTACATAGTTTTTCGTTATTGAATAGGACCATACATTTACAAATTGCAAAATGAATTCTACTGGTGAGATTGCAATGTATATTCAATAACGAGTTTGGAAATACAATGTCTTACCTGTCTTAGCAATGTCCATTGTTAAATAAAAGCAAAAAGACTTTGCTCCAAATACACCTTGAACACAATAAATGACCATCGAATAAAGATAATCCCACTGCCGGTTATTTGGCACCAGTGTGAACAGGAATGATTCACTCATTTACTATTTATTTGTTAACACGGTATGGCGGGATAGTATAGTATTAAGAGTCTTGCCAACTAATAATAAAAATGTGAGGCACTGGAAAATTACCAACTTTTGACTTGACTTTTGTCCACGTAAATTGGTGATTTCGGCCACCCTGCGCTGGTCCACTAGTTTAAATATATATTGTAATTATTCATTAAACTGACTTATAATTATTTATACCAACGATATTTTTTTCACATACATAAACCGTTAATAGACTCTAAGATTAGGAAAGGAAACTATCATTGTCCTTTCCCAGCCTCTCGCTCCATGCACAATCGTCAGCCTTGAATCAATACTTCCTCACAAGGTACTGAATCCAAGACTATTAAAGGATTGAAATGTCAGAGATTTTTAAATATATATATTTAGAATCATTTCCCTTATTAATTGTACTTAGTAAGCGTTACCGCAAATGATAATAATGTCGAAATGCCTCGTTTTAAGACGCACAAGAAGGAGCCTCTGGTAGTGGGACTAAATTGAAACACCTTGCAAAGTTTGCGAGTTGCTCTTGTGGCGATGGATGCCTCGGGCCTTGAGGAAACACCTAATTATAAGAGTTTGAGGGTGGGGTACCACGGTACACAGCCTTGTACCGGGCTCGGGGCAAGCGACCTACTTTAGCCGTCTTTGGGAGTTTGCATTGGAAAATATTTTTAGAAAATTTAAATAATCATAATTAAATTTTATAAAAATGGAGACAAATTTATAACTAAAAGTACGATTTCACTCAATTTCCTGATCATTGCAGTAGTTCAAAAATGGTTTATACATATATATGTATGTGTATATATATATATATATATATATATATATATATATATATATATATATATTTAAATAATTTTTTACCGACACTGGCTTGAATACTACGGTTATAGGAGTGTCTATCAGTTCCAATGCTGTCTTCAAAAATATTTTATTTGGTTATAAAAATAATATTTGTTTTTTACAAATCCTGGAAACAATTCTATAATTAATTTACAGCTGTACTGGAATTTAACTATATGTCGGTTTAGGATCCGAGAGTCAAAAAATAAATAAATGCTACAAATTATTACACTATGGTTTATTATTTCAAAATACTAATATTAGGGTATAACTGTTTATATAGCTGTTGATAGGCTATTAAGTAATATGAAAAACGATAAATAATTCAAAGGATAATGGTATATTACCACTGCTGATTTCAAAAACCTAAATCTCTGCTATTTCTGAACCAATTTTAATAATTTTATTTCCATTTTGTAAAAATTTAATTCTTTATTAAAGAACATTTTTTTTTTTTTTAATAGGATAATATGTTTTGAAGATACGGAAAAACATATTTTTATGTATCTTCAAAAATAACTGTATTATGGCCGTAGAAATAAAATTTTCTTTTCTTTCTTTCCTTTTTTCTAACTATTCGCGGTTTTATGGTAAAAAAAAAACCACTAATAATAGGTAATTATATCAATGAATACGTTTTTAAACTGAGTTTTAAAATCAGTAAAGCGTAATTTTTTCATATTTAAGTAACAAATAATAATAGATGTAGTCACACCAAAAACGGTTATTATTAAGAAGATAAAGAAAAATTGAGAATATTTACGAGATCAAGACAACGCGATAAACAAAGAGAAAACAAGAAATTAAAATCATCATATATGGTCAAGCCACAACTTAAAAGAGATGTGATTCCCTGATACCTCGATTACTATTGATTATAGAGACAAAATGTAAAGAGTTCTGGAAGCAGGAAATTTTATTTGAATTATTAGAATGAAAATCGAAAGAAAAGAAAAGGAAATAGTAATGCAATCTAGTATAAAAGGCTTTTGGTTCATTATTTTCAATAATGAACCTTTGTAGTCGACCAAAAAAAACTAATCCTCTCAGAATATGAGGACTTACGTTTAAAGATGCGTAAAGCCGAATAGAGAATTTAAAAAAATCCGTTTGTTCTAATTATTAAATAAATAAAAACTAAACATTTTTGTTCTTTGCGCTTTTGCATAAAGAATTAAATTTTCTACAAAATGAAAAAAAACAAAAAAAACATTGAAATTAGATCAGAACTAGCAGAGATATAGGATTTTGGAATAAGCTGTAGTAATATGCCATTATCTTATGAATTATTGCTTTTTATATTATTAATTGCCTATCAACACCTATATAAAAAGTTATACCCTAATATTGTTATTTGGAAATAATAAACCAATTTGTAATAATTTTCAGCGGTTTTGGTTTATCATTTTCAATAATGAACCTTTTTAATCAACCAAAAAAAATTGCCCCTCCTCTTTCAAAATTTGAAAGCCGTTTCTCCTAATGAATAAAGTAATAAATAGTAGCTCTATTATTCCCAGAGAAATGTCCGGACGACTGTTTTTACGTATCTTGAAACGGAAGCCCTGAAATTTTGAGGGGGGGGGGGATAGATAATTTTTTTTTTTTTGGGTCGATTAAAAAGGTTCATTATTGAGAAAAAATAAATAAAAACCTCTATTATTATAATGAAAGCGGATTCGCATAAATATTATGATGGATATGAGTGTTGACTAGTTGACCCCTTGAAAGAATAAACAGAAAGGGCAGACTTTTTAGCGACCGACCCTTCAGATCATCCATATTCAACGCCTGTTTTATCTTCAGTGTTATTTGACGCCATCGGATATTCCTCGGTCCGTGTGTGCTGTCTTATTCATGCTCCTCTTCCTACTGCCTTCTAAATCTTCCGGATCAAGTCCTCTTGACTTTAAGCCCCTCGATCGTAGAGGTACTTTCCAAAGGCTAAAGGCAGACTTCGTATAACGCAGTCCTTATTCATGACTGAAGAAAAATATTTCTTTTATTTATTCACGTGGAGCTAAAGAGATGGATGATAATATTAAACATTGACTGAATTCCATTTATCCCACTCATTTCCTCTTAAAAAATTCTTTCAATTTATTATCTCGCCAAGAGACACTTCGCTGAACGGACAATATCATCTGTATATAGACAAATAAGATATAAAACTTAAGTGCAACAAACGTATAAAAAGAAATTCTAAAAAAAAAAATAAAAATCTGGTGCGGACAGCACACGACTTTCATTTACCCCCGTTTCTAAAATCAATTAAAGAATTTTCAAATACAGTTAGAGATAGAAAAAAGTGAAATCATTAAAGAATTAATTAAATTGGATTTTTTTGAAACATGTGTTTTATTGTATAAAAAATCTATTATATCTTATCCTTGGCCCGTACGAGCTATCAATCCTTCCATGACAAACTCCATTCCCACTCCAATCCTTTCTTCCTCTTCAATTCCAGACAATCCTCCGAGGCGTCTGAAAAGGAGATGGCCCCGGAACCTTCTTGTTTAGAATATTTTTAGAGTGCTTCCATTAAGAAGCTTCTCTACATGTGTCTCATGCCTTTTTATATTTCATTCAAATTTACTTGTTGTATTACTTGTTTTACAGTTGTAAATTCCAATAAATAAATATTAAAAAAATTAAATAAATATTTTTATCCAAAATAATTAGTTAGTTTTATCGGCTTTTCATCGCTCTTATTAAATTTTACAAGCTTCTGTATAAGATAATATTTTTTCTAAAATCTTTAGATTTCCAACGGTATATTATGCATATTACTGTTAATAAACAAAAAATTGGATTAAAAAAATATTTTTTCAGTTTTTTTATTTAGTTGCGTATCGAATAAGTTTAACTTATATGTTTACTTATTTTCCGTCAGTAGTAACAAGATAATATTGTTATTTTTATAGAATCTTCAAAATTAACGGTACTTTGGTAGAAGAAAATTTAAAATATCGGCATTTAAGCCCTGTCAGACTATTTTAATCAGAATGAAACCTACATGATATTAAAGCCCATTAAATGTTACATCGAAATAGCGAGTTTAATCAAAATCTAGTTTTATCAAAGTATATATAGAAGGAAAAGGTGCAATGCGGGGCGTTGGTTTGTAAAATTAAGCAGTGGAGATACGACGAGAGATACGATGAGGTTCTGTAGAAAGCTTTTCTATCTTTTAAAAGACTAAAAAAAGAATCTTAAATTTACTATTTTACCGATATACACTGAACTGAAACGATATCTATGTGTAGACAAAAAAGAAATAATGTTTAAGTGTAACTAACGTATAAAGATAAATTAAAAATAAAATAAAAAGAAATAGATTTTATTTACACCCTTTTTTTCAGATAATAGCAAACAATAAATTAACCTAAATTTATTTTGTTCTAATTAATTGGGGCAAAAGAGAAAAAAGTTAGGTCGTATAATGAAGTACAGTATAAATGCTATCAGTTTAATATTTTCATTCGAGATCCTTCGTAATTGACCAACAAAAAAAAAACTCCTTTAACCCCTTTAACGTTTAAATTTTTAAGTTTCAAGACACGTAAAACTCAAATAACGAGTAAAAAATCTGTAAAATCATTGGCATCTCTTTGTTATTAATAGGGTACTCCCTACGTTTGCTATAGCATACTTTTTGTGCTATTTTGCTAAACCCGTCAAGTTATTTCCTGCAGAAACTCGATGAGTTTAGCAAAATAGCACAAAAAATATGCTATTGCAAACGTAGTGAGTACCCCTATAGATAGATAATTAAATTTCATGCGACATAAAAATAAAAAAAAATAATTCAACTGAGTTGAGCTGGAACAGAAAAACTATGGATATCAACAAAGTTTTATCTTCCCTAACCGTTGACAATTTTGTCTTGTCTGTGACAGTTTTGGTCCCTTTCGATTCTTGCATCCTCGCTTCCTTGATTGACCAATGAAGATAGGTATGCTTTTCTCCATTTTAAAGCTAATTAAGTAAAATAACTTTTTTTTAAGATACGGGAAATTTTAAATCTAATGAGAAGAATTATAGCTGCTTTAAATATCTAAATATTCCTAAAAATATTAAAATTTATTTTTTGTGCGACTCTTACTTTCCTATTTTAAAGATTCGACTTCTTAACAATTTGGAAAATTTTCTCTTTTTTCATTTGGTACCACTTATTTTTCTGTGCGTGCACATCAAGTTGAAATATTTGAGCTTTTTCGATTACATTTTGGCTAACAGCAAAAAACTCAAAATTAGAATTTCCTTTCTAACCGTTGACAATCGGGCTATGGGTCATATGAATTTTTTGGTCTAGTATTTGCTACTACAATATGGCTAGACAATTATGAGACGCCCTGTGTAATAAATAAAATGTTTATTGGTTAGTAATATGTAATATTATTCCTATAATTAGTGTTAGGTGATACGATACATTTATTTTAAGCTAAAATAATTATTATATATTTATTTAATACAATTTAAAATAAAATGATAAGTTATGTAATATTCTGTAATAACACAGAGGAAGCGGTAATATAACTAAATGAATGAAGATTACAGCAGAAGCAGATACGATAAAAGAATGGACTCTGAACACGAAGGTGTTAATGCAGCAGGAGTAGTAAATTCTACCAAGACTGAACTTCGTGTTAATTCTGTAATATACGGAGATTAAACCTTTGAAATAAAAATATTCTTACATTAATTGTATTTGTATTTGTATTGTTGGATGAAAAAATCATCAATACAAATTAGGTGTGCGCAACACACGACTTACACTTCTTCTAATAATAATAGGCTTACCGTACCCGAAGGTTCGATGCCGATACCTCTAAAGTCTGCCTACACAGACTCGTCTAATGTTCACCGTTCAAGCCCAAGCCCCCGAGATCAGCCTTGACACAATCCTCCCATCGACGCTTCGGCCTACCTTTCGGACGCCTACCAGTCGGATCAGCGAATACCGACTTTCTCGGAATCCGTTACTCACCTAGCCCAACAACTTTACTCGCCCATTTGAGTCTCCGCGATGCTATCAGCTCAATTATATTCACAGGACACAAGTTTCGCAATTCCGAGTTGTGCAACCTTCTAAACTCCCCAGTGGCCTCATCTCTCTTCGGACCAAATGATTTACGCAGTACCTTGTTTTCGCAAACCTTAAGCCGTTGTTCATCCTTCAAAGTAAGCGGCCAAGTTTCACATCCGTAAAGAATCGTCGGAAGATTAATAGTTTTATCAATTCCAACATTTAAGTTTTTAGATAGAAGTCGCGAGCTAAGTAACTTAGCAACTGAATAATAACACTCATTTCCCACCTTTAACCGGAACTTTATTTCTTCCAGGATTTCATTTTTTCTTGTTATCATTGAACCTAAATACTTGAATTTCTCTACGTGTTCAAAAGTAGAGATACATCAATACCACCAAGATCGACACCGTTTCTGATATTAATCTAGGTTTTGAAAATAGGAATTACATTGAGTTTCTATAGAAACATTTAGTTAATATTAAATAATATAACAATAAAATTATTATCCACTACAACCACTTAGATTTATCTGATTTTCATAATTGTCCATTATCTTAAACAGATTTGTATATTTCTTCTTAAAACATCTTTTATTGAGTAATATTGCAAATGGTCTTGTTTAGGTAATTTATAAAAGTGATCACGTACAACATTCATACATTTGTATATTAGAAAAATAGTTGTTATGAATTATTTAGCTTTCCTACTGTGTATTATACATCAGGGTTATTTTTTTATTAGAGAAGTATACTATTATTTGATCGGAAAAAATATCTTTGCTCTTTACTCCTTTCGTTTGTTATAAAATTATTTTATCTAGTATATTTACCCTTTTTTTTTTATTAATGCTAAAAAGATGAAATGGTTATTTTTTTTTTGGACTCTCCAAATTCATACACAAGATACAAAAAAAAAATGAAAAATTCATTAAATTTTGTATTGGAAACATTTGGTTTAAGTTATTGTTTAATATTGCAGGGAGTTAATGGTACTAAAATACCATGATACAATTTGATCGGTCAGCGTTATATTGATTTAAAGATTTATTGCTATAAGTTTTAACATTAATTTAGGCTTTCACCTGTGTTATTTAATATAGCTTTAGAATATCTCATAGAAAAGGTGATGTGTACCGAGAAAGGCTTAAATATGGGTGACAAGATTCCGGTTTTGGGGTATGCCGATAATCTGGTACTGCTAGGTGAAGACACGGAAACCATACAACTAAATACAAGTGTGTTAATAAAAACCGGTAAAGAAATAGGACTCGAATTAAATACCGATAAAACGAAGTATATGATTAGTAGCAGAAACGGTGTCGATCTTGGTGATATTGATATATCAGGTCATACTTTTGAACACGTAGAGAAATTCAAGTATTTAGGTTCAATTATAACTAGAAAAAATGAAATCCAGGAAGAAATAAAGTCCCGGTTAAAGGTGGGAAATGCGTGTTATTATTCAGTTGCTAAGTTACTTAGTTCGCGGTTTCTATCTAAAAACTTAAATGTTGGAATTTATAAAACTATTATTCTTCCAACGGTTCTTTACGGATGTGAAACGTGGCCGCTTACTTTAAAGGATGAACAGCGGCTTAAGGTTTTCGAAAATAAGGTATTGCGTAAAATATTTGGTCCAAAGAGAGATGAGGCCACTGAGGAGTTTAGAAGGTTGCATAACGCGGAATTGCGGAACTTGCATCCTGTGAATATAATTGAGCTGATTGCATCGCGGAGACTCAAATGGGCGAGTAAAGTTGTTGGGCTCGATGACGAGCGGATTCCGAGAAAGTTGGTATTTGCTGATCCGACTGGTAGGCGTCCAAAAGGTAGGCCGAAGCGGAGATGGGAGGATTGCGTTAAGGCTGATCTCGGGAGCTTGGGTTCGAATGGTGAGCATTGGACGAGTCTGTGTAGGCGGAATTTGGTGGTATCGGCATCGAACCTTCGGGTTCGCTAAGCCTATTATTATTATTATTATTAAATCCTAAAATATGCCTCATATTTTATAAATTGGATTTTCTTTGTTCCGTTAGATTGAAAAAAAAATATTCACAGGACGAGTATCGAAAATATATTATTTTTTAAGTTCAATATGTTGATTTTTTGCCTTTTAACAACAATTCCTTATTAATTCTGTATACGTCGTAAATTCCTGAGTAAGGCAATTATAAACGCAGAAAACTCAATGGAGTGAATATTAGACCATTCCTGTCGATTCGAATGTTCCTACATATACAGTCAGTGTCAAAAGTATTTGCCATCATTCCGTAATTTACCAGCTTTTAACTTATTTTTTTTGTTTATTAAGGAGTGGTTAACCAATTTATAATGTTAGAAGGAAGGTATACAAAACCAAAAATTAGGACAATAATAATTTTATTTTGAACTTTTTTAAACGTTTATTTACGAAAAAATTAAAAATAGTGTATGTCAAAAGTAATCGGAATTACATGGTTTCCTAATTATATTAATGTAGTGATCATAAATAAAGATCCATTTGGCAAAACTTTCTGTATAATTATATATTATTATAAACAATTGCTACATCAATGATCTCCCCAATTCAATAGTCCACTGCTCCCACTACCTCTATGCCGACACCTAGCCAATAACCATAGAAAATGTCAAAAGTATTCGGAATTCCTATTGTTTTTATTTAATAAGTATATTTCACAAGTATGAATTTATATAATCCTTTTTTACTCATAAATTTTAAAAGAGACAGAAAAATCACTGACCAGATAACCAAAAAGTTTATTGTTTTTGAAAATATCCGATTAGTAATGTAAAAATACAAGACCATTCGGTGTCAAAAGTATTCGGAAACCCTAGTATACAGTTGTTTAATGGTTTCAAATGTTTCTATACTCACTAATCTTCAACATAATTTTATGTTCTAAACTATTTTTCTTCCTTATTTAACTGTTACCGAACCTTGTATAGAAATGTTTTTAAAATAAGGCGTTAAAGTAAAAACTCAACGATCGAACAGCGGTATCGAATAATCGTTTATACGGAGAAATAGTTAAAATAGTTAGTTTTGTTTTTGTAATTTTTTAATACTTAGTTTTTTTGATTATTTTAAAGTTGGAAATAAACTTATTTTATCTTGGCACAGAGTGTCAGGAATTCGTTCCTGACCCTGTCAGTCATTGGTGTGTGCATGTATGTAATAGGGTGAAAAACATGAATCGCAGAAAAATGCATTAATTTATCAGTTTGATATAATTCAGATATAATAGCAGGAGAGAGAGAATTTATGTGGGCCTAATAGAAATATTTTGAATGGAAGGATCGGTCAATAAATATGGAAGAATTTTTTTGAAAAATCACTAACTTTTCCTCAAAGTGGCAGTAATTGGTGCAGTTACACTACGTCATCGAGTGACAACCAGTGCAATAAATTAGATCTTGAACTATATGATTTTTTTCCCTCTGTAAATTAGTTACCGATCTAGAAATTTAAAATGAAACTATGGAAGCCGCAGGGACTATAAGTGAAGTGTAGAATAGAGAGAGAGATTGTGAAAGGTTAAAGGGCGGAGCAACGCTGAGCTGGCCCTTTTCTCAAGGACCCAGCCCTTCTCAGTCATCGTCTCCCAGTATCGGCTAAGGGAGAACAAAATAATTTCCATGACACATACCATCGAAAAAAATAAAATAATGCATAAACAATATATGCATTTATATAACACCAGTGGACGGACCCACCTATGCTTCGCAAGGGTGCAATTTGAATCAGGTTTAATTTATGTTTAAAAACACTCTGTCTAGTCGATTTAAAGTTAATCACTTTAGGAGTTTAAGTTTATCGTAAGTGAAAAGTAAGTAAAATTTGTTTATTTTATAATATCTATTAATTACTGTATTTCGTCATCGGCAAAAATAAAAAATATAAATCAAAATCAGTTAAGTCTATTTATTTGCTATTTTAAAGCGAAGTACAGATAATGAAAAATTTAATTTTTCCATATAATGAAAACTTGATTGCTATGTATGTATACAAAAACTATAGAAATAAGAACGGATCCTATTTTGTTCGGTTATTATTAATATTTTACATTTCAAATGAATTATTTTTAAAGTTTTAATGAAATATCGAAAATAAAATTACATTTTAAAAGTTAAATAAGTTCCCATAAAAATCCAATTTAGTTTACTCTGAAAAATCCGTTTTGAATATTATTAAATTTGAAATTAATTATAACAATTTCAGTTTGTAAATTTATAACAATTTACCATTTATGTTAACAGATTGGTTACACTCCGGTACATAATATTGTTTCTAAAATCTTGCGTACTAAATGGAAGAATACAAATTTCTCGATCCTGTATATCTATCTAGCATAACCTCACTTTTAACCAATAACATATATTACTAAGTTTATGGGCTAAATATTACCTCATACTATTTATTTTATTGCAATATAACTGCTATAAAATTTTGCTATTTCCATTTGCAGTATTTTTTACGTCTATATTAATATTCATATTACACGAATAATTTTTTGATGACTTGATCACAGAAACTTTATTTTTCCGTTTAAAAAAAAAAGATAAATTGCAATGTATTTTACTTAAAAATTAATGAACTTCTTCCATCGCTTTAGGAAGCCTAATTATACCTTCTATCCAAAATTGTTAAGGCTTACGTCCATAATATTCCACAAGGAAAAACGTTTGGGACACACTAAGATTTAAACCTACTTTTATTAGTTGTAAATAAAGAAGAAGAGTTGAATATTATCCTCTTTTCCTTTGCTGATCGCATCACGCGCTAGCGGCTTGACCGATTTCGCTAATTATTTTTTTGCTATGTTTATAACAGACACGGAAAGGGTCTTATGAAAGAAAATAAGAGAAAAGTTACATCATTAGGGCAGGGCATCGTCTGTCGGGTCAACTATTTATCAATAATAATTACTTATAAAACTGGTATATGCAATAAATATCAAGGCAATTATGTACGTGAAAATCTTTATAGAGACGGACAGACAAATGACAGGCCGATAATTTAATTTGGATGCCCTTATATAAAATAAATTGGTTAGATTTAAAAAGTATAAGAAAATTATTACAATTATCCAGAGGCAAAATGGGGGTATTTTTTTACTCTTACTAATAAAGAACATACGATCCTAATAAAGATAATGAAAAAATTTAGATATCTTCCTTTGATCAAAAATTATACTATTTGGTCGTTGACTAGGGATCTTTTTAGTTATCTGACATCGCACAGGCTCGGGACCACCTTTTTACGTCTCCCTCCTCCCCCCATCCTTCCCCGAATAACTAAGGATTTTTTATTCCCATTAAAAAATCCGAGCACCACCTGCGGGTTTGAAAACGTGACCTTTGGCATTGAAGGCTGTTATGCAAGACACCCTGCTATATGTGATTTTTTCTTGGTATACGCATCCAAAAAAACGGGTCAAATAATGTTCACTGGAATTTACAACTGTATTTGATAATACAATGCTAAATTTGACAAATGAAAAAATCTAGTGGGCGCAAAACACGACTTTCTCTTACCACATTTTTTATAATCTATATTATAATTTAAGAATTTTTAAATTTATTTCAGAAATAAAATTAATTTTTTAAGAAATAATTACATTGGGTTTCAATAGAAACGTGTGTTTTATTAAATAAACTATTTTAGTACGATAATCAGTTAGTTTCATCAATTTATACTTTCACTATTGAATAAAATCACATTATTTAAATATTTTTCCTTGAAAAATGAAGCTCAGCAATTTGTCATAATTATTTTAAACTAACTATACTTTAATTACCTTATTCCTTGCTACAACATTTTTCACATCTCATAGCCACTGCTACTTGTCCTATATTGGCTCACTGTTTCCATTATATTTCTATTTTAAACCTTTGTACCTTTCCAGTATTCCGGTGTAATCCTTGTGCTTATTTATTTATTTTTATTTTTACCTCTATTAATTATTTGTCCTAATTATGGTTATTGGGCTATTGTTTTATTTATTTTTAAAATTTTATCTTATTTATGATGTCTGTGTAATGTGTTCCTAAGTTTTTTGTATCTGTTTTATAATTTATTGTCCTGTTATTATTTTTGGTTATGTGGATTGCTTCTAGTAGTTTTCTATTTCTATTATTTTGAGATGTGTCTAAAATTACTGCGTTTTTTAATGTATAAATTTACTGCGTTAATTTATACGTGAAAGTATAAATTGTTTTCAGTCTTGAAAATGGGGAAACGACCCCGAAACGTCGACTTGGATGAAAAAATGTTAAAGGACTAATGAAATAAAAGGATTAGATAATGAATGGAAGGTATTATGTACTTTTTTAAAAGTTCCAATCTATATTACTGTGTTTATGTTAAAAAACACAAAAATAGCATTATGATATATTATGGCTCTTTTATATTTTCGTTGGATATTGGATTCGCTTAACTTATAAATTTATGTATATATGTGTATATATGTATATATACATATATATATATATATATATATATATATATATATATATATATATATATATATATATATATATATATATATATATATATATAAACAAACACCACATCACTATTTTGCGGGACTTTGTCATTTGGACTCAGGGAAAACTCGTTTTTTTTTTTTCCAGTGAAAACTCGAATTCGAAAATTTTGACGTTCGCAATACTATCCCTTACTATATATTTCATAATTAGGTAATTGAAAGTAAAAAAAAAACAAAAAAAACATGTAGAGAAATATCCATTATCAGTCCATATCTATCCTGACTGGGAAAAACAATTGACTGTGGATATGTCATTCAATAATCAACTGATTTTTCCTAGCAAGAAAAATTAGGTTCGCGTACGGTTCAGCGGATTGATAATTGGTTGAAATAAAAAAAACTGTCAGTAAAGAAAGGGTTTCAAAGTTAACTTTTTTTAATTCAAACGGATATAGCTGCTAAAGTTTAAGTCCTAGAAACAAATCTTATACAGCAACTAATATTCTCCATTCTTAATAAACTGATGAAAAAACTGTCGGGAAATGTTCAACCCAAGTCACACCTGTTTAAATTTATATTGGAAGATAAGATATATCAAAATAATTTATTATAATTTAACACATAACATGTAACATAATCTACTTTTGAACTGCAACCTCCAGCTCATCAAACATATGGGAGCTGTTGCCATGTGACTATATCTAAAGAACACCAGCAGAATGCGTTTTACTTTTTAGAGGTACAAGAGTTTACAAAAAAAAAACAACTTTTTTTTGTCCAACCAATATAGCTTCTAATCACCCTGTTATATATCAATAAATACTCTCCACCAAATGTTTGACATGGGTAGTGTCGTTAAAATATTTAAAAACTCCTACAGAGATAGAGCATGACGAAAGAGCGACAATAAAAATCTGGTGTTCACAATAAACGACTTTCACTTACCTCCCTTGGAAAATCAATTTTAAAAAATTAAAAAAACATTTAGAGATGAAAATTGTTAAAGAATTAATTAGATTGAATTTCAATCGAAACATGTGTTTTATTAAATCAGCTTTTCATCACTCTCCGTCCACTTTTACAACTTGTGTATAAGATAATATTTCTTCTAAATTTTTTTAGCTTTCAAACGGTATATTGTACATATATATTACTGTTTTTAAGTTAAAAAACAGAAGATTTGCTTTAAAAAAATATTTTTGTTCTTTTCTCCATTAGTCAATTATTTGTTCAACTTGCATAATTAGCTGTTTTTTAGCAATACTAATCATATGATATGGTTAATTTTATGAAATCTACATCATTAAAAGTACTTTAGAGGAAGAAAATAAAAAATATAAGCCCCATCAAATTTTACATCGATATAGCGAGCTAAATCAAAATCCTTAGAGCCGTTTTTTTTTTTAAAAAGGTGCAAAATGCATGGGATAAAGTAGGGCTTCCGGTCAGCTGATTTTAGTGAGAACATTGCTGTAACATCTCGGACGTATACCTGTCTAAAATATGGAATTTCAGTTTCATACTTTTAGTTTTTGCGCTAGACCTACTCGAACTCTAGAGACCCTAAAACGTGAATTTCCGTTGAAAACTGGTATTCGAAAACTTTCATGATTGTAATACTTTTCCAAACTTTATATCCCATATATAAGTAAATGAAAGCAAAAAAAAAGGTAAACGTGTTTTGTTGTTTTTGTTTTTTTTTTCTTAGAAATAATATAACTACTAGACAGTCCTAGCGATAAATGTTATATACAGAAATAACTTCAATTTTCAATGCGAGCGACACCAACACAACTTTTTTGACACACAGCGTGTCCATAAATCCTTAACGCTTAATAAATGAAACAAAACGCGACTTTTTCTATTCAACCAATACCCCTCCTAAACGATAGGCCCTAATGTAATATTTCCGATCCGAACCACACCAACAAACAAGAGACAGAGCTTGTCAAAGGAGGGTGAAAAAAACGTTACACAATGAAAGTTACAGACCCCTAGTCAAAAGACAGATCTATTTCAAAAAGGTATTGATAGATAAATCATAATTTTCTTCAAAATATATATATATAGCTATTTCAGATTTATACACCCTGTACCCTGAAATTATCATAATGCCAGGGTCAATGAAGGTAGACCCTAATTACAGTAGACAGAGGTAGAGATACTTTTTAAAAAGTACAAAGGGACGAGACCCTAAGCTCTGAAGGGGACGAAGGTACAAAAGAAGAGAATAGGATTTGCCCTAGGTAGAGGCAGGGAGGAACTGTAGCTAAGGGAAAAAAGATGAGAAATGAGAGGTAGAAGTTATCTGGTAAGGGTGGGGAGGTCTTCTGCGGGCTGCAATTTCCTGACCCTCCCCCCTCCGGATTAATAGGCTGGGGGGAGAGATGAAGAGTAATGGGTCATCTTCATTATTTCTTCTTGTCTCTCTCCTCTTACATTCCTCAACCTTTTTACTTTTCATATTAGATCTCTTTATCGATTCCTTGATGATGGTTCTCTCAGCAAGTTCGTTTCCTCACCTTCTCCGTTGGAGCTTATCCAAAGGATATCCGTGGATTGATAATAAGGAGGCGACATCCTATCCTGACAATCAACGCATTTTTGTTGTGGAGCATAGAAATGTAGAAATTACTTAATGTTACAGGTAGCAACAATAACTAGCGTGTTTGAACCTGAACATTTTTTTTTTTTTTGTCTTAGTAATTTGTTTGGCATTTAAAGTTCAATTAAAAGTATTTTCTAAGCAATTCTAACATCAAACGCCGATCCTATACTCGCCTCACTGACTCTACAAAATCACTTGATGCTACTACAAAATTGGTACAATCTTTGGAAAATTCGTTTAAATCACGACAAATCAAAACACGTAACGTTCATCCTACGACAAAACACTTGCCCACCAAGTTTTATCGACAACAACTAAATTACTCAGAACAACTTTGTACAATACCTAGGACTGACACTCGATCGAAGGATGACTTGGGGCCCACGTGTCAAGATGAAAAGACAAAATTATTATAGTTAAACATTAGACAGAAACTGAATACTACACATACCATCTTGAGCCAATATGGACTTACGCTTCATAGCTTTTGGTTCAGAATAAAAGTCTCACATACAAAAACTGCTATCATTTCAATCCAAAATTTTAAGACTCATAACGACAGCTCCTTGATACGTGAACAACAGAACCACACAAGAGTTACAACAACCAACAGTTGACGAACACTCTATTCTCGTTTTCACAGTAAACTTAACGGACACGACAATAGACTGATAACAACATGTCAATAGCTGAAAAGCCATTCAGAAGAAGGCTAAAGAGAAGCAGGATAAGAGACCTCCTCTGCTTAACTAAAGCCTATGAAGGGGTGCTGCTGGACACTTTCCTTCCCCATGCCTACCATGTCTGATCTTACGTTTGTCCAACACATTTGCTGATTGTCAGACGTATTTTAAATGAAACGAGAAAAATATTTTTATTATATTATATGTAGGTATACTATTAATTATAGAGATAACTAGCTTTCTCGTGCCTTCTTAAAACACTTTCGATTAGAACATCAATTCGTCGATTGACCAACGACCGCCGTCCTAGCATAGATCGTCGGCTACCCATATTACGGAAATAACAGCATCGTTACTTAATTAATAACACCTCAATTCAAGTGTTGTAACTTTATTTAAGATATATAACACTTAGTATTGATAATGTCCAAGTACTTCTTGTAGGTAAGATATTTTTATTAAAAATACGGTATGAAAACAAGATAATTTTATTCGAAGTATTTACATTCTTTTTCTGCTCATTTTTCCTAACGTGGCACCTACTTTTTTATCCCCGAACTAAAAACTCTGAACTTTGAAGTAAAACAAAATCTGAAAAACGCACTTTTCACAAGATCATTATTTTCAAACAGGTGGTAATCTGTTGGAGACAAGTCAAGAGAATATAGTGGGTGCGTAGCCCCCGTACTTCGTAGCCCAGTTCTTTCAATTTTTGCACGGTATGTTTTGAAACATGGGGTCTTGCTGCCGCTCAGTGAGATCATGAGGTACCCATGTATCGAGCTTTTTTTCTTTCCCAATACACTTTAAATGTCTGGAAACGGAAGATGCACTTGCATTTAGTTGTGCTGAGAGTCCTTTAACTGTTTGGTAGGGGTTTACTTCTACTGTATGTTTGAGGACATCGTTGTCTATTACGGACGAAGGTCTTCCTCGGGGTATGTTTTCCAAGTCCAAGCAATCCAACGGCGAATGGTCCGTTCATTAACACTCCCTTCCCTAAACGCCTTGCAAATATTTCTAGCGGCCTCAGCTGCTGGATGGCCGAGTCTAAACTCGTACAAAAATATTACTCAGTTAACAAATAACACATTTATATAAACTTTGTATATTTATTCACAATAGAAACATCAACTCGTTGCTGATATATTATAATACAACTCTACATTGAGAACATTTTGACCGGAGTGCCCTGGCCCTAGGATTTGGGGGTACATATATGAAGGAATAGTAGAGGGGATGGAGGAAAGGCGGAAGAGATCAAATGAAGAGACATATAGATCACTTAGTACTCATAATGCCCAAGTACTTCCTGTAGGTAAGCTGTTTGAAGTAGGGGTTCAGGTATGTGCAAAGGTGTCTTGGGCTAAATTCCCCTGGGAGGTAGAGGGCGGCATCCTTTTTAATAGGAGATAATATAAATATTACTAATAACAATTACAATAATCTCTTTATAATTATAATTACAATTGTAATAACAATTACCATTGATGAGTAAATCTCATTCCATAACTCTCGAAAATCGCGTGTTTCCATGTTCATATTCGGAGGTATACTAAAAAGTGGGTAATTGATTTGGAAGCTAATGTTTATAATAGAAAGGTAGATGATTAGTAACTGTTTACTTTAAATATGTAAACATTCGGAAGAAAAGAAAGGTTTCCGCCAATATTAAGTATGTGTGGTTTAGTGGGGGCCGGGTCAGGTGCCGGAAGTCAGATGGTTGCCCAGCGGTGATTATAAACAAACCCTCAGACTTGGATGAGTTTATCTGAAAATTCTTTTCAAGTTTCCAATATTTTGAAAGACTTTTATTTTATTCACTTAAGAAAGAATTATTATTTGTGTTTATTTTTTTTCGTAATTTAAAAGGCATATATTTTAGTTTGTTAATTTGGTCATTTTATATCTTTAATCTTCCTATCTTTGTAATATATATACTCCATTTTTTTCTTCTAATCGAATTACATACGTGTTATAAGTCTGCATTTTATTTTTTTTTAAATAACGTTTATTCTAAATTCAGATTTTCTCATCTAAATTATCATTTTTTTATTACTATGCATATGTGTGCTTACGTATATGTGTGTATGTGTAAGCATATATGTGTATATATTTTTTATAATTGTAAATATTTTACTTTTTTATTTTGAATTCTTAGTATTTGTTTATTTTCTAATCAGTATAATTAATAACAATGTAGGTATCTATTTTTTTTTAAATAGAAGAATGTCATTTTATTTTTTAATATTATTTTTTCATTATTTAAGCAATTCTATTTAAAAATGGAAAATATTTTATTCTTTTCGATGGAAGATATTTTATTTATTTACTTTATATTGAAGATATATCTGTATATCTGGACCAATTCTCATTTTCATCTATTATTATATTTTATCAATGGTTATTATCATTTAAAAGAAACTATGATATTTTTGTTAATATCCAATATTTTGCTCTTCTTACTGTTTCTTCTAATTGTTTTTATTTTATGTTTTCTTTTTTTTATTATTATTTTTTGATTATTTGAGAAATTTTATTTTAAAATGGAAAATACTTTATTTTTTTGGATAGAAGATCTTTTATTTATTTACTTTATTTTGAAGATATATCTGTATATCTGGACCAAATTTCATTTTTATCTATTATTATGCTTCATCAGTGGTTATTCTCATTTAATAGAAACTGGGATATGTTTGTTAAATATCCAGTATTTTTTTTTCTCCTCACTGTTTCTTTTAATGGTTTTTATTTATTTATTTTTTCCTTTATTATATTATTTTTTATTGTTTGAGAAATTTTATTTTAAAATGGAAAATACTTTATTTTTTTTGGATAGAAGATATTGTATTTATTTACTTTATTTTGAAGATATATCTGTATATCTGGACCAAATTTCATTTCTATCTATTATTATGCTTCATCAGTGGTTATTCACATTTAATAGAAACTGGGATATGTTTGTTAAATATCCAGTATTATTTTCTTCTTAGTATTTCTTTTAATTGTTTTTATTTTATTTATATATATATGTATGTGTATGTGTGTATGTATGTGTGTGTATATGTATGTGTGTGTGTGTGTGTGTGTATATATATATATACTTTGTATTGGCTTAAAAAACATATCTGTAATTTACAGTTCCACTTTTTCTCAATGTAAAATAGAGTGCTGGATGAAAAACTATTATATCCCTACCTTCAACCCTAATCCTCTTTTCAGTCTTTCCCCCTCAACCCTTACATTATGACTAATATCCTAACTTCCTGTCACATCAACGCACAATCTCTCCTAGCCCACTATGATGAATTCCAACTATATTTCCTTGACAATTTTTATCACATAGTAGCCGTATCCGAAACATGGTTAAAACCATTTATCCCCTCCTCTCAGGTTTCCCTTCCAAATTACTCCTTTCTCAGACATGACCGATCTGATCGCAGGGGAGGTGGAGTCGGGCTGTATATTCATGATAGCCTGAAAGCCAAAATCCTATGAATATCTCCTCATAATCCCTTACCTCACATAGAATATATGTTTGTTGAAATTTCAACCATCTCCTCACCCTTGCTATACGCCATTATCTACCGACCTCCCCGTGTTCCATTTGATGACCTCTTCCAATCCTCCCTTGTCCAACTGGTCTCAGCATATAACAATATAATTATTTCTGGTGACTTCAATACTAATATGTTATCTGAGTCCAGTGACAAATCCTTCCTTACAGATCTAATATACTCCCTCAATCTTTATCTTGTTCCTTACTATCCTACCCACCACACACAACACTCAGATACCTGGTTAGACCTCCATATTTCTGATTCTCCTACAAAAATTATTTCCTCCTCACAGCACCCCGTTCCGTTTCTTTCATCACACGACCTTATCCATATCGCATATAACCTACCTGTCAAATCCTTTACACCAAAAATTATATCATATCGTAATTTGGACCTTCTTTCCCATGAATCCCTTCAACCTGATCTTGACTCCATCCACTGGGACTATCTATACTCCTACAACTCCATTGATCTTAAGGTCTCCTTTCTCACCTCAAACCTACGATCCATATTAGACACCCATGCTCCGTTAAAAACCAGAACCTTACGCCGTCCTACTGCGCCTTGGCTGACCCCAGAAATAAAGACAATGATGAAAAGAAGAGAAGCGGCAAGACGCAAATTTCGACGTACTAGTCAGCAAGATGATTATGCGTCTTTCAAGAGACTTCGAAACGAAACCCAATCCGCAGTACGACGTGCTAAATCACTCCATATCCATTCTGTCCTTTCCAAAGCTCCCGATTCTAGATCTAAATGGAAAATTCTTCGTAAATTGTCCTTCCCTGAATCCAATAACCTTAGTTCTTTCCAAATCACGCCTGACGAACTCAATAATCATTACATCTCCTCAGCTTCTAATTCCTCAATAGCGCCTGACATTACTTACCGAAGGTTTAATCCTGACAGTTTCTTTTTTTCTCATGTTTCATACGACGAGCTGCTTGCTACAATCTCAAAATCCCATACCAATGACTATGGACCTGATAATATCCCTGTAAAATTAATAAATTCCAGCCTCCCATCCCTCATACCCATACTCTATCATATATATAATTTCTCTCTACAAAATTCAATTTTTCCTTCTTCCTGGAAAACTGCCCTCGTCCGACCACTAAATAAAGTTCCAAATCCTACCTCACCGCAAGATTTCCGTCCTATTTCTCTTCTCTCCAATCTTTCAAAACCGCTCGAACGCCTTGTTCAAACCCAACTCTCAAATTTCCTAGAAGAAAACTCCCTTCTTAGTCCTCTCCAATCCGGTTTTCGATCTGGTTATTCTACCCAATCCGTTCTCCTTAAAATAACACAAGACCTCCAAACTGCCATTGATCGCAAACAAATAACAATTCTTATCCTTCTCGATTTCTCAAAGGCGTTTGACACCGTTGACCATAGCATCCTTCTTACCAAACTCCAAAATCTTCCAGTATCCAACAGTGCTTTGCGCTGGTTTCAATCCTTTCTCTCCGATCGTTCTCAGTACGTAGTAGTGCCAGACCAACCCCCATCTTCAACCTTGCCCCTTTCCTGCGGTGTCCCACAGGGGTCGTCTCTATCTCCTACCCTATTTGCTATTTATATTAATGACCTGCCTCTCCATATTAATCACGCTAAATACCACCTCTATGCAGACGATTTTCAAATTTACCTTTCCTTCCCACCTCCCGACCTATTACCAGCAACAAAAAGACTACAAGAGGACTTAGATCGAATAAGTCACTGGGCTGTAGTCAACAAACTAAAACTAAATATTGAAAAAACAAAGTCCATTGTAATAGGATCCCATCACTTCTTGAAAACTGTTCCACATATCCCAACCCTCTTCCTAAATGGTACCCTATAAAGTTTTATCCGACCGTCAGGAATCTGGGAGTAACCTTTGATCAAACCCTCTCTTTCAAGAACCATATTTCCGAAATTTCCCGCCGCACCTTTTATACCTTAAAGCGACTGAATTCCCTTCGTCACCTATTCCCGTACGAAACCCGGAAGCTCCTCGTTACCTCTCTAATATTCCCCCACTTCGACTACTGCTATGTACCGTATACGGTTGTGTTTCTGGGGATCTCGAAGTAAAAAAAAACGCCTCATTAATTGCTTTGTTCGATTTATCTTCGGGGTCCCGAGATACACCTCCGTCTCAAAATTTTATAGCGAGTTGAAGTGGCTTTATCCTTCCAATCGTCGGAAGTATTTCCTTGCATCATTCCTATACCAAGTTATTCAATCCCGGCGTTCATCATACATTTTCAACCTTTTACAATTTAAATCCTCTGTCCATTCCCGCTGTACACGCTCTAGGCCTTCAGATTTATACACAACGGCCCACCAATCTGCACATTTTGACAGATCGTTCCTTATCCGATCCTCAATCCTATGGAATTCTATTCCTCTTTCTATCCGTCACTCCAACTCTCTTCCTGTATTCAAATCCCGCTTACTCATTCATCTCATGACCATCCAGTCAGAATAAAATTGTAATTGACTCTATTTTATTCTATTTTCAACATATTTGCATATGTCTGTTTTCCGTTAGTTCTAGTCAAATTGTTTATAAATAATTAATTTCTCTAAGACTCTTAAGTCCAATTTACATGTTATGTAGATGTTATTCTAAAGGGACTTGTCCCAGAATAATAAAGAATTTATTTATTTATTTATTTATTTAAAAAACAACAGAGACCTACAAAATCCTTTATGTATTTCAGAAACTATAATTCGTCCAACTATTTTACGTAGCCGTTTTCATCAATGCTAATATGATATGTTTATTTTTTAATCATAAAAATTTAAGGTACTTTAGAAAAATACAAAAATAATATGTCAGCATTTAAGCCAATAATTTCAATCGGAACTAATCCTACATGATATTCAATTTTGCATCGATTTAATTAAAATCGTTGTAGCTGTTTTTGAAAAAAATGTAAAAAAAAAGTGCAAAATTTATGGTGTAAAGTAGCTCTTCTGTTTCATTGATTTTACCGATGTTTTCTAAAGGTACGTTAATTTTAAGGATACAAATAAAAAAATAGGTAAGTAATGATAAATTCATTTGTGTAAAAGAAGGTAATTAATGTCTGCTTGTTTAAAAATTAATAATATTGTATGTACTTTTTTTGTGTAATAAACTGAAGATTTAGAAAGGAAAAAAAAATAATAGTAAATAGTAGCACGCTAAAAAAAAAATAATAACATTGATACTGCAGTATGTCAAATATAGGGTGATCCCCAACCCACTTGGGCACTACTATTTACTTATTATAATCAAGAATATAATTCTACAAAAAAAAAAAAATATATATAATAATAATAAATATTGAAGTAATAATGCCTGACTGATTCCCAGTGTGTTTCATGGCTGTTTTGCAACTTAAAATATTTTATATTAGTCGGGAAATACAGAACAACAACAATATGAAACTTCTTATTTATATAAAATAATATTTTTTATTTATTTAACGTCCCTCTATGTTATTGTAGCTAACCATGGAATTTCGTCTTATTATATATAATAATACATTTATTCAATTATTCTTATAAATATTTAAATATATGATTAAAAGGATATAATAATGTTTAAGCCACAAATGTTATTTATTCATTTATTTTGAAACTAATTAATTTGATTTTATATCGAATAGCATATTAGCATCACAAATTCGTACTCTGGATAGACTTATTTTTTTTTTTTTTGTATTTATGACACATTTATTGAGGATGTAAAATCGACTGTTGAAAATATCGTAGGTAGAAATAATCGGGAGATAACCGTTTTTTTTAATATTTTAATTTTGCTGACGTTTCAGCTCAGACTTGTGAGTCATCAGTGCGTCTGTGAGTCATGTCAAGAATATGCTATTTTAATTTATATTAAAAAAAAACGGCCGACTCCATTATTTCTACCTACGTTGACATATTTATTATAAGAGGTATTATTTTTTGGTCGATACAAAGGTTCATTATTGAAAATAATAAACCAAAAGCCTTTTTAATCGAGTTCTTTACTATTTCCCTTTCTTTTCTTTCAATTTTCATTGAGATAATTCAAATGAAAATTCCTAAAACACTTTCTTCTTCACTACATTGACTATTTTTTTTTCTTCTAATTTTTCAAAAGTAAGAGAATTATTGAATTAAACTATTTTAAGTTATATTATATCGTTTAAATGTTTTGTTTATTTTTTTAGGTGAAAACTTCTTTAGGCGCGGTATGCGAGTTTTGGGAGGGGTAAAAGCTTCGATTTTGTGGTGACCATAGTTACGTCAACAATATGCTCTAGATTGACGCATGCGCAGCGGTCTGTTCATTTTTAAAAACTTTACTTTTAAATGTCTTCATTTTTCATTAAATTGTATATAATCATATAATAAAGTTGAAAGATCCCCTCCTTTGAGTCAAAGAAGCCTCAAACTGTTGTGATCTCGCATTAAACACGTTGGAACTTGCAACAGTACTGCCCCGTCCCGCGAAGCATAAGCAGCTACATAAAGGGCTGTTTATACGAGCCTATCATCCCTGTCTAATTGGCAAGGGAGCTTGAGAAATCGTGGTAGTGCCCTAGATAAAGGGGCGTGGCCTAGCTCATCGCTGGGTAAATTATCTTAGAGAAATTGGAACCCCGAGAAATTGCAACATCTAAACAGGCGCTTACTTTCTGGTCGGGTCTGAAAAATTGGAACAGCAGAAAGAGAAGGATTTCCATACAATTTAGTGTGGTCAGCACTTCGATTTTAGCTATAATTAATTACATAATTAGATTTTTTTAAATGATTCAAACAAAATAAATTGCATCAAATAATTAATAATAAACAATAAATTTAAATTACATCGTTGTAATTGAATATTACACACACACAAAATATATATATATATATATATATATATATATATATATATATATATATATATATATATATATGATTATAATGTTCAAAAAATATTATGTAATTTTTGTCGATTTCTTACGTTTTTAGGTAACTGTCAATATATGATTATAAAAGTGTTAAATGAAAAATATATCGTTTACAATAATAAATATTTGACACTATTCTCAGTTTTAAGTACATGATATAATATAATTTTCATGATTATTTGATTTTTTTTTTTATTAATAAAGCTTTTAATAAAAATATAAATTGGAATTTGTTTTTACTTATCTCTTTGTTATTCTTCAGTACTAATAATTTAATGATCATTTGCAATTATTTATATTTCGTTTTACACTAACCAATCAAAAAATAAACTTCAATATTAATATAACAAACTAAACCTTTTTGTTCTATTCTATGTTTATCTATATCTAGTAGCGTTCATTAATTTTCAAACAAAGCAGGATATTATATAATTATAGCTAATGCTGAGATACAGTTCTGCGAATGCGCATGAGTATACCAGTCATCATTCAAATCGTCTCTTGGATTTCTTGCTTTTTCAGTTGGAATTCACTTCAGTGCAATCTTGAAAACATCACCAGAGTTCAGGATAACAACAGCAGTAAATATTGGAGCAAAAAACAGTAAGTTTTGTAACAATTTACAGTGTAAAGTGAATGCTGGGTAGCCTCTTCACATCAGCTGATTGCCAGTAGCTCGGCTAGGCCGGGATTGCTATTTTTTTCTTTAGTTATTGTTTTATTTCCCACATCTAGTCATTATATCATTATCTTCTTCACATGAAATGCGATATTTTTACCAAGTGATGTCCTCCAAAGCATCAACTAAAAGATCTAGATCTAGTGGTTCAATCACGTCTGACATAAAACAAAAACCCCGCCGTGATACTAATAAACAATTAAATCAGCAAGCAAGCCCCTCAGGTACTAATACCGAATCTGAACCACAACCTGGCACATCGTCACAAGGTATGACTGACGAATCTCCGTTTTTCACCCCAAATCCTACATAATGAAAAAGAAAACATGGAATCTGCTCCTACACCCAGTGAACCACGGCCTCCACCGATATTTGTCAAAAATATTAAAAATTTTCAGTTGTTGTGTGCTCAATTGAATAAAATTACCGACTCCACCATCTACTACTGTATGAGTAGAATCAATGACACCAAAATATCACCGACCACCGCCGAGACGTATAGAAAAATAGTGAAATATCTAACTGATACTAAAGCGGATTTCCATACTTATCAGCTACGCCAAGAGAGATCTCTTAGAGTTGTAATCAGAAATCTACATTCTTCTATACCAGTTGAATAAGAATAACTCATGGAGATGAGTAACAAAGTGCGCCAAGTCACTAATGTCATAAAAGATAGAGTTCAACTCCTCTATTCTTCGTTAACTTAGAACCATTGTCAGGGGTAGAAAAAATTTATGATCTAAAAAGATTGTACTATACAAGTGTAAAAGTCGAAAAACCTTACACCAAGAGAGAAATTGTTCAGTGCCACAATTGTCAGGCGTATGGTCATACCAAAAGTTACTGTTATCACATACCACGCTGCGTGAAATGCGGTGAACAGCACAGGTCTGTGGATGTACAAAACCGAAGTCAACACCCGCTGTATGTGCTCATTGCCTCAAGGACCACCCGGCCAACTACAAAGGATGCCAAATCTACAAGGAACTAAGGACCAGATATCATAAACCCCTAGTACTGGATGAAACAGCAAGACAGGCAAGAACTAGAAGAGAACCCTCAAAATTAATCGACGCCAATGTATCATTTGCCCACTTACTTGGAGGTGGGAACCAATGTAGAGAAGCCGATGCCCTGTCGGAACTACAAAATGTACCTCAATATCCTCAATCCATTCCACAAATACCTCTTTCTCAAAACGTAATCAGTCCTAAAAATCCTCATCCACAACAAATCTCACATACCCCCCCTCCTTCAAACGCCACAGACCTTACGAGTTTGATGACGTCCTTCATTTCGGAAATAAAATCCCTTGTCATGCCTCTAATCACAATCCTTACGAATCTTGTATCAAATCTCATTCCTAAATTAAAAAATCCATAAATGACCTCACCTAATTCCTTATCTATTCTCCTATGGAATGCGAATGGTGTTAGAACTCACACTGACGAACTTACAGCCTTACTGCAAGACAAAAACATTGATGTTGCACTCATTACTGAAACTAGACTGACCACTGAACAGTACTTCAAAATTTCTGAATACACGACATACCGGACAGACCATCAAGACGGCAAAGCCCATGCCGGTACTGCAGTCATTGTCCACCGATCCCTCTCCCATCACTTACACCCACTTCCCGCCCACGACTTCATACAAGCAACTTCCATTGTTATCAAAACCTTTTCCTTTCCGCTTATCATTGCATCAGCATACTGCCCTCCTAAACATCCAATTTCCTCTGCCCAATTTGGATCCTTCCTCAACTCCTTGGGTAATCACTTCATTTTGGGTGCAGACTTAAACGCTAAGAATCAACAGTGGGGTTCTAGAACCACCAATTCTCGTGGACGGACGTTGCAGTCTGCACTCAACTCCCAACGCTTTCATCTCCTACCTCCCGATTCTCCTACCTACTGGCCAACAGAACCTAACCGTAATCCTGACATCCTCGACTTCTTCGTCCACAGCGGATTAGGCTCTCTGAATTTTTCCATAGCTCGCCTTGTTGAACTATCCTCTGATCATAGTCTATTGATCCTAAATGTATCCATAACACCTATTCCTAAACCTATCCCACCGTCTTTCATTAGAGGCCCTGTCAACTGGAACCTCTTCCGCGAAATCCTCACTAATGATATTGACCTCAGAGTGATTCTCAAAACCCCAAATGACCTTGACGACGCCGTATATTCCCATACAACCTCGATTCAACAAGCCGCCTGGACTGCCTCCGTTCCCAAGCACTCCCAAATAAATCCTCACAAAAACCATTTACCACAACACCTCCTAGACCTAATCCACACCAAACGCCGAGCCAGAACATTATGGCAACGCACCCGTCACCCAGCAGATCGCCACTCCTATAACTTTTATTGTAGACAATTAAAGCGGGAGTTGGCGATCTTCCGTTCCCAATCCTACAATTCCTACCTCTCCTCTCTCTCGACTCGTGACAATTCCTTGTGGAATGTCACGAAGAGAATTCTAAAATCCCCCCTGATATCCCATCCTCTCCGGCGTAGTAATAATTCCTGGGCTGCTTCTGACAAAGATAGGGCCCAGGAATTTGCACTACACCTTTCCAAGGTATTCACTCCTCATTCTGATCTCAATCCAACCCATACCGCAATAGTTGAAGAGTTCCTTACGTCACCGATACCAATTTCCTTACCACCCAAAGCAATCAATCCTTCTGAGGTCAAATATCTTCTTCAAAAGCTTCCTGTCCGTAAATCCCCTGGATACGATCTCCTTACTCCTCAAATCCTAAGACAACTTCCACCTAAAGGCATTACATTCCTTACATATATCTATAACTGTATCCTACGCACTACCTATTTCCCTCTCTTATGGAAACATTCAACTATCATCCTTTTCCTAAAACCAGGCAAACCATCCAACTGTACGTCATCCTACAGACCTATTAGCCTTCTTCCGATCCTCTCCAAAATCTTCGAAAAACTCCTATTAAAACGAATCCTAGCCGAATTTCACAATTTTCCTTCACACCAGTTTGGATTCCGTCCTCAACATTCCACGGTTCAGCAAGGACTCCGAGTTGTAGACCACATTTCCTCCGCCCTTGAGTGCAAGGAGTATGGTTCGGGTGCCTTTCTGGACATAGCTCAAGCTTTTGACCGGGTGTGGCACCCGGGACTGCTCTTTAAGCTCAAAATCCATTTACCTCAATCCTTATACCTAATCCTCCGATCCTATTTATCCAACCGCTCCTTCCGAGTTCGCTGTGGCTCCGAATTTTCCAAACATTAACTGTTGAGGCCGGTGTTCCTCAAGGCAGCGTCTTAGGACCCGTCCTCTACATCATCTTCACCGCCGATATTCCTACCGATCCCAATACCTTTCTGGCAACATTTGCTGATGACACAGCCATTTTATCATCCGATTCCGATCCTCAAGTAGCATCGCTAAATCTCCAAAGGCACCTTTCCCTTGTCGAAGACTGGTGTAAGGCTTGGCGAATTAAGGTGAACGAAAGCAAATGCACACACGTCACTTTCACCCTTCGACGTAAATCCTGTCCAACAGTTATATTCAATTCCATACCGCTTCCTTCCTCAGACACAGTCCGGTACCTTGGCTTTTTACTAGACAAAAGACTGACGTGGAACCCATACACAAGATTTAAAAGGATAGAACTCAACCGAAGATTCGGCCGGTTATACAAACTACTAAACAGGAAATCTCATCTTACGGTCGACAACAAATTACTAATATATAAGACAGTACTGAAACCTATATGGACCTACGGACTTGAACTATGGGGGACAACTAAACATTCTAACATCAAACGTATCCAATCCTTCCAATCCAAAGTCCTCCGAACAATAGTTAATGCTCCTTATTACGTTACCAACTGTACCCTACACCATGACCTTAATATTCCATTTATTTTAGACCTGGTACCATCCAAATTCTCCAAATCCATCAGAACCTTCTTCATCATCCTAATACTCTTGCTCAATCACTCTCCAGCTCCACCCATCCCTACAATCCTCCTCGAAGATTGAAACGGCAGTGGCCCCGCGACGTTTTGTAAACATTTATTCTGGAGTTCTGACACTGGTCAGATCCTCCACCCATGTACTGTATGTTTGTGGCTATTCCGCCCTAGCTCGGCCTCCACTGGCTTACACCAGTGAAGCGCTGAGTGAGAGGCGCTGGGATCTCTTGGATTCGGCTTCTCCTCCCACTTGTGGAGGGAGCAGCCGAGTCTAGGGTCCCTT
This sequence comes from Piezodorus guildinii, assembly GCA_023052935.1. Lineage (NCBI taxonomy): Eukaryota > Metazoa > Arthropoda > Insecta > Hemiptera > Pentatomidae > Piezodorus > Piezodorus guildinii. Next base: position 39,714,289 of record CM041298.1, on the reverse strand, counting down.
TACCAGATTCTATATATTGTATATAGTTAAGTTTGCTTGTATGATTTTTATTTATTTCCCAACTTGTATTTATCTCTACTACAGGTTGTTTTTTTGTTTTTTTATTAATTGTTATTTTCTTGTATATATTTGAATTTATTTATTTCCGATTTTATGTTATTTGACTTTATCATTATTTTCTGTACATATTGTAAGAATGTTTACTACATCACTATTACTACTGTTCATTATGTAACAAATTGTAATATTTCTCAATAAAAAAAACAAAAAAAAATGCTGAGATATATGTATTTTCTTACAGAATAGCATTATGAAAGATAAACAGTAGGGTTTCCTAATTCAAAAAAACTGAGGACTTCGAGATTATAAACATGGAAACAATTCATCTAGTTTAAAAAAAAAAAAAAAATATCTACCATGTTTAGCACGTATGATATTAACCGTCGTTATTTTTTATCTAGAAATATAATTTAACGAAAATTCTAATTAAAGATAAACGACATTGTTGAATAAAATCAATCATGTAAACATTAACAGTTGAGTCTGATTTTGTGAAGCCTTTTTTTCAATAATCCAAGTTCTGTTTAATCTTTCTTTTATACTCCACCCACACAACAGAACTATAAGGTAAATATTACACTTTAATACGTACAATAAATCAGATATCGTGTGACCTTTTTTGATGACTATTGATCCAGTTAAATAATGTTAAAAATAAATCGAAATTATATGGAAACGACTTAAATCAATGTGTTGAAATTAAAAATATTTTTAAAGTGAAAAATAAGAGACTGAATGATTGTTTTGTTGTTTTTCATTTAATCTCTTCCTCCCTATCTTTAGGTTGTTTTTTTTTAACAAAAAAAAGAGAAATCATTTATATAATAATAGGTTAGTAAAATAAATTTGGAGAGTAAGAGAATTGTGTGGGAATCGTTAAAGCGGAAAAACCAGCATCCCAATAAATTGGAGGTTGCATTTAGACCTCTTGATAAATTGGGCTCCCATGCCAATTTTCCAAGTCTGATCGTCTCGTCTAAACAGCTCTTTAGACAGTCCCGCCTCAATCGGAAAAACGCAGATATTCGTCCTGGCCTGAACGTGTTAAGCGATACAGAGATAAGAACAATTCTGGAATAGTGTAATCAACAAATTTCCTCATTAACGAAAAAATTAACAATAATGGTTAAAGAGAAGAGAAAATAATAATAAAAATAACGGAGAAAGAGTTCTTTAGAAACAAAAAAAACAACAAAAAAACGGCTGTATAGATATAAGAGATAAAAAACACATCCATTTTGATTTTTCATAAATGGATCAATCTTCTAATATAGAATAATTCGAATTTTAATGCCGAAATTTAAGATGAAAAGAAAAATAAGGGTCTTCAATAACAACACATGCAGTGATATCAACAACAAAGACCAAAAACAGCGATTAATTCAATACTTTCGCAGATAGACCAATCTTTTGAAATATTTATAAAGCATATTGCTAAATGTCCGAATTTTCGTGATACAAATGGCAGGTCAATAAAAAAAAATTACTATGCATATCGCCAACTTTAAAAAAAAAAAAAATCATTTCTATCGGCAGTCCCTATGACTGCCTGATTTTTTTTTTTTTTTTTTTTTTTTTTGGCGTTGGTTACAAAGGTTCGTTATTGAAAATAATAACCCAAAAATTGAAGTTAAAAATAATGTAACGTCTTTAACACAAACCTACCTATTTACAAAATCCCATTGAATATATTTGATTAATGGAACGAGCTACTAACGAATATAGGAAGGACAGAAGCCATCCTCCTAAGGCCATTATCCCGGACTTACACAAGGTATCCCTTAGCCTTTATCGAGATATATCGTCCATATAACCCCGAAACAATAGGTCAGAGAATTCCCTTTTATTACTAAGGCCCAGGGGGAGTTGTGAAAACATTTCGCGCTGTGAAGGGCCGGGCGGAATCCGTTCCAAACTTATTGACTCTGGGCCTCATATTGCCCGCCATCTTTCACCTTATTCGTCCACGCCTTCCCTCACCGACACAATAGCCGTTCTACCGTATAAACCTATTTCTTCTGTCATCGTATTCATAAACCAAAGTATTTCTACCTTCATCTCCTTAGGTATTTTAAAGGGTTATTGGTACTTGTTTTTTTGCTAGAACCTTTTGATATGCATTGAGATTACTGGGGACAGTTTGAAGGCATGGGATAAATGGTGTACAAAATAATAATTATGAGCCTTTGTCGGCCAAATCTGGGGGTGGTAGATATATACCAGTCGCTAAAAAAACGTGGTTGGAGACCATACAGGTGTATGTCCTATCTATAAGGCCACCCTATACAACGGACAGTGGTTCCAAAAGCAACGATCGTCTTATTTAAGATATATGTCATTTTATTCCTTAGTAAATTCACTTTAAATGGTACGATAGGTATTTTTAAGCTCATATTTATGTCATAAAAAAAATAAAGTTTTTTTCGATAATTTCAGAGAAATGTCTCTTTAACTGATCACTCTTATATATACTTATATATTCTGTATTTAACTTTGTTAAGAAACATTATTAGATATGTTTTTAAGAAAGTTCTTGGCTTTATATTAGAACCTGGGGATTTTCGAAGAACTGTCAAAAAATGTCGTAAAAATCAAAATTATTTTTAATAACTCAATATATACACAACATAATGAAATTCAAATTGCAAAGATGTTAGGGTTTTTAATTTTTACGGACAAAATTTCAAAACCGAAAAATTGATCTTTATGCTTTTGGTAAAATATAATGCACAGTTAGATATAGAGATTTCCTCCATGGAAAGACCAGAAAAAAATTGACATATAAAATTATTTTGTTGTCTAAATTAATTTTTCCAAATTGCAAACCATAGTGAAGTACTCTCCGAAGCAAGATATAATTATAAATGTGTTTGTGTAGGCTATTTTTGTAAATTATTTTCCTTAAATTTTATACATCAAATATACCTATTGAAATGTATAGGATTTAAATGATAAACTAGCATTTCAGATTAAATAGAATCTATAATCGATTATCGAATTAATCGGTTTGGACAAGCGAATGAGCATTCGAACTGAACTGTTTAATGATAATCGAAAGACTTTTTTTTTTGCTTCAAAGCATACTAATCATTCGATTATTTAAATCATCGATGTCCGATCATCCGATTATGACGAACATTCGATTGTGCCCACCCCTAATTCAAAGTGAATCTACTAAGGAACAAGTTTACGTTAAAATGACTGATATATCTTAAAAAGAACGACCAGGGCAGACTTTTGTCCTGAAAAGTGCGTTAGGAACCACTGAAAGTAAAATATAAAAATGTGTGAAATTTTGATGTGATATTAGTGATAGTAAATGACCATATTCTCTCACACACTTTCAACATATTATAATAAATAAACGATAACCGTAGTTATTAAAACAAAAATTGATGTTGAAACTTAGTAATAATAGGCTTAGCGAACCCGAAGGTTCGATGCCGATACCACCAAATTCCGCCTATACAGACTCGTCCAATGTTCACCATTCAGGCCCAAGCTCCCGAGATCAGCCTTAACGCAATCCTCCTATCTCCGCTTCGGCCTACCTTTCGGATGCCTACCAGTCGGATCAGCAAATACCAACTTTCTCGGAATCCGCTCGTCATCGAGCCCAAAAACTTTACTCGCCCATTTGAGTCTCCGCGATGCAATCAGCTCAATTATATTCACAGGATACAAGTTCCGCAATTCCGCGTTGTGCAACCTTCTAAACTCCGCAGTGGCCTCATCTCTCTTCGGACCAAATATTTTACGCAATACCTTATTTTCGAAAACCTTAAGCCGTTGTTCAGCCTTTAAAGTAAGTGGCCACGTTTCACATCCGTAAAGAACCGTTGGAAGAATAATAGTTATATAAATTCTAATCTTTAAGTTTTTAGATAGAAGCCGCGAACTAAGTAACTTAGCAACTGAATAATAACACGCATTTCCCACCTTTAATCGGGACTTTATTTCTTCCTGGATATCTATTTTTCTAGTTATAATTGAACTTAAATACTTGAATTTCTCTACGTGTTCAAAAGTATGTATGACCTGATATATCAATATCACCAAGATCGCCACCGTTTCTGCTACTAATCATATATTTCGTCTTATCGGTATTTAATTCGAGTCCTATTTCTTTACCGGTTGAAACTTAGGTCTGATTTTATTATATTTCTTCCAAAAACCTTTTTATTTTTCATTATCATCACATAACCAACGTTTTGAAGTATTACCCCCATCTTCAAGATCCAAAAGTTAAAACAACATCTCTAAATTCGATTAAAATCCATTATTGTGATGTAAATTATTAAAAACAAAGTGCCAATTTAAATAATTAAATAAAATCATTACACAAAATATTAAAAAAAAAGTAATAAAAAAGGTATCTCAACACAAATAACAATTTTACATAGTTCATAATAAAAAATAATAAATATTCTAAAATTACCTGTTTGTTTTTTTTTTAACTCCTTATTACACCTGTTTAAATATTAAAAGCTTCGTCAATTTTCATCATAAAAAAATAATAAAAAATTCAGCATATTATTTCATTTTTGAGGCCAATATACACACCAGATGTTACGGCGCCTTTTTTTTTATTAAAAGCGGATGAACGGAATCGCTACTTTATACTATGCATTTTGCACCGTTTCACGATTTACATAAAAATAGCTTTAACTATTTTGATTTAAATGACTATACCAATGTAAAATTTAAAGGGCATTACTCTGATATAAGTTTCATTCTGATTGAAATAGTCAGTCTAACGGGCGATTTTTGTACTTTCTCTCGCTAAAGTATCTTCAATTATGAATATTCGAAAAGATTAAGTAAGTAGAAGTCGTATGTTGCCCGCACCGGTATATATATATATATATATATATATATATATATATATATATATATATATATATATATATAATATATATATATATATATATATAAAAGGGGCCGTAACATCTAGTGTGTATATTGGCCTCAAATATGAAATAATATGCTGACTTTTTTATTATTTCTTTATAATGAAAATGGACGAAGCTTTTAATAAACAGGTGTAATAAGGAGTTAAAAAAAACAAACAGGTAATTTTAGAATATTTATTATTTTTTATTATAAACTATGTAAAATTGTTATTTGTACTGAGATACCTTTTTTATTATTTTTTTGAGTATTTTGTGTAATAATTTTATTTAATTATTTAAATTTCCACTTTGTTTTTAATAATTTACATCACAATAATGGATTTTAATCGAATTTAGAGATGTTGTTTTAACTTTTTGGATCTTGAAGATGGGGGTAATACTTCAAAACGTTGGTTATGTGATGATAATGAAAAATAAAAAGGTTTTTGGAAGAAATATATATATGCCTGCACCGGATATATATATATTATATATATATTAATGAATTAATGAATACTGTCATTAATTAATATATATAATTACTTTGATATTAATGACTCATTGTAAACTATATATTCAATCCTGACTCCTTGACAGAACTGCACAAACACCATCATACAATATAAACATGGCGGCAAGTAGAATTAAGTCCCACTGCTTGATGGAGAAATTTGCATTTAATATTCATGTAATTTACATAAGCCGTAGAAATGGTATTGTGCTTTATAATCCATAAATGTGGTTATTTTATTTTAAATATTTTTTATTTTATTTTATGATAGTAAATGTGGATAAAAAGTACTGTACATTTAAGTAGTTTATTCGTGTACTTTATAATGATTTAATTATTTTATAGGGAACGGCTTGGTAAAGTGGGTAGTGGTCTAATGGGTAGAGTGCTAGTCTACTGTGCTCCGGGTCTTGGATTCGAATCCCGGCTCAGGTGGAATATTATTTATTCTCTTTTTTTAGCCGCGAGGCGATCCTGGGGGTATGGAGACCCTCCTGGGGCACATCTAGCCTCAATCAAGTGGCTACCCAAAAATAGAAGAAAAAACCAGACGACTGAGCGTGATCTCGGCCGAATCATCTCATTCCACGGCCGTTGGCCTAGAAACAGTACGGATCTCTACAGGTACTGAGCTCAAAACTCTTAATAGGTTGTAGTGGTACAGGTATTTTTTTTTTTTTTAATTACTTTATGAAATAAAAAAATAAGTAAGAGTGGAGTTTTTTTAAAAAGTCTTCTATTTAGTTTCATTAGAAGTATTTGTTTTAGATCAAATAATATAACAATATGAAATTGTTATGTACAATAATCACATACAATAGAGTTTATGGTCTATTCGTCACCTTAATCTAACCTCGTTGTCTTCCACAACATTGTCTCAAAGATTTTTTTTTGTTTTATAAAATATTCAGCTTTCCAACGGTATAAAATACATCAATATTACTAATTCTATGTTCGGAAAAAATAATTGACGAAAAAAAAAAATGATATGCTCTCCTTTAATGGTTTATTAAATTCTCTCATCTTATACATCTATGTGTTTTTCTTTTCAAAGCTATTAAGATGATATGGTTAATTATTTTTAATCTACAAAATTAAAAGTACTTTAAGATAGGAAAATAAAAAAACTCAGCATTTGAGCCTGGTAGACTATTTTAATGTAGTAGAATCAAATGTAGATCATTAAATTTTATATCAGTATAGCGAGTTTAATCGAAATATTTAATGAAGTTTTTAAGAAGGTTAAGAAGGCAAACCCTCAAAATAAGAAATAAAGTGTCGCTCACTGTCATACAAAAAATAAATTTTTAAATATTTCTAAGAATATTCGACATTATAATTAGGTTTTAAATTTTTCGGTTCCCAAAAAAATCGTTTTTATTTACTTAGCCTACTCGTTTTTATTATTGGAAGGAAAAAGCCTTATCTTCATCAGTCATTTGTGTTCAATATGTGGCTCATAAATGTCTCGTCATTTTGTGAGAGCAGAAATTAGATCTTTAACGGAACAAAAAAGTTCATGTGACTTATAGTCCGATTGTTATTGTGTTGTTGTGACTTATAGGAAGAAATATCAAATTTTGAGAGTTCTGTTGTTTTGCATGGTTTTCAACCATTCATTAAAAAACTGAAATATATCTTCTAGTTGTGAACACACAGAAAAGCAAATGAAACAAGAGAACATTTCATTCAAGGTTAAGGAGTGAAACCCTCAAAATAAGAAAATAAGTGTCACACGTCATACAGAAAATTAAATTCGAAAAATATTCGGACATTTCAATGAGATATTAGTCTTATTGAATTGAAAAAAGTCTTCATATAATCAGTTTTAAAATGGTGGGAGAAAAAACCTAGCCTAACCAAGTATGCGAGGCAGCAAACAAAAAAAAAAAAATATATATATATATATATATATATATATATATATTTTTAAGATAAATAGATTGATAGAATTATGTATATGTCAAAAAAGTTGAACCAGCTGGCTAACCAGCAAAGCATATCGCAAAATATATAAAAATGCTTAGCATACCCCCTCCCCCAAGTGATGGGGCCGATGAGATGTCGAGCAGGTGAAACTAATTTTAAAATAAATAGAGCCATATTGGTTTAGATAAATAAATTATAATATGACTTTTTGAATAAGCGCGCCTGATATAAAATTTATAATTTGTCACGTAATGAGTGGAAACAGAAAGAAATGCTGATTAAACAGTGAAACATTATATAAGAGAAAAAAATGTAAGATAGCCAACGCTTTATTTAAGGGAAAAACACTAGTAATAAATTAAAATATATGAAAATTGAAAGAGTTGGATAAGGTATATTCATATCATAACATTTTTTTTCTGATAATTGAGGATGGCCCTGCAGAGCTAAACGTTGTGAATTATGAAAATAAATTATTGACCCATTACTGGATTGGCCAAAAAATATATCACAAATATTGCACACAAAAAAATTAGCACTATAATGAAAGTAATATATATATATATATATATATATATATTATATTATATAATATATATTATTATTATTGTATAAAAAAAATTAAGTATTTCATAATCAATTAAAATAATGTTAAAATATATTCGGCAAGGCTTGATCAAACCAGAGCATTGACAAAGCTCTAATTCCTACATTTATTGAATTCCAACTACTTCTAAAACAAATATAAATGTTTTATGATCGAAATCGATGCTCAAATAAAAATGAAAAAAGTTTATTATAGAAGGAAGTAGAATAAAACAAATTTCCATCATCAGGCATAATTTAAAATTCATAACTCACAGTTGGAAGATCCAATATGGCGTTCTATATTTCACTATCCACCTCGTTCTTTAAAACAATTTATATATCGAAAGGGAATTAAGTAATACAATAACCGACCCTTAAATAGACTTACATACTGTTATTATTAATATTTACTAGAACAGTTGATATATTTAAAACAATAATTACCACTTAGTTAAATCCCGAAAAAAAAACAACACTATAGTCTAATTACATCTGTACCTTTCTATTTAGTGTGACGGATGCTGACTTGATTATAAAGAATCCGGCATTTTCATTGCTTGATAAACTTGTCTAGAACATTCTACGCCATATTGGAAATATTCATACCTAACGATTCTCTAATATAATAGTCTCATTTTTATTTTATATGTATTTCATAATAGTGTTATATAGTTATTAATAATAAATTAACAATTTAACTTTTTAATAAACCAGATACGAATGCAAAAATTAGCTATAAAAATATGGGTGTTTTATTAATTTTACTTAATTTTTATCCAATAAAAATGGATAAATACCAACATCAAATAAAATTCAGTAAAAAAAATTATTAAATATTTTAAATAACTTTTACAACACCAGTTTGTTGTTCTTATTATAGTTTACTGTATAAAATAAAATTATTATGATAATTACTAAATAATGTTTTAAAATTTGAATTAACTTAAACAAGACACTTGATTTTTAATTTTGAACTGATTAGAAGAAAGATTATTTTTAAACATTATTAGAGACAAAAAAAAGAGATAATTTAATAACTATAAGAATAAAAGGATTATACATATTTTATCATTTATGAATTTAAAAAATTAATAAAGAATTATTTATGAAGTAGTAGGTTCTATTAGACCATAGACAGTTAAATAATTCCTTAAATTTAATAACATAAAAAATATCATTTATCACATATATATATATATATTTTTTTTTTTTAATTAACCGTAACGCGATGTCGACAATTTAAATACTTAAATCTTTCTTACAATAGATTAAAAAATATATAAGATGCTTAGCATCCGGACCCTAAGTCAGTCGTGTATGGAAGCCCTGTAATAAGATGGCCGATGAGATGTTGAGCATGTGAAACTAATTTTAGAATAAATAGAGCCATTTTGTTTTAGATAGATAAAATAATATATGACTTTTTGAAAAAAATGTTTCTGTATTAAATTTATAATTTTTCACGTAATGAGTAGAAACAGAAGAAAATGCTGATTAAACGGTAAATCATTATTGAGAATCCATGTATATAATAACCAAAGCTTTTTTAAGGGAAAAACACAATCAATAAATTAAAATATGTGGAAGATAAAAGGGTTGTAAAATGTATAATAATACCTTGAAATATATTTTTTTTTACAGATACTTGAGGTTGGCCATAAAGAGCGAAACGGTATGAAATATGAAAACAAATTAATTTATTTAAGGATTGGCCAAAACATAGATCTTACAAATGTTAAACCAAAAGAAAAAACAGGACTGAAAAAATTGTATGTATGTGTATATATATGGAAGAGATACATTAAGTATTTCTAAAGCTTTTAAAATATAATGTTTGACCAAACAAGCGCATTGAAAAAGTTATAATTCCTACATTTATTGAATTAGAACTACTTCTAAAACAAATAGAAGTGTTTAATGATCGAAATCATTACTCAACAAAGATGAAAAATTAAAAAACATTTTTTAAATTAAAACAAATTAAAATAATTTTAAAATATATTCGGCAAGGCCTGATCAAACCAGAACATTGACCAGAACATGTTAAAACCCTAAGGCGTTGATGACCTTAGGGTTTTACGCCTTAAAACCTAAACAAACAAACAAACAAACCAGAACATTGACAAAGCTCTAATTCCTACATTTATTGAATTCCAACTACTTCTAAAAAAAATATAAATGTTTTATGATCGAAATCGATGCTCAAATAAAGATGAAAAAAGTTTTTTATAGAAGGAACTAGAATAATACAAATTTTCATTATCATGCATAATTTAAAATTGATAACTCACTGTTAGAAGGTCCAATATGGCGTTATATATTTCATTATCCACCTTGTTCTTTGAAACAATTTATATTTCGAAACGGAATTAAATAATACAATCACCGACCATTAAATAGGCTTACATTCCGTTGCTGTTATTATTATTATATAAAAACGGTTGATATATTCTATATAATAATTAAAATATGTTTAAAGCCCGAAACACACAGCACAAAAGTCTAATTACATCTGTACCTTTCTATTAAGTGTGACTGATGCTGACTTGATTATAAAGAATCCTGCATTCTCATTGGCTGATTTCCTTGTCTAGAACATTCTACGCCATATTTCAAATATTCATAACAAATGATTCTGTAATATAGAAGGCTCATTTCTATTTTATATTTATTTCATAAGAGTGTTATATATTTATCAATATTAAACCAACAATTTAAATTTTTAATCTATTAGATACGAATGAAGAAGTAACGCTTAAATACAATATTGAAATTTTATTAATACTTATTACTTTTTAGTACCAGTTTTTTGTTCTTTTTATAGTTAACTAAATTAAATAAAACTGTGTGATAATTACTAAATCGTGTTTTAAAAATAGTATTAACTTAATCAAGTATTGATTTTTAATTTTAACTATTTCTTAATAAGATTATTTTAAAATATTATTAGAGGCAAAAAATCATAAATCAATTATTATAAGAATTTAGTGATTATAAATAATTTGACAATATACATATATATATATATATATATATATATATATATATATATATATTTAATAAAAAAAATAATCCAGAATTTTTTTAAATTATGTTAAAATATATTCAGCCAGGTTTGGTCAAAACCATAATATTAACAAACCTATAATTCCTTTATTTATTGAATTCCAACTACTTCTAAAACAAATATAAATGTTTTATGATTGATATAGTTGCTCAAATAAGGATGGAAAAGTTTTTTATAGAATGAACTAAATAAAAAAATTCCTATCTAAAATCCATAACTCACCGTAGGAGGATCAAACATGACGTTCTTTATTTCACCATCAACCTTGTTTTTTAAAACAATTTATTTTTCGAAACGGATTTAAATAATACAATAAACGACTGTTATTATTATTATAAGTATTTTAAGAATTAGTTGATATATTTAAAGCAATAATTAAGAACTAGTTAAAGCCCGAAGCTCACTGCACCAGAGTTTAATTACATCTATATCTTTCTATTTAGTGTGGCGGATGCTGACTTGATTATAAAGAATCCGGCACTCTCATACTATACTTGTCTAGAACATTCTACGCCATATTGCAAAGATTCATAAAAAACAATTCTCTAATATAGTAGTCTCATTTTTATTTTATATGTATTTCATAACAGTGTTATTATTGTCTGTACCACTATAATAATAATAATAAAGATGTAAAAAGTTTTTTATAGAAGGAACTAAAATAAAACAAATTTCCATTATCATGCATGATTTAAAATTGATAACTCACAGTTAGAAGGTCCAATATGGCGTTTTATATTTCATTATCCACCTTGTTCTTTAAAACAATCTATATTTCGAAACGTAATTAAATAATACAATCACCGACTATTAAATAGGCTTACATACCGTTGCTGTTATTATTATTATATAAAACGGTTGATATATTCAATATAATAATTAAAATAATGTTTAAAGCCCGAAACACACAGCACTTTAGTCTAATTACATCTGTATCTTTCTATTAAGTGTGGCGGATGCTGACTTGATTATAAAGAATCCTGCATTCTCATTGGCTGCTTTCCTTGTCTAGAACATTCTACGCTATATTTCAAATATTCATAACAAACGATTCTGTAATATAGAAGTCTCATTTCTATTTTATGTTTATTTCATAACAGTGTTAATATTTATCAATATTAAAACAACCAATTAAATTTTTAATCAATCAGATACGAATAAAAAAATTAGCTTTAAATAAAATATAGAAATTCATTAATTTTACTAAATTTATTTAATAAAAATGGATGAATAAGTACATCAAATAAGATTCACTAATTATATTAACTCTTTGAATACCACCTTTTTATTCATATTATAGTTAACTGTATAAAATAAAAATTAATTTATAAATAACCAATCTTGTTTAAAAATTAGAATAAAATGTAATCAATAAAGAATTTAATGCTTATAAATAATTTGACAATTATGAATATAATGAGGAATTATTATATACAAGCAGGTTCTATTATTACATAGATAGTTAAATAATTACTTAAATTCATTAATAGAAAATATATATAAATAATTATACAAGGCGGTAAAACAGCAAATTGATAATGACAATTTAAGTACTCAAACTAGCTTAAAATAGATGAAATATGTCAGTCGTGCATGGAAGTCTTATTACAAAACGGCCAATGAGATGTTGAGCACGGTGAAAATGGTTTTAAAATGAATAGAGCAACATTTTTTAAAATGATATATTAAAATATGCCTTTCTGAAAAAAAAATTCTTAATAAAATTTATAAGATTTATACATAGTGAGAGGTAACAAACGACCTATGTATGATAGCTAACGCTATTTATCGAAAATTAACAGCATTAACAAAATTAAATATGTTAATGTTGAAAGAGTTGTAAAATGTATATTAATATCATAATTTTTTTTTTTTTACAGATACTTACTTAAACATGGTCCCTACAGAGCGAAACGATGTGAGTTATAAAAATAAATTAATTTTTTTGGGATAGGCCAATAAATATATCTCACAAATATTAAACCAAAACAAAAATTAGGACTATAGTGAGAAAATATATTATATATATAAGAAAGAAAAAAACATTAATTATTTCAGAATTTTTTAAAATATATTAAGCAAGGTTTGATAAAACCGGAACATTGACAAAACAATACTCATCACAGGAACAACCAATATGGCGTTCTTTATTCCATTAATATTAATTAATTGTTTCAGAATCTTTTAAAATAACGTTAACATATATATTCAGCAACGTTTGACCAAATCAGCACATTGACAAAGCTATAATTCCTACATTTATTGAATCCGAACTACTTCTAAAACAAATATAAATATTTTAAGATCGAAATAGTTCCTCAAATAAAGATGGAAAAAGTTTTTTACAGAAGGAAGTAGAATAAAAGAAAATTTTCTTTATCATGCATAATTAAATATTCATAACTCACAGTTAGAAGATCCATTATGGCGTTCTTTATTTCACCATCCACTTTGTTCTTTAAAACAATATATAATTCGAAAAATAATTAAATAATACAATAACCGACTACAATACCGTTATTAATATTATTATTATTATTTTATGAAACGGTTGTTATATTCAAAATAATAATTAACACCTAGTTAAAGCCCGAAACACACAGCATCAAAGTCTAATTACATCTGTACCTTTCTATTTAGTGTGGCGGATGCTGACTGATTATAAAGAATACTGCATTCTTATTGGCTGCTGATACTTGTCTAGAACATTCTACACAATATTGGAAATATTTATACCAACCTATTCCTAATAAAGTAGTCTCATTTCTATTTTATATGTAATTCATATGAGTTTTATATTTTATCAATATTAAAACAACAATTTAAAAATTAAAACAATTAGATACGAATAAAGAATTACAGCTTAAATATAATATTGAAATTTTATTAATACTTATTACTTTTTAATACAAGTTTTATGTTCTTATTATAGCTAACTGTACAAAATAAAATTATATGATAATTACTAAATGTGTTTTTACAATAGTATTAACTTAATCAAGTATTGATTTTTAGTTTGTAACTGCTTCTTAATAAGATTATTTAAAAGCATTACTAGAGCCAAAAAACATAGTTTTATAATTATACGAATTTATTGATTATAAATAATTTTACAATATATAATATTGGAAAAACATTTAGTATTTTATAATCTTTAAAAATAATGTTAAAATATATTAAGCAAGGTTTAATCAATCCAGAACATTGACAAAGCTCTAACTCTTAAATTTATTTAATTCCAACTACTTCTAAAACAAATAGAAATATTTTATGAACGAAATCGTTGCTCAAATAAAGATGTAAAAAGTTTTTTTATAGAAGGGACTAAAATAAAACAAATTTCCATTATCATGCATAATTTAAAATTCAAAACTCACCGTAGGAAGATCCAATATGGCGTTCTATATTTCACCATCCACCTTGTTCTTTAAATAAAATTTATATTTCGAAACGGAATTAAATAATACAATAACCGAATTTTAAATAGACTTACATACCGTTATTATTATTATAACTATTTTAAGGATTAATTGATACATTTAAAGCAATAATTAACAACTAGTTAAAGCCCGAAACACACAGCACAAGAGTCTAATCACATCTGTACCTTTCTATTTAGTGTGACGGATGCTGACTTGATTATAATGAATCCTGCGTTCTCATTGGCTGCTTTAACTGCCCAGAACATTCCACGCCATATTGCAAATATTCATATCAATCGATTCTCTCATATAGAAGTCTCATTTTTATTTTATATGTATTTAATAACAGTTTTATGTATTTATCAATTTTAAAACGAAAATTTAAAATTTTATTAGATGAGATGAGAATGAAGAAATAAAGCTTTAATATTTATCAATTTTACTTTAATTTTATTCAATAAAAATGGGATGAATTCCTACATCAAATAAAATTATTATATTTTTTAAATAACTTTTTTTACTATTGTTGACTGTAAAAAATAAAACAACGATAATTACTCAATCGCGTTTAAAGATTAGAATTAATTTAATCAAGTATTATTTTATTTACTGCTTCTTTAAAAAATATATATAAACATATTAATAGAGACAAAAAAGATAATTTAATAATTGTAAGAATTTGGCGACCATAAATATTTTGACAATTATGAAAAAAAATAAATTATTTAAAAACCAGTCGATTCTATTGTCACATAGATAGTTAAATAATAAATTAAATTTAATTATTGAAAAATAAAATAAAGTTCTTACTTATCTAATGTTGCATTAATATAAATCATTTAATGTAACCTAAGGGTTATGTGAATTAATTCCTTCATTATTTTCACCACACGAGAATTTTAAACTAAATATTTAGAAAAAACTGTATTTAACTTTAAATCGTTAATTAACCTCGAATGATTAAAAAATAAAACTCAAGAATATATTGAACTTCAGAAAGAGACACAACCGAACCGAACCTTGTACAAAACAGAACTAACTGATATTAAGACAGATGGTCACATCCTAATTGAAAAGTGTAAACACTGCTGTTGGTAATTAGATTGGCAGTGTGGTTGGTATCCGTGGGGATATTTAATTAAAAAATGGTTTCATCGAAATATCTCTTCTCATATCATACAAATCAAATTATTTCTTCCTATTCCTGGAATACAGAAGTTTTTATTTAATCATTATAACTTCCTTTTCATCATTGAGAATACTATATAAGCCCTTATTGAGAAACTCACATTCAAATATTTTATTTTAATGAAATACATATATGAAATTATTATAAATAATTAAAGTTGTTAAGTAATCTAATTATAAAAAGTTATAAATTTATTCACATTTGTGAGATGTAAGCATTATAATTTTAAAATTTTCATATTTTTGTCCATCAATTTTTTTAAAATATTGTTTTATTAAATAAGAGGGAAAAAAATACAAAAAAAGTTTTGCTCTCCTTTGATTGTTTCGTAAAAATATTTTATCTTATACATTTAGCTGGTTTTTTTTTTTTTTTGTTCAATGCTTATGGCTAATTTTTTTAAACCTTAAATATTTAAGGTACTTTAGGAGAAGAAAATACGAAAATTCGTCATTAAATCCCTGTTAGACTATTTCAATAAGAGTGAAACCTACATCACACCACAGCTCATATAATTTTACATCAGTGTTGCGAGCTCAATCACAATCTTTAATATTTTAGAATCCTGAATGCTCGAGATGTTACAGAGACCTTTTCATCTAAATCGGTCGACCAGAAGGGCCACTTTATATTAAGCATTATCATTTTTCTTCGATTTTCTCAAAAAGGGTTTTAACGGATTTCATTAAACTCGCTATATCGATGTAATATTCAATAGTCTTTAATATCATGTAGGTTATATTCTGATTGAAATAGTGTGGCAGGTTTTTTTTTTTTTTTTTTTTTTTTTTTTTTTTTTTTTTTTTTTTTTTTTTTTTTTTTTTTTTTTTTTTTTTTTTATATGATGATTATAGGAGTAGAGGGAGAGTGTAATTTAGATCTGAGAGTAAAGATGGTGTGACTTTAGGAAGCGAATGATGTTAGTTATATGAGGAGAGGAATCAGAGAGAAGAAGCGACAGATTGGTGGGGAGGTTGAAAAGAATACGTGAAGCGGTATATTGTCGGCATTCTGTGAGGATGTGGAGTATTGAGAGAGGAACCTGACATGATCGACAGAGAGGCGGATGTCCATGGGCCATGAGATAACCGTGGGTCAACCGAGAGTGTCCTATACGAAGTCGCGCGAGCACAACCTCTTCGCGTCGAGACGCCCAAGGGCCAACACGGGGCCGAATAAGGCGAAGCTTGTTGTTCCCGAGGGCCGCCCACTCCCGCTGCCAGCAACCCAATATGCTCGATCGAATTGAAGTGACAAGGTCAGGCAGGCTCACACCATCCCTCGGAAACCGCATTACGTGCCGCTAAATCAGCCCGATCGTTCCCCAAGATCCCACAATGTCCTGGAACCCAGAAGAAAACAGTGTTGACCCGGGAGGAAAAGGATGCAAGTGTGGTATGAATTCTTTGGATGAGGTAGTCAGAAGAATATAATGAATTTTTAATTAATTAGATATCGACCACCAAGGTTGAAGTGTGCTGGATCCAAGATTGTCTTCTAGCCATAAATGAATTCCTTGAACCACGAGAAGTTTGTTTCGTTCATTAATTGAGGAAACTCCTCCTCATTGATGACGAGCAGTCCTGTGCCTCTCATTAATTTGGCTCTAAGGGAATCGAATGAAGTGCAGGTTGTGACCATATGTTCGGCTGTCTCCGGAACTCCGCAGGTGTCAGGGCATTGAGTTTAGTTCGAAACCCCCCATGCCCTGTGGGAACTGTGATATCCAGTAGTCCGGAAGGAGCCATTTAGCTTCGATACGGGACTTCACTGTTGGATAAAATTTCTGAAGCGAACTCCCTTTTGGAGTATCAATCTACCGTTGGCTCCATACTTCCATAGTTTCCTCCCAGATCTTCGTTTTCCATTTTGTGAGTTCTTCCACAATCCTCACATAGAGATTGCCCGGTAGACCTGCCAAGCCTTCAGTTCTGAACATACATTTGTATATATATATATATATATATATATATGTGCATACACAACAGAAGGATCTGCTTTGCTTAATCGAAACTTTGATAAAGTACTCATGATCTTGAGTGGAGAATTCAACATTGACTTTCCACAATAAACATTAAAGCCTTTTTATTGATTTTTTAAGACCACACAGGATTTAAATATATCAAATAATAGAAATTGGAGTACAAAACACGGTACTTACTATAATTGATCGTTTTTTCTAGATATATAAGTAACATTCAATCAAAAGTATTTATTTATTATTTTAGTTATCAGAAACCCATTTTATCCTTTATAGAATACGAAAATGAACAAAAATTATAACATTAATTTAATATTGTTTCTCATTAATCATACTAATCCGATCCATGATGATACTGCAGAATACATAATCTTATTTACTATGTACAAATATATATTGCGATTCGCAATAAAGTTTACACTTCTGCCGTGCGGTCTTAAACACACATTTTTTTCACAAGGCTCGATGCCGGTTAGAAATTCAGTAATAACGAAATCTAACCTTTAACAATGTTTACATTTATTTACTACTCCATTCCGTCTGATCTGAATTACTTATACGTCCTGTTTAAGTTGTTTTTATTTCTATCCCACGTTTCTCTTCGTTTTTAACTAAAATGAAGTACGCCTTCTACTTGAAAAATAAGGGTAAAAAACCGAGTCTAAGAATAAATGTGAGGGAGGGAATTTGATTAAGACAAGTCACGTAATTTGAAGACATTTTATTTCCCACGAGAAGGTACGTGTCAGACGAAGAGGTCCCTTATCAGTAGAAGCCTGTGTTATCAGAAATCACGTCTTCTTCACCGCCTATCTTTTTAATGCTTTCATTTATATCCCCTCCTTTTTCTCTTTTCTCCTTCTTCCAGGACTTTATTCAAACTTTACTCTATAATAAGCCCTTGAAAGTAATATATGCGGGGAAAGTTTTTTTCAGAAGATTTTTAATAATAATAAACAAATAAATGAAAAGTAAAATTTATTCTTGGACATTTCGTCACTAGCAAGAGATACCTTCTAGCGCCTTTTTTGGTAAATAGGTGCTCCAAGTTTTTATTTTTATTTCCAGCTTATATCGTGCAGTACAGCCTATTTTTTTGCTTATTGTGCGGGATCCATTCTGCTGTTGTTACAGGCCTATTTCTTTGGTAAATCTTACATACTCTGGACAACTGCATATTGCATGATATGCCGTTTCATCTTCCTTCTTGCAGAATCTGCAAGTAGGCGAGGCCACCAACCCCAGGTTGTGAATATGCCTGTTAGGCTGACAGTGTCCTGTGTACAGTCCTGTCACACTCCTCAGAGTTATCCTCTCCATTGAGAGTAGTGCACAACTTCTCTCTTTGCAGGGTCCTTCGTAAAACATCGTAGAGTGATGCTGCTTTTCAGTATCCCTCCAGTATGGCCTGGATCTATTGCCAGCAGCCGCCTTGATCAAACCTTTAACAAGGCTGAATCTTATTCAACCCACAGGTTCAGGTGTGGTCCACCCATCGGCTCTATCATTCCCTAAAATGCCTGAGTGACCAGGCGCCCTATGGACTCGGACCTTATTCAGCAGATAGAGTGTATTATAGTGTACTATTTTGGATCGATTCAGGTAGCTACCCAAGGCACCGATAGCAGCTTGACTATCGGTATGGATAGTTATAAACCTGTCTCTCATCCCTTCTGAAATCAGGGTTTGAGCACAGATATATATCGCCATTACTTCAGCTTGAAAGACTGAAGTATGTTTGCCTAGAGAGATGGATATCCCTTCTCTGGATTTGTCCATTCTCCATATTCCAGCCCCTGAGCCTAACGTTGTTAGGGATCCGTCTGTGTAACAGTTGTCTTCGTTGCAACGTCTGTGTGAGTCAGTCTTATTAATCCTTACGCAATAAAGTATGCCCGTATATTTCTTTACCTGAAGATAAGTATGCATGGCTAGCACCGAATCTTCATCGACCGTTCTGGACAATTTACCATGGCCCTGCTATACCAGAGAGTTAGATCTTGTTCCTAACTTAGAAAGTCTATAGGCTGTGCCATGTGCTTGAGTTTATACTGCCATGTGCAATAGTGTTAGGGTCAGTGCTCCAAGGTTACACCCTTTTTTAATGGAGACCCTTTTAATTAATCATGTTTTCTTGCTAATTGCACACATCTTTACGATAAACTAAAACTCTAAATCGGTCGGATATAGATTTTTTAAACATATATGACACCTAAATCAATTTAAGCCTGTGCTAAGCAGATGATATTATAAAATAAAAATTGTTTCTATTCTATTCCTGTATTTATATCTAATAAGTATAAAAGTAGCTAGCTACTTTAGAAGTAATACAGTATATTTTAGGCAATTAGCTTATATTTATAGCAACTAATACGATCAAAGACCTTTACAAAAACAATATAGCAATACCATAAATTTATTTATATTTTTTTTGGGGAGGGGAAATTGAATGCCTTGGACAAAAAATGAATAATAATTTGGTAATCATGAATTCGTACAGCAAACAGAATGATTTTTAATTTTTATTGTTATTATTTATTTATTTTTTTGTTTGGTAAGTTATTATATTCAAACGTAAGACGGCTAATTTTGAGAAGGTTATTATTATTTTTATTTAAATAAATAAGTTTAATAAATGAGTTACAGGCGTACATAAGACTTAAGTTTTAATTTGGTTTCTGTCTTTTTATACTTAATCTCAGAGTATTAATTCTAAAACGCTTTATATATTTTTTTTATATCTATCTTAAAAAATAACTGATTTATGGGGATGTATATAAATACAATTTTTCCCTTCTCTTTTTTTTTTAATAATTAATCGCGGTTTTTTAATAAATATTTCTAATACTAAAACAATATATTTTTTGTCTACCATCAAAAACAAATGAGTTATGGAATTTGAAAAACAGTTCAAACAGTCGCCATATTAAAACTAATCAGCAGATATCAATGCAGTGTTGGATCATCTTTGGATGCCTTATTATTATTTAGCCGAATTTCGAAAAAAAAATCGGTACATTTATTTCGGAATGAAAATACAGCGGACGGATGGATTTATTTATTTTTTATTTACGTATCTTCAAACGTAAGGCCTCAAATTTTGAGGAAGTGGAAATTTCATATATTTTTTTTAGTCGATTACAAAGGTTCGTTACCGGAAATAATAAAAAAAAAAAAACACTAAAATAAACATGTAAAATGACGTTTATAATGATGAATTACTAACCATGAATAGTCCAAAGCCTCTGATTCCATCAAACATAGATTTTCACTTTGATATTTCATATAACCCTGGGCTCCCGTGTTAAGGGTTTGAACCCCCTCTCCCACTCTAAAGCTGGGGAAATGCTTTTACCTCGAGGTCGCCATCACCTTTTCACTTCAACCTTTTAGCTAACAAGGAATTTATATTCATGTCGGGATATAACTGCCTTTTTCATTTTTCATTTTCTCTGCAACCGACAACTCCCTTTCTGAATAAAAAAAATGAAACGCCATGTGAATTATATTTTCTGAAGAGGGTGAGGAATTTCATTTGATATTACTCAGCGATACTGTATAATATTATTCTTTGTAAAAAGCGAAAATCAGTTTGTCTTCTAAAATATTTAGGATTGCCTGAGAAAGGCAATCGTCTGTAACTTACAAAAAATTTAAATTGCTCTTATGTGAAAAACGTATTGCGAATCATTGTTTCGAAAACAACAAAATTAATTCATTTTCATTTATCTATAGAAGAAATTAATACTAAAGGAAAATACAGCGATAATGCAAATTTTCGAATTCGAGTTTTCACCGGAAATATACGTTTCAAGGTTCCCTGAGTCGAATCGTTGACGTCCCGCAAATAGATCTATATTTGTATTTCTCTTACCTATACATGGTATATGCATTAAGGAAAAGCATTGTCATTGTAAAAAATCGGCAAAAATCACCGTACATACACGTTTTAGGGCCCTCACATCCATTTGACCAAGTCCCGTTAAAATGTCTGTGTGTATGAGTGGCAAGTCCAGCGCAAAAACTATGAGTCGTACGAAACTGAAAGTTTATAGTTATGACAACTGTACGCTCACGATCCTACAGCAACTTTGTCGTCAAAATCAGCTAACTAGAAGGGCCATTTATACCATGCATTTTGTACTTGTTTACGTTTTTCTAAAAAACGGCTCGCTATATTAATGTTAAATTAAATGGGCTTTAATAGCATAAAGGTTTCATTATGATTGAAATAGTCTGAAAACTACCATTAATTTTGTACATTTCAAAAGATTAACCATATCATCATAATGACATTGATGAAGGACGGCTAAATATACAAGTTGGGTGAATTCGATGACCAACTAAAAGATAAAAAAACAAAACTATTTTTTATGTAATTTTTGTTTTTTTTAATAGTAATAACAGTAATATAAAGGTATAATATACCGTTGAAAAGGCAAATATTTTAGAAAAAATATTACTCAATACACAAAGTTGTAAAAGGTAATATAAAGTGACGAATAGGGAATAAACTTCTTACTGATTAACAATTTAATATAAGGGGTACTCACTACGTTTGCTATAGCATGCTATTTGTGTTATTGTGCTAAACCCATCAATTTTATACAGGAAATAACTGTAGAAACTCGACGGGTTTAGCAAAATAACACAAATAGCATGCTATAGCAAACGTAGTAAGTACCCCTATAGTTATATTATTAAATCTAAATTACATATTTCTAACGAAAATGGATACATGTGTTATTTAAACAAACTTGAAATGTTTTTTCGAATTGAAGTTTATTTAATAGTTTTCAAAAGTCCCGTAAAAATGTGTGTGTGTGCAAGTGATAAGTCTAGTGCCAAAACGAAAAATCGTAGGAAACTGAATTAAAACAAATATACGCCCGAGATGTTACAGCAACTTTTTCACCATATTCGGCTGACCGGAAATGCTAATAATAAACGCATTACTGATTAACAATTTAATATACTTATATAATTTAATCTAAATTATATGTTTCTAACGAAGATGGATACACGTTTTGTTAGAATCAACTTGAAATGTTTTTCAAATTGAAGTATATTTAATAGTTTTGGACTGATTTTAACAGTCGAGTTATGAGTAAAAGTCGTTTGTTGCCCGCACCAGATATTTTATTATTTTATTTTTTAAGATATATATTTATGTATCTCCATATGGATTCGCATATCTGTAATGAACACAGATTTTTGCTGAAGACAGCTACGCTCACGTACCACAGGTCGATGGAATGATTTTCCGTGGGAGGAATACGGCTGAAATTAAAAGAGAGAGAGAAAAAAAAAGAAATAGATAAGTTTGAAAAGACAGGGAGGGATTCCATTTCATCAGGAAGTAAAAAGAGCTTTCCAGAGAAGAAAATCCGACGGGAGGGACGGATGATGGCTAGGTATGAATTATTAAAAGGAAAAATCCCGAGCAAGGGCGATAACAGCCTCCGTCCAGGCTTGGATTAAAACCTTCTTGGCTCAGCTTAGGGTGGATTTCTCCGGTATAAGAAGTAGGTGAGAGGATAACATCTTAAGTTCGCCAGGGGAAAGAGGTATTACCATGTTAACCACTCAATGGACAACCTCTGCTGGATTGTGTAAAAATATTGAGCGCCGAACAAACGAATTTCACTTACCTCTATTGTTAATCCATAAAATTTATGCAGAGTAGTTCGTAATTTACACGGCGCTATTTAAGGTATGTATTCACTAGCACAAAAGAAACAAATAACATACATTAACATATATCTCATAACATATGTGTGAGGGATCCTTAACACTGAAGTGAATGAATGAAAAAATGCACATGTACGAGATATATATTTATTTTACTACTAAACTAAACGATTATTATTATTCTACCACTAAACTAAACAATACTTTTTCGGTCATTGTTTAAAGAAAACACCTTGTTGAATTTGCGAATGTCTCCTTAAAAACATCTGTTTGTTACCCTTGAGTATAATTGAGGTGCTTATCTCAACGGTCTTGGGAAAAACAAAGATTTCTTTTTATCCCCTTTCCCTTTTGTCCTAAATGATAGAAATGCACATTTAAGAGTACAAACAGGCGAATAGGGAACATTTGAGACAACTTTGACAATTAAGGCAATTTAGATTCAAGAGGTTCGTCTCCTTCCAAGTTTAATATAACAAGGCCGTCTCAACGCTCCGATCCTATTATCATTTCCAACGAGAGCCTTGGATTAAACTTTTAACTGCGCACTTTAGTCTAACTTGTTTAGTTCATCGCCTCAAGTTTGCTGACATTATGGGATATTTTGCAAAAAAAAAAAAAATTAAATTTCTAAAAGAAATATGTCTCTTGTTTTAAAAGACAGCTTGATAAGGCTGGAATAATGCTCGTTGGAACTTGAGCGTTTTGTTTGGCGCCCATTTCTTTTTCAAATGGAGTAGAAAGGGCATGTTGTTTTACACGTAACCAAAATATGTTACTCGGACTGGAAGGTATTAGATCTTAGTGTAAATACAATATATGCCAAATAAATTGCAAAATATACCGATACACAGGGAGTCTTAAACATGTCTAGTCATCGTATTGTGGGCTCAAATACTAGATATCAAGTAGAACAGAAACGTTCATATGACCCATTCCGACTCAACTATTAGGGAGAAAAATCAAATTTTGCTGTTATTCATCTTTTTTATCTGAAAAATTCAAAAAAATCTACTTGTGTTCTTCTTCGATGGCGGTACAACCTGTAAAGAGTCAAGGCCTCCTTAGTCTGAGCCTCCAGTCTTATCTGTTTTGTGCTGCAACCAATTTCTAACGCATCTGCCGCCACACAATCCTTCCACAGCAACTGAGGTCGACCCACGTTTCTGGGTCCAAAAATCTTTTCCTGGAGGAGCTTTTTATGGAATTATTCATCCTTGCAATATGGTCTGGCCATCTGAGACGCCCAGACTCGGTGTTCAAAGAGACGCATAAGCTCAGAGTATTTTTTTTTTATGCTCCAAGTACCGTTCTCATAAAAAAGCCCCAGGGACCTTCTAAAGATCTTTCTTCATGTGCAGGATCAGAAAAATAAAAGTGGTAACAAATGAAAAAAGAGAAAATTTCCCTAAGGTTAAGAGTCAAACCCTCAAAATAAGAAAGCACAAAGTCATGCAGAAAATTAACATTGATATTTCTAAGATCCTCACACAAGACTGAAATGACAAGAAACTGCTCGAAGATACCGATTACTACAACGCTTACTAGACAAACGCTTAAAACTTCCAGTATATTACAAAACTCATTTACAGCACTATTATCAGACCAACCCGGACATATGGAATCGAGCTTTGGGGCTCTACGAAACCATGTAATTCCTCCCGCATCTAATCCTTACAATCCAAAATCCAGAATGCCCCTTATTTTTCACAAATTAACCCCTCCATAATGACCTAAACATCACATTTGTTTCAGACAAAAGTCCGTGATAGATACACCTCTTTTCATTCTAAACTCTCTACCCACACAAACCCACTTGTCCGTAATTTATCTTCCTCAGATATTCCTGATAACCCTCCGCAGCGGTTGAAAAGAAAGTGGCCTCGGGACCTACTGCCTTAAAATACGATAGTTAGTGACCAGCTACCACTGGATAGTTCTTTCATTTTCATGACTTTCCTTAACTCTGCATATTTACTCATTGAGTTGTAAAATACAGTTGTAAATTACAGTAAATAAAATATTTCTAAGAATATTGGAACATTTTAAGCAGCTATTTCTTTACTATCCTTAGGTTTTAAATTTCCCAGATCCTTAAATATAATATAAGGGGAGCCCGTGGCCGAGTGGCTAGCCCGCTAGTCTCTCATGCTACAGGTTCGAGTTCGAATCCCAGTCCCGGCGGGGCTTTTATAAGGATAAAGAAAAAAAATGTGGATTCACTCACAACCTCTCCTCCGGGTATGTGAGACCCGTCAGCCAAAGGGTGGCCACTCACAAAATTAGTCGTAGGGAGTGATAACCCTACACTAAAAATTGCATCATGAAACGTGAGTGTAAACTTGTATGAGTTAACACCGCGAGGCCCAGGGCCTACACGGCCTGTCGCGCCACTGGAAGAAGAAGAAATATAATATCTATTAAAATAGTGCATTATGAAAAAGAAAATACATTCATTAGCCAATCAATTATGTGAAGAAAAGCAAGAATTTTTAAAAAAAGGACCATAAAGAAAATTTGTACTTTATGTGTTACTTATAAATGTCCAGTTATATTGTTAGAGTCGATACAGACCTTAAGGAAAACAAATGGTTTATATGGTCCGATTATTACCGGTTTTAGAGAAAAATCAAAATTGAGATTTTTGTTGTTCAATGAAAACCATGGATTCTACATGTGGATATTTATTTTTAACTTCAATGTTTAATTTTCTGCAAGATTGTGCGACACTTACTTTCATATTTTGAGGGTTTGTGTTCTTAACCTTCTGGTAAATTTTTTTTTTCTTTCATTTGGAACCACTTGTTTTTCTGTTAGGGCTCATCAAGTAGATATATTTTAGTTTTTCTCATCAAAACCATGGATAACAGCAAAAACAATGAAAATTTTATTTGTCCCCTTAGCCATTGAAAATCATACTGTGGATTATATTTCGGATGGATTATTCAAGTTTCTTGTGTCTGTTTCAATGTTCATACTATAATCACTACGTTACGATATATAGATTGCCTCTAAAATTGTTCTTTAAAAATTCTTTCTTTTTTTTTCCTTTTTATGAAATTAAGTATTTAGGTTTTTTTTTTTGGTTTTTTTTTTTTAAGTATAATTCATGTTCTTATTTATTATATGTGTTTTTAAAATGTTTTGTCAGACACTTTTGTAAAATGTTTTTACTTATTATACTATTGCATATAGTAATTAATTATGAATATTTTGTCTGTTGACCAGACATATGATATATTTTAAATTTTCATTACTGTTATTCCAAGAACACATTTTTTCTATTTTTTAATTTTAAAATAAATCCAAGATTCTAGAATAAATGTAATCTTATACACAAAGCTGTATGAGGTAATGAAGTGTGAAATGATTTTTAAACGTTTAAAATTGACTCAAAGTGAGGAGTTAAATGAAAGTTGTGATATGCGTGCACTAGATTTTTTTTTGTAGACGATTTGGGTATTCCCAAGCCTTGAGCTGCTATTTGCCACACTTTTTAATATGTTTCCTCGCCTTTGAGGCAACAGGGGCCAAAGCAAATGTTTGCTCTGCCTTCGGCTGCCTGGGTCTCAGTCGGGGTATTTGCATCTCCGATCAAGTCTTCGCTATCGTTTTTCCGACATTTATAGAAAAAGTTACCCTACTGACCTATATACGAGTATGTGTGTGTGTGTGTGTGTGTGTGTGTGTGTGTGTATGTGTGGTGAGCGAGGAATTTGGTTTGTGTTATCATATATTAGAATAGAATAGAAAATTAATTTTATTCTGGGACATAGTCCCTTAAGAATAACATTGATGTTACAAATAAAGATAGCGCATCTGGAAATAATACATTATATAGATTGAATTATTTACAAAATTATTTTTTTATCTTTCCCTCAAGTTGTATTATTTTACACAATAAACAATATATACATATATCACAGGATATTTGACCTTCTATTACCCAAAGGTATTCTAAGGAATATTCCTAGGTGCGCTGCATGCACTTTTAACATTTCAAGGGCTTTGATGTCTGTATACATAAAGGAATAAAAACCCTTGAAATGTTAAAAGTGCATGCAGCTCATTTAGAAATATTTCTTAGAATACCTTCGGGTAATAAAAGGGTTTTTTTTTTTTTTTTTTGGGGGGGATTGGAAATCGGAAATAGAGGAAGGAATATGGGATCTCTTTTTCTGCATTACATGCATTATAAGAGGGGAGAGAGGATACAAAAATTTTCGGTATATGGGAGCGAATGGTTGTCACGTCTTGTGATGGGCTCACTAGTCTTTCTGAGTCAGTTAGTCAAGTTATGGTTTCTCAGTCTAGTCTAAGGGTCTGTACATAGTCTAGCCAGCGCTGTGGCCGTCCTGTCGGAGTCAGTGTGTTAAACAGTGGGTTCGTGCAGTACCGGAGACTATCAAAGAATTTCATATGTCTCCGGGAGATGAACACTGTCACGGTCGGAAGTCGAAGGTGTCGTGTATTTGGTCTGTCTTCGTCCTCTGTAGAGAAGTATGCCTCACTATTCGATTCAGCACTCCATTTTGAAACTGCTGGAGCTTTTTTGCTATGGTTGGTGGTATATTAGTTAGCATCGGTGCTCCGTATAGGAGGGCCGGTCTAATTAATAATTTATATATTAATATTTTCAGGCGGAGGGATAGATTCGGTGACGTTAGTAAATGATTTAGTCGATAGGACTTGGTCCTAGCCGAGCTAATCTTTTTGAGGCAGTGATTAGACAATTTGAGGTACGGTAATAGAAAGTTAAATATCCTGTGATATATGTACAAATATATTTATATATATTCATCGAGATAAACAAGCGATAAAACAAGATATTCAGCCATTATAATGATTGATTTATTTTGACAAATTATATACAGACAATTAACTAATATAAAAAGCAATAAATTAATAAAAGCTAAATGGCCAATCACTACTGCTAATTTCGAAACGCTATATATTTGCCATTTCTTAACCCATTTAAATGATTATTTATTTTGCAGGAAGTTAAATATTCTATCAAATAGCAGTTGTGAAAATTATTAAAAATAATGAAACATAAGCATTTATACTAAACTTCATTACTTATTTCTTTCCAGGTGTTAGGACCATCGTCGAATACAGTGGTATTTTGCTCTAAAATTCGAAAAATTGGTCTAGTAGTTTTGGAGAAAATCCGCGAATACTTTTAAACGTATAACGTATAGGAGAGGTTAATTTTTTGTACGATTACAAAGGGTTTATTATTGGAAATAATAAATCAAAAATAAAATTTTAAAAATGAAACTCAAAACACCGGTATTTATCTAACTTATAAGGTATTGTTCTGCCTAGATCAGCTAAGCGAAGAATTTTTTTTGGATTAGTTAGGAATTCAAGATCTGAATGTCATACTTATTAGCTTTCCAAAAAACTCAGAAAAGTTTTAAAAAACCTGCACCACTCTGTCCTTGTCTTCGAGATAAAAAAAATATGAATAGAAAGTAGAGAAATTAACTAATGTTAATTCTTTGCTATGCTTTTTTTATAGAAAAAATTGAAACGCGTCTTGAGAAAAAATAAATTGGTAGACTAGTTGTTGTAAGGAGGTTTGAACAATTTAAACTGACGCTATCATAACAAAAAAATATTTAAATATAATTAAATAAATAACAAACCACTAAAGTTGAGAACGATCATATTTTTAATGCAAACTAAAATAATTTCGAATCAAGGTTTCAATTTGATTATTTAAAAAAAAAAAAAAAAAAAAGTATATTTTATAAAGATTATCGACATATATAAACATTATGGGATTTAATTAAGTCATATTTTACTTAACACTGTTCTTATATTATATATTTATCTTTGAACTATATTTATAATTTTGAAACTATATTTGAAATATATTTATACAGTTTAGAGAGGGTTTTTCCAATTTTTTTTTATTTAACAAACGCTTCAAATTGTTTCTCTTTTGTTAAAGCAAGAGGCACATTTTAACTTTCAAGAGTTAATTAAAATTTCTCATGCTTTCATAAGGTTTGTTATGTTATGTTTTAATGGCTATTGATCAACTTTTCCTACTACAGGAATATTTCTGTTTCCTTGAACTTTTCCTCTTAAAATTTAATTCGTAACTAAAAAAATAATATTTGCTATAAATAAAACCATATATATATATTATATATATATAATATATATATATATATATATATATATATATATCAATCATGAAACAATAAAAAATATATATCTATCTTCTTCTTCTTCTTCTGGCACTACAGACCGAAGTGGTCCTTGGCCTGCCTCAACATAGCCTGTGCCACAGTCCTCTATCCTCCACCATACGGATGCCCGCGCGCCGCATATCCTCCAGTATCCGATTGTTCTTTGGTAGGTCTTCTTCACCTGCCTGTCCTTATGGTGTCATCCTTATGGTGTCAGATGAGCGCAGCCCATTAAATAATTCAAATATATAAAATTAAATAGTTCGATATATATATATATATATATATATATATATATAGAGAGAGAGAGAGAGAGAGAGAGAGAGATTGATTGATTTTTATTGTCTTAGGGCCAGAGGCCCTTTCTTACAGACAAAATTATAAACTTTTTACGTAAAAATGTGCCATATAAAATATAATTGAATTACTTATCTACTAATTTTACAATGTTTATGTTTATAATTAACAGAAAAATTTTTACATATTATCTTTTCCAAATTTTAGAAAAATATGAAATAATATATAGGCAATATGCTGAAGGAAGATAAAAAAAAAAAAAAAAAAAAGGAATGATGCTAATAATAAAGGATAATGAATAGGAATAATAAAGAAGAAGGAACATCAGGAAAGGGATAGGAAATGACAACTGGTTTACAGAGAGCATAAGGCTTCAAGGCGCACTCGTCGAGTCTCCGTCTAGAAATAGTCGAATGCATGCCCTGCGGAAGGAGGATGCGAACCTGATCTCCACCGGAAGCATGTTGAGCTCTCTCGCGGCCGCAGCGTGGAAAGCATATCTAAAGGTCTCGGTTCTGCATGCAGGTAATCTGCAGAGAGAGAGAGAGAGAGAGAGAGAGAGTGATTTTCTTTTTTCTTACGTCCATCATAAAAAGTAGGTTGAGTAGGTGGCAAGTCTTTTTCGAAAACTCTAAATTGTATAAAACTGAAATTTATTATTTTAGGAGTGTATATTTCTCAGATGTAACAACAACTTTTCAACGAATTCAGCCTACCAGAAGAGTCACTTTTTACTGTACATGTTTTACTCTTTTACGATTTCCTCAAAACTTTGACGATTTTCATTAAACTCGGTTTATCGGAGAAAGTTTAATAGAACTAATATTACATAGGTTCCATTCACAATAATATAATCTGACAGGGCTTAAATGCCTATATTTTTAGTTTCCTTCTTCTAAATTCAAAAAAAAGATCCATTTCGTCTTACTAGCATTGATGAAAACAGGTAAATATACAAATTGAACGAGTCCGATAATCAACTAACGGAGAAAAGAGCAAAACATGGTTGTTGTAATTTTTTTAATATTTATGTATATTATAAAGTTTAACAGCTAAAGATTTTGGAGAACCAAAAATTATTTTCTTACTAAACTGTAAAATGTAAAATGCATGGAGAAGATAAGAGCATATGCTCATGTGAATAATGTAGATAATAATTTGTATATTTAGATTATTTTATCTGAAATATTTGTGCCAACAAATCTGAATATAAGTATTTTAGTTATTTTTTTTTATTAATTTAAGTTTATTTATTAATTCTTAAAGGAGCGGCGTGTTCTAATGGATAGAGCACTGGTCTATTGTTCTCCGGGTCGTGGGTTGGAATCCCAGCTGGGGCAGAATATTATTTATTCTGTTAGTTCAGTCACGGGACGACCCTGCGGTATGGAGACCCTCCTGGGGCAGATCCAGCCTGTATAAAGTGTGTATCCAAAAAGAAATGGGGAAAAACCTGGCGGCTGAGATTGATCTATATGCACTAAGCCCAAGACCTTCTCATGAGTTGTAGTGGTACAGATTTTTTTTTTTTTTTTTTTTTTTTTTTTTTTTTTTAATAGCTCTTAAGTTGTTATTAATAACCCATATAGGAGAAACTTGTTAATTGTTGTAAATCTCTTAAGTCTATTTAAAAATTCTTAAATTGATTTAAACAACGGAGGCTAGTAAGCGTCGTGTGTTGGGCGCACAAGAGTTTTTATTAGTTTAATAATTTAACTTATGTAAATATGAAATATATAGTACAATAAAGAATTGCGATCATGAAAATTTTAGGAATTCGAGTTTTCACCGCAAATACACATTTTATAGTCCCCAGAGACTAGCATTTAAAAGCTTCGAATTTTTATTTTTTATTAAAAAAAATATTTTTAGAAAAAATTATTACGTATAAAAATAATATCAGATGTTAGGTTATATAATAAGAATTCAAAATATTAAAACCAATATTTTAAAAGTTAATATAGACTTAATAAGGATGTTCCCTGGCTGTTTACTTAATATCCTCCTAACTAACTACATCCTAATTAAATTACCGAATGTTTACATTTTGCAGTCTGTCTGTCTCCCCTCTTTTTACCTTAACATCATTTAGTTTAAAACTGGTGTTTGTGCGGTTAGGTCTACTCTCTGTTCGTTATTATGTAAATTAATTGTTACAGTTTTAATTATTGTAGCTATCAAACTCAATTTATTTATTTCAAGTTTTTTTGTAATTCTAACATTATTTAAAAGTGTTTAAGTTAATTTTAACAACGGAAGGGAGTGACATTTGTGTAGTGCGCGCACCAGATTTTTATATTTTAATTAATTAACGCAGTTAAAATGTTATGACATCTATATTTAAAAATGTACAGTATGACCAATCAAGAGTTCATCGCTTCAGGATTATGAGCTCATCATAACGAAAAGTGTACTTGGTAAGAAAATATGTCTATTTCATATTGTCTTTTTATTATTATATTTAATATCAGCAGACTTTAAACAATTTGGTCAAACATTCAAATTAGTACATTTGTTTGTTTGTTATATGTTAAAGGTGTAAAAAATATATGTAGGTCATAAACGCCCCATCCAGATAATAATTCTACTATGATCATTTTATAATTAAAATAAATTAGAAAAACAAATAAACAAAGAACAAATATGGAAACTAAGATAAAATTATATCAATAAAAAATAAAATAAATTTAAACTATAGTATTTAGATATATAAATTATTTTTGTTTGGTGGTACCGCATCGACTTCGGGTTCGCTAGCCATTATTATTATTATTATTATATATTATTTATTCTTTAAATTAAATTAATGTCCATTTTATTTGTTTGACGGTTCCTATTTTAGTCAGTTCATTACTACTTTATGTTTCATATAAACTCTCCTATAAATACCTTTATAAGTTTAATTTAATTCCTATGCGAATCCCTATTATTTTACAATGAAAAAATCTGTTTAAATAAAATCATTTAAAAGATAATATAATTAATAACTATTTTATTGATTTATAACAACTTTAATTAATTTTAGCAAGTACGATTCGGTTTGTAAAATTGTATCTAAAATATTACGCAATATATGGAAGAATATAATTTGTACGGTGATGTAAGGTGGCAACAGTGAATCTAGCTTAACCATTATCATTACAACATCAGAAATAACATCAAAACAACACACGTTACGAATAAATAACACGTTTTAGGGTCTACAGAGTCCAAATGACCAAGTCTCGCAAAAAGGTCTGGGCGTGTGTGAGTCAGTGGTAAGTCTGTTTGTGCAGAAACGAAAGTCGTACGTAACTGACATTTCATATTTAAGACAACTATCCGCCAGAGGTAATTTGTTGTAAATAACTTATAAGTTGTGCTTGACCATATAAGATTGTTTGTTATCTTTGTTCATCGCGGTGTCTTTATCTCGAAAATATTTTTGATTTTTCTATTTCTTCAATAATAACCGAGTTTTGGTGGAATTACATCCCAATTTTTTTCCCTACTCCCCCCTCCCCTGTATTTATAGGTAAAATTGAATTTTTTTTTCCCCTTTTTTATAATTATTTGCTGCTTTTTTGGTTAAAAAAACTCATAACTTTTTTTTCTCTATTTTTAAAAATAACTGAGTTATTAAATTAAATCACTTTTAATCGACCAACGTTTAAAAAATGGACCAGCTTATATCAACGATTAGCCTATATTACAACGATGTTAGGATCATCCTTGCATGCCCTAGTGTATTTCAGGCGAATTCCTATAAAATTGGTGCCGTAGTTTCGGAGAAATGCAACAGGCGGCGTTTGGCGGACGGTAGACGGCGGACAAACGGATTTTTTTGTTCGTTATTCGGATTCTAGGTATCTTGAAACGTAATACTTCAAATTTCGAAGGGGGGGGGGAGTATTTTTTTATCATTTGTCGATTACGATGGTTCATTATTTAAAATAATAAACCAAAATACTTGATTTTACGCTATTAGTGCTATTCGATAGAGAATTAAATTTCCTTTCACTATGTTATCATTTGCAACGTTTAAGTTTATAATTGACTCACCATCAGTAGATTTAGGTAAATGATAGACGAGGGAATACAAAATGCATATGTTGGTTGATATATCACTGACTAAAAATAAGCATAGGTTTTACGATATCTATGTCTTCTCGGCTTATTGCATAACATCGCGTCTTTCTAGTGTTTTAATTTAAAGAATATGTTTTGCCAAGAGTGGCGTTTTTCCCGAGAGCACATATCTGGTAAATCTGTTGCTCCGGCCACGCCCCCCGCCTTATTGCCGTAGCCCTTAATATCGAGGAGATGGGGCGTACACCCCCGGGGAGGAGATAAGAACCCTGATGTACCGCGGAGGAACCAGATGGACACATTAGTGAAGGAGGCTGGTTATGGAAGAAGATAACGGAGAGGCTTTTACGATCTGTCCCCTGCTTATGGTTATATCATCAAGGGCAATACCACCAGCTCTTTCTTAATCTCAGTCTTGTCAGCGACCATCTTCTTTTCCTACTCCACTTTAGTATTATTTTTATTATTTTCATTCAGCAAAAGTGCTATTACTTGAACTGTACTTAAGACTGTTATGATATATCCTCAGTACTGCGGTATTAAGTACAGTCCAGTGCAGATCAAGGGCTAAGGCAGAAAAAGGCAGTGGAGGATAATACAAATCTCTCCCCTCTCCTCTCTCTCTCTCTCTCTCTCTCTCTCTCTCCTCTCTCTCTCTCTCTCTCTCTCCTCTCTCTCTCTCTCTCTCTCTCTCTCTCTCTCTCTCTCTCTCTCTCTCTCTCTCTCTCTCTCTCTCTCTCTCTCTCTCTTCTTCTCTTCTCTCTCTCTCTCTCTCTCTCCTCTCTCTCTCTCTCTCTCTCTCTCTCTCTCTCTCTCTCCTCTCTCCTCTCTCTCTCTCTCTCTCTCTCTCTCTCTCTCTCTCACTCTCACTCTCTCTCTCTTTATACACATATATATATATATATATTATATATATTATAAGAGAGAGAGAGAGAGAGAGAGAGAGAGGGAGGGAGAGATATATAATATATAAAAAGGACGGGAGTCCAGTATTGGATAGCTTTAACACCATTTCGTAATGTTAACATTATTAATATTAAAATCTCCTTTTTTTTTATGATTATTTTCTATCGACTAAGCATAACAATATATATATTTCTTTTCTTTTTTTTTTCTGGCGCGACAGGCCGTGTAGGCCCTTGGCCTCGTGGTGTAATCTCCTGGAGAATATGCTCACGATTCACGATGAGATTTTACAGGGCCATCACTCCTTACGCCTATTTTTGTGAGGGTATTATTTTTGTGAGGGTATGTGAGCCACATTTGGCTGACGGTCTCACATACCCGTAATATATATGTTAATATATATAATATATAATATAATATATATATTATAATATATATATTATACACATACGATACCACGATTCTTGGTTTTCTAGAACACCTTCTAAACCACTGGATTGATTTTGATACGGTTTTCACCAACATTTAAGTAATTCTTGCCCAAAAGTTTATTAGTAAAATACATTGCAATTTAGCTTTTCTTTTAACTAGATTTTTTTTTTAAGAAAGAATATTATTTTTTTCATTCGAGGGCATATTTGGGAACATGATAATAATTTATATATTATATTCTTTAATCATCA
The DNA here is from genome assembly GCA_023052935.1 of Piezodorus guildinii. NCBI lineage: Eukaryota > Metazoa > Arthropoda > Insecta > Hemiptera > Pentatomidae > Piezodorus > Piezodorus guildinii. The sequence continues at coordinate 39,678,802 of CM041298.1, read as the reverse complement.
TTTATATTTTTTACAAATATTTTAACAGCTATTAGTTTCCGAAACTATATATTCGTTTATTTTATTTGCCATTTGTCTTATTTTATTGTTTTTTATACTAATTATTATTCACCATATGTTTCTTATTTTATTTTTAATCTTACTCTGAGTTATAAAATCTCACATTATTGTACTTTTTACTTAGTCTGTAGTCCTAGAATAAATAAAGACATTATTATTATTATTAAATGAAAAAAAAATAAGGAAAATACATCTTAGACACATAATGGTATAGTATTCTTTTTTACTTTTGTTGCTCAAAATACTCAGCTTATCTGAGATAAATAAATTCTTATTAAAATAAAAATACGGTTAAAGATGAAAAAGATTAAATAATTAATTACATTGAGTTTTAAAAGTAACATATATTTTATTTATAAAACTCAATTGCATTATTATTTACAACAATCCACAGCTAAGTCTATGTGATTCTACTTACCATATATAAATTATTTTTCTTCAATTTTTTTTTTCTTATCGTACTATTTTTAAGACTTTTTTTTTAAGTATTCACCTTATTTTATTTGTAATTTAGCCCTTGACATTACAATGCTATTTACTTTGACTGTATTATGGTTAAGATGAAAATAATTTCATCAGCTTCTTCACATATGAAACTGAAGTAAATAAAATAAAATATTAGATTATGCTTAATTTACCTAATATATATTAAAAATTGACTGATGTAAAATATTTTTAAATAAATATGGTGTTGCAACGATAATTTCATTTGAATAAAATTAATTTTTTAAATAAAATATTTGATAAAACATGTTATATAAGTATTTATTGCCTATTTTAAATTTTATCTTTGATTTTTATTCAATATATGCAACTCCTTTAATAAATTAAAAAAAAAATCAAAAATTATCCTTTTTCGTTAAAAAATAAAATTTTAAATATATTTTAATCAAAATTATAAATGAATAATTGAAGGTTGGTCAGAGGATGTTTTTGGAATGGCATTTATCCGAGTATTAACTGTTTGTTTACTTAGGGTCAGAGGTTGCGGCCAATCAGAATTGAGCCTTTCCTTTTTAATTAAGTCACCATATGTCTTTCTCAACTCAAAGGTCATTATTGTATTGATTGTCGTGCGGTTCGGATCTATTTCCGGTGCTAAATATTTTTTTATAGTTTTATAATGGCTTTCTTATTGTGTTAATTTTTGAATTATTAGTGTTTCGTTATTGTTCGTGTGTTTTATTTTCGTTTAAAAATCTACCTGTTTAAAAAAAAAAACGGAGACTTCAAGATAGAATCAGACATATTGGAACTTCCACTTTGGTAACTAATTTTAAATATTTTACACCATTCTTTATGTTGATATTTTTTATTTTATTTAAATAAATATATTTTATTTATGTGAAACTTCTAAAACATTCTCTCTTTTATAGCTACATAACGCAATTTGTATAGTTATTTTTTTATTATTAATAATATTATATATCATAGTGCTCAGAGACAACGAGACATTTTTAAATTAAGATAATCATTACTATGGATAGTTCTAATTTTAAAATGAATCAATCTTCTTTTTTTTATGGAATTTTAAAAAATATTGTTAAATATTTCTATTTTATATTATTTTATAATACAATACTACTTACATTAGTGACCAAGCTATACAGTAAAAAAGTAAGTATTTTATTTTTCATAGTAATTTGATTGCCACTAATCAATTAAACTTACTGTATTATAGGCACTTATTATTTTCAATCTTTATTTATTTATTTTTTCTTATGGTTTTAAGTTTTAAGTTTATATATATATATATATATATATATATATATATATATATATATATATATATATATATATATATGCATATTATTTAAATGTCTTTAAATTGTAAACTTAAAACTCCATCAAATATGTGTAGGAAACTTCCACAAAGCATGCAATGTTGTCAAATCTACTTATTATTTTACAGTATCCGCCAACAGAGCATAGCCCAAATACAAGTGGTTTATTTTAAATAATCATATAACATATTATTAATTAATTCATTTCTGTATTATTTATATTTCAATATTATATATATAAGCATATTACTTAAATGGCTTTAAATCTTAAACTTAAAACTCCGTAAAAAGTGTAGGAAATTTCCATAAAGCATGCAATGTTGCCAGATCTACTTATTTTTTTGCAGCATCCGCCAACAGGGCATAGCCCAAATACGAGTGGTTTATTTTAAATAATCATATAACATATTATTAATTGATTCATTTCTGTATTATTTATATTTCAATATTATATATATAAGCATATTACTTAAATGGCTTTAAATCTTAAACTTAAAACTCCGTCAAATATGTGTAGGAAATTTCCACAAAGCATGCAATGTTGTCAAATCTACTTATTTTTTTACAGTATCCGCCAATAGAGCATAGCCCAAATACGAGTGGTTTATTTTAAATAATCATATAACATATTATTAATTGATTCATTTCTGTATTATTTATATTTCAATATTATATATATAAGCATATTACTTAAATGGCTTTAAATCTTAAACTTAAAACCCGTCAAAAAGTGTAGGAAATTTCCATAATGCATGCAATGTTGTCAGATCTACTTATTTTTCTGCAGCATCCGCCAACAGGGCATAGCCCAAATATGGGTGGTATATTTTATAATATCATATTACATATTATTAGTTGATCCATTTCTGTATTATTTATATTTGAATATTACAGAAAAAATTAATTTAAAGCTTCAGTGTCTTAGAGTATAAACACAAACAAAAAATAACAGAAGTTCTTATCTTATCAATAATAAGATGTAATATGATATTATAAAATATACCGCCCGTAGTTGGGCTATGCCCTGTTGGCGGATGCTGCAAAAAAATAAGTAGATCTGACAACATTGAATGCTTTATGGAAATTTCCTACACTTTTTTGACGGAGTTTTAAGTTTACGATTTAAAGCCATTTAAGTAATATGCTTATATATATATATATATATATATATATATATATATATATATATATATATATATATATATATATATATGTATATGTGTGTGTTTGTGTATGTATGTATGTATATTCACACACATTTAGACATATAAAATTAAGTATATGATAAAAAAAAAAAAAAAATACTTATGTAAACGCCATTGTGACTTTTTCTGCATATATTAGGTGCATTTGAAAGAAAGAATTTTCATAATATTCTTTGAGAAGAGCAAGCTTACTTTTAATATTTTCATTTTATTTTTTGTCTTTTTTATTGCATTAATTAATCATATACTATATATATATTATGCTGTACCAAAAGTAATCCAGTCTCTTAATTAAACACAAAACAACATAAATATAGGATATGATTTCTCACTAATAAATATAAGTAAATATAAAAATTTATTCAGTTTGAAAAAATCTCAAAAATTTTTAAGATATTTAGATACAAAATAGCAACCTCTTTATAATGTCCTTTACACATTTCGGTTTCCGACTACTTCGAGAAAACGGAAATGTGCCAGTCTCCGGTCGCTATCAGGTTTTGTTTTATTTTCTAGTTTTAGAGAGAAATTCTATTTGGATCTGCTGCTCAACTTCGCTGAGTTGCTAGAGTGCACAACATACCGGATCAATCCTGTGGACAATTTTGAAAGAACAGAGGAAGATACTGCCAATTTAGAAATACATTTCGCTCATGGCCATATATAAATTCAGCCTTGCCTCAATATAAGTGGTGATGCAGGATTCCCTGAGAGTCCAGGATGATGGACTCCGCTACGTTTTGCAACTGTTTTCTTTCTAGTCCATACCCCCCCAAAAATGATCCAGTGTCTACTGGGATGTTAATAACAATATTTTTTTGTATTGGATAATAATTTTACAATAATGCCACAATACATGAGAACATTTTTTATTATAATTAATTTAATAAATTTATACCTCTATGACAAAACTTAAGGACAAAATCAATAACAATAATAACTTTATATAAACTTCCAGTAGTCAGTGAAGTATTACAATGTAGAAACATCACGTAATGAGATGTTTATTTATAATATTTTTAGATGAAAAGTTCAAATAACAGACGACTATTATTATAAACATAGCTTCCTGAAAAAGTGTTATTTTGACTTTAATAAGAACGAACTTTATTTTTAATATAACAATTTTTATAAATTCTTGGAATTAGCATTTGGTCTGAAGTTGACCACAAGTTATTTAAAATGCTCACTAACAATATCTATAAGTACAGACTAATTTAAATCTAAAAAACAAAACAAAAACCAACAGTAAAAATTTAAATAAACATCTGATGAGTGTTACAATTCGAAGTAATGCACCAATACTTTGTCATACAAACAAAATAAAAATTTAATATATACTTTCGCGTATATGCTGCTTTATATCTGGTTTAGAAGAGGGAACAGTCCTTATCTATCTAGAACTTTAATAGTAGTTGAATTAGTTGTAGGAGTCACCTGTAGCATAGGGGCTTGCATAACAGCCTTCTATGGCCAAGTTCACGAGTTCAAACCTGCTAGTGGCCCTAGGATTTTTTAATGGGATTACAAAATCATTAGTTATGCTGTCCTTCGGAGGGCACGTAAAAATGTGATCCCGGGCCTGTGCAATGTCATTACTCGTTAAAGATCCCTATCCCAATAAAACTTGGATAGGCCAAATGTAGGACTCCAACTGTTGTATCGTCCGATTAGCCATAGTCGCATAAAGTGATGTTAAATAAATAAACAAACAACTATTTATAAACAAACCAACTACTACTAATAATATTATCTAACCTAAAATATTTATCGTTTATACAAAACAGATGTTAAAAAATATTGAGAATATAGGCATAGTAAAATTGATTGATTATCTTTGCGATTTAAGTATATAGAATATAGTACTCATGACACACACTTTTCACTCACCTCCCTTCTAGAAACCAACTTTTAATGAAACTGAAAGTTGCAAAAAGAATTATTTTTCTGATTAAAACACTTATTTTATAATAAATATCTATATTTGTTTGTTTCTTTATTTAACGTCACTTAATGCTACACGTACTATGGCTAATCGGACGATGCAATAGTGCACAGTGGTTCCAAACGCACTTTTTCGGGACAATAGCGTTCTAATTAAGATATAGCACCCATTTTAACGTCATTTTGTTACTTATTAAATTCACTTTAAATGGTGTGATTGGCATATTTTACTTTCACTTACTATATATAGTAAGGGGAAGTATTGCGATCGTGAAAATTTTCCAATTCCAGTTTTCAACGGAAATACACGTTTTAGGGTCCCCTGAGTCCAAATAACCAAGTCCCGCAAAAAGGTTTGTGTGTGTTTGTGTGTGTGTGTGTGTGTGTGTGTGTGTGTGGTAACTCCCGGGCGGAAACGGTAAGTCCTATGAAACTGAAATTTCATATTTAAGACAACTATACGCCCGAGACGTGACAAAACATTTTTCATCAAATTGAGCTTACCAGAAGAGGCACTTTATACCATGCAATTTGCACTTTTTTTCGATTTTCTCGAAAACGGTTCCGACGATTTTGATTAAACTCGCTATATCGATGTAAAATTCAATGAGCTTTAATATCGTGTAGGTTTTATTTGGATAAAAATGGTCTGACAGGGCTTAAATGCCGATATTTTAAATTTTCTTCCTCTAAAGTACCTTTAATTTTGTAGATTCAATAATAATAACTAGATTACCTTGTTAACGCTGATGAAAAACAGGTAAATATATAAATTGAATTAATTCGATACCCAACTAAAGGAGAAAACAGAAAAAATATTTTTTTAATGCAATTTTTCGTTTTTGAACATAAGAGCAGTAATATACATGTATGATATACCGTTGGAAAGCTAAAGTTAATAGAGAGTGATGAGAAGAAGATAAAACTAACTTATTATTTCAGATAATAATATAATATATTTTTTAATAAAACATATGTTTCTATATAAATTTAATTTGATTTATTCCTTAATAGTTTCACGTATTTTTATCTCTAAGTGTATTTGAAAATTCTTTCGTAGATTTTAAAAATCGAGGTAAGTGAAAGTCGTATGTTGCCCGCACCAGATTTTTTAGTTTATTTTCATATCATGAAAATTTATAAGTTTTGTCGATTATTTCAGAGAAATGTCTCTGTAACTAATTATTCATATATAAATCTTTATATATCCAACTTACCTGCATTTAACATTGTTTAAGATCGTTATTAGATAAGTTTAAGGAAACTTTGGGTTTCAAGTACCGAATTGGTGATTTTATAAGAATTTTCAAAAAATGTCAAAAAAATTAAAATTATTTTAAATATATCAATACATAACAAAATAAAGTGTAAAATACTTTCAAAATTTTAGTTTTATTTCTAGTTTTTACCGACAAAATTTCAAAACCGTAAATTGATTTCTACGTTTTTGGCGAAGCAGAACGCATTGTTGACTACAGAAAGTTCTTAAATAGAAAGACCAGAAAAAATTGACATATAAAATTATTATTAAGGTTGGAGTTAATTTTTCCAAATGATAAACTATTATGAAGTACTGCCCCGAAGCGAGATACAATTATATATGTGGTTTTGTAGGTTTTTTGTGATTTATTTTCCTTAAATATAATGTATAAAATTTACTTATGTAATGTATACAAATTAAATGGTAAACTAACGTTTCAGATTAAATTGAATATATATAAATAATAAATAACAGAAGTTCTCTCTCTAGACGCAAAACGATATCGCTGGGTGAAACTGAATAGAACACCAAAAATGGGTGTCTACCAGTGGCAATACACACCACTTTCAGTTCTCGACATTGTATTGTGTTTCCGGGCAGAAATTGTCTTTCTTATTTTATTTATTTTTTTTTTACATTTTATCTAATCTGAAATATTAGTTTACCATTTTAATTGTATACATTGCAATAGGTAAATTTTATATATGAAATTTTAGTAAAATAAATAACAAAAATACCCTACAAAACTCATTTATGATTGTATCTCGCTTCGGGGCAGTACTTCATTATGGTTTATCACTTGCAAAAATTAAGTCCAACCTTTAAATAATTTTATATGTCAATTTTTTTCTGGTCATTCCATTTAAGAAATTTCTATAGTCAACAATGCGTTCTGCTTTGCCAAAAACGTAGAAATCAATTTACGGTTTTGAAATTTTGTTGGTAAAAACTAGAAACAAAACTAAAATTTTGAAAGTATTTTACATTTTATTTTTTAAACTTATCTAATAACGATTCTAAACAAAGTTAAATACAGGGAAGTTGGATATATAAATATTTATATATGAATAATTTGTTACAGAGACATTTATCTGAAATAATCGAAAAAACTTATAAATTTTCATGATTTAAAAATATGCCAATCACACCATTTAATGTGAATTTACAAAGAAACGAAATGAAGTTAACATGGGTGATATACCTTAATTAAAAGGAGAATTGCAGAATTTTGTCCCGAAAAAGTGCATTTAGAACCACTGTGCAGTGGGAGTCCTAAATTTTGCCAATCCAGGTTTTATTAGGATAGGGATCTTTAAAGAGTACCTAACATCGCACAGGTTCGGGACCACCTTTTAACGTCCCCTCCGAAGGACGGCATGATTAAGGATTTTTTACTCCCATTAAAAAATCCTAGGACCACCTGCTGGTTAGAACCCGTGACTTTTGGCGTAGGAGGCTGTTATGCTAACCACCCAGCTACAAGTGATCCCAATAGTTATATTTTAATTATAAAATAATTAAAATATAATGATACTTCAATTACCATCCTTTTTTTTTTCTTAAGCAATACGTTGGTTAAACAATTATTTTTTGAATAAACCAGTCGTATGAATATGTTTTTTGCCCACTGGGAATGTACAATATACTGTTAGAAATCTAAAGATTAAAAAAAAAATGTTATCCAATATGCAAAATTGTAAAACACAATGGAATGTGATGAAAAGTGGATAAAACTAACTGATTGTTATCCATAAAAATTGCATTTTGTTATATTATTTGATCTAAAACAGATGTTTTAACGATATTTAATATAATTTTCTAATTTATTTACAACTCTGACATTTTTAAATATTTCTTTAATTGATTTTACCAATCGAGGTAAGTTGAAGTCGTGGATTCCCTCACTTTTTATTTTTTTTAATGGGAGAAAAAGTTTCTGTTATCTGATTTTTTTTTTCTTCTTGGCATTGAAGCTCTCCATAAAGTAGCAATCAGCATTTTTAATTTGTTCCAATATATACATTTCTTTATTTCGTTTAGGAACTTTCACACATACGATTTCATTAGATTTTCTTGAAGTCAATATATGACTTTACCTATTTAATTTATTGTAGTTATTTAAAAATCCATAAATTTCTTCCTTTCGTTCTTATAAGCTGGGCACTCCAGAATTATATCCTGCGGAGTCTCCTCATTCTTATCACAGTTATAGTGTATGGGGGTGTCTCTGGGGTTCTTGAAGCTAAACTAAAACGATTATATAATTGCCTGATACGTTTCATCTTTGGGATATCCAGGGACACCTCTGTAACCCGATTATACGATGAGTTAAAGTGGATTTATCCTTCCTACCGTTCTGTATCCTTTCTTCCAAGTTCTCCGATGTCAACATCCATCCTACATCTCGGATTATATTTTTATTTAAATCCTCCGTCCACACCTGCAACACTCGTTCGCGGCCTTCAGATCTGTATATAACGGATCATTGAACTGCAATATTTCACAGATCATTCCTTATCCGATCCTCATCCTAATGGAATTGTATTCCTTCTCATATCCGTCATTCCAATTCTCTTCCGACCTTCAAATCCCGCTTGTTCAAACACATCTTGTATATCCAATTTCCAAATCACCCCAACTGATTCGAAATTTTCTATAAAAATCGGTAAATGGAGCTGAGAAAAACGATTATTTATCATATTCATTTTGTATCGTATCAGGAGATTTATGAATTTTATTTCACACATTTTCATAAGCATTATAAATTTATTTTGCATTGTATATATTAACATATTTTTATTCTTGTCTCATTTGTTTCTTAAAATTATTGTAAGAAGCTACCTATTGATTTATTACTATTATTCATTTTGTTTGTTATTTCTATATTTTATTTTATTTATTTTTTTTTTTTGTGTTTTTACTCCAAGTCACTGAAGCTCTAATTTTATTTTTCTGAAATATTATAATCTGAAGGAATTTGTCCCAGAATTAATAAAGGATTTATTACTATTAGTATTTATCAAACTTGTAGGAGGTTAGGACCCCGATGCGATGCAAGTACACATTGCAAACACCGTGGTTTGATCTGAGTCGGAAGAAATTTATGACGATGTCTTTTGATAGGTTCATGTCATAAAACGACGGCTTGTCCAGGATACGTTGTACATTCGATTTATAGAATCCTCTTGTGACGGACTCCCCATAATGTTCTGACCACTTGTTTAACAAAAGCTTTTTAAATCATCTAGAAATAGTCGGAGTACGGCAGTCGGATGTCTGTAATAAGATCTAGGGTATCAGTGTTGATGTTTACCTATTCGATTGCTAGAACTATAGTTTGTCTTACACTTTATACACACTCTCACATATAGATTTATTCATTTTAAACAAACTATACAATAATTAGTGTAAGTTAAAAGGAGATTATAAAGACAAGGTGGGAAGGAAGCGGTAAGACAGACAGGGCAGTGGGAACATTGCCACAAGCGACCTCCAATCTATCTTAATCCCACTGAGGCAGGGAACCTATCAGTCTACGTCAACCTCTTCCTTTAATCACTGCCTCTGTCTAAACTCTTACACTTCTCTTAGTTTGCGGATATTTTACGGATTTAGCGCTTCAAAAACAAGACTGCGAGAATGACGACGATATTCGGAAATAAATATAGGCAAAATGAAACTTTTTTCATCCCTAAACAGCAGGCCTTAACGACAGATTTTATTCAGCCAAAAACATTTTTTATTAAATTTGTAATCAGAAACCTCTTGGAACATTATCGATTTGAATAACGCCAATAGATGTGTGTGTTAGAAAATGTAGTCAAAAGGTTTTTTTTTTTTTTTTTTAAATTCACACCAATATAGCGGGAGGTCCTTGTAACCAATGTTACATTACAAAAAAAATCTAGTGCGGGCAGCACACGACTTTCTTTTTCCTCGGTTGTCATAAATCAATATAAGCATTTTTAAATACAGTTAGAAATGAAAAAGGTATTTTATTAAATGATCTATTATATTGTTATCTATGGTTAAAATATTATTACTAAACACGGTGAATGTCCAACAGTGTATTTCGATGATAAACCTATTCCAACTTCAGCAGAAGTACGAAATTTGGGACTGTACTTACACAAAAGACTGTCATGGAAGACTCACATTAGACTTATAAGAGAACAGGTGTACAGATGATTCGGACTATGACGAAAAACAGACGTTTCTAAACTAAATGGGATTCCTATGAAAACTTAATTTAACTTTTTAAATGTTATTAAAATAATTCATTTGAAATATAAAATATTAATAGGAACATTTAAAAAAGCACATACTACCTTCCATTCATCATCTAATCACTTTATTTCATTAGTCCTTTAACATTTTTTCATCCTAGTCGACGTTTCGGGATTGTTTCCCCATTTTCAAGACTTATTCCTTGCTATAACATTTTTCATCCTTCACTACATCTCATAGCCACTGCTACTTGTCTATATTGGCTCACTGTTTCCATTATGTTGGATAATATGGATAATGGAAACAGTGAGCCAATATAGACAAGTAGCAGTGGCTATGAGATGTAGTGAAGGATGAAAAATGTTATAGCAAGGAATAAGTCTTGAAAATGGGGAAACAACCCCGAAACGTCGACTAGGATGAAAAAATGTTAAAGGACTAATGAAATAAAGTGATTAGATGATGAATGGAAGGTAGTATGTGCTTTTTTAAATGTTCCAATTAAGAAAACTTCCAAAAAAATTAAAAAAGAAAAGAAAATATTAATAAACCGAATAAAATAGGAACCGTTGTTATTTCTCAAATTTTCTTTCTATAGAAAAATTAAATATCCTGTTATCGGTGCTTCACTTTAAAATAAAAAAACAAATAAACTTAACTAATTTTGATTTATTTTTACTTTCACTTACCTATATATTAAATATATATGTATAGGTATACAATTTTAATGGAAGAATATAATCGGGTGGCGGTCAGTGAATGATACAATTTAGTGGTTTTATTCAAATTGAACCCGTGCGAAGCAGGAAAGGGTTCACTATTATTAGAGTAAAATGCATAGTATGTTTCGCTATTCGAATACATATCGTAGTAGAAATGAAAAGGAAGTAAGAATAATGCTTATTTAAAAGATTAGATTTCTGAATAAAGTTGAAGACAAGAGGGATTGCGGAGGAAAACTCATTTCGATGGGGGCCCTGTTTAATTGTTTACTTTTTAATTACAAAAAGTTTTCACTAAAAAGAGAGAAGGGAGAGGAGGGAGAAGGAAGGGGCTCAAATTCAAAACAAATGAGCCTCGAGTTATGAAAGGGTCGGAGTAAAGTATTTGAAGTTAAACATATAGCAGCTACGTCAGCTCTTCACCCTCCATATATGTAAATAGGGGTTGTAGGCTTTCTCGGGCCGTATTCACACCAACTGTAATGATCATAAACCGGCTATCAAGATCGGTAAAATGTTACGGTTTTTACTAACAGGTTTTGGAATAGCAATATTTGAAAATATCATCTCATAGACGATCTGTTTCAGCACTTAAACCTGAGTATTTAAGAGCCGTTCTAGAATAAAACGTTTTAAATATTTATTTTTTTTAATCTGGTGAGCGCAACTCACGGCTTTAACTTAAAATATCAAAAACCTTTTAACTTCGACATCAATTTATATGCAATTGTTTAAGAATTTCGAATTTGGATAAGAATTAAGAATGGTCTAAAGCTTAATTTCGATAAAACCAAAGACATCCTCATGGATTCCAAACATCTCCTCAACTCCCTCTCCTGTCACCCATTACTCTATCTCAACCATCTTTAACTCATCAGTTAGAAACCTAGAGGTATTGCTCGACCAAAACCTATCCTGGAATAATCACATCTCTTGAATTTCCAGAAAAGCTATGGCCATTCTCAAACAGTTTCTCAGATTACGCGATCTAATACCTCTTAAAACCCGCCAGCTCCTAGTCTCCTCTCTTATCTTCCCCCACTTCGATTATGGGTGCCTGATATTTGGCAGACTGTCAGAGACGCTTGAGATGAGGCTGAAGAGACTAATGAAGTGCTTCATTAGATTCATCTTCGGAATTCCCAGGCGCTCTCATGTCTCCACCTGGTACGCCGAGTTGAAGTGGCTTAACCCAAAATTCCGACGGCAACACTTCCTAGGAACCCTTCTTTACCAATCCTTCAGAACCAAAAAACCCCTCTATATCTATAACATGTTCACCCCACTCTCCTCTGTCACTCTATCAATACAAGATCCCAACCCCTGAACCTGTTCATTCCCTCCTGCAGAACTGCTTCCTTAAAGAGATCATTCGTTATTCGCGCTACTTCATTTTGGAATTCCTAACGCCTAATGTCCATTCCAATCCTTAACTTCCATAAATCATAAACTATTTATTCATTTACTTGAATATCAGTATACTCTACCGCGCCTTTATAAGTTTTGACTATTTGCACTCTTTATTTTATTTTTATTTTAATTATTCAATGTTTTAGTTCATTGTATTTCTTGCATTAATAATAAGGTTGCAATATTACCTTGTAAATATATATGCGTGTGTTTAAGTGTATGTATTTATTTTTGTATTTATTATATGCAATATAATTTGTTATTTTTTGAATTATGTGTATATAGAAGACTTAAGAGCCAGAATATGAATATTTAATGTACATTTATATTATTCTTAGAGGATTAGCTGTCGCAGAATAAAAATTATTTTTCAATTTATTTTATTTCATTAAAGAACTTTTAAGAAATGATGATTTTAGATGGAAACTTTTTTTTACATTAAGCAGTCAAACAATATAAATTATTATCTTCAACAACTACTTGCCATCACTCTACATTACATTATAAAGCTTTTTACATAAAATAACATTTTTTTTCCAATCTTAATTTTTCCAAGCGTAGATTACGCATGTATATAACTATTTTTCTAATGATAAACAAAAAAAAAAAATAAAAATAATTCTGATCTTTTCCTCTCTTTTTACTCCTTTAGTCGGTAATCAAATTGGTTCATTTTGTATATTTTTCTGTTATTTATCAATGTTAAAAAAATGAAATGGAAAATTTAGTTAAGAATTTGTACAGTTACAACTGTATTAAAAAAAAATACATCAAGTAAATGTGATGTTGTATCATACAATGACATGAAATACATATAGGCTGTCATTGGAAGCACTCCAAAAATATTATAAACTAGAAGGTCCCAGGGCCATCTCCTTTTCAGGCGCCTCAGAGGATTATGAGGAATTTAAGAGGAAGAAGGATTGAAACTAGTTGGTTAAAGTGAGAATGGAGTTTGTCATAAAAGGATTGATACCTGGTCCGGGCCTGATTGAGGTCTTTATTGATTTGGCCTTTAAGGTCTTTAAGTATTAATTCCAACAAATCCCACCAAATTACTTTTACCCTTCGTCGTAAGCCTATGACTTCCTGCCCTTCAGTATCCTTTAATAACTCTCCTCTAGTCCCTGTTGAACAGATCCGATACCTAGGACTCGATCTCGACAAACGTCTTACTTGGAATCCTCATACAAGACTAAAACGACAAGAAACTGCCAGACGTTACCGACTACTTCAACACTGGACAAACGCTCAAACCTTCCACTTTAAAAAAAAAAGGCTCATCTATATTACCATCAAAAGACCGAAATGGACCTACGGAGTAGAGCTATGGGGCTCTACTAAGCCATCGAATCCTTCTTTTATCCAATCCCTACAATCCAAAATCCTTCGGAAAATCCTCGATTCTCCTTATTTTGTCACAAACAAACTCATTCCATAACATTCCATATGTTGCTGACTTAGCCCTAAACAGGTACCATTCCTTCCATGACAAACTCCGTTCCCACTCCAATCCATTAGTTTCAACCCTTGCTTCCTCTTCGATCCCTGACAATCCTCCGAGGCGTCTGAAAAGAATATGACCACGAGACCTTCTAGTTTAAAATATTTGTAGAGTGCTCCCACTGGGTAGTGTCTCTACGTGCAATTCATGACATTTTTCTATATTATCATCACATTTACTTGATATATTTTTTGTAATACAGTTGTAAATATCAATAAATATTATTAGGTTCCTTTAATTAAAATGATCCTTTTCATTCAACTTATTTTATTTTCTTATTTTTTGTCCCTACGTTTCGGCTCTTTGCCATTCTCAAGGGATCTCTTTATACTCCTTTATACACTCTATACAATATATAGATATATATTTTGTCATAATTGAGTAAAATAAAAATTAAAACTATTATAGGCTGACCAGCCCTGTCCTGGTTGTTATCATATGAGAGTAGATGATAACAACCAGGACAGGGCTGGTCAGCCTATAATAGTTTTAATTTTTATTTTACTCAATTATGACAAAATATATATCTATATATTGTATAGAGTGTATAAAGGAGTATAAAGAGATCCCTTGAGAATGGCAAAGAGCCGAAACGTAGGGACAAAAAATAAGAAAATAAAATAAGTTGAATGAAAAGGATCATTTTAATTAAAGGAACCTAATAATACAATTATTCATTCAAACTAATCTTAATTGTAATAAAAATTAATCAATAAATATGTTTAAAAAAAAAAAAAAAAAAAAAAAAAAGGTCTTTAAGAATTTGATGGTTTAGTAGAGCCCCATAGCTCTACTCCATATGTCCAGATTGGTCTTAAATAGTCATGTAGATGAGCCTTTTGTAGTTAGGTGGAAGATTAGAACGTTTGTCTAGTAAGTGTTGAAGTAGTCGAAAACGTCCTGCAGTTTCTTGTTGTTTCAGTCTTGTATGAGGGTTCCAAGTAAGGCGTTTGTCAAGGTGCAGTCCTAGATATCGGATCTGTTTAACCGGAACTATTGTAGTTGAGTGTTTTTAAAGGATACTGTAGGGAAGGATGTCATAGGTTTACGACGAAGGGTAAAAGTTATTTGATGGGATTTGTTGGAATTTATTTTTATTCTCCAGTTCTGACACCATACCTCTAGTCATCAGCGTAGGTAGAACGGAACTTGTTATTATAGGTTGTGATATCAGCTGTATAGACGTTGTAAAGAATGGATATCAGGATGCTGCCTTGAGGAACACCAGGAGTCTGAGTAAAAAGGGATGATTAGAAACTTTTGTGTTTTAATTTTAAAATTGAAATGAGAATTATATTGTCTCCATGGAAACATTTATTTATGATTAAATAATATAACAATAGAAATTATCATCTACAACAATCGCTTAAATTTTGTCACTCATTATTAAGTTTTACAATTTAATCCTCTGTTAGGATAAAACTTTTAAACAATTTTTAAAAAGTTTAGTGTGCAGAACACACAACTTTAAATTCATAACTTCTAAAATAAATTCAAGAACATTTAAGAAAAGGTAGTTGAAAAAAAAGTTTAACTATAAATTATCTGCAGCAATCATATAATACTTTCCAACTGTATATTTTAATTCTATATTAATATTCTTATGCTAAACAAAAATTAACTTAAATTACTTCTGATATTTTAACCTTTATTTGGTTAGCAAATTCGTTCATTTCGTATATTTACCGGTTATTTATCAATCTTATATGAAATGAAATGGTGCATTTTTTTTTAATCTACAAAATATAAGATACTTTAGACAAATAAATAAATAAAAATATGCTTTTTTTCAGACGATTTAAATCAGAATAAAAATTACATTATATTCAAGACCATTAAATTTTACATCAATGTAGCAAGTTTAATCAAAACCGTTCATGCCGTTTTTTTTTATAAAATCTCTAAAAGGTGTAAAATGCACGGTAAAGTTAATTTTTTCTTTCAATGTTTGCTCTTCGCCCTTCTTGTTTGAATGAAAATGTTTCTGTAACATCTCAGTGACATATGCATCTATCGCGTGAAATTTCAGTATTTCAAAACTTATCGTTTTACAGCAGAACTTTTTGCATGACCGCAATACTTTTCCTTGCTATATATTTCATAAATAATGAGTAAAATGATTAAATCTCAGTGTTTAAGTACCATCCACGAATCAAACATGATAAATATTTATATAATATATATATATATATATATATATATATATATTATATATAAATATATATATTAATAAGTATTACCTTCATTTTCTACACATTTTCTCAACGTGACATCAACTTTTTAATCCCCGAACTGAAAAACTCTGAGCTTTGGAGTTAAACAAAATCTGAAAACGCAGTTTTCAATTGATCATCGTTTTAAATTAGTTTTCCTTTGAAGAAGTTGTCTAAATTCCTGAACAGGTGGTAATCTGTTGGAGACAAGTCGGGAGAATATGGTGGATGCGGAAGAACTTCGTAGCACAGTTAAATTTGTGCACGGTATGATTTGAATGAAACATTGGGTCTTGCTGCCGCTCAGTGAGATCATGAGTTACCCATGTATCGAGCTTTTTTACTTTCCCAATACACTTTAAATGTCTGGAAACGGTAGATGCACTTGCATTTAGTAGTGCTAAGAGTCCTTTAACTGTTTGGTAGTGGTTTCCTTCTACTGTATGTTTGAGGACATCGTTGTCTATTACGGACGGAGGTCTTCCTCGGGGCAAGTTTTCCAAGTGTTCCAATATGTAAACATTCGGAAGAAAACAACAGAGACCTGTAAAATCCTTTATTTATTTCAGAAACTATAAAAACGGACATTTCATGTGAAACAACCCAATATATACATAAATATTATACTAATAATAAAAAACAACACTAATAGTAATAAATAAGTACTGAAACTTTGAAAGATTAATATAATATGAAACATTTGAATTTCAACTCATATAAAACAAATATCTATATAAATATTTAAACATAAATAATAATGAAGCTACAAACTTAAGCTGTATGGAACCAGTACTGCCTAGCCTTTTATTAATGTCGCTATTTTCATAGGGCGTATTATTGCTGTTTGTTTTAGCTCCGGAAATAGGACGCGACGCTTTGACAGCCAAATGGTCAAATATATTGACTTTACCTTTTAGAAAACAGGTTATTCATGGGTATAATAGATGTAGATAACGTTTCTATATTCTGCTGTATCAGTAAAACATGTCGAAGTATAATTTATCTACTTTATAATGTATGGATCTGAAATATCTCTGGTAAATGGTTCAAAATTCAATTTGCGCTATCAGAATGATTCGGAACAGACAAAATTCGATAGCTTGTGTTTTATTAAACGTTATTAGGATCTGCTATATCAGAAACGGAGCACATACCAGTTTAAATGTATTGACTTGTTTCTATTCTGACATTAACGATTCATGTTCGTGAATATTTCTTGTTTCGACCAAAAAGATTTAAACCGTCTGTTTTGGAATGGAAAATATCGAAACATTATTGCGTAGAGGCCATCATAACCCCTTCTTGACAAAGATTGCAGGCTCAAACCCGAAAGATGGCCATAGCATTTTTTTAAAGGGAATGTAAAATGGTGGCTCCTAGCCTTTTCCGTACTCGGTAAATATCCCTGTGCTAATTCAATCAATTTGATTGATTTTATTATTATTTTATCTTTACATATTTTATTGATTCTTTATGTATATATATTATATATATATATATATATATATATATATATATATATATATATATTATATATGTATATTATTTTATAATTTTATTGCTTTTAATTATTGTAATTGATCACTATTATTAATGTCTTAATTACTAAATAAAAACATATAATTATATTATGAAACTTTTTTTTTCAAAAATGTTTGACATCTTAGGGAGATACTTTTATATCTGATAATTGAAAAATAGAAACCGTACCACTTATGATCGCAAAATAAAAAATATATAAATGTGTTTATTGTTCATTTATTTGAATATTTTTTTTTTTGTTTGATCTTGTAAAAAATTAAATAAAATGTTTATTATTGGAAATTATTACTATTTTATTAATAATATTCTTCTGAAATGCTTTTAATTTTTTTGTCATTTTTTTAATTTTGCAAGGATATGAAACTAATAATATATTTAATTTAATAATATATTGTGCTTTTAAATACAATATTTCTTTGCAAGAAAACGAGCCATCATTGCCTTTGATAACATAAGATCGATCGAAGAAACCTCTGACACACGGTTAGGACCTTTTGTTAGTAAAATGCTTTGAATCAGCTTTAAATGGCTTTTTATCGTGGGGTCTCTACGTGAAACTTTATACGAATACAATCAAACAGATACCCTAATGTTGAAACATCAATGAACGTGATATAGTTTCTGAATATGATTGTCATTAAATTTTTAGTACAATATAAATATAAATAATACAAAGAACCTACAGCAACTTTTTCACAATTAATAGCCTTCAACATAATATTTGTTTCATTCAAATTAAAATAGTCCGATAGGGATTAAATGGCGATTTTTTTATTTCCTACGTCTAAAGTACCTTTTATGTTGTATATTGCAAAAGATTAACGACATAATTTTATTAGAATTGATGAAGAACGGCTTAATAGACGAGTTGAACGAATTTGATGGCCAACTCAAGGAGAAAAAAGCCAACGTATTTTAATGCATTTTTTGAACATAAAATCAGTAATATAGATGTATAATATGCATTGTAAAGCTTAAGATTTCAGAAAAATATTATCTCATACTCCTAATAGTAAAATATAATGGTGAGTGATGAAAAGCCGATATAAGTAACTGTTGAAATAATCTATATAACTAAAAATTAATCCAGTTTCTCTTGGTGATCGGCTTGACCGTTTTCACTATTTTTTTTTTCTCGTAATAATTACAACAGGCATGAGAAGGATCTTATGAAAGACAATAAAAGAGGAAATAGTTTGGTAGATAAAAAGTGAACCCCCTTTTACTTTGGCATTTGCATCTCGTATGAACGGCTTGGCCGATTTTGATAAGGCATTGTTTAGAGAGAGCATCGTCTGTCGGTTCAGCTAGTAATATAATAGATTATTTAATAAGACCCTTGATTCTTTTGAAATTCAATGTAATTCATTCTTCGAGCTTTTTAACTTAACCCACCTATACATGAAGTATGGAGGAAGGGAAAGCATAGCGATTGTGGAAATTTTCGTATTCCAGTTTTCAATGGAAATACATTTCTTAGGGTCATCTGAGCCCAACTAACCATATAAGAACTTTTAGGATTGATAAAAAACGCCGGAATATAAAAGATAAAAGGATTTGATAAACAGCTAAAGCAA
The DNA here is from genome assembly GCA_023052935.1 of Piezodorus guildinii. Taxonomy (NCBI): domain Eukaryota; kingdom Metazoa; phylum Arthropoda; class Insecta; order Hemiptera; family Pentatomidae; genus Piezodorus; species Piezodorus guildinii. Next base: position 39,659,353 of record CM041298.1, on the reverse strand, counting down.
ACTATTTTCCGTAAACGTAACAGTGATATAGATGTATATACTGTGATAAAGCTGAAGATTTTAGAAAAAATGGTTTCTTAGATAGAAAGGTATGAAAAGTAATATTATTCGATGTATAGGACAACTTATGCAATTTTAATATGAAAATAAATTTTTATTTTGGGATTGAGTCCCCTTAGAATAACGCACAATGGAAAAAAATAAATCCTTACAGTCTGGTTACTTAAAGAATATATATTTTATATATATATATATATATTATATATATATATATAAATCTGTATACATATAAAATATCAAATATTCATTATATCTATAAATCTTTTCAAATTTATACTATATATAACTATATTTTATATTGGAACGGAAGATTGATGCGAGTAGGTAGTGGAAGAGTTGATGCTTGAAGGAAGAGAGAGAGGCGACTTTGCCAATACAGTTGGGCAGTGAATTCTAGAAGGATGAAGAACGAACGAGAAACGATTTTTGAAAGGTTGAAATTTTATATGATGGGGTATAAATATTTATTAATTGGATTTTTAGTATTTACTGGATGATATAAGAGCGGAGGGTGAGGAGTTCAGTTATATAGGAAGGTTTCCTATTTTTTAATGTTTGGAATAGGTAAGAATTAAGGAAATATTGTCATCGTACAGAAGGATAAAGCCATTTTAAGTTGTATAATAGCCAGAAATATGGTCACGTCTACGGGCTCCGAAAAGAAATTTATAAAACAGTTCATAAGTCGTTTTAATTTTATTTCTAGTTCATCAGTTAGTCCCCCGCACACCAGTCAGCCCTAGTCAAAGTTTGGGGGGATAATAAAGGAAACAAGTAGCTAACGGGTTTTCAAAAGTAAGGATTCACGGAATCTATAGAGCTATTTGAGTGTGTAAATCGATTTTCGGGATATTTCGGATATATGGTTATTCCAGGATAGGTTTTGATCAAAGGTAACTCCAATGTTTTTAACTGTTTTCTGGAACGGAATAGGGACTTTATTGAGGAAGAGCAACGGGTAGTGGGGAAGGGAGTTCAAGGTTGGTTTGGACTCGATGAGGATGGCTTTAGTTTTACCTGCATTAAGTTGCAGCTTTTTATTTGTCCATTGAACGATTTGATCACTCTCTACACCTAATTTTGTGAGTGGCCACTATTTGGCTGACGGGTCTCACATACCCGGGGGAGAGGCTGTGAGTAAATCCCCATTAATTAAATGCTTCATAAGGACCCACCGGGACTGGGATTCGAACTCACAACCTTTAGCGTGAGAGACTAGCGCGCTAGCCACTCAGCCACGGGCTCCCCTTGTATATTGTTACATTATTAAATCTAAAACTGATTGTTTCAACGAAACTGAATGCAATTTATTAAAACAAATCTATTCTTTCTTCATTCTTTATTCTTAAATTGTTTTTAATAAGCGAGGCAAAGTGAAAGTCATATGTTCAGATATTTTGATTTTGATCTCTAAATTAATTTAAAATTTTTGAATTGTTTTTAACAACGGATGTAAGTGTAAGTCGTGCGCCAGATTTTTTTTTTTATTAATTAAGAATGATAGTATCTGAACGCTGATTAACTAAACATATTTAAACTATATGCGTTTGCGGAGTGTTATTCAAAGCTAAGATTCTTGTATTAGAAGTTTTGTGTGCTGGGGAGACAGTTTCCATATGCAAGGGGAGAAAAAGATTTCTCAGAGCTACCTACCTTTATACAGTTGACCTGTTCTCAAAGCAACATCTATCCCAATCTCTAAGAGATCATAGCCTTGCATTTGATTCAATAAGCATGAGGGCGTTTCCTAAATCTCTTATAGTTGGTAAATATAAATGAATTATAAGGCAATAATATTAATGATTTGAATTTAGAATTAATGATAAATTAACAGTCTTGTTCTAAATCAGTTGAAAGGATGTGCTTGACCTGAAATAAATGATGAAGAGGGTTTGTTTTTTGGTTTCAATATTTCTGCAGAACAGAAAACAGAAGACAACTTAAAAACAAAAAATTTCTCTATATCTATAAGCAGTTCTAAGCGTGATTAAAAAATAAGAAGAGAAAAAACATTACTCCGCAAATCATTACACAATGGTTTATTATTTCCAAATAACTATATTAGGTTTAACAGTTTATATAGCTGTTTATAGGCAATTACCTAATATGAAAAGCAATAAATAATTCAAAGGAAAATGCCATATCACCGCTCCTAATTTCAAAACGCTATATCACACACCAATTTAAACGAGTCTTTTTACATTTCTTATTTATTTATGGATTAGGAGAAACGGATTTTTTTTTAAATTCGTTATTCGGGTTCTACGTATCTTGAAACGTAAGAGCTCAAATTTTAAGGGGAATATATATTTTTTTGTTTGTTTGGTCGATTACAAAGGTTCATTATTGAAAATAATAAACCAAAAGCATTTATACGAAAATTCGTTACTTTTTCTTTTCTTTAGATTTTCATTTAAATTATTCAAAGAAAAATTAATGATTCCAGAACACCGTACTTTTTTTCTCTATCATCAATAATAAACGAGTTATCGGGGAGAATTATATCTCTCATAAGTTGTGGCATGACTTCTTCTTGATGTTGCAAATGTTTTATTTGTTCTCTTCAATAATAACCGAGCTTTGGTGGAATTACATCTATTATAATTTGTGACTTGAAGGTATAGCTCAACCTTTTTTTTATTTTTCTGTTAGGAATTTTTTTTTTTTAGCGAACAAGAAGACAATTAACAACAAGAAATTTCTCTATATGGTCAACGATGAACTCATTAGACGATCTATAAGCGGTTCTAAGCGTGATTTAGGGATAACAAGAAAAAAAAAAAAACTCTGGGACTAAATATCTTTAGAATAACGTCAAATTTGAAATAAAATTAGAGCTATATTTGGCCAAGATATAAAATTAATGATAAAGAAAACAATTTAACACAAAAAAATCTGGTGCGAGCCAATCATAGCTTTTACATCTGTTGTTAAAATAAACTTAGGTAACTTTTTTCTTTTTTTTTTTTAAATAATTTTATTGGTATTTACAACCGTATTAACAAAAAATACATCAAGTAAATGTGATGTGTTACATAATACAATCACATGACATAAATGTAGAGAAACTTCCCATTGGAAGCACTCTAAAAATATTTTAAATTAGAAGGTCTCGGAGCCATTTCCTTTTCAGGCGCCTCGGAAGATTATCCGGAATTGAAGAGGGAGAAAGGATTGAAACTAGTGGGTTAGAGTGAAAAAGGAGTTTGTCATGAAAGGATTGATACCTGGTCCGGACCAAACCAGTAGCAAAGGGAACATTGAGGTCTTTATGGATAAGTTTATTCGTGACAAAGTAAGGAGCGTTGAGGATTTTACGAAGGATTTTGGATCTTAAGGATTGGATGCGGTATGAATTTGATGGTTCAGTAGAGCCCCAAAGCTCTACTCCGTAATCCCAGATTGGTCTTATAATAGTCGTGTAGATGAGCCTTTTGTAGTTCAGAGGAAGGTTTGACCGTTTGTCTAGTAAGTGTTGAAGTAGCCTAATGCGGCGAGCAGTTTCTTGTCGGCTTAGTCGTGTATGTGTATTTTAAGTTCGGCGTTTGTCAAGAAGAAGTCCTAGATATAGGATCTGTTCTACAGGAGCTAGTTGAGTGTTATTAAAGGATACTGTGGGGCAGGAAGGCAAAGGTTTACGACGAAGGGTAAAGGTTATTTTATGGGATTTGTTAGAATTTATTTTTATTCTCCAGTTCTGACACCATAGGTGAATTTAATTTATTTTTTCATTATATCTTTATTTACACCTGTCAGAAGATGTCTGACAATCAGCAAATGTGCTGAATTTAAATTTAAATTGAGTTTTGATATTTTAGATTAATTAATCCAACAATACAAATTATTATATACAATAATTACTTATTTATGTCGGCTCTCCATTCACTCACACGATTTTCTATATAAGATAACATTTTTTTCTGCAGTCTTTTGCTTTCTAACAACACATTATACATCGATATTACTATTTTCCAAAAAAAAAAAAAATCCTCTTTTTCCCATCTGGTAGCATACCAACCTAGAAAGCTACTGCTCTTTCTAACTGAACGGCTATGAAAAAGCTCCCGTAACATAAAGCTATTTAATATTTTCCCAAATATATAATATGCCTTATTATTATTGGTAAAATCTTGGAAAATGATTTATTTCAAAAAACCTCCAAAACCTTTGAGAGAAATGTAGGCGTACACCGCTCAACAGTTAAGATGTGCGGGTTGCGTCTGTTAAAATGAACGGCGTTCTGTGTAATAAGGTCGCTTTATGCTACTTTGGCTTATCGGACGATGCTACAGTGGGAATCCTAAATTTTGCTTATCCAGGTATTATTAGGTTAGGGATCTTTAACGTGTACCTGTCGTTGCACAGGCTCAGGAGCACCTTTTTACCTCCCTTGCAGGTTTGAACCCGTGACCATGGGTATAGAAAGCTGTCATGCTAGCCACTTTGCTATAGGTGACCCTTAAATGGATTTTAATTTGTTCACCCATTTGGACTTACGCATCACAGATATACGGGACTGCCAAAAAGACACACATACGCAAAATTCAAATTTTTCAATCCAAAACTTTCAGAACTATTACATACTCACCATGGTACGTTAGCAACGTTACTTTACATACAGACCTTCACATGCCAACAGTTAACGAACAGATTCGGACCCTCTGCAAATGTTTTAACAACAACTTACACGGACATACAAACAATTTAATACGAAGCATGGCCACTAGTAGCATGCCGGACAATACTCGCAGAAGAATGAAAAGAAGTTGGATGAGGGACCTTCTAAGCTAAATCCTCATAAGAAGCAAGCCAGGAAGAGGTGCCGCTGGGCATCTTCTCGCCATCATTCCAACCACGCCAACTATCATTCCTTCATCATCACATTCACTGATTGACAACATTTATTGACAGGTGTGAATACAAAACTTTGAGATTAAAAAAAAAAAAAAAAAAAAAATTACTCAATATTAAATTATATTTCATATTTATATTTTGAACTACTAAGTTAAAAAAAAAACTATCTATAATAATAAGGGAGAATTCAATAGTGATGGAAGACTATACTTTTTCATATTGACGAGGAAAAAAACTAGACTCGGGAGATCTCTGAGCGCTCTGATGTTTAACGAGGTGTTGGCAATGGTAGCAAGTGCAGGTTACATAATAGTACGGTAGTCTATAGAACATCACACATGAGTGGATAATCTAGTCATTACCACATGCAGTTACCAAAAACTCAATATTTATTTTATTAAATAAACGCCGTATTCTAGTATATAAATAACTGTTTTGGTATTCTCTGGGTTCTGGGTTCAAACCCTGGCTGTGGCAGAATTACTTGTACTTTTATTTCCAACCTCTATAAAATGGGTATCCAAAATTAAAAAAAAAGTTTTGGGCACTGAGCTAGAATTAATCCCTGTGCAATATTTAGGCCTAAAAACAGTACGAATCTCTATCGTACTGAACCGAAAACCCTCCATGGGTGTAGATGTAAAATTTACAATTCAAGCGTAGGTCAGGTAGGCTACTAGTTTTTCTTGAAACTTCAAAATTTACAGCTCTAAAGTAATTGTAGAGGAGCGGCTGTGAATAGAGCACTAGTCTTTCTAGGGCAGATCCAGCCTCTTTAAGTGGGTACCCCAAAATTGGGTAAAAGCCTAATCACTCATTACACAACCGTAGGCCTAAGAACAGTTCGAATCTCTATATGTACTGACCTAAGACCCTTCATGGGTTGTAGAGTACAGCTTTTTTTTTTTTGTATTTTATTTTTCCTTTGTAAACTCGGAAGGACCTCGTGGTCATGTTCACTAGTGTAATAGCAGTTTATTTGTTCATTTTTTAAACAACACTTTACGGTATTGAAGCTAATCGGAAGATGCTGCAGTGGATTCCAAAATTTTGCCTATTAGGATAGGGATCTTCGACGAGTATATGATATCGCACACGCTTTGGACAACCATTTTACGTCCTCTCTGAACGATGGCATAAGTATTGGACATAGAAAGCTGCTAAGCTACCCTCTACAACATACGAAATAACCGTCATTGCTTTAAACAGTACAAAAGTGCTCCCTGTTCTCGGTTCGAAACTCGGAACAGTATAACCGAATAGCACATTAAATACATAAAAAAGTTGGTCATTGCATTTAAGCCTAGATGCGGAAAATAATTCCATTTTATAAAATCAAATATTAATTCTCCCTCCCCCATCTTGCCACTTAATCTTGACAAAAGCCCGCTAGTGAAACCTGATTATAAGTTGGAGCTATGAGAAATTCGATTAGAGGAAAGGTTTTACAGGGCGAGAGGTGAGCGACAACAGAGTCAAGTGGGGAGAAGAAGCTTTTAGTGAGTTTGTCCCCCACTTTAGGGAAAGGCCCGTGAAAACAGAAGCTCCTCTGGCGCGCCTCTCAACTAGAAGTCTCCTCAACCTCCTTCTTCTTAGAATACATTTAATTAGAATCGGAACCGCACGGGGTTTAAGGGAAAGCTATACATTATTCAATGGAGATCCTGTGACGAATTTCCAAAGCAGTTCGCCAACTTTGGTAGGTCACACATAAGGAAATTAAATTCGGTTTGGGTCAATTTCGTTGCAGTGGTTTTCTACGAAAAACTGTCATGGCCCCTTCGGCGATTCATGACAAAGAATCCCTAATTAAAAAACCAAAAAAAAAAAAATTAATTAGCCCACACGACTCTACTACTTTGTATAAATCAATTTTAAGCATTTATAAATACAGTTTGCGCTCATTTTTTATTCTATTCATATGTTTTCATTCACAACCCATCAATAGCTATCTAGCAATCAGAAAATGTGCTGTATAAAAGTGGATCAGGCATGGCAGGAAAGTGCCCAGCAGGCTTTTAATTTAGCAGAGGAGTTATTCATCCAGCTTCTCTTCAGCCTTCTTCTGACTGGCTTTCAGCTGACATGTCGTTAATCAGTCTATTTACCGTGCATATGCAGTTTACTATGTAAACGAGAATAGAGTGTTCGTATATGTTCGTCAACTGTTGGCTGTTGTAAGTCTGTAGGTAAGGTTTTGTGGTTCACATACCAACGAGCTGTCGTTAAGGAGTCTTTAAATTTTTAATTGAAATGATTTTAGTTTTTATGTCAGTCCTATTTAATGTTCAGAGGGTCTGAGGAATTTTGTTGTTGCCGATAAAAATTAGGGGGCAAGTGTTCTGTAGTGTGCACGTTACGTGTTTTGACTTGTCGTAAGAGTTCAAAATAAATTGTTATAGAATTAATTACATTGATTATCTATAAAAACACATCTTTTAATAAATAATCTATTACATTATTATCTACGACAATTAGTTTTCTTGGCTTCTCACCACTCTTCCTTAATTTATATGATACAATTACAAATTAAGGAAGTAATTTTTTTTTTCTTTTTCTTTCTTTTTATTGAGATATATTACAATTTGTTACAAACTGAACAATAATAATATTGATAAGGGACCACATTCATACTATATATACAGAAAATAATAATAATAGTCAAATTACATAAAATAGAACATAAATAAATTCATATATATACAATAAAATAATAATAATAAATAAAAAAGCAAAACAAATCGAAACAAAAACCTATTATTGAGATAAATAAAAAGTTGGCAAATAAATAAACATCTTACACACAATCATAACTATATACAATATATACAATTGCTAAAGGGCCCCCAGCAAGCGCTTTTCCCTCCACTTGTGGAGGAAAAAGCGGAATCCAAGAGATCCCAGCGCCTCTATCTCAGCCGCATCACAACAATCGGAGGCTGAGTTAGGGCGCTGTAGCCACAAACATACCGTTCAAGGAAGTAATAAAGGAAATATTCCGGATAAGAAAGTCAGAATGGTATTAAAATTACAACCATGAGTAAGAATAGAGTTTCATAAATATGAAAGAGGATCGGTTTTATGATAGAGCTGTCGAAAGTTGCGTAATACACAAATAAGAAGTCGAAGGTGTTGCATGAATGGGTGGAGAATTTGAAAAGTAAGAGATCAGAGATGTATGATGAACGATGAGACCGGATAACTTGGTAAAGATAAGATGCTAAGAAGTATTTGCGACGAAGATAATAATAAAGCCACTTTAACTCTTCCTAGAATTGAGTAAATAAGTGCCCCTAGAGATCCCAAAGATGAATCCAATTTATTATTTTTAGAAATAGAACATTTGCAATATAGGCATTTAGACTATTTCAATTATAATGAACCTTGCATCAAATTAAAGCTGATGAAAGTTTACATCAGTATTGCGCATTAAATCAAAATCGTTAGTTGGATATCGAATTCGTTTAATTTTAGATTTATCCGATTTTTATCAATTTTAATTCTACAAAATTAAAGTTTTTTTTATTTTAATATTTACGTAAAATGGCCGCTACTAAAGTTCTACTTACGTATCGCTCTCTCAAAATTACCTTGCTATCTCGGAGTTACTGAGCTATCAGCCTTCAAACTTTGTGATTGGTGAATTGTTAACCCACTGAACACTTAACAATCGTAAATATTGAGGTTAGTGCACTTAAGTTCATTATAGACTGAATGCAGCCTGGAGTGGGGGAAAAGACAGTGTTGGGCTCCTGTAGAGGATTAGTACGGGCTACTAATCCCTTACGTGTTTACAGGCTCCTGTCATCTACGAGCTATAATAAAAACATTTCCCGTATATATTTTAGTTTTTTTTTTTTTTTCTCAAGACAATTTTTTTTTTTTTTTCTCTAAAATACGACTTTTATTTTTTTAGTTATCTATTTAGTTTTTGTTATTTTAATATGTCTGTTTTGAGCATTGTTTCATATGTATATAATATTGTAAATAGTTTTAGTAGTTAGATTTTTCTTATTTTTTCGGAGGACATTTTTTTTTTTCTACTATAAGACCTCTCTTTTTATTTATCTATTTAGTTTTGTTATTTCAATATGTCTGTTTTGATAATTGTTTTATATGTATATAATATTCTAAATAGTTGCAGTAGTTAGATTTTTTTTTCTTTTTTTTTTTTAGATAGATTTTTTATTATAGTTTAATTGTTTTGTATTTTTAATCTATATTTTTCTAATTTGAATGATGGATCTCGATAATACATCTGACGACTCAGCAGAGGAAACGCCCTTCTCTGAAATTAGTGAGTCTGACTCCCAATATTTGAAGCCGCGTCAAAAACGGCAAAGGGCCTCTAATCCTGGACCAGAGGATTCCCCGAATAAGAAAAAGAATAAAGCGGCCAAAAGCAAGCAAATCTCGAACCAAATAATATCCCCACCTAAAACACGCAGTACTACTGCAGCCATTAAAAATGATCAGACAGCGCCGTCTGCCTCAACAGCTCCGACTCCGTCTTCATCGACAGCACCATCTCCCACCGTTTCCGCACCATCTTCTTTTACCAGCAATAATCCTGTTGCAGCGAACAAATCTAACTTGACCCATGAGCCTCAAGAGTTTTCTGACCCAGATCCACCTCCGATATTCGTAAGTAATATCAATAATTTCATCTTGTTCGGTCAAGAAATCGCCAATTTGATAGGGCAGCCAAACTTTAGATGCTATTCCAGACTACATGATATCAAGATCAATACTCACTCTAAAGATAGCTATAAAAAACTAGTGAACTATCTAGAGTCTAAAAAATACGACTTCCACTGCTACCAGTTGAGGCAAGAAAAAGCATATAGGGTTGTCTTGAGGGGGCTTCACTCTTCAACTCCAACTGACGCAATTAAATCTGGTCTAGAAGAGATAGGCCACACCGTGAGACACGTTTCATGCGTCATACACCCCTCTGAAAAATATCCTCTTCCACTTTTTTTTGTTGATTTAGAGCCAGCGCAAAATAATACAGACATTTTTCAAGTTACAAGGCTGTTATATTCCACTAATCGTTTCGAACAGCCAAGACAAAAAACAATAATAGTACAATGTACAAAATGTCTAAAGTTGGGACACACTAAGTCCTATTGTTTTCATCAGGCCCGGTGTGTAAAATGCGCCGGCCCACACTCCTCTGACACCTGTCCTAGGTCACGAAATGAGCCAGCAAAATGTGCTCTTTGTGGCGAAGCACACCCAGCAAGCTACAGAGGTTGTGAAGTTTTTAAGAATCTTCTCAAGCAAAAAATACACCAAGGACCTTTGAAGAGCGTAGAACAGAAGAGACACATACAGGTTCCTGTGGACGATCCGGCGAACTTCCCAGAACTCCAGCAAACTCAAGCTGACAACACTCAACAGCCTTCCATCTCAGCAAAGAAGATTCAAACTCCTCAACCCACGAAGAAACCGCTCTCCGAGATCGTCTCAAAGAAACAACAGCCCAGACGACAGACGCCTCCAAAATCCCAATCCAGGCCCCAGACCTCCAAACCTCAGCCTGAAGATCCGCAACAACCGATTCCCTCCCTTCATCTACCCTTACGGGTCAGGTTACCACCAGAGAAACCACACCAAGTCCCATCCCATCCTACTGTTCAGTCTAAACCCAACCCACCTTCCTTATCATCCAAGAATGAACTTCCTCGTACCCCTCGACAGGTACATCCCACAATTACCACTTCGGCTCATACGAGTTATACTCCTCATGCCTCTGATACGAATTCATATCCTAATCCAAATGCACTTGACATTTATTCCATCTTGAGTTCCTTCCTTTTAGACCTTCAAGAAACCATCAGACCCCTCATTTCCCTTCTCACTAGACTCCTAAGTGAAATCCCGTTCAATCACCCTCGATGAGTGTAAAGCCCCTGTACATCGTTTTGTGGAATGCTAACGGACTACATAACCACCGAGACGAACTAAACATATTTTTACATGACAATCACATTGATATTGCACTACTCACGGAAACTCACTTCACACAACGATCACACTTCTACATACGTGACTACATAACTTACAGATCAGACCACCCTGACAACACTGCTCATGCGGGTTCTTGCATCCTTATTCATAAATCCATACCACATTCCCTTGTTCCTTCTACTCCAACTGATGCCATACAATCAACTTCTGTAACCATCTCAATCCGTCCTTTCCAGGTAACTTTCGCAGCTGTATACTGTCCTCCAGGCAATGCCATTTCTTATAACTGCCTCAACTCCTTATTCCTCTCCCTCGGACCGCGTTTTATTGCTGGAGGAGACTATAATGCTAAACACCAACGATGGGGTTGTCGAACATCCAATACCCGTGGAAATATCCTCTCTCGTGTCTCATGTTTGAATAGCTACTCCATCCTCTCGCCCATGAATCCCACTTACTGGCCTACATCCCGAAAAAAAAATCCTGATATCCTAGATATATTCGTCACCTCCCAGCTTTCCTCTGCACAAACATCTGTTAAATCCTTAAATGACCTCTCATCCGATCACAGTCCAGTTCTGCTTTCTTTGCATTCAGGCTATGTTCCTAAGCCAACCCCTCCTAAATTGATCTTTGGACGAGTGGACTGGGACGGATTTCGGACAGACTTAGAAACCAAACTGGACTTAAGAATCCCACTAAAAACTAAACTAGATATAGACAGAGCCATAGAACAACTTACTGGCTCAATAAGTAGCAGTATACGTGATAACTCTACAAATACTAACTCTACTAACACTCTACAAACTAATCTGCCACAGCACATTCGAATCTTATTAAGAGAAAAACGCAGAGCAAGATCGAAGTGGCATAGGACTAGGTATCCATCAGACAAAACTAACTATACCATTCTGACTAACAAACTTAAAGCAGAAATCAGGAAGTTCAAAATTCAAAACTTACTGGATATGACAGAAAATCTCACTACTACTAATAAATCACTTTGGACTACTACTAAGAAACTGCTACAGTTCAAAGATTTTAATTATCCTCTCCTCAATGAATCTCAATCATGGACCAGATCTGATGAGGAGAAATCCCAAACATTTGCTCAGCACCTCTTTAAAACCTACAATCCGCATCCTGATATCCTTAATCAGCACCATCTTGAATGCGTTGAAGCAGAACTGGATGTTCCACTCCAGCTGGCCCTTCCTCCTAAAGCATTTCATCCTTCAGAGATCTCAACCATAATCCGCAGGTTACCTTCCCGCAAAGCACCAGGACACGATTTAATCACGCCCAATATCCTAAAACAACTTCCAAAAAAATCCATCCTGTTCCTTACCTATATTTACAATGCCATACTCCGGACCACATATTTTCCTGAACCCTGGAAGTTATCTATTGTTAAAATGATTCCTAAACCTAAAAAACCGCTGGAACTCCCTTCCTCTTACCGCCCTATATCTCTTTTACCCATTATGGGTAAAATTCTAGAAAGACTAATCCTTAAACGCCTTTATCCTATCCTAGAGACTTATCACATAATCCCAGACCACCAGTTTGGATTTCGCTCATCCCACTCCACCATCCAACAATGTCATCGTGTGGTGGATGTTGTCTCATCAGCACTAGAGCGCGGATTGTACTGCACGGGAGCCTTTCTCGACGTAGAACAGGCATTTGACCGAGTCTGGCACCCAGGACTGCTTTACAAACTCCGGAAATTCCTCCCTCCTACATACTACCTCATCATTCAGTCCTACCTCTCTGGAAGATCCTTCAAAATAAACCACAATAGTTCCTATTCCTCCCTATTTACTCAGTCTGCTGGCGTTCCTCAAGGGAGTATCCTAGGACCCCTTCTTTACACAGTTTTTACAGCTGATATCCCAACCCATCCTAACACCTTCCTTTCTACCTATGCTGATGACACTTGTGTGTTATCAGTCAATAATGATCCTACTATTGCCTCTCAAACTCTTCAATCCCACATCCGAGACCTTATGGTATGGTGTCAGAATTGGAGAATCAAAATCAATTCCAACAAATCCCACCAAATTACCTTTACCCTTCGTCGTAAACCTACAACATCCTGTCCTACAGTGTCCTTTAATAATATTCCGCTAGTCCCGGTTGAACAGATTCGCTATATTGGACTCCTACTTGACAAACGACTAACTTGGAATCGCACACAAGACTGAAACGACAGGAAACTGCCCAACGCTTTCGCTTACTTCAACACTTACTGGACAGACGCTCTAACCTTCCACTTAACTACAAAAGGCTCATATATATTACCATCATAAGGCCTATTTGGACGTACGGAGTTGAGCTTTGGGGCTCTACTAAACCATCAATTCTTCCCGTATTCAATCCCTACAATCCAAAATCCTTCGAAAAATCCTCAATGCTCCTTATTTTGTCACCAACAAACTCATCCATAAAGACCTTAATGTCCCATATGTTGCTGATTTGGCCCGTACGAGGTATCATTCCTTCCATGACAAACTCCACTCTCACATTAACCCACTAGTTTCAATCCTAGCTTCCTCTACCATTCCCGACAATCCTCCGAGGCGTCTGAAAAGAAGATGGCCTCGAGACCTCCTAGTGTAGTTTACCTAGTGGAGTGTTGCCAATGGGCATATTCTCTTCATGTCTTTTCATGTATATTATCTATAATTATGAGTCAATTTACTTGATGTATTCACTAATACAGTTGTAAATTTCAATAAATTAATAAATAAAAAAAAAAATATATATTTACGTGGTTGAGAAGGAATTCGCGGAACTCGAGGATCGCAACATCATTTTAATTTTACATCCATATAGCAAGATATTTTATATATAAGAAAGTAAAGTTAAAAACCTTGAAGAATTAATTACATTGAGTTTTAATTTTAACATGTTATATACATATTTTTTTAAAGAATTTCGAGCCCAGAACGTACCACACTTTATGGAAAAACCAAACTGTTCATCTTCAAAGCACAAGAAACCTGCACTTTCTGTGTTCAGTTTATCTTGAACAGCCTGTTTCACGTCCTTCTCTACTGTGAAAAGCTCATAAAAGACAGAGAGAGATATTTACAACCATTTTTATCAGAATCCAGTGATGACCAAAATATTAAAAAAAATCTTCAAATAGACAATATTGAAAAACTGAACAACTTTTTTTGGTTCACTAAGTCAACATGTAATAACTTGGATACCTTGAACTGTGAAGGCCCACACACCAATTAAGTGTCTAGTTATCTGAGGTTAACTGTTTATCATTTTTCATTCTACGGCGAATGTTTTCAGTTTGTTTATCAAGTTGTTAATTGTTTTTGTTTGTTTTTTATGTTTTATTTCAGTGTCGTTTTTCTATTATATATCAATTAAATGATAAAATGTATTATTTAAATAGTTTACTATTATTATTTTTCAAGTTTTTCTCAAGAGCCGAATATATGGACATTTATTATTAACTAGACTCATGTTGGCAATTGAAGAGATTTATAATTTGAATTGATTTGTTAAAAAATTCTAATTCTATTCTATTCTATATATTTTTTTTTCTCTTCATGTCTTGATTCACACCTGTATCTGACAATCAGCAAATGTGTTGGACAAATGTGAGATCAGGCATGGTAGGCATGGGGAAGTAAAGAGCCCAATAGCACCTCTTCCAAGGCTTTAATTTAGTAGAGGAGGTCCCTCATCCAGCTTCACTTTAGCCTTCTTCTGACTGGCATTTCAGCTACTGACATGTCGTTTATCAGTCTATTGTCGTGTCCGTTAAGTTTACTGTGAAAACGAGAATAGAGTGTTCGTATATGTTGGTCAACTGTTGGTTGTTGTATGTCCGTATGTAGGGTTCTGTTGTTTACGTACCAAGGAGCTGTCATTATGAGTCTTAAAATTTTGGATTGAAATGATTGCAGTTTTTGTATGTGAGTCTTTTTTGCTGAACCGAAAATCTGTGAAGCGTAAGTCCATATTGACTTAAGAAGGTATGTGTATGTATTCAGTTTCTGTCTGTATTTTAATGTTGACGATTTTGATAAAAGAGAGTATAGTACTTTCAGTCTATGGTTGAGTCTGTCTTTTCATCTTGAAATGTAGGCCCCAAGTCATCCTTCGATCGAGTGTCAGTCCTAGGTAGTGTACTACGAAACTCTGTAGTTGGTCTGAGGAATTTGGTTGTTGTAGATAAAAATTGGTGGGCGATAAAAAGTGTTTTGTGGTAGTGTGAACGTTACGTGTTTTGAGTTTCGTGATTTAAAGATTTGCATATTTTTTGTAGTTTAATATATAATTTTGTAGTTGCATTAAGTGATTTTGTACAGTCAGTGAGGCCAGTATAGGATCGCCGTTTAATGTTAGAATTGCTGTATCGTCCGCGTAAGTAGCAGTAAATGTGGTAGGGTGAGTTGGTATGTCATGTGTGTATACAATGTTTAGGAGAGGAGCAAGTATCGAACCTTGCGGTACTCCTGCCAAAACTGGTCGAATTGAAGAAATTTCTGAGCCCTGCTGAACAGAGAAAACCTATCGAAGAGGAAAGAGTGTATAATAAGCTAGTACGTTCTTAAGTTTAAAGAGAAGCCCCTCGTGCCAGACTTTATCAAACGCTTGGGCAACATCCAAAACTACCCCAGTAGCGTATTGCTTTTTTTTCTAGTGCTCCTGCAATGAAGTCAGTAACTCTGTGTAATTGATGTGCCGTTGAGTGTGACATGTGAAAACCGAATTGATGGTCAGGTATTATTTTTTGCTCAGTCAGTATGTCAACCAATCTTTTATAAATTAATTTTTCGAAAAGTTTAGAGCATATCGGAAGGAGACTAATAGACCTGTAGAGGAGGGTTTGTACATGTCTGATTTGTTGTGCGATTTGTAAAGGAGTGAAAGATATGGGAGTTAATGTTAACTGTAGTGGAATGTCCAGAGTACTTTTAACCAAGTTTTCATGTTCTGTATTAGGGTAGTCAGTAGATGGTATAAAAACAGAGGAAAGATGATCAGCAAATATCTCAGATTTTTCTCTATCTGACTCGGCCCATAAAAAATTTTAATCTTGAAAACAGAGTCCTTTTTTGTTTATGAAATATCAAAATTGGCAAATATTCATTTTTCGCTATGTTTACACGAAAATATCTAAAATGGGACTGATTGAAAAATTATAAAACTACTACAGATTAACTTCCTATACGATGTGTTTAAGTAATATAAATTTGGTCTTTGAGATTAAGCTGGTTCCGGAGTTAAAAAATCCTCTTCACTGTTAAAATTATGTTTTATTTAAAAAATATCAACTCCGGTAATTTTGTATATTTATGAACGAAACTTTAAATATAATGATAATGAGAGTGTTTCATATAATTTTGGTCCTTACAGCAGATTGTCTAAGTAGTAGGGGTGGGCATAATCGGATGATCGTCCTAATCGAATGATTGGACTTCGATGATTTAAATAATCGAATGACTCCATAATCGAACGATCGAATGATTAATATGCAGCAGCGGCAGTGATGAGGAAAAAAAATCATCCCAACCCCTTGTAATCCTTCGATCATCGCTAGAAAATTCAGTTGAATGGTCATTCAAATCTCCGAACCGATCAATCCGATAATCGATTAATTCGAATGATTGAAATAATAGAATGATCTGATAATCTTCATTCGATTATGTCCACCCCTACTAAGTAGCTAAGAAAATGGTTAAAATGATCTACAAAAAAATTACGTCGACTGAATCCTTTGGAGCGCTATGAAAAGGGAGGTTATCTTTGATCCTCAGACTTATTTTTTTCCCTTTATATAGCCTTATAATTACATTTAAATAAAATATTTCTCGGTTTTTAGGACTCAAGGGACTCTAAAACGTGTATCTCCGTTGAAAACTGGATTTAAAAAATTTTTCCGGAACTTTACCTTACAAGTCTTGGGCTCAGTATATATAGGGATTCGTACTGTTTCAAGGCCAACGGCCGTACGGCCGTGCAATGAGTTGATTCGGCCGAAATCACGTTCAGCCGCTAGGTTTTTCCCATTTTGGATACCCACTTTATTGAGGCTGAGTCTGCCCCAGGAGGGTCTCCATACCCCAGTATCCCTCCCCCTCTCCCCGGCTGAAATAACAGAATAAATAATATTCCGTCACAACCGGGATTCGAACCTAGAACCCAGAGCACAGTAGACTAGCGCTCTATCCACTAGACAACGCCGCTACTATATACCTCATATATAGGTAGGTGGAAGTTAAAAGTTTTCCTATTTAATATCGGGTTGTGTCACATGAAATGTCCGATTTAAAGGTGAAGGATTTTTATTAAAAATACGATAATTTTATGCTTAGTATTTACCTTCTTTTTCTACACATTTTTCGCAACGTGACACCAACTTTTTTATCCCCGAACTGATGGTCACTCTGAGCTTTGGAGTAAAACAAAATCTGAAAACGCACTTTTCACTTGATCATCATTTTTAAAAAGTTCTTTGACGAAGTTGTATAAATTCCTGAACAGGTGGTAATCTGTTGGAGACAAGTCGTGAGAATATGGTGGGTGCGAAGAACTTCGTAGCCCAGTTCATTCAATTTTTGCACGGTATGTTTTGAAACATGGGGTCTTGCTGCCGCTCAGTGAGATCGTGAGGTACCCGTGTATCGAGCTTTTTTCCTTTCCCAATACACTTTAAATGTTTGGAAACGGTGGATGCACTTGCATTTAGTTGTGCTGAGAGTCCTTTAACTGTTTGGTAGGGGTTTCCTTCTACTATATGTTTGAGGACATCGTTGTCTATTACGGACGGTGTCTTCCTCGGGGCAAGTTTTCCAAGTCGGTCTCCCCCAGCTGAAAACTTAGTAAACCAACGTCGAATGGTCCATTCATTAACACTCCCTTCCTCAAACGCCTTGCAAATATTTCTAGCGGCCTCAGCTACTGAATGGTCGAGTTTAAACTCGTACAAAAATATTACTAAAAAATCGGTGTTTTTATGTTCATATTTGGAGGTATACTAGAAAGTGGGTAATTGATTGGGAAGCTAATGTTTATTATACAAAGGTAGAGGATTAGTAACTGTTTACTTTAAATATGTAAACATTCGGAAGAAAACAACAGAGACCTGCAAAATCCTTTATGTATTTCAGAAAATATAAAAACGGACATTTCATGTGAACAACTCAATATTATAATGATGTAGTAT
The DNA here is from genome assembly GCA_023052935.1 of Piezodorus guildinii. NCBI lineage: Eukaryota > Metazoa > Arthropoda > Insecta > Hemiptera > Pentatomidae > Piezodorus > Piezodorus guildinii. The sequence goes on along the minus strand of CM041298.1, from coordinate 39,641,268 downwards.
ACTTCGTAACTTCATTGGGCTGAGTGAAGACGTTGCTTATTTTTCAAAGACAGGTTCGACCATTAGATGTTTAATGATTTTTAGCAGACTTTTTGCAAAACGTCAAAGCATGATGAACTACGTGATGTGGAATAGGGAGAGAGGGGAGTGATTAAAAATGATTCAGAGCTGTATAAGTGGAAGGAGGGAGCCCTGCCAAGAAGGCTGGATCTACATCTTCAAGATCCTTAATCATCCGCGGGAAAAGTCTGCCCTACATAATCCCTTGGCAGCGGTTCCAATCCCTTAGGGCCATGTAACTGTCTAGTAACTTAGGGCATTACACTATTATTTACATTTCTCATTTTTAGAAACATAAAACTATTTTTTTTTTCGTATACTCTCATATGCTGTTGAAGAATTCATTTATTTTTAAACGTCTACAAAAGTAATATTGAATATTATGTTGTGAATTTTGTAGAAGACTTTGTCTTTCACAAATATAATGTATGCTATTCTATTCATTACTAAATCAGCTTTAACTATAAAATATTACTTCTAACAATTTTCTATTAGCATGCACTACTTATTATATTGCATATTTACTTGTCTTAAATATTGTTCTCTCCAACGGTGTATTATACGTCTATATTACTACTTATAATTTAGGAAAACATTTTTTTGATTACAGAAAATTTAATTTTCTCATCTAAAGAATACCTTCTGTTTTATTTAATTTATAATTGGTTTGGTGCTACAACACGTTGACGCGTCCCGGCCTTCCCAACCAGCAACCTCAAGGAGTTTCTGTCCTATAATGCAACCATCCAGTTGTGGAATCCTAAACTCCTCCGTCAGTAATGTTTTAGGAGTGTAGTGTTCCTTCATCCTGTTCACATGTCCAGTCCATCTTAGGCGATGTCACTTGATGACGCTAACAACATTAGCCTCTCCAAAGAGGTTGTAAACCTCTCCGTTTTTCCTTTTTCTCCACTCTCCAACAACCAACACCTGTCCAAAAATCCTTCTGAGTATACTTCTCTCAATCGTGGTCAACCTCTGGTATATCTCCTTGGCCAGGATCCATGTCTCCGCTCCATATGTAAGGACTGGGCGAATCAAGATTTTCCTGGTCATTGACCTGCTTGAGAGATGCTGCCTGATTCCAAAGTAACATTCGTTTACGGCCAACATCGTTTTATTGGACTCTGTTTCGATGGCATTGCCGCATTGCGACTTGTGAGCCAAGATATGTAAATTCAGAGACCCATTCGGAGAGACAATCTCCAAATTCTACTTTTTCCCCTATCTTAGTTCCTGTTCCGCGATCATACTTGGTCTTATCATGTTTGACCACTAGACCAAATCTTCTTATCGCTTCCGCGAGAAAAAGGAATGCCTCTTCGAATGACTTCTTTGAGCGTCCAATTATATTGATGCCTTCGGCGTATGCTAGGAGCTGTGCGGTTCTATTTATAATAGTTCTTAAAGTCTGAATCGCGGAAGTTCTTATCGCCTTCTATAAAGCCAGATTAAACAGTAGACATGCTAGCGCATCGCCCTGGCACACACCCTTTCTGGACGTACAACTTTCTGAGCGATCACCTTGCACTTGTACAACGCATTCGAGGTCATGGTCATCCCGATCAGTCTTATTAGGCCTGAAGGTACATTTTATTTAATTTGGCATTAGAAGATGTCATTGAAAAGATAACGAGTACCGAGAATGGTTTAAATCTGGGTGATAAAATTCCGGTTTTAGGATACGCCAATGATTTGGTACTACGAGACCAATAAGCGGAAACTATTAAACTAGATACAAGTGCGTTAATAAAAAACAATAAAGAAACTACTTAACCATTTCTCTAATTTTTTTTTTTTTTTTTATGTTTATGTTCTTCGGGAGAAGGATCTTATGAAAGATTAGATAGATAAACGTTAATATGTTTTTTTTTTAATTTCTTAAGGTATTCTCTTTATATAAATACATAAAAATGAAACCCCCTTTTTCTTGGTCATCACATCACGCGTGAATGGCTTAACCGATTTCGTTATAACATAGTTCAGACAGGACATCGTCTGTCGGGTCAGCATGTATTAAATGAAAACATATACATCTATTTTGAAGCGTTTGTAATTTTTTATGTTTTGATTTACACATATAGCTAAATATTAGGCATACGTAAGTAAGAATTGGTCGTAAACAAACCTTATTTAACAATAATGTATTAGTTACATTTACCGTTTTTATTTAGTTGTCCGATTAACCTTATGAAGAGCACTGAGCAATATGACTTGGTTCTAGCTAGAGAGACTGAGAGACAGAAGCAACTGGTAGGATAGAGACGTGCAATGGAGCGGAGAAGAGGCGATAAGGGAAGACGAAAAGTAAAGCCGTGCGTGGTAGAGTGTAAACTTGTTCAACGAGGAGCGACCTCATTCCGGGCCCCAAATCAATGGCCTGGGGGCAAACAGGGCCCCTTCAATCCCTGCCCCCGTCTTTATTTAGTTTTAATCTTAGTCTTTTCTCGTGTCCCTCTTCTTTTCTCAGAACCCAATGGCCCTCGTCGCGACCGAATCGCCTTTTCTATTAACCTCAGCTCTTACAATGTCTTTACTCCCTTTGTAAGAAAAACATAGCTCAGTCAATACGTGGACTTAACCCAACAACTTAATGGTTAGCTACTGTCAGTTATACAGTAAGGATACAATTAAATAAATAAGCGCTGCAAAAAATCAAAAGTGTTCATTATCTTTAAAATAGCTATGTATATCTTTATATATTATAAAATGATAACGCGATTTCGTTTTTCGCTAACTTCTTCTAAACCACAAGACGGATTTTGTTACTGTTTTCACCATTATTTAGAGCATTCATTACTGCAGGTCTATAAGTAAAATACAATGCACTTTAGTTTTTTTTTTAACCATGAAAAATAAATTTTCTATAACGAAGTCATCAAAAAATGATTCCTGAAATATAAGTAGTAACATACCGTTGGAAAGCGCAAGGTTTTAGAAAAGTTAATATGCGATAAAATAAGTCGTTCAATTTAATAGAAAGATGTCATAAGTGTATAAACTTATGCACTAATGTTATTTGTAATGTGGATTAAGGAGGTTATGATTGTTTATGGTTATAAACCAACCCAATCAAGTCAGGCAGCTTCGCTTGTTCAAAGAATTATATCTGTCTATAAGATAATATAAGAATATTATATCAGGGGTCCCCTGTAGCTTAGTGGCTAGTATAAGAGCCTTTTATGCTCAACGTTACGGGTTCGAACCCGCAGGGGGCCAAAGGATTTTTTAATGGGAGTAAAGAATCCTTAGTTATACTGTTCTTCTGATGGGACGTAAAAAGGTGGTCCCGAGCCTGTGCGATGTCAGGTACTCTTTAGAAATAACCTATTAAAACTTGATAGGCGAAATTCAGGACTTCCACTGTATCATCTTCCGATTAGCCACAGTAGCATAAAGTGAAGTTAAATATAATTTAAGTTAATCTAAATTGTATTCAATACCGATTATTTCGAAACAGTTAAACAGTCAATTTTCAAAAAAAAAATCAGCTGGACTAAAAATTTTAATTATTTATAAAGAAGGCCAGAAATAACTCATCTCATATCAACAGCCTCAATAAAGTAAATGAAGAAGTAATTAAAAAAGTACATGGTACATAAATTAAATATATATACCAAATATAACTGTTTTGTAGTGTATACATACATAGATAGATAGAAAACAAACTTTATCCTGGGACAATGTCCCTTCAGAATAACATTAATTAACAAAATAATAATTTATATCTGGCCTAAAACAATATATAACTACATTTAAATAACAAAATAAAGAAGAAAAAAATAAAAGGTAATTGTGACATGTCTAGAATAGAATAGAATAGAAAAAGAAATTTATTCTGGGACTAGGTCCCCTAAGAATAATAGTTATGTACAATAGAAATATATAATATGTTTGGCCAACAGACAAAATAAACATGAGTATTTATTAATTGCAATGATTATTTACAATTACAATTATTAACAATGAGAAGAAAAGCTATACATAAAAAAGAAACAAATTACTTTTAAAAAATTTAAAAAAATATATATATACATATATAATATCTTCTAAATATTGTCTTCTGAGAAAATAAAATCTAATTTTAACAAAATCAAATTAAAAACAAATTAAAATTTGAGCGGTAAACAAAAATCTTCTTTCATTCAATGTAGATTTCTAGATGAAATTGACATATCATATTTGCTGATCGTCTATTTGGGATGACAGTAGGTAAAGGAAACGTTGGGATTTGAATGAGGATAAAGAAGTGGCATGGCGGATATGGTTTAGAAAAGAATTCCAGAGTTTTTTTTTTTTTTTTTTTTTTTTTTTTCCTTAACCCCAATTTAGTTGCATGTTTTGCTAAAATATTTTCTGAATAATTTTTTACTGTATCTAGATACATTTTAAGGATATTTCTGTTAGAGATTATGGTTTTTGTACTATCACTGATTTGCTACTCCTCTTGATGATGGGGATCACTTCAATCTTGACACTTCCAGACTTAGGCTAATCTTAAACTCTAGCTTACACTATGTTGCCACCTCTGAGGAGCTGACGGAATCTTAAGCCTACTAAAAACCGGGTTTGGAAGAACTTCTAAGGAATTATAAAAGTTACGTCTTCTTTTATCTAGGAATTCACTCACTTTAGGAATATTAAATAGTAAATGAAACCTTTCTGCCTTTTCTTTTTCAAATGTAGTTCTTCTTGCAATCTTCTTTAAAACGCCATTTTGGAATTGCTGTATTTTCTTTTTTGAGTTATCTGAAGAATGGATTAGTAATGGTGCTCCGTATAATAGTGAAGGTCTGATCACGCTTTTGTAAATTAGTAGTTTCAGTCTAAAACTTAAATTAGGAGTTTTTAAGAGATGGTTAAATTTATAGGTTTTTTGTCTAACTTTTGATAATTTCGAAATGATATGGTTGTTAAATTTTAAATGCCTATCAAGTTTCATACCCAAGTATACGATGTTTCTGGATATCTTGAAGTGTGAATTTTCTATTTGAAATTTAGTCGGCAGTTTTTTCTTATTTTTTTGGAAGGAAAATATAATGCAGTCGGTTTTAGATGGTTAATAGTTTGATAAAGGTGTGATCCAAGGAAATGTTGTCTGCGGGTGGAGGGAAGGAACCACTTTAATTCACCGTATAAGTGGATAACATGAGATCTCCTTGAAGTGCCGAAGACAAATCTTAAGAAAATGTTCATAATGGGCTTTAGTCTGTCTTTAAGCACAGTCGGGAGGCCGTCTCTATGTTCAGAAATAAATAAATAAGAAACAACCTAAAATATATCTTTTACATCTCATTAAAGTATAAAAACAAATCACCTCACATAAATAGGCATAATAAAAATTAGAATTAGCTTACATCGGACTGGAGGGAAAGGAAGTATAACATACATATATATATTGTCTCTATTTCATTTACCTTTTTTATATTGACTTATGACAAAATATCTAAGAACTTGTTAATATGATCTCATGTTTGTTTTAATTTGTTTTAATTCATTCATGTTTATATTAAAGCCTAAAATGGTGGACGTTGACTTTGAGATTATTGAATAATCACACATTCTAATACAATCTTAAGATATTTATGTTGTTTTGTTTGGTTTCAGGGCGAACAACAGTTGGTCATCAACGACTACTAAGGTATTTATTTTCTATCTATTTGATTTATAATTTTATAATTATTATAATATTATACTATATACACATATATTGGGTTGATGCAAAATTAATGCAGGTTTCCTCTATTGCAATATCTTAATTCCAATTGTGTAAACAAAGCAAATCCTAACATTGATCATTATTATACCAAAACAAACCTTATCTAATACCCTCTCTTTCACCATGAATTTGTTTAGTAAAATCGTTTTGTTCAGTGTGTTCAAAGGTCTTGAATCGAAAATGTCAAAGTGCGATTTTCGTCAAATTTATTTTTACGAATTTAAATTAGGGCGCAGCGCTGCGCAAACGGCTCGTAATATTAATGAAGTGTGGGGTCAGGGGGCTATTAATGAGTGCACGGTGCAGCGTTGGTTCCAGAAGTTTCGCAGAGGAGATTTCGACCTCGAAGACAAGGAAGGTCGGGGCCGTCATCTTGCTCTGGACAACGACCAGCTGAGGTCAAAAGTGGAAGAAGACCCAACCAAAACCACACGAGAAATGGCGGCGGAACTCGGAACTCAAAAATTGCAACGTCTTTGCCCAGCATTGATGAATCGGAAGGGGCCGATCCTGCTCCACGATAACGCCAGACCACACGTTGCACAACCAACGCTTCGACGACTGCACGAGTTGGGCTACGAAGTTCTCCACCATCCGCCTTATTCACCTGACCTCTCTCCTACAGACTTCCACTTTTTCAGGCATCTGGACAACTTTTTGAGGGAGAAAAATTTTCAAAACCAGGACGACATTGAAAATTCTTTTCGTGATTTCATTGAGTCCAGGGATTCGGATTTTTTTTCTGGTAGAATAAGAAAGCTTGTTGAACGTTGGCAAAAGCGCATTGATTCAGATGGAAATTATTTTGATTTAATATATATGGTTAAAGTAAAGATATGGCGTATTTACAATACCTACTAAAAACCTGCATTAATTTTGCATCAACCCAATATAACTGAATCGCCTTTCTCCTTGGTGATCGCATTACGCGTGAACGACTCAACTGATTTCTTTTTTTGTCGTGTTTCTAAGAGTCATTAGAAGGATCGTATGAAAGAAAGAAATAGAAAAGTTATTTAAGTAGTTAGGTTTTATTTATTTTTTTCAAGGTAATTTCCTTATCTAAATCTATAAAAATGAATCCCCTTTTCTCTAGTTATATTATAGTTACAACATATTATTTATTTTATAACATCATTATTATAAATATGAAGGAATATAATATAAATTATATCATTAGTAATTTTTAATATAGAATCAACAAGATATAATAAAGAAGTTGGTGATGATTACACCTCCGTGATATCCAGCAACGAAATCACTTTGCCTCGGAAATAAATGATCCAATTTCGTCTGGCTCATTCAATCCTGATATTCCAATCAATTTGTTCATTTTTTTTTTGTTACAAAAAGCAAGCGATATTTTACAATATCAAGTATAAATTTCCAGGTTATTATATCGAATTTCTATTACTTTTGAAGAATTATATATTTAAATTAAGCCATTAAATGCTAAATGACAGTTATCGAATATTATTACTTTAACTTACTTAAATATGAAATATATAGTAAGGGGAAGTATCGCAATCGAAAAAATTTTCGAATTCCAGTTTTCAACGAAATACATCTTCAGTACTACAAACAAGTCTCTGTGTGTCCGTGTGTGGTATATCTAGCACATGAACAAAAATTCGTTCAAAACTGAAATTTCATATTTAATACAACTATAAGCCCATTTTTTTACATCAACTTTTTCACATTTTTTAGAATCAGTACACGGCTATTGATTATAATATGCGTATAATGCTTCTCCGAAAGGTGTCACTCACCGAATTTTGTCAAAAAAAATGTCTTTTATGCTCCTCTGTACTGAAGAATTTTTTCGAATTTACGAAGTGGTGGAACAATTTAAAACTGATCTTTTCCCTTAAATCTTGCGTTTTAAGAAACTTTTAGTTTTTAAATTATCGAAAAATGCGTAGAAATGTATATTTTTTTAAACCGAAAATACATCCTCCATAGAGAAATCCATAGAGAATACCTGAACAAGCGAGACCTTAGATAAAATGATTGATAGAGGCTAATTTGACGGCGTTATAGAGCGCTGGCACGTGTTTTTAAAAACATAATTTTTATTTGAAAAAGTTTTATAAGTAATGTAATTATGAATCTTTTTTGAGAAATAATTATTTTCAAACTATAAGAATTATAAGTTATATGCAAGATTTTATAAAAAAATATGTTTTTATTTTTTTCAAATTGTTCCACCACTTCAAAAAATTCAAAAAAACTCCTGCGTATACAGTTTAAAGACATGTTCTGAAGAAAATCGGTGATTGACACTTTTCAAAAAGGTTAAAAAAAAATACATATTTTGGTATTCTTTCTTCAACTAAAAATTGGATTATGGCTTAAGAATCATGATTATATCATTTTTTAATGGCTTCAACTCCTGTGCATCAGAGAAAAATCACCATTAATTAATTTAAAATTTTACTATTGAAGAATAAATGAAATCGAAAAAAGGGGTTTTTATAAAAATCTCGCAAACCGTTTGAATTAAAAAGCTACTAATTTAGGTGAATTATTTTTATTCTACAAAAAATTGATCACCTAAGTTTAAATAAAAATAGCCACGGGGGGCAGATTTACCATCCTAACCCCCATAATTTCTCCTATATATACGCCCTTAACTTAGTTATTTATGAATATAGAGAAAAATATCTAGAGTGTTTTAGATTTAGTAAAGCGCGATAAAGAAGAATAAATAAATAAAAACAGTTGTTAGTGGTGTAAAAACGAAAATTAAATTTTCTACAAAATATAAAAAGAATCATTGAAATCGGTTCAGGAATAGGAGAGACATATCTTTCTGAAATTAGCAGTAGTGATGGGCCATTTTCCTTTGAATTATTTATTGATTTTCATATTAGTTAATTCTCCTTAAACAGCTAAATAAATAGTTATACCCTAATATAGGTATTTGGAAATAATCATTGGGTAATAATTGCAGCGTTTTTAAATTAACTTTACCAAACGAGGTAAGTTGCTTGCAAAAGATATATTTTATAATTATTTTTACTTTCCCTTACCTATATATATGGAATGTATAGTAAGGGAAAGTATTGCGATCGTGAAAATTTTCTAATTCCAGTTTTCGACGGAAATACACGTTTTAGGGTCTCCTGAGTCCAAATGACCAAGTCCCGAAAAAAGGTCTTTGTGTGTCCCCGTGTTAGGTCTAGCGCAAAAACCATAAGCCGTACGAAACTGAAATTTTATATTCAAGACAACTATACGCCCGAGACGTTACACAACTTTTTTAATCAAAATGAGCTTACCAGGAGTGCGACTTTATACTTTGCATATTGCACTTTTTTTCGATTTTCTCGAAAACGGTTCCGACGATTTTGAGTAAACTCGCTATATCGATGCAAAACTTAATAGGCTTTAACCTCATTTAGGTTTCATTCTGATTAAAATAATATTATAGGGCTTAAATGCCGATATTTTAAATTGTCTTTTCCTAAAGTACCTTTAATATTGTTGATTCAATAAAAATAACTATATTATCTTGTTAGCATTGATTAATAACTGCTAAATATGTAAGTTTTGCGATTTTTTGTTTTTGAACATAAGAACAGTAATATAGACGAATAATATACCGTTGGAAAGAAAAAGATTTTAGGAAAGATATAATCTTATACACAAGCTATTAAAAATTAATAAAGAGTGATGAAAAGGCGATAAAACTAACTGATTATTTTAGATAATAATATAGAGTTTTTAATAAAACACATGTTTCTATAGAAATTCCATTTAACTAGCTCTGTAATGGTTTCACTAATTTTTATGTCTGAGTGTATTTGAAATTTTTTTAAACGGAGGTAAGTTAAAGTTGTGTGTTGTCCGCACCTGATTTTTTTTTTTAGAACATAAGAACGTAATATACCGTAGGAAAGCTAAAAATTTTAGAAAAAATAATAAATAATACACAAGCTTGTAAAAGTAAATAAAGAGTAATGAAAAGCCGTTAAAACTAACTGATATATTTTAGATGATAATATAATTGATTTTTTACTAAAACGCATGTTCTATAGAAATTAAATTTCATTAATTCTTTAATAGCTTCACTAATTTTTATTTCTGACTGTATTTGAAAAATTCTTTAATCTATTTTTAAAACGGAGGTAAGTGAAAGTCGTGTGTTGCTTACACCAGATTTTTTTAAATTGATTTTAACAAACGAGGTAACTTAAAGTCGAGTATTGCGTGCAAAAGGTTTATATTATAATTATTACTTTAGTTTACCTATATATGCAATAATAGTAAGGGAAAGTATTGCGATCGTGAAAATTTTCGAATTCCAGTTTTCGACGGAAATACACGTTTTAGGGTCCCGTGAGTCCAAAGAACCATGCCCCGCTAAAAGGTCTGTGTGTGTCTCCGTGTTAAGTCTAGCGCAAATACCATATGTCGTACGAAACTGAATTTTTATATTCAAGACAAATATACACCCGAGACACTACAAAACTTTTTTAATCAAAATGAGCTTACCAGGAGTGCGACTTTATATCATGCATTTTGTACCTTTTTACGATTTTCTCAAAAACCGCTAGAGCCGTTTTTGACTAAACTCGCTATATCGATGTAAAATTGGACGGGCTTTAATATCATTTAGGTTTCATTTTGATTGAAATAGTTGAACAGGACTTAAGTGCCAATATTTTAAAGTTTCTTCTTCTAAACTTCCTTTAATTTTGTACATTATAATAGATTAACTATATCATCTTAATGAAATTGATGAAGGACCGCTAAAATATACAAGTTGAACGAATTTGATGACCAACGAAAGAGTAAAAGAGTAAAACTATATTTTTAATGTATTTTTTTTTTATTTATTTATTTTATAATAAGAGCAGTAATATAGACGTATAATAAACCGTTAGAATGAGAAGGATTTTAGAAAAAAGTATTATATGGTACAAAAAGTTGTAAAAGGTAATATAAATTGACGAATAGGAAAAAAACTTATTACTTATTTACAATTTAATATAGTTACATTGTTCAATCTAAGTCATATGTTCCCAACAAAAATGAAATTAAGTTGTATTATGTACTCCTTATTATGTATCCAACTATACCTTGCACCACGACCTTAATGTTTCATTTATTTCAGACCTAATTCCATCCAAATTTTCCAAATTCCACCAGAACCTCATTCATCATCCTAATCCTTTAGCACGATCCCTATCCAGCTCCACTCATCCATACAACCCACCTAGAAGGTTGAAACGGCAGTGGCCCCGAGATATATTGTAAATACGTATGCTGGAGTTCTGACACTGGTCAGATTCTCCTCTCAAGTGCGGTGTGATTGTGGCTATGGCGCCCTCACTTAGCTTCCACTGGCTCTCACCTGTGATGCGGCTGAGAGGGAGGCGCTGGGATCCTTTGGACTCAGGGGGACAAGCCCCGTCCGGGGTTCCCGAGTTGATTGTAAATATTGTACATAGGTATGAATGTGACATGTTTTGTTTATTTATTTGTTAACTTTATTTATTTGTATTTATTTTGTCTACTTAATTTTGTTATTGTATACGTTTATTTATTTTGATTTTATTTTATGTAATTTGACTTTCCTTTTTTTTATATTGTAAATATTGTATGAATGAGATCCTGTAGCACTATTATTATTGTCTATTATGACAAATTGTAACATATACGAATAAAAAAATAAAAAAAAAATTACAATCAACATAAAATATTTTAAAATTGAATAATATCTAATAGTTTTTAAATGATTTCAACGGTCGTGGTAAGTGAAAGTCATGTGTTGCCCGCACCAGATTTTTATGAATAGTTAACATGATAGAAATAATATTATCTGGAATCTAAATTGTTCATTAATTTGATTATTATTACAATATAAGAAATAAATCATTGTAAGAAATCTTGGTATTTTTAATTATAAAGCGACCATGGAACCTAAATCTTCTGCCTACAAGGCATTATGATTGAGGAAAACTAAAATTGGATCCTAAATTGATTGTTAAAAGTTGGTATAAATTAATGGGAAACCGTGACAGGGATATATGAGAGGAAAAGTGGGATAAAAAAAAATTGGGTTAATGGTGTGAGAGGAGATATGGAGGGGCCAGCGGATTCCAGCATCTTGGGAAGACTCTCAATAAAGCCATACCGCACATTCCTGCCCATTCCAGCTCCAGCCTTCCAGCTCCTCAATATCTATATTAAAAAATAGGATCAACGTCTGTGGCTATCAACTTAGCTCACTGTGCTTAATAATTAAGAGTATTAATTAATTAAACTTTTTTTAGGTTCATTGAATGCGTAATTATTGCTACTAAACTTGTAATCAATAAACTTCAGTTCAATTCAGCTAGGAATATCCCGGGTTTTAATTCAAGACACACACTACAATCTTTGATTAAATAGGGCCATAATGAGCACCGAAAAAAGGTTATGAGTATATAATTTTATTACTCTCTCTCTCTCTCTCTCTCTCTCTCTCTCTCTCTATATATATATATATATATATATATATATATATATATATATATATATATATATATATATATATATATATATATATATATACATACAGTGATGGAAAAAAGTATTTGCACAACACTTTTTTATGAATAAATTAGTTCAAGCAACAAAAAACTTCGCTTTTCTTTGCGAAAATGAAAAGTACATTTATTAACAACTGAGAAAAACCTTTTGTGAAAAAATGACAACACTTAATACTGGAATAAAAAAATTAAAACTATAAAAGTGCTTAGAAAAATGTATTTGCACACTTCGTCATTTACAAGTTCAGACGCAATTGTAATAGTTTTAATATTTTGTAAATAGGCCATCTGCGTCAATAATTGAGACGTTGATTTCCAAAAGGTACTATATCCATTCTAGGGTATTTTACAGGAAGCGCGAAAATCTCTCATTACTATATTATTAAACTAGCTAATTTGGGTCTTTTTGCCTTAAAATTTAGAATTATTTTTTTACTATAATAATGACATCATATTAAAGTATAAAATGAATTTTTTTAGAATGATTTGGAACGAAAATAAATGCGTAATTAATATTTTTAGAAAATGACCGCATTTCTAAATCGCGTTTTTAAGGACTTGAGAATTCATTATAAAACATCAAATAGAATATTTAGATAAAACTAAATGATGAGAATACAAATATATAAAAAAATCTATTTCGTAAAAAAATGTCCTTTAGTACCTTTTGGAAATCAACGTCTCAACTGCTTGTATACGTCTGGGTATTGAATGTACTAGGTTTTTAATTAAATTTATGTTTATTTCTTTCCATTCTGGAACAAGAAGTTTTTTAAGGTGATGTATACTAGTGATGTGGTGTTTTCTTACATTTTGGTCAAGAGTGTGCCATAAATTTTCAATTATATTTATATCTGGTGACTGAGGAGCCAAACTCCTCCTGGCTGTCTTGGAACATTAAATATTAACCACTCCTTTGTTCTCCTAACAGTATGTTTTGGATCGTTGTCCTGCTAGAAATAATACTGATCCTGGATTCATATTTTTTCGACACAAACACGCAAATTACGGCGCAGAATGTTCACATACCCTTCCGCTTTTAAAATGCCTCAGATGCTTACAAAATTTCCGACGCCATCGTAGGTAACACACCCCTAAACCATAACATGCCCTCCATCGTGCTTTACAATCGTTAAAACATTTTACTGCTTTAGGACTTCATTACGATGTCGCCTTATCGTCCTTCGACCATCTGAACCGAACAAAATTTTCTTTCGTCAGAAAAGACGACATTTTCCCAAAGGTTAAGGGTTTCTGTACGTACTCCTTAGGAAAAACAAGGCGCTTTTTGCGATTCGTTTCACTGATGTATGGCTTCTTTCTCGGAACTCTACCATAGAGCTCTTCTGAATTCAGGGCATATCTAATTTTTCTACTAGTAACCTGGACTCAAGGCGTTGATTGGACCATGGCAGCCAGCTCCCGAGAACTTATTACAGGATTCTTTTCTTATTTTCCTCTTTAGCACGGGAATTAACTGTTTTTGGAGGCCCTTTACGCTCAGTGTTTCCGCTTAAACCACGTTCCTAACACCTTTTTATGACGTATCTTACTGTAGAAAAATTCAACCCTAAAAAATAGGCAGTTTGGCGATATGTTTTTTGCTTATTATTCAGTAAAAAAAAACAATTTTTCGAGTCGCGGCACACAGTTCACTTATTTTTGGCATGATAATTGTCTAAACTGATTGAAAGACTAGAGAATACTGGTAATAAACGATAAGAGATAAATTAGTAAACAAACCTATAGACACAGGAGGATTAATGCAAAAGGAAACAGAGCTTATGAGCCATAGTAGACCAAGTGTGCAAATACTTTTTTCCAAGCCCTTTTATTGTTTTAATTTTTTTTATTTCATTATAAAGTATTGTAGTTTTTTAACAAAAGGTTTTTCTCAGTTTTTAATAAATTTACTTTTCATTTTTGATGAGGAAAGTGAAGTTTTTTGTTTCTTTGAACTCATTTATTCATAAAAACATGATGTGCAAATACTTTTTCCATCACTGTATATATATATATATATATATATATATATATATATATATATATATATATATATATATATATATATATATAATATATATATATGTATATATATATATAAAGGATTTTGATACGGTTTTCACCATCATTTAGAGCATTCTTTCCTGAAGGTTTACAAGTAAAATACATTGAAATTTAGCTTTTCCTTAAAAAAGAATAATACATTTTCTGTAACCAAGGCGTCAAAAAGTTAGTCCTGTAAGTTAATTAGAAAAATATGCGTGTAATATACCGTTAGTTTTTAGAAAAGTTAATATGCAATAAAAGAAACCGTACAAGATAATATAAAGTCATTGTAAGCTCATAAACTTATGTTATTTGTAATGTTGTGCTGAGGGAGGTTATGGTGATCGTACAGGTTATATGCTTCATAAAGTAGTCAAGGTTTTAGAAAAACAATATTATGTACCAAATCTTACATAAGTTGCTAAAATAAAGGAAAAGTTGTTATAAACTAATGATGTTGATACTTATTTCCATTTTTAGATCATTTCACAAAAATAGTAGTTCCACAAAATATAGCAAAACTAGTATATATTTCTTTCTTCTAAAATTCAGAACTTTTCTATATATATCCCATACATTGGTGTGTAAAAGTAATCCACTTAATTTGGACATCAATTTTGTTTATTATTTTCAGTAATGAACGTTTGTAATCGACAAAAAAAATTAACCCCCCCTCAAAATTTGAGGGCTTACGTTTCAAGATGTGTAGAATCCGAATAACGAATAAAAAATAAATCCGTTTGTCCGCCGTCCGCGGTATTTCTCCGAAACCACTGGACCAATTTTTTTTTTAGATTCGCCACAAAAATACCAGTCCATGCAACGATGAACCTAATACCTAGACGTTTATATCAGCTGGTTATTTTTAAAATGGGACGATAGAAAAAAGTATGTATAATAATACCAATATCCATCGATAGGTTTCAAGTGCTTCATCGAAAAAAAGAATATGATTGTAATGACTTTTGATTCAGGCGAAATGGAGAGCAGAAGCCGGAGGATGAAGGGATCGCGGTGCTATTTCCTTTTGATAATCCGTTGGTTTGTTCATTTCCCCTGGACGTGAGGGGCGGTCCCATCGCTAACCAGGCTAAGTTTGCCAGGGACGTGTAATTTACTAAGGCCGCCTCGAGGAGATAATGGCCTGCCTGGGTCAGATCCTCTGTCAGCTCGCAGGCCTAGGCTTGTTCAAGTCCGAGGTGTCTAGTTCAAGGAGATGGTGCAAGGGGTTATTATTAGCCCTATATTATATCCCATGTTATATTGATTTAGTCTTTTAAACATTTATAACCAGGGATCATAAATAACACATTGGCGTAGGGGATAAAGCCACGTTTTGACTTTTATTTTTAGCTCAGTAAAAATCAGTATAAAATAAAAGTCAGGATCTCATACGAATATATATAATATATAAGTGTAAAAATAATATATATATATATATATATATTTTTTAACATAGTTTACAACTGTATTAAATAAAAATACATCTAGTAAATGTGATGGTAACATATTAAACTGTCATGAAATACATGTAGAGACACTACCCAGTGGCAGCACTCTATACGTGGGCAATATTCTAAACGAGAAGGTCCCGGGGCCATTTCCTATTCAGGCGCCTCGGAGGATTATCCAGAATTAAAGAGGAAGAAAGGATTGAAACTAGTGGGTTAGAGTGGGAATAGAGTTTGTCTTGAAAGGATTGATACCTGGTCTGGGCCAAATCAGTAACAAAGGGAACATTGAGGTCTTTATGGATTAATTTATTCGTGACTAAGTAAGGAAATTTGAGGATTTTACGACGGATTTTGGATTGTAAGGATTGGATGCGGTAAGAATTTGATGGTTTAGTAGAGCCCCAAATCTCTACTCCGTAAGTCCAGATTGGTCTTATAATAGCCATGTAGATGAGCCTTTTGTAGTTCAGAGGAAGGTTTGATCGTTTGTCTAGTAAGTGTTGAAGCAGCCTAAAGTGGCGAACGAATATATTTATATAGAGATATTTACTTTTCCTTACCTATGTATAAAATATATAGTAAGGGAAAGAATGGCGATCGTGAAAGCTTTCGAATTCGAATTTTTACTGGAAATACACGTTTTAGGGTCCCCTGAAAAAGGTCTGTGTGTGTGTGTGTGTCGGTATGTGGTAAATGTAGAGCAAAAACTAAAAGTCGTACGAAACTGAAATTTTACCCCTGAGTCCAAATAACCAAGTCCCGCAAAAAGGTCTGTGTGTGTGTGTCTGTTTGTGTGTGTGTGTGTGTGTGTGTGTGTGTGTGTGTGTGTGTGTGTGTGTGTGTGTGTGTGGTAACTCTCGGGCGGAAACGGTAAGTCCTATTAAACTGAAATTTCATATTTAAGACAACTATACGCCCGAGACGGGACAAAACTTTTTTCATCAAAATGAGCTTACCAGAAGAGGCACTTTATACTATGCATTTTGCACCTTTTTTCGATTTTCTCGAAAACGGTTCCGACGATTTTGATCAAACTCGCTATGTCGATGTAAAATTTAATGGGCTTTAATATCATGTAGGTTTTATTTGGATAAAGATGGTCTGACAGGGCTTAAATGCCGATATTTTAATGAAACTGAAATTTTACATTCAATACAAATAAATGCCCGAATTTTCACAGAACTTAATTGGCATGTAAGCGTATAATGGTCCATTAATGTATTGGGAGAAATTAAATAATTGAGCGATAATATGTTTTACTTTTACTTACCTATATAAGAAATATATAGTAAGAGAAAGTATTGCTAACGTGAAAATTTTGGAATTCCAGTTTTCAACTGAAATACAGTTAAGGATTCCCTGACTCCAAATGACCAAGTCGCCATTTATACCATGCGTATAAGACCACTTTACGATTTTATCAAAAACGGCTCAAATGATTTTGACTAAACTCGTTATATAGATGCATAATTAAATGGGCTTCAATATTATGTTGGTGCCATTCTAATTAAAATAGTCTGCCGATATTTTAAATTTTCTTCCTCTAAAGTACCTTCTATTTTGTAGATTTGAAAGAAAAAAAAAAGGCACATCACCTTGTTATTATTGTGATGAAAATCGGATAAAACTAGTTGTCGTACATAATAATATAATATATTACCAGCTGTAACCTGCGGCTTTGCTCGCGAATATTTCATTTTGTCTTTATTTATATTTGCATAAATGCGTTTATGAGTGGTAACTATAAAACGCATATAATAGAGCTGTTGTTTGGTGATGTGGTAACTAAGAAGCTACCAATAAAACACATTTAAAAACATTTACCAATAAAAAACAACATTCCTTTTTTTCCTTACTGGTGTGTTTTCTTGGTAGCTGCGCCCTCAACCAACTTCCTTACCATCTAGTCAAAACGGTCAACAGCTACTCCATTATTATAAGACGTATACATTTTCAAGAAATATAAATATATACAGTACCAAGTAGCAACATCCAAATTATTCAAAAACATCGTTTTATCTTTTTCATAACCGTTGTATCATCATAACTCCTTTGCAACTCATAACTCTTTGCAGTCATTCAAATGAGTACTTATAATTTTTCTGGAAACATATAGTAATATGTATTTTATTTTAAATAGAAATTATAATGTGAATGTGTATTTTATAAATAAGAACGCATAGAAACAATCCACACACACTTATATTTGAATTAATAATCACATATGTGAAGATATGGGAAGGTTACCATGTTTAACCAGTGTTGCCACAGTTAAACAAATTTTGTTTTACGTTTTAGAAAAATATATTTTTCAACCATTTAGAATAGTAATAAAAACTATCCTAACGTTTAAGTTGGACCAAATAACAAGAATCTGTTTGATCAAAGTCGGTTCAGAGTTTATCGCAAACAAACATTGTGACACGAGATTTATATATATATATATATATATATATATATATATATATATATATATATATATATATATATATATATAGATATCTTGAAACACATGTTTCCTTGAAGGTAATCTTCTAGTTTTTTTTATTACCAATCAGCTTTTTTTCGTCAATGGCATTAAGTTCATTTTTTTTACTTTCACTTACTATATATAGTAAGGGGAAGTATTGCGATCGTGAAAATTTTCGAATTCCAGTTTTCAACGGAAATACACGTTTTAGGGTACCCTGAGTCCAAATAACCAAGTCCCGCAAAAAAGGTCTGTGTGTGTGTGTGTGTGTGTGTGTGGTAACTCCCGGGCGGAAACGGTAAGTCCTATGAAACTGAAATTTCATATTTAAGACAACTATACGCCCGAGACGTGACAAAACTTTTTTCATCAAAATGAGCTTACCAGAAGAGGCACTTTATACCATGCATTTTGCACCTTTTTTTCGATTTTCTCAAAAACGGTTCCGACGATTTTGATTAAACTCGCTATATCGATGTAAAATTTAATGGGCTTTAATATCATGTAGGTTTTATTTGGATAAAAATGGTCTGACAGGGCTTAAATGCCGATATTTTAAATTTTATTCTCCTAAAGTACTTTTAATTTTGTAGATTCAATAATAATAACTAGATTATCTTGTTATCGCTGATAAAAAACAGGTAAATATATAAATTGAATAAATTCGATACCCAACTAAAGGGGAAAACAGAAAAAATATTTTTTTAATGCAATTTTTCGTTTTTGAACATAAGAGCAGTAATATACATGTATGATATACCGTTGGAAAGCTAAAGATTTTAGAAAAAATATCATCTCATACACAAGCATTTAGAAGTTAATAGAGAGTGATGAGAAGAAGATAAAACTAACTGATTATTTTAGATAATAATATAATAGATTTTTTAATAAAACACATGTTTCTATATAAATTCAATTTGATTAATTCCTTAATAGTTTCACGTTTTTTTTATCTCTAACTGTATTTGAAAATTCTTTCAGTGATTTTAAAAATCGAGGTAAGGGAATGTAGTGTGTTGCCAGATTTTTTAGAGTCAGTTTGATCAAAGCTAAAGCTGTTTTACAGAAAAAAAAAGTGAAAATGCTAGGTATTGAGTTTCATTTCTGGTTGGTCAAATTTAGTAAATAAAAAATAAAATAAATTTCTTTAACGTACCTGGAATAATTTTTTTTTACAAGATTCAACAACAATTTTTATTGAGTAAAATTACAATCTTTCCCAATTTGGACATCAATAGTAGTGGTGAAATATATCATACATACTACCTTCATACAATATTTACATAGCATAAAATTACAATAAAATATATACACAATAATGAATCAATACAATAAAGTCAAGAAATCACTTATACATATATGCACATACACACACTCAGACATACATCACATTGAGTGGAGAATCTAGCCAGTGCTAGAACTCCAATATATTTACAAAAGATCGCGGGGCCACTGCCGTTTCAACAGTGGGTTGTATGAATGAGTGGAGCTGGATAGGGATTGAGCTAGAGGATTAGGATGACGAATGAGGTTCTGGTGGAATTTGGAAAATTTGGATGGAATTAGGTCTGAAATGGATGGAACATTAAGGCCGTGGTGCAAGGTATAGTTGGAGACATAATAAGGAGCATTTACTATTGTACGGAGGACTTTGGATTGAAACGGGTATAAAATTAAAGTAACGTTTTTCAGCTAGACTTACCATAATCATACACACACACAGATTTTTTTTTGTTGTGGATATAATTAGTTGACCGTTGAGAATTACTGAAGGAATTAGTCCGGGTGGCGGTCATTAAATGAAACAACTGAATAGATGAAACTCCAACAAATTTGAAAACTCCATTGCAATTCCTACTATATCTTTAACATAAGTGAAGGTAAGATTATTGCTCAAATAAGTAATAATTACATATATATTTTTTCATATTATTTTTCGATAATCAAAAAATTACGTAATTGACTTGTAATATTATGCATTTAATCCCTTAACATTTTTTCTATTGATAAAGTTAGCTTTGATGGAGCTAACATTTACATAAATTTAACATATTAAGAATTCAATGGAAACCATATTCACCATATTTGCTGAACATGGTCACAAGATATACATATTGCCCCTACAAAGAGAAAGCCATTGGTCCGTGCCTGCCCACTTAGCAACCAGTCAACCAAAGCACTAATAGCTCTAAAGGGAATTTCAAATGTTTGCTTTCTGTTCCGATCAGCCTCGATGGTTTGTTAATAACCTTATCAACATACAGTGCAACAGAATGTAATTAAGTATATAGTGTATTAAATCTTTATTGAACTGAAATAGGATTTCTCACAGGTCAAATAACCATCAATATTCCTGATATTCCTTCTGTACTCTTCTTGATCTAAGGAAACTACTGGTATAAAAAATAAGAACTATAATAATTTAAAAAAATTGTTTTACTTATTATCGCTCAATTATTTAATTTTCCTCCCAATACATTAAAGGACCACATGTATGTATATTACCATGAATTTCATATCAAAGTCGTCCCTTTGATTAAATCGGAATCAATAAGGATATAACATTCTATTTAAGGTTAAAAAAGAATTATAATTCATACAATCGTAGGAACAGCCTATAGAAGTGAAATTGTTTTCTAAATTCGCGGTTTGCACTGGAATTTCGTTGGAAAGAAGAGTAAGTTTGTAAAATGTAGATTAAGTTGAGAATGCATGTTTTTTTTGTTATAATTGTTTACTTTAATTGTAAAGCATCATCACTTTGTTGAGACATATCTTCTTGAATTTCGCCATCGTAATCTGAATGTGATTGTAGACTGTATGAGTTGGCGGTATACATAACCCAATTTGTTTCAAAAGATTGATCTATCATCTCTTTTATTGTCTTTGTCGTTGACTTTTTTGCATGTGTTGATATTGATGACCCTTCATTTTCTCTTCATCTTGGATTTTGGCAATATAATTCGAATTATTCTGTTTTAGGAGAATGAAAAATTAAATTAATGATTTTTTTTCTCATATCTAGGATCACTATACCACCTTTTTTTTGTGTAATTTTTTTTGTTTGTTTCTATAGGACGTTTAATGTTCTCTTTATTTTTGATTTGTTGATGTAAAAATTTGTTGTTTGGACTATTGGATTATTTTTCTTTTTATCCCTATATCGCTTAAACCTAATTTTTTTTTATATACAACTGAATTCAAAGGAGGGGATCTTCCCCCTATACTTTTTATATATAATTTAATGAAAAATTAAGATATTTAATAATACAGTTTGAAAAATGAACAGACCTCTGCGCATGCGGGCTGTGGAGGGGTTTTATCTCAGCATTTATTCCCCGCCATCACCGCCCAGGCCCGAGAAATCCCCGTATAGCCATCAAAGGCGAGGTAGGGATGAAGTAAACAAAAAAATAATAATACCCAGGTTTTTGACTGAGGAACTGTAGGTGTTTGGGTGATCATTTAGGGTGAGACTACAGATTTATGCGTTATCTACAATGACCTCGGGTGCGTTAAAACCACCATACAAAATATTATCTATTGTACGAAACGAATACAACTGAAAGCAAAGAAATGTATATATTTCCAAAAATCGTATTTAAAAGTTTTAGCTTAATTTTAGATTAAATGATATCCTTAATCTTCATCCCTTCTTAGGTAAATGTGATTATCGGGCATAATCTGGGAATAATGGCTTTTTATTAAGATTCCTCCTGCTGGAAAGAGGCCACGAAAGATATTAAGAAGTTATTATCCCTTTAAGATTAACCTATAAAAAATTAATGATATCAATTAGAGAGAAGGGAGTCGGAGAGGGAGGTTGGCAGGTGAGGGCGGGGGCTAATAGGCCTCTTAAATTCTATAGGGCTGTGACAATGGGAGCGCCCTTCCAGCATTTTATTGTTCGCCTTCAATGGAGCGGTTCCTCTGGAGGCTCTGGAGAGGATGATCCTGCCTCGAGAGGCTGCAGCCATGGCTACTTCCACCCTTCTTCAGCTGTGTGGGTCGCTTGAGGCTCGAAATGGATAAAAATAATACTGAAGGAATTAGTCCGGGTGGCGGTCATTAAATGAAACAACTGAATAGTTTCAACTATTTTATTGTTTGCCAACGTTTCGACCCCCATTGTGGGTCATCATCAGGGCTAAAAAGATACAAAAAGGATACATTTAAAATAAGATTACAAATACTATTTTAAAAAAAAAATTAACAATTTCACTAGAGAATGTCAATATTATAACATAAAAGAAAATAGATGTGTAAAGAAATCAATTAATTAAATTACAATGATAAAGGTATACTAATGAGAGCTATACAGACCAGATAATGACTAAAGATAATGTACAAATATATAAGAAAAAATTACATGAAATTTCCCGGTTGCGGATTAGCAACATGATTTCCAACCACCTCCAACACCCCAAACCTCTTTCGTCACTTTCCCCTCTCTTCTTCAAAGATCTTTCCTTAACCCGCTCATTCCTCAAATCAAACGACCAAATTATAGTAACCAAAGCCGACAAAGGTAACGTAACAGTTATTATGGACAGAACTGAGTACGATGACAAAATAAATTCACTTCTATCAGACCTATCAACATATACACCCTCTACCCGTGACCCAACCCGTCCTCTCATGATAAAATTTAACCAACATATCAAAAATCTCTTCGATAATAAATTCATTAATCTATCTACATACAGAAACCTAATCTCTTATAATTCCTTACCCCCTCGTCTGTATGGCCTTCCGAAAATTCACAAACCAGGTAATCCACTCCGTCCCATTATTTCAAACATCAATGCACCTTCCTCCAAACTCAGTAAATTTCTTCTACCGTCACTAAAAATACTCAGCCGTACAAACTCCTACGACATTACAAACTCTCTTTACCTCCGACAACAATTATTATCACTTCAAATCCCCCTAACTACATTTTAACATCTTTTGATGCCGAAAGCTTATTCACTAATATTCCCATTGACAAAGTTCTCCATTTAGTTAAAAAACACTGGACCATTATCGAACCTCACACCACGCTAAATCTTTCTACTTACTTACAATCACTGGAACTTTGCTGCAAAACAGGATACCTCACTTTTAAGGGAAAACTTTACAATCAGGTCTCTGGACTAGCAATGGGAAACTGCCTAGCTCCGGATCTCTCTAATATTGTTCTCAATGACCTCCTGGATTTCATAACCAAAATTTATAAAAACGATATCTTTTTCATTAAGAAATATGTTGACGACCTCCTCCTGATAATAAACCCTGAAAAAATCCCAGATATCCTTAAATCCTTTAATTCCTACGATCCACGCCTCCGTTTTACAGTAGAAAAAGAAAACAACTCAACAATTCCCTTTCTAGACTTACTGATAATAAGAAATACGGACGGTTCTATTTCCACTGATTGGTACACAAAATCCACCTATTCCGGTAGACTCCTCAATTTCTTCTCCCAGCACCCATACCATCAAAAAATTAATGTTGCCCAAAATCTCGTCCACCGTTGCCTCTCCTTGTCTGATCCACAGTACCATCCTACCAATATCCAGCGCATTAAAAAGATCCTTACCCTAAACAGCTTCCCACTTAATATCATTAAAAAACTCATAAACTCATACAACAACGTAAAAACGACCATTACTCCCCCTACAATACAAGACCAAAATTCACCCACAATGTTTCAATATAGATCCCTACCGTATATTCCACACCTGTCTGAAAATATTAAAAAATCCTTTAAATCTTCCTTACCCTCCCTAAAGCTAGGATTAAAGACCCAGAACAAACTTTCCCACCTTTTCACTAATACTAAAGACCCGATAAATCCTCTCTACCGCTCAAATATTGTGTATAAAATACCTTGTTTAGATTGCGACGTGTCCTATGTGGGTGAAACAAAAAACTACTTAAAAACCCGCATATCTCAACATAAATCCTCCATATCCTCTCGAAACCTTCTAGCCTCAAAACTCTCCGAACACTCCATAACTTTTAATCATTCATTTAACTTTCAAGATTGTTCCATTTTAGATTCTGTTCCCAACCATAAAAAAAGACTCATCGCTGAATCCGTCCACATCCATCTCCAATCTAATCCTGTCAATCATAAAACTGATAAACAGTGCATCTCCTCCACCTACAGCCATATATTAAACTCTCTTAAGTAATACAGCTTCCCATGTCCATCCCACTGTATACCTTTTGTTTATTTATTGGTTTATTTTTTACTTATTTATGTATACATTTATTTTATATATGTATCTATTTCATTTGTTTCTGCACTTAATAAATTCTTAATGGTTTTACAATTCAATTTATTCCTATTTGTAATTATTTTACTATTTTGTATCAACTATATGATCTGTCAATGATTGTTACTTATTATTATTTTTTTGTCATAATATTTTCACTTGGTTAATTTTAATGTCTTAATATATGTACAATAATTATTAAAACGTTGGTTGGGAGGTAGTCAGTTTTACTATATATATAGTTTATACATTATTATTCTTACTATTGTATTATATTGTTTTTACTTCAACAATCTTGTTAAAACATCTTCTAATACCGTTGTGATGTTATTAATATTGTAGGTTTAATCTGAACACTTCCTTTTATGTTAATATTACAATTTTACTCATTGTTGTCAGATCCCGTCTAGAAATATGGTACGTATTTTCCATTTTACCCAACCTTTTGTACGTACTTTCCTATCTACCTGCCTATATTCCTTATAACCAAATTGAACCTAGTTTCTACTCACCTACCAGACGGTACGTATCTCCACTGTACTCCATTTTGTTAATGGTTTTTATTTCATGTAATTTTTTCTTATATATTTGTACATTATCTTTAGTCATTATCTGGTCTGTATAGCTCTCATTAGTATACCTTTATCATTGTAATTTAATTAATTGATTTCTTTACACATCTATTTTCTTTTATGTTATAATATTGACATTCTCTAGTGAAATTGTTAATTTTTTTTTTTTTTAAAATAGTATTTGTAATCTTATTTTAAATGTATCCTTTTTGTATCTTTTTAGCCCTGATGATGACCCACAATGGGGGTCGAAACGTTGGCAAACAATAAAATAGTTGAAACTATTCAGTTGTTTCATTTAATGACCGCCACCCGGACTAATTCCTTCAGTAATTCTCAACGGTCAACTAATTATATCCACAATGATAAAAATAATAATAAATCGGTGATTATTCATATTTATAAATGGAAATTAATTTTATTCTTGGACGAGTAGTCACAAAAAAGTATAGTGGAAATGATTATTGTCTGGTCTTTTAAGACATCAATATAACAGACGGATTTTGTAACAAGAAATAATTACCGTTAGGAAATTGTGAGTTCAGGAGATGAAGAAACAATGGATGTTTAAGTATGGTTTTCAATAAGGCTTCACGAATGAGTATAGATAATGAATTCCAAAATAATGTTGCACTAATGACAAACGATTTTTTTTTACTAGTTTATGGGTTGAAATCTTGTGTTTACTTAATGAACAGAAGGACGTGCGGTAGGCATTGTTATGCATTGAGAATACTAAGGGCTCTAAATTTGTTATCGAATAATTATTATATTATTAAAGGAAATATTAATAATCCTTTGTCGACAAAAGTTCAAAAAGGCGTTAACTACCTCCCCTACCCCCTCCCCTCTCGTAATACTCCGGTAAACTTCCTAGACCCCAGCTATTAGCCAACTTCGGGCACATTCTTGTCAGCCCTTTGTCATGATCGTTGAAATCCGCAATTTTCAAAATGGAGTACTTTTGAAAAGAACAGGGTATAGAAGTGACGAGGAAGAGAAATGAGATTCGAAGAGGTCAGTCGAGGTCCATCTACATTAAGAGGAGAGTCGTATTGGAGAGACAGAAGAGCTTAAGTCCATCGAGAGATGTCCGTCGTGGGTCAGCCAGCTAAGTGTTTGTAAGGTACCTTTATGTTGTAATGTCGTTTGGTAAAGTTAACTACAAGAAATCTCTCAGTATTCTCAGGCATAGTACTAGGCATTGTGTAAAATAGATTGTATATGTGTAAGTTAATTTTAAATGATAATGTCATTTTTTTGAAACCGGGTTCATTTTATATGTCCCTGTATGCCATCTTCTGGGATTGGTAAACAGCATACTTTTAGAAAAGGACTCCAATGGTTCCAAAAAATATACTATAGAAATACATTGAATGTATAAATTAATGATGTTTTGAAGGAACCGCTGTCTTAAAAAGGCAGTCGGTCAAAAACATAGCAACATATCGAGATTTTAAGGAGGTTATTTTGTTTTGAAAGTTCGGAAAAGACAGACAACAAGGAGGTACTGTTGAAAGAAAGAAGTATGAAGCCAATTTAAATCGGTATACCGACTAGAAACATGGAAGCGTCTGGGAATTCCACTTGGGGATCTAATAAAACCATTCATTAGTCTCATGTCTAGGTTTTTCAGACAGCCCGCTATACACCTGACAACCTTAGTCAAATTGAGGAAAAATCGCAGAGGAGACCAGGATTATCCAGCCTTTAGATGGGATGATAATTGTTTTAGAATACCGATAGATTTGAAAATATGGTTGCTCCAGGATAGGTTTTTTTCGAAGATGGCTTTGGTTTTTTACTGAGGTGTGGAAGTGGACAGCAAGTTTATTATGGTAAAGTAGGGGATAATATGCAAAAGAATTTAGTGCTTGTAAACGATGTGGGTTACCTTGGTTTTTCCAGCATTCAGCTTCAAATCATTGTTCGTAATCCATGCATTGACACTATCAATATTTTGTTGTAGTTTTTGGATAGCCTCGACCTTTTCTAAGGAGCGGAAGGAAATATTTAATGAAAGTACTATATCTAATAATTTTCTGGTTTTCGCGGCATCTCAAAAATTACTATGATTGTGGGGCTAAAATTTTTCCTGCGGGTTCGTCATACTCTTATTGGAGATCATTATTCTGGCCAAAATTGTATAATTTATCTCGAAACTCTCTGGTCTGGATTGTACTGTTTTCTTAGGGTACCCTCTTTAGAAGGAGTAGTCCACCATTTTCGGCTTTTCTCAATAGGTAACCTTTTTAATCTTTTTCTTCCATTGAGTGGGGATTCCACAATCTACACTGATAGATTTTCCGGGAGTTAGTAAGGCACTGTCCGAAAATGAACTGAATCGTCACTCATGTTGGTTTGCAATAAACTACACTACTGAGCCTTAATAAAGACAAATTCAAATGTGTAAACATAGATAATTCAATGAGAATTCAAGGCATATAGATAAACATTAGCTTTGCAATTCATTTTTAGTAGAAAAAAAAAAAAACTTTTCGGACAACCCAAAACATAGCAAATTATGGCAAACAATTTTTTAGGATTGCATTCTGTCCTTTCCATTCATCCATGTCATACTAATCTTTATAATTTAATTATAATGGATGTGATTAGTTGACCGTTGAAAATTACAGGAAGGAATTAGTGTGGATGGTGGTAAGTAAAAGAAACAATTTAAAAGCTTTAAATGTTTATTGTCAGCCAATATTTTGACTCCCTTTGTGCTGTACTTCATGTGATGTAAGCCAGTCAACATCACTACTATATATCACCATCACTATATATCAATATATATGTCAATATCACTATTTCTTTGTGTTGAAGCCTTTACGTCTTTTATTATCATTACGTTCTGTCATACCTTTACATCATCACATATGAATTGTATATTGTGATCGTTATAATATTTAAAGTAGACTTTTCAACTTATTTAAACATTTTAGGATTCTCTAAGGTCAGTTCACCAAGTTCTGCAAAAAAAATTAGGGTGTACGTCTAAATGAAAGACTACAAGTGGTTTGAATTTAAAATTGAATATTTAAGTGAAGTATATATCTGGCTATGTATACCATGCCCACAAAAGTAAGCCTCATGTTGTGCCTTTAAATGTCTGTTTTTTTTTTAATAACGGCACAAACAATTGTGATTCAGCAACATTATCAAAGGTTAGCATTAGTCCTGTATAATATCAAATGATTTGTTTATTTAGTCTTCTGGCCTGGTAAAATATTTTATTTTTCATCGAATTAAATATTGATAAAGGTCCCCCAATAAAGTTTATTACTTTTGCTTACCTATATAATAAATATTTAGTGAGAAAAAGTATTGAATGAAATTTTTTTAATTCAAGTTTTCACTGAAAATACACTTTTTCGGATTCAACTATTCCAAATGACCAAGTCCCGCAAAATGTTCTAGGTGTATACACGTGGTAAATATACAGTGAGTGTCAAAAGTATTCGGAATTCGTATTTCTTTTCATTTAATAATTATATTTCACTGCTATGAATTTATATAATTCTTTTTCACTCATAAATCTTTAAAAGAGACTCTCATAAAGGAAAATCACTGACGAGATAACCGAAAAGTTTATTGTTTTTAAAAATATCCGATTAATAATGTAAAATTACAAGATAGTTCAGTGTCATAATAATAATAAGTAATATCCTGTTGTTTAATAATTTCAAATTTTAATATTCTCACTAATCTTCGACATAATTTTATGTTCTAAACAATTTTCCTCTCTCATGTAATATATACCCAACCATTGAAAGATTTTTTTTTTTTCAATAAGGCCCTAAAATAAAAACGCAACGACCGTACAACGCCCTCGAATAATTTTTAACACGTTCACTGGTTAAAAGTAAAGAAAAATTGTTGAGATGTTGACAAAAATGTATGAGAATATTTGGATAGCTATGTACAGTGTAGATAATATAATAATAAAATATAAAAGCAAAAATTTGAGCGTCCAAAAAATATTAAATGTTAAAACTGAAAGACTGATTATTCATCTTACAAGAAAACAATACCTCAAATGAGTAAACCTTAGCTTATTCCTGAATTTTTCAGAACTTCTAGATGCACTATAAGTGTTTCAATGGTTCTCTCCGTTCAAAAAAAAATAGGACGAAAAGAAAAACATGGTAGAAGAAGTACGGAAAACGTCTTTCAGCAGGCGTGGCAATAAGATAATAGGCTGAATTTTCGTAACATTTTTTTAAGAGAAGGTTCATAAATTAAAATGTTTACAGATGACTCCCATACTAAAATACATGGTTCTTATGAAAAAATTATGGTTTGAAGGAAACCAAATAAAGAATTTAGTATACCATAGTAAAACACCTTGAGCGGTCAGTGATAGTTAGGTATATATTTCTTTGAAAAAGTTAAATAGTATTGGATTCATGGATAGGAATATTAATAGGTTTGTGTATTTTATAAGTATGAAAAGCCAGAATTAAAAGTAGAAGAATAATGACGTATAAATTACATTTTTAACATACGCGCGACCATGACTCTGGACACATATACGTTATCTATTCAGATTTAGTTGCTGCAAAATTATTAAAAAGTTCTCGAAATCTCTCTTTTATTATTTCTTTCAAATTTAATTAAGTATTCATGGGTCCTACTAAAAAGGAAAATCAAGAAATACTATATTGAAACTGAAAATGCCTCAAGAAACAATAAGTGCTTGAGTAGAATATTATTTAACACCAAACAATCAATTAATTACTAATATTAATTCCCAGTAGGCTAAAATGTATAATTATTCAAAAGTATTACCAACTGGATTTTATTCATGACCACTGCATTAATATTATTATGAAACCACGTAATTCCGAATAATTTTGACACTATTGACATACACTATTTTTAATATTTTCGTAAATGAACGTTCAAAACGTTAAAAATAAAATGATTTTTGTCGTAATTTTTGGTTTGAACTATTGTTTACCTTCCTTCTAACATTATAAAGTGGATAAGAACTCTTTAAAAACGTATAAAATGAGTTAAAAGCAAGCAAATTACGGAATGGTAGTGAATTCCGAATACTTTTGACACTCACTGTAGCTATAAAACAAAGCTGTAAACACTTAAAATTTCATTTTTTTAAATATAAAAATGCTTGCCATGTTAAGGCGACTTTTTCATAAAATTCGACAGATCAGAAGTGCTATTTTATGTTATGAACATTCTCTCAAAACGGCTCTACGGTTTTGATTAAGCTCGCTATCTAGAAGTAAACTTAAATGCACTTTAATGTTTTTCGTTCCTAATTGAAATATTCTGTCAGAGTTATGTTTCAATTTCGATTTTTTATGTCTTCCTCTAATTTATGTTTCATTTATTTGAAATAAATAAGCATTGCTTTTGATAGATTGAAAAAATTAAAGTCAATAGGGGCACTTCGTTTGCTATAGCATATTTCTTGTGCTATTTTGCTAAACTCAAAGAGTTTCTACAGGAAATAACTGTATAAACTAGAAGGGTTTAGCAAAATAGCACAAAAAATATGCTATAGCAAACGTAGTGAGTACCCCTAATATGCGATTTTAAAGCATTTAATTATCAACTGAAGGATAAAACAGCGAACATATTTTCTCTGCTTATTATTTTTATTTCTATTAATTTCTTAAGCAAGCTGAAGATATCGGGAGAAAGAATTGCAAAAACATAAGTGATTGTTGAAGATAATGGTTTCTATTGTGTTATTTATATTTTTTAATATTTTTTTTTTCGTGTTTTAACTGCTGCACAAGGTTGTATTAATAAGAGAGAAAACAAAAAAAAGAGACGAAAATTTGGCTTGGATTTTCAAGGAACATACATCTTGATATTTTGTTCCTAAAAGTTTTATCATTCATTCGGTTAATAATAGGATAAAATGAATATTATGCAATATTGAAGTAATGATAATTACTGAGAAGTAAAACGAAGATATTGTCATATTAAATACATTTAATTAGTTTTCCATGACATTAATCGCAATTTCTCATTATAACCTAAATTTACTTCCTAAATAAAATCAAGTTTAATTAAATCGCTTTTATTTCTACCTGAGGGATTATTCCCTTAATAAAAAGAGGATTATGATGCGGTGGTAAGTAATAATGGCTTTTATTTTCCTCTTTATTTTTCACTTTCATTATGGGTTAGGCTATTTAATTCTTGATTAGCCATAATAAAGATAATTTATTATGTTGATATGATACGTGAAGCAATGCTAAATATAAAGGCATATTTATTAGACAACTACAGTGAGTGTCAAAAGTATTCGGAATTCACTACCATTCCGTAACTTACTTACTTTCAACTTATTTTTCATGTTTTTAGGAGTTTTCAACCTTATTATAATGTTAGAAGGAAGGTATAAAATAGCTAAAACCAAAAATAACGCCAACAATCATTTTATTTTTTACGTTCATTTAGGAAAAAATTAAAAATGATCTTCCTAATTCAATCCTACACTGCTCCTTTTAATCATAAAAGGTAGTAGACAATTATAAACTTCGGACCACGAACTTCATAAAAAAACTTTATTGGTATAATAATTTACAATATTATGGTAATAACATAACTACTTAGCTAATGACGCGTACACTGAACTGAACTAACTATTGCATACTGAACTCTGTGAACTGTAACGCTTGGTCTTCCTACGGTAGCCCATATATAGTGGACATGTAGTGGTGGTGTAATTGTGCTGAGGTTTTAGTTTCCTACAGGGGTGTCTGGTGTATAACTGACGTAAGTTATAATAAATTAGATTGAAATTTACCATTTTATTTAATATAAATTTGATTTACAAATATAGAAAATAAAAGCTATGAAGTTCATTTAATTTACAACTATGATGGGCCATTAGTTCATTATTAAGATAAGATGGATATTGAGAGAAACTTCTTTCTGTCAAAGTACCTCCTTGTACAACCCTTGGCTCAGAAACAGTCCAGTCCTTACTATAAACTGATCCCAAGACGCTTGATGCTATTACGCTGCGTCAAGTTTTTTTTCCTACAATTTAATCCTTTAGTACAATAATAATGACATGAACAGCCGTTTCTTTAAACTACAAATTTAAAGTCTATGGGATGAATGTCCGAGGCAACGAGGCCTGGACCGAAATCGGCCATGCCTTCTTTGGAATTGGCTTCCGGGCAGCCCGGAAGGACCCATTTCGATCCCAAACGTGACCGGGGGTTGGGGAAGTACTTACTCCTGACGGGGCTGTCACAGAGTGCCAGTTTCACTCTTCAGATCTATCCTCTCCTATTATCTTCTTCTTTCAGAGATCCAGCTCTCAATTATTTTTTTAAATAAGATTTGTCTTCTGGCAAAAGAAAAATACTAAAAATCTGGTCTGAAGCACACACGACTTTACTCACCGGCTTTTTAAAATCAATAAAGAACTATTAAATAAATTTAAAGTTAAGACTCACATTATATATTCATGAAAACCTGCATTTTAGATTAAATAATATAATAATAGAAATTATGACCTTACACTAATAGAAAATAACTTTCATTCTGGGATAGGGTACAAAATTAAGATATAAAATGTGTCTGGCCATGATCTTAATTAATTCTTATTTACAATGTTAATATTTACATATATATTATACACACTTAACAAATCAAAAGAATAAAATAAATAAACTACTTCAGATACATATATTTGTTGAACAAAACTAAATCTAAAAATCAGGTTCGCGCAACACCAGACATTCACTTACCTCCGTTATTAAAATCAATTTTAAATTTACAAATGCAATTAGACATGAAAAAATATAAAGAGTCAATTAAATTGAATTTGAATAGACAATTGTGTTTTAATAAATTATCTATTATATTATTATCTGAAACAATCAGTTAGTTTTATCGGCATTTCACCACTCTCTATTTAATTTTACACGTCTGTGTATAAGATAATATTTTTTTCTAAAATCTTTATCTTTTCAACGGATTATTTAAAATCTATATTACTGTTCTTGTATTCGAAAACACAAAAATTGTATTTAAAAAATATTTTTGCTGTTTTATCAATGCTATCAAGATAATTTTTTTTTTTTTTTAATCTATATAATTAAAGGTAGTTTACAGGAAGAAAATTTAAAATATCGGTATTTAAGCTCTGTTAGGCTATTTCAATCAGAATGAAACCTAAAAGTAGCTCTTTCGGCCAGCCGATTTTAGTGAAAAAGTTTATGTAACATCTTGGGGGTATAGTAGTCTTTAATATAAAATTTCAGTTCTGTATGTCCTTTTGTTTTCACGCTAGACCTAGCGGTAAAACCAACAGAGCAGGTGAAACTAATTGTGACAATAAGTTACAAACTGAAAGTTACAGACTCCTGCTTAAAAGCCATACTTACTGCGTAGCTGTACAGCCCAAGGCGGGCCTTGGCACTGCTAACAATACTGCACTAGTTCTGTCTGCACAACGCTCTCCTCTTCTATTCCCTTACATCGAGATCTGAACCAAACATCTCCGATGTCGTCCTCTCCTTCGGGTACCCTACAGTTTTTCAAGGAGAATCCTTTTTTATTTTTGAATAATCCGTACATACTACGTGGCCCAACAATTCAGTACTCCTTGCTCATATGAAGCGGACAATTCCATAGGATCCATACAGCCTATACAGTTTTCTGTTGTTTCGGATTCTCCATTCACCCTTTATTAACACTGGTCCAACGATATCCATGTCAAAATCATACTTAAAACATATTTTAGATAGGTGTTGATGACCACAAATCTAATTAACTTCTTTTATCATGTATATTCTAAGCTCAATCGAATCTCCAGGTTTATTGATTTATATTTTTACTATTAGTTCACTGGCGTGCTTTTTTATTATGTGCTATGTATACTAATGAAGACAGAAGAGAAAGGGAAATAGAAGAGCCCTAGAATAAAGAGGAGACAGAGGCGAGTTAAATATTGGGCGGGGCCGCCCCCGGGAGAATTTATTCGGTCATTATATTCGGGCTGCTACAGGTGGCCCTTCGCTTAGCCCCCTCTATCTCTAGCTCTACCATCTTCTTGTCTTTGCTTCTTTACTGCTTCTTCTGTCTACAAGGGATAGAGTCCTCTGCCTCAGCTTTCGAATCTGCCGCACCTTATGTATAGCATCAATACATGTAAAACCAAAAGCACCTAAACAAACCCAACCGGTTTTTACCGGCTTATACATACATTTATTTATGGAATAGTACATATTATTATTACACATAAAACATAATACAGTGAGGCATTGTTTTTCTCGAGAATACTGAGGTTCTGCATTTACCACATAACATAACATAAAAGTACCTTTGGACATATCTGCATAGTTGTTGACTGCTTGACCCCCAACTTCCTTCGTCCGTGCGACTTGCCATTCTCTTCCTATCCGGGCTCAGACTCCACAGGTCAAGGGCTGTCTCTCCCAAGCAGTAGAGGGGTGCAGTTTTTAGCGAGAGAGAGAGAGAGAGAGAGATAATATGCATGAAAAGACATTAAGAGAATATGCCCATTGGGAGCACCCCACTAGGCATGGTAAATCTAAACTAGAAGGCCTCGAGGCTATCTTCTTTTCAGACGCCTCAGAGGATTGTCAGGAATGGAAGAGAAAGCAAATATGGAAATTTGTGGGTTTAAGTGGTAGTCGAGTTTGTCATGTAGGGATTGATACCTCGTACTGGCCAAATCAGCAACATATGGGACTTTAAGGTCTTAATCGATGAGTTTGTTGGTTACAAACTAAGTAAGAAGAAAAGAGCAGTAATATGTCTTTAGGCAAGTTTTGAACAAAAAAATAGTGATATAGAAAATATAAAATATATATGTATGTATATGTAAAATAGAAAAAGTATAGTAATGTAATATATCGTTAGAAAGCTAATAATTTTAGAAAATAAAATATATTATACAAAACATTTTAAAGCTTGACGGAGAAAGATAAGAACTGATTAAAACTGATTTTCGTATATAATAATATAATTTATTATTTGACAAATAAAAACCATGTTTCTATTGAAACTCGGTGTATTTAATTATTTACCGATTGAATTGAATTTCATCTGTAAATGTATTATAAAATTTATATTAGCAACAGAGGT
This sequence comes from Piezodorus guildinii, assembly GCA_023052935.1. Taxonomy (NCBI): domain Eukaryota; kingdom Metazoa; phylum Arthropoda; class Insecta; order Hemiptera; family Pentatomidae; genus Piezodorus; species Piezodorus guildinii. The sequence goes on along the minus strand of CM041298.1, from coordinate 39,606,035 downwards.
AAATAAAAGTCGTGAGTTGCGCGCACCAGTTTTTAAAAAATAATATTTAATCTGAAACGCATGTTTGCAACGAAGTTGAATATAATTCTTGAGCCCTTTTTTAAAAGTTCTTAAATTAGGTGTAGATAATTTAAGTTGAAGGTCAAAGTCTAAAAATTAAGTTGTAGGCTGTAATTAACCACTGTTTTATGTAGTTATGATGCACAACGTTTCGGTTATAATGTCTTATTCTGGAGCAATGAATATGACATTATCTAAGGTGAGTGGGTGCTTACACCAAGAAGCCTCTAATATCATATAATGAATCATATCATGAGCTGAAATATCAGCCTCCAACTTCATTTTTAGCTCTTAAATTGATTTTAAAGAACGTAGATAAGTGAAAGTCTTGTGTCGCTCGCACCAGATGTTTTTTTGTATGCACCGACAACGGATAATTGTTGCTATTCTTTTTTACTTTCACTTACTATATATAGTAAGGGAAAGTATTGCGATCGTGAAAATTTTCGAATTCCAGTTTTCAACGGAAATACACGTTTAGGGTCCCCTGAGTCCAAATAACCAAGTCCCGCAAAAAGGCCTGTGTGTGTGTTTGGTAACTCCCGGGCGGAAACGGTAAGTCCTATGAAACTTAAATTTCATATTAAAGACAAATATACGGCCGAGATGTGACAAAACTTTTGTCATCAAAATGAGCTTACCAGAAGAGGCACTTTATACCATGCATTTAGCACCTTTTTTCGATTTTCTCAAAAACGGTTCCGAGGATTTTGATTAAACTCGCTATATCGATGTAAAATTTAATGGGCTTTAATATCATGTAGGTTTTATTTAGATAAAAATGGTCTGACAGGGCTTAAATGCCGATATTTTAAATTTTATTCTCCTAAAGTACTTTTAATTTTGTAGATTCAATAATAATAACTAGATTATCTTGTTATCGCTGATGAAAAACAGGTAAATATATAAATTGAATAAATTCGATACCCAACTAAAGGAGAAAACAGAAAAAATATGTTTTCAATGAAATTTTTCGTTTTTGAACATAAGAGCAGTAATATACATGTATGATATACCGTTGTAAAGCTAAAGATTTTAGAAAAAATATCATCTCATACACAAGCTTTTAGAAGTTAATAGAGAGTGATGAAAAGAAGATAAAACTAACTGATTATTTTAGATAATAATATGATAGATTCTTTAATAAAACACTTGTTTCTATATAAATTCAATTTGATTAATTCCTTAATAGTTTCACGTATTTTTATCTCTAACTGTATTTGAAAATTCTTTCATTGATTTTAAAAATGGAGGTAAGTGAAAGTCGTGTGTTGCCCGCACCAGATTTTTTATCTTTCCGAATGTTATCTGTGTATAATAAGTCAGGATAACGAATACTTACCCCGAACTATATTTACACGTATGGTCGCTCCTCCATCCACATGGAGCCTAATCAGCGACGACCTACCGCAGCTATACTGGGAACCAGGTGAGGTAGCCAATGGAGAGCGGACCAAGAGGGCCAATTTCCTGCGAGGGGAGGGCAGGAGGGACCGCGAATTAGGAAGCAATTACAGGAGCGGGGGATTCAATTATTTAGCGGGCTGTGCCTCTGTCCGCATCGCGACTTCATTACCCACTCGCGCCAAATCATCAACTGCTAAAACCAACTGTATTTCTCAATAGTCCTTCATTAGGATAGCTATGGTATCGCTGGCTGATCATCCATGGAGGATATCCGTTATACGTGCTAGCTCCTGCTGAAAATAAAACCACAGGCTATGCAATTGAACCGTAGAATCGATAGTATGAATCAGTGCCCAATAGCCAGAAATTTACGACTAGGTTACTAGTTCTACATTACTGGAAGTCCATGGATGGTATAGCATTGAATGAAAATATCTGGTGCGCACAACACACTACGTTCACTTACCTCCTTTGTTAAAATGAATTTAAGAATTTTAAAATATAATAGAATAGAAAAAATAAATTATTCTTGGGCTGGGTCCCTTAGAATAACAAATTCTACATTGAAATATGGAACAATATAATAAATCTGGTCAACAGACAAAATTAACGTAGTCATTATTTAAAATAAAAAATATTGTACAACAAAAATAAAAATAAATCTTCCGAAACTTAATAATTACATAATCTCTTTTAATTAAAATCCTCAATTCACACACTTAAAAGAAGATAGCGCCATTCTGACCTTTACGTTCCTACCCACAGAACTAAAACTTTTGATCATCCCATACGTCCTGTCCCCTCTACTACCTTCTGGAATCATCTACCTGTTCATATCTGCCATGCTACTCTTCTATCCTCATCCGAATCAAAACGTTTTTAATACCTTCTGTCGTCACAGACATATGCTTCCTACAAACTCAATATAATTCTTTAATTTTTTTTTTCAACTTTTAACGTTATTTAATTTATAGTAACAACCAAAGCAAGTAAAAGTCGTGTAGTGCCGGCACCAATTTTTTTTATAAAGATCTGAAGAATTTTATTGTTTTTAATTTATTTCATAATAACATTTCATTAACAGTTTATATTAAAACAAGAAACAATCCATAACAAGGAATGTGTGAACTACTAAATCGCTATTCTTTCCATCTTTTCTGAGGATTTTCCAAGATTTTTATTTTTGTTATCTCTTTCCATCAGAAATGTGACTCATCGGGATAATAAAAGTCCCAAAATTTGGCAAAATAATGACACAACCTTCTTTACCAAGTTTGCAGATGATTTTTTTTTCTTGTAAGATGTGAAATAATTTTTGTTTGAAACTTTTATGAAAGAAATATAGGTCGTCTTGCGCATTCACCTGTGGATCAATACTGCATTGTCCACTGTCTTGAGCTATGTGTAGCCTCCTGTTGCATCAAGGAAAGTTGGTTTCTACAAGTAAAGGGAGGTTTTGGTGACACCATCTGGGCCTGTAAGATCACCGCATTGTGTAGTCAAAGATTAACATGGTCTGTAGTTTCATGAAATAGAAAAAAAAAGATTAAATATTTTTGTTTTTATTTTTTTGAGGTAACGTCTGTGTCGGTTCAATACTTAAAAAAATAAAAATTAATTAGTATTTATGACGACATATGCCAATTGTAGCAAGCAAATATCGGACATTAAATATGGAAAAATAAAAGTGACCAAAAAGTTTAAATATTTAAGAGAAACAATATGTAGCAATGGAACGGATAAGGCATCCATAGAAGAAAGAATAACCAAACTGGAAAAACGGAACTCCCCCACTAGAACCATCTACAACAAGAAAAATCTCCCCTGTAATGCAAGAATAAGGCACTACCAGACCAGTGATACTGTCTGTATATGAATAATATAGAAACAGTCAGAATTCCGAGCCTGATATTGACGAAGATCCAATAAGGAAATATACACGAATCTGGAGGATCTTGAAACAGTAGTTAGGACCAGGAGATTGAGGTTCTACTGGCACATCATCAGAATGAAAAGTGAGAGGTTAAATAAGAAAATATTCGAGAACGTCTGTAGCTATAAAAGTATGGGGAATATGTCAAACAGAAAAAAGAGGAACTGGGAAGGCTAAAAATCACGAACAGAGACTGCTTGGATAGAGAGCTATTCGGAGCAAAACTAAAAAGTTGGGGTTCTTGTGGGAGGGAGGAAGAGACGAGGGAGAAAATGGACTAAGGAGGTCAGAGGAACAGTCTAGGAGGATGAGAGAGTATTGGAGGAGATGGAAGTTGTGGGGAGTGTAAGGAGGAGTTAGTAATGGTATTAGCGTGATCCTTGCTTGCCGATTCATTAAAAATAATAATAATAATAATAAAAAACATAAAAACCTTTCACCTCTACAATAAAGGGTCTCAGATTTAGTACCTAGTTACAGAGATTCGTACTGCTATACGTCCAATGTCCATGCAAAGAGGGTATTAAGCCTAATTCACGCTCAGCTATCTATTGTAATTTAGGACCCCAATAAACATCGGATATCTCCCTTATCCAATTTCCTTAATTCTAAATTCGTCGAAATTTCTAAATGATCCATATTTTGCAACCAATAAAACCATCCGTAAAGACCTCAATACCCCATTTCTTGCATACTTAGCCCTAAATAGATCTCTTTCGATGACAAACTCTCTGCCAACACTAACCTATTTTTTGTAACCTTTCATTTTCGTGTATTTCCTAGTTATGAACCCATCTTTATTACAAATAAGGAGCGGCGTGGTCTATTGTGCTCCGGGTCCTGGGTTCGAATCCCGGCTGTGGCGGAATATTATTTATTCTATTATTTCAGCCGGGGGGCGATCCTGGGGCACACCCAGCCTCAATCAATTGGGTACCCAAAAAAAAGGGAAAAAACCTGGCGGTTGAGCGTGATCTCGGCCGAATCACCTCATTGCACGGCCGTTGGTCTAGGAACAGTACAGATCTCTATGTACTGAGCCCAAAACTCTTTATGCGTTGTAGTGGTACAGGTTTTTTTTTTTTTTTTACCCCAATTTTTGGGTGCCAACGTTATGAAGACAGAGTGTGTCCTTAGAGGGTCTCCTTACCCTAGTTTTGCCCCAAGGCTGAAATAACAGAATAAATAATTCTACCTCAGCCGGGGTTCGAACTTGGGACCCAAAGAACAGTTGCCTAGCGCTTTATCCACTAGACCAACTCGCTCCCTACGTTTCTTCCAATACTTCAAAACATTTTTCACCTCTTAAAATAAAATTAATATTGAAATCAATAATATGAATAATGAAAATTTCATTTTGAAGTAATACAATAAAAAATACGGGTTTTAGCAGGAAACAAGCTCATGAAAATTGGTGGATGTGGTTCAACTTTTTGTAGTTTATGTACATTCGAAGCGACAAAAGTGGTTCAACTTTAATTATCGAATAATGACTATTTCTGAACTGCATACGGTGGTATAAAAATAAAATGCTTAATTGATTGCTCTGTTCGATTCATTTTCGGGGTGTCTAGGTACACCTCCGTATCACAATTTTATGGCGAGTTGAAGTGGCTTTACCCTTCTAATCCTCGCAAGTATTTCTTTGACTCATTCCTTTACCAAGTTATCCAAACCAGCCATCCACCATATATTTTTAACCTTCTACAATTCAAATCCTCTGTCTATCCCCGTTTTACACGTTCCAGGCCTTCAGTTTTATACAGTACGGCCCACCGAATGCAAATTCCGTTTGATCCTCAATCCTATGAAATTCTATTACTCCTTTCATCCGTCACTCCAACTCTCATTCTATCCTAAATCTCCCATATTTTATCACTTAATGAATATCCAGGCTCAATAGAATCGTAAATAAGTTTTTAAGTTAAAAATGTTTTTTTTTTTTTAATTTAATTTTTGTTGTTGTTTTATTATCATTTAAATATGCCTATTTTATTTCAGTAATTATTAAATTGTTTATATGTATTTAATATACATTAAAACTACAAAGCACACTTAATATATTCTGTATATTTTATTCTAAAGGGACAGGATAACAAAGAATTTATTTATTATTATTATTGTTATAACACTGTTTTTTTTTTAATTATATAATATGAAAATTAAAGTTATGCATATATAAGCAATGATTCTCAGAATAATAGTATAGGACAATAAAGGGATGGTTGGAATAAATGTGAAATACTAGGGATGAGAATGGTCCAGCGATAGGAGATAAAATATTCAGGTGGTATAGATTTTATGTGTCATTCTCCATCGTCCGTATTCTTCTAAAGCTCTTACTCCTATCCAGTTTCCTAAATCTAATCTGGATCACATACCTGTCTCTCAGCTTTCTCTTTTTTTGTTTGAGTAGTTATTGTATGTATTTTATTAAATTATTTTTTAAATTTTTCTTACCTATACATGGAATAAATAATAAAGGAAAGTATTTCGATCGTGACAATTTTCAAATCCCAGTTTTCAGCGGAAATATACATTTTTAGTCCCCTGAGGCCAAATGAACAATTCCCGTAAAAAAATATGTCTGTGTGTGTGTCAGTGTGTCCGTGGTAACTCAAGCGCGTAAGCGAAAAGTCCTAAGGAACTGAAATTCCATATTTAAGACAAATATACGCTCGAGATGTTACAGCAACTTTTTCACCAAAATTTGCTTTGCAGAAGAGCCACTTTAAACTAAACTGTTTTTTTTTTTTTTTTTATTTATTTATACTAATTTACAACTGTACTAAAGAATACAATAAGTAAATATGTAGAATACAAATAAAAAGTCATGAAAATGTCTTGAGAAAGAACTACCCAGTGGTAGCACTTCACTATTTTAAGACAGTAGGTCCCGAGGCCACCTTCTTTTCAGTCGCCTTGGAGGGTTATCAGGGATATCTGAGGAAGATAAATTACGGACAAGTGGGTTATGGGCAGGGAGTTTAGAATGGAAAGAGGAGCATCTATCAAGGGCTATGTCTGCAACAAATGGGATGTTTAGGTCATTATGGAGGAGTTGATTTGTGACAAAATAAGGAGCATTCAGGATTTTGCGATGGATTTTGATTGTAAGGATTGGATGCGGGAGGAATTAGAGGGTTTCGTAGAGCCCCAAAGATCGATTCCATATGTCCAAATAGGTCTGATAATTGTGATGTAAATGAGTCTTTTGTATCATACTGGTTTTGAACGTTTGTCTAGTAAGTGTTGTAGTAATCGATATCTTCGAGCAGTCTCTTGTCGTTTCAGTTTTGTGAGAGGATTCCAAGCAAGTCGCTTGTCAAGATGGAGACCTAGGTATCGGATTTCTTCTACAGGAGTAAGGATAATGATATTAAAGGATACTGGGGGAGAGGAAGCCATCGGATTGCGACGAAGGGTAAAGGTGATTTGGTGGGATTTGTTGGGATTTATTTTAATCCTCCAATTTTGACACCATTCTTCAATAACTGTGATGTAAGACTGAAAGGTTTGGGATGCAGTAGTTGGATTATTATGGACGGATAAGACCCACGTTTCATCAGCATAAGTATTGAGGACAGTGCGAGAATGAAGTGGAATGTCAGCTGTATAAAGGGAGTAGAGGATAGGATCTAAGATACTACCTTGAGGCAATCCAGCAGATAGCGAAAATGTGGATGAATAGGAAAAGTTATGGTTTGCCTTAAAAGGTCTGCCATAAAGGTAGGAACGCATTAATAGGAAATATGTAGGGGTGAGGAATTGACGGAGTTTTTAAAGCAGTCCCTGGTGCCAGACAAACTAAACCTATTTACGTTTTTCTCAAAAACGGCCCTAACGATTTTGATTAAACTCGCTATACCGATGTGAAATTGAATGAGCTTTAATATCATGTAGGTTTAATTCTGGTTGAAATAGTATGACGGGGCTTAAATTCCCAGATTTTAAATTATCTTCTTTTAAAGTACCTTTAATTTTGTAGTTTTTATGAAAATAGCCATATCATCTAATTAGCATTACTTAAAAAACAGGTAAATACATACATTGAACGAATTCGATATCCAACCAAAGGAGAAAACTGTTTAAGAAAAATATTTGTTTAATGCAATTTTTTGTTTTTGGACTTGGAAAGAGTAATCTACATGTATAATATACCGTTGGAATGCTCAAGATTTTAGAAAAAATATTATCTTATAAATACGATTTTAAAAGTTACCGGAGAGCGATGAAAAGCCGATAAAACAAACTGATTGTCGTAGATAATAATATCATAGATTATTTAATAGAAACACATGTTTCTATTAAAATCCAATTTAAATAATTCTTTAACATCATATTTTTGTTTCTAAATTTGTTTAAAAGTTCTTAAATTGATTTAAATAACGGAGGTGAGTGAAAGTCGTGTGTTGCGCTATAAATAATTTATTTTTATGTGGATATGTCTTTCGGTTGAGGGATGATAATTTCGTAGTGTAACATTCTTTTACCACTCACTTTGAAACGCACCTTCTCTATTTTGTTGCTTCGTTCATAAATTCTGAAGAAGGTTTCTGTGTTAGAAATTATGTTGAGAATATGTTCATATATAACATTTTTCGCTAGGTCCTACTGTTTTTAACTATATTAATTTGAATGAAAAGAGTCACGTTTTGCTCCATATATTTAGTGTTTAGGGCTTTATTAACACGCTCTATATCAAAAAAGCTGTGTTGGTATTGGTGTTGTGTTCGCAAAGAAAATTGGAAATAATTCATGTCTGTAACATTTGTGATTAGGACCTACTTTTTAGGAACTATATTGTTTTTAATGAAACAATCCGTTATTTTTATCAACTTAAGAATTTTTAAACAAATTCAGAAACGAAATAAATTGCTAAAGAATTATTTACATTGGATTTTAATAGAAACATGTGTTCTATTCAATAATCTATTATATTATTGTCTACGCAATCAGTTTGTTTCATCGGCTTTTTATTACTCTCCGTTAACTTTTACAATAGTATATATAAGATAAAAAAATTTCTAAAATCTTTATCATTCCAACGGTATATTATAAATGTATATAACTGTCCTTAAGTTCAAAAAATTAAAATAGCATTAAAAATATATTTCTGCAGTTTTCTCCTTTAGTTGGATATCGAATTCGTTCAACTTATATATTTACCTTATTTTTAGCAATGCTAATCAGATTATATTGTCAGTTTCATGAAATCTACAAAATTAAAGGTACTTTAGAGGAAGAAATTTTAAAGTATTGCCATTTAACCCCTGTCAGACTATTTCAATCAGAATGAAACCTATATTATATTAGAGGCCATTAAATTTTACATCGATAAATCGTTGGAGCCGTTTTTGAGAAAATCGTAAATAGGTGCAAAATGCATGGTATTAAGTGGCTCGTATGTTTAGCTGATTTTGATTAAACAAAGTTGCTGTCTGCATCTCAGGCGTATGGTTGTCTAAAATATGAAATTACAGTTTCATAAGACTTTTCGTTGTTGCGCTGGACTTACCACACACACTGACCATTTTGTGGGACTTGGTCATTTGTACTCAGGGGACGTTTCCTTACTATGTATTTCATATATAAGTAAGTGAAAGTAAAAACTCACGTTTTGCCAACATTTTTTTGGTGTTGACGCTTCTTTGACTTCTTCTATCTCTGTTGGTGTTGTTTTAATTTTTCACGACTGTTTTCTCGTCAGAAATTTATTGGAATTTGTTTTTATTATATAGCATTTGCTATATAACTCTGCAAATTATCACACAATGGTTTATTATTTCTAAATAACTATATTGGGGTATATAGCTGGTTAAAGCCAATGAACTAATATGGAAAGTAATAAATAACTAATTAAGAAGCATTTTAATATTTACTAAAAAGGAAAAAAAGAAATTGAATCCCTTCTCTACATAAAAGTTTTCCTTTACAAAAAACATAATACTAACGAAACCGATAATTTTAAAGATAATGAGTGTTTGTTGGTCTCACACAATTAAATGAAGGTGTATGCTTTTTTTATCAGTTAATTGCTGTTTATAAAAGATGATAAGTAGATTTTGAATGATTGTTTTGTTTAATTTTGACTTTGTTCAATATCAATTCTTCTTGTTTCCATTTAAATTTTATCTAAGTTCTGAATCTTAAAACGGTAAGTAGAAAAATTTTAAACGTAATATTTCAACCTGTTGATGCGTCCCAAGTACTTCAGACTCACCTAGCATTAATTCAAGAACGGTGTCATAAATGGGGAATCAAAATAACTCCTTAGAAACACCTACGAATCAACTTTACCCTTCTTTGCAAACCCTTGACATCCATCCCAGTATCATTAATTCCAGATCCAAAAACAAATTCGTTACCAATAACTCTATTCTGACAAACGTCTCACACAGAATGCTCATAAAAGACGAAAACGACAAGAAACTGCTCATAGATACTGATTAGTTCCAATATTATATAATAATAAAACACTATACCAAAGGTCACGGGTTCAAATCCGCAGGTGGTCCTAGGATTTTTTAATGGGAGTAAAAAATCCTTAGCTACGCCGTCCTTCGGAGGGGACGTTAAAAGGTGGTCCCGAGCCTGTGCGATTTTAGGTACTCGTTAAAGATCCCTATCCTAATAAAACCTGGATAGGCAAAATTTAGGAATCCCACTGTAGCATCGTCCGATTAGCCATAGTAGCATAAAGTGACGTTAAATAAATAAATAATAAAACAACTTTATTCTGGGACTATGTCCCTTAAGAATAACAATGTTGTACATTAAATATACACTTCAATATATACATGTCAGGCCGAGAGACCAATGAAATAAACTTTTATATACAAATGTGTAAGAAAATAAAAATAAAACCTATTTATATAGAGATATAAAAAATATATGGAATATAAACAAAAGAACAAAAAATCTGCTATAAAATAATATAGCTGAACAATTTCCAAATAAATAAAATAAATGAATTAATCCATAACTCTTGGATTTTGAAAAAATGAAAAAAAATTGTCTTACGTTGAAAGTAGGATAGTGAATTAACAATTTTACATTTAGTGTGCGTCTCTTTGGGATCTTAGGAGGTGTTGGAAAAGATGGGATTTGAATGAGAGAAGGGAAGAAGCATGGCGAATATGATTAGGTAGGGAATTCCAGAGAGATGTAGAGCGGATATAAAAGGAATTATCAAAAGATTTGGTCTTATGGGTAGGAATGTAAAGGTCAGAATGGCGTGATCTGGTTTCAAGTGAGTGAATTGAGGATTCGAATTGAAGGATACTGTGAATATATGGATATATATAAAAAAAAAAAAAATATATATATATATATATATATATATATATATATATATATATATATATATATATACATATATATATATACTCGTACATTAGCATTAGCAGAGCTATCGGAACATAATAAATTAAGTTTTGCGACTCTACTAAAATATCGAATTCTTCCACAAAACCAATCTTTACAATCCAAAACCCATAAAATCCTGAATGCTCCTTTTTTTTAAACCAATATCATTATTTATGAAGAGCTCAATATCCGATTTATAGCTGACAGCCGGAAATATATATATATATATATATATATATATATATATATATATATATATATATATATATATATATATATTTTACTAACAGCACTTTCAAACCCACTTACCTGTAACCTCCCAACTCCTATGTAGATTAGGCAATGGGGTATAATGCCTAAAAATACGAAAGCTTCGAGACCTTCTAAATTATGGAAACAATTACTGCAATAGGATGCTACAGGACTTTGTGAAGTTTATAATTCTATTTAATTTTGCTTATACAGTATTAAATATAAATAAAAAAAATATTTTTGGGTAGCTAAATTCTGATTAAAAAAAAATTGGCCACAAATATAAAATTTTCAAACGTTAAGAGTGACTTTTTTTTGTTTGTACAGTGGAAGTTCTAAATGCCTATCGAGGTTGATTTATGATTGAAATCTCTTACAAGTTCCTGACATCGTAAGGACGGCGTAACCGAAATTTTTTACTCTCTTAATAAATCGACGGTTGTCTGCCGGGTTTTAAACCATCCGAAATCTGTTATGTTAACTACTAGACTACAAATTTCACAACATTAAGAAGTAACTTTTATCACCACATATTATTGAGATTAAAAGAATAAACTTTACAGGTTTCCACTGAAATGACTGTTCGCGTAACATGTCATTTCGATTAATGTGCCACAAGCGACCATCTTTTTGTAATATAAAACATAAGGTAAGAAGAGAAAAATAAAGCATAGCAGAATCGAATACACTCCACACCATTTCCTTCTTTATTCTGAGTACGCTGTTATAAGGATGGAATAGAGGAAGAAAAGGTGGGCCTACTCTGGACAACGAGGCAGGGAAAATGAAGAGATCAACTGAGAGGAACAATATATCAAGACGTAATTATGTGGCTCACCTAAATTGTAATCCATGACCTGTTCCTTTGTTTCAAATACACCAATATTTATTTCCATCAGTTTTTTAATTCATTAAATTTTATACAGTCCACTAGTTCTAGCTACCTCTTGGACTAGTCTTAATCATCCTTCATAATGACGGTTAGAATAATCAACGACTTTTAATAAACTATGAGAAAAGTTTATGAGAGTTCCGGAATTAGATTAACAGACAATGAACATAGATTAAGATAAAGACCCACGAAGATAAGGCACACAACTCCTGAGTACTTTCCACTTCTGACGATCAGGTGTATTAAATAACTAGGATTGTAGATTTATCATGAGTTGAGAGCTCTTATACCTAATCTTGAGTGTCAGATAAGTAGGATCGCGTCACGTTTTAGTTACAATTCTAAAACGTGCAAAGAGCCGAGATCATCTTGCCCAATAATATAAATATTTCCTAGTCAGAAAGATGGTCTATATGACTTATGGCAATATGTAGTAAATGTCATAATGTTTTTATTTTTTATTTATTTATTTAAAGAAATTTACAACTGTATTAAATAAATACAACAAGTAAATAGGCTTTATATATGATTAGTACACATGGTAGTCCTGAGAAGAAACTACCCATTGGTAGCACTCCAATGTCTTATGTTAGGAGGTCTCTTGGTCATCTTCTTTTAAGCCATCTCGGTGGGTTGTCGGGAATAGATATGGAGGAGAGGTCACGGATAAGCGGGTTTGAGTGGGCAGGGAGTTTGGAATGAAAAGAGGTATATCTGTAACGGGCCAAGTCTTCAAATAATGAGATATTTAGGTCTTTATGGATGATTTTATTAGTAACAAAGTAAGGAGCATTGAGGATTTTACGAAGGATTTTGGACTGCAAGGATTGGATGCGAGAGGAATTCGATGGTTTAGTAGAACCCCATAGCTCAATGCCATAGGTCCAAAGAGGCCTGATAATTGTGATATAAATGAGTTTTTTGTAGTAAGTAGGAAGTTTTGAGCGTTTGTCAAGTAAGTGTTGTAGTAATCTGTATCTACGAGCAGTTTCCTGTCGTTTCAGTCTAGTATGAGGATTCCATGTTGGACGTTTGTCGAGGTGGAGTCCTAAGTACCGAATCTGTTCAACAGGAGTAAGTAGGATATTGTTAAAGGATACGGTGGGGCAGGAAGTCATAGGCTTACGACGTAGAGTGAAGGTGATTTGATGGGATTTATTTTGATCCTCCAGTTTTGACACCATTCTTCAATGGCTGATCATAAAATTAAATAATAATCGCTACATGGATACCGAACTAAAGGTATATAATAAACACACAGTCTGTAACATCATAAGCAAATGTGTCATTCACCGTAGTTCAGAGATTTTCAAGAACGAGAAAAACATAGTTGTAACTCTACCTTTAAAGAATTGTTCACAAACAAAGAGTATGTCTTAGGTTACTTTCAAAACAATCCAAATAGCTGAGTTGATTAATACTGTTAATACCGCAACCTATTTAATTACATTCGCTACAGGTCTATGACAGTAGATTTTTCATTCACAGTAATGCCAATAAGCTTTTTGTCCTGAATAAAATACTTCGATAATTTTGTCTTGTAAGTATAATGCTAAGTAGCTGAATACAGTGAAGAACCATACATATTTTTTAGTTTTAGAATTTGTAAAATAATATTTATTTTTTATTATTATTATTTTTTTTCCCCAGAACATGCAGTGTTGTCAAAATTGAAGATACGATTACTAATAATTAAATTGGTGAAATCTCAATATCTATTATCTGATTTTCTAGGAAAGTCTTGTCACTATAACTTAGAGCTTTAATTTTGATAAAATAATAATAAATTCTTTATTTATTCTGTGACTAGTCCGTATAGAATAATATTACAATAAATATAAAATAAAAACTTTAGTGTCTTAGAGTATAAAAAAACAACAAAAAAACAGAGCAATTCAAAATAATAATTATAAAAATAAATTAAGAATTAACCTCAACTAGAAACATTAACAATGTAACTAAGTAATAAACAAAATAACAGATATGTACACTCTTTTAATAAAAGAGAAATTTACAATTTTTTTTTCTGTGAAGAAAGTGTCATATTACTCGATTTTCTGGTCATCGCAGTTTCTCTAAAACGACTATGGTTATTAGGTTGAAATTTCTCCTGGAGGTCTAAAATTCGTCCTTCAAGTGATTAAAAAAAATCTTTTTCTAAAACGTAAAACAAAATTGTTTTGCCAATAACTTTAAAACTATGCGCATCCTCAAAAACTATCCTCAAAGTACTCATTCGAATGACAATCAAATTTCTAACTACCTAGAAGCAAAATCTTCTTGATCTCATCAGTAATAGCAAAGATACTAAAATACTTATAACAAATATATTTAGATATATTTCGTTTCGTAGCCATGTTTCCTGTGTAGGTTTCTATCGTATTCATATGTTTTATTGTTGTTGGTTTTTTAAAATGATCAATAGGCTGAAAAAGGTTTAAGGTTTGAAATGGTAATAGAACTTAGTTCTGAATCCTAAAGAAAATGTGAGCTTATTCAGGTGGAAGAGTACACTCCCGAGTGGAAAAAATACGCATTTATGTTACTTAGAAATTACGATGGTATAATGGTATAATGATAATATTTTAAAGCAAACATGTCAGTATTAGAAAATCACGGGTATGCCTACTTGCTAATGGTATGTTATTGTAGATTAAACTGAATAAAATTAATATTAAACAATAATCATTTATTTGACATAGTTAAAAGTTTAACTCTCTACTATCTCAGGTATATTTCTATTGTATAACCTCGCCTAATAAAGTTATTATAAACAACTTTCTTAATTCGCTGCAATTAAAAAAACAAATTAAATAGTTGCGTGCAAAGCCGCGAGGTATTGCTGGTATACTAATAATATAACAAGTAACTAATATTGGTTGAAATTAGCTAATTAGGATTGTTCGGAAATTAGAGGGTCAGGAAGTGATTGAACAGACGAGATTTGAATCTTGGAAGAGTTTTGGTGTCACTGATGTAAGAAGGAATAGAATTCCAAACGGATGAGGACAGAATTAGAAAAAATATCTGCTAAAGGTGCGATTCTACGGGTGTCATATACAAGTCTGAAGGCCGCGAGCGAATGTTGCGGTAGTGGACGGAGGATTTGAAAATAAATGTATCTGAGATGTACGACGGACGGCGGGATTGGAGAACTTGGAAGAGTAAGGATACCAGAAAGTACTTACAACGGCAGGAATGGTAAAGCCACTTCAACCCTTCGTAGAATTGTGTGACAGAGGTATCCCTGCCAGATGAAGCGGATAAAGCAGTTAAAAATCGTTTTAGTTTTCCCTCAAGATCACCAGAGACACCACCATACACCGTAAAACAGTAGTCAAAATAGGTAAATATTGAGGGACCAACCAGAAGCCTATGGGTTTCAAGTGGAAGATGGTGACGAAGGTAATTTAGGAGTTTTAGGTGGAAAGATGGTTTTTCCAGGAAAAAATTGGGTCGAGAATGATTCCTAGGTTTTTAAAGGAGGAATGTGGATTTAGATATGTCTTATGGGCCAAATGTTTTGACTAGGTGTCACACTTTCCTTGCCTACAGTTTTTTCACCCCCAGTAAGACAAGCTCTACGTTTGTTGCTTTTGCTCGGTTCGAAACTTTGATGTTTTCCCAAGTTCCCTTTAAAAAAAAAGGTTCATTTTTACTCTCACATACCTATATATGAAATATATAGTAAGGGAAAGTATTGAGATCGTGAAAATTTTCGAATTCCAGTCCCGAAAAAAAGTCTGTGTGTGTGTGTGTGTGGTAACTCTCGAGCGAAAATGAAAAGTTCTGTGAAACTGAAATTTCGTATTTAAGGCAACTATACGCCCGAGATGTTATATAATTTTTATCATCAAAATCAGCTGACCGGAAAATGTACTTTATACCATGCATTTTGCACCTTTTTACGATTTTCTCAGAAACGGCTCTAAAGGTTTTGATTAAACTCTATATATCGATGTAAAATTTGATGGGCTTTAATATGATGTAGGTTTCATTCTGATTGAAACAGTCTGACAGGGCTTAAATGCCGATATTTTAAATTTTCTATCTTTAAAGTACCTTCAACTTTGTAGATAGTAAAAAAATAACTATAAAATCTTGTTATCAACAATAAAAAAAACGAGTAAATATATTAGTTGAACGAATTCGATATCCAACCAAAAGAGAAAACTGCAAACATATTTTTTTCATGCAATTTTTTGTTTTTGAACATATGAAGAGTAATCTACATTTATAATATACCGTTGGAATGCTCAAGATTTTAGAATACATATTATCTTATACATACTATTGTAAAAGTTAACGGAGAGCGAAAAAAAAAAAAAAAAACTAAAGGAGAAAACTGAAAAAAAAAATTTAATGCATTTTTTTGTTTTTGAACATAACAACTATAATATACATGTTTAATATATCGTTGCTAAAGCTAAAGATGTTATGTTGTTTTATACAGAAAATTGTAAAAGTTGATAAAGAGTGATGAAAAGGCGATAAAACTAACTGATTGTTTTAGATAATAATATAATCGATTTTTTGATAAAACACGTGTTTTTGTAGAAATTTAATTAAATTATTTATTTTTTTGATTTATTTTTATCTCTAAATCTATTTAAAAATTCTTAAATTTATATTAAAAAAAACGGAGTTACGTGAAAGTCGTGTGTTGCGTGCAATAGATTTTTTTTTTTTAATTTGTTATATAACATTTGCTGCTGTTATGTAACTATATTGGATCGCATAAAAATGTCACGTTTAGCTACATATATTAATTGTTAAGACTTTATTGACACGCTCTGTGCTGGTGTAGCTCGTATTGAACTCAATTCCTTTCCTGGCAGTAAACGTACTACATTATAGACATATTCCTAGATCCCTAGTTGGAAATTTAGTGGAGAATATTTTTGTTACATAACATTTTTCGAATTAAAAGTCACGTTTTGTTTAACTTTTCGAGTTTTGGTGCTTTATCGACAACCTCTACATCAAAAAAAGCTGTGTTAGTGAACTACTGGTGCTTATTTCACGCGCATTTTGCTCGAATCGAGAATTAGATGTTTCCTTTTCAGAAACTTAATGAAAATATAGATGGGATTTTTCATGATCTATTGTTTTTCCCAGTCTGAAAAAAATACTTCAGTTTTTTTTTTTAAATAAGTGAGGAAAATCCCAACACCAAACATCTTATTATTACACCTCACTAAATAAGTATTGAATTTTATTCAATGATGTTAAATTGAACTGAAATTAAATGCCTTGATGTATAGTCTATACCAGCTCCTTTCATCTCGTTTCCATAGCTTACATTCTCAGAGCATTATTTTCGAATATAACAAAAAAATTGGATTCCGTGGACATTAGTATTCGAGAAAGCTATTCCCTTTACAAATCTATTTTAGTTGGCACTTAGAAAGGATGAATTATTGATGCCTTTAAAGGCTGGGCCCTTATCGATTCCTAAGGCCCACTCAATGCCGTGCTCTATAGCATTCCACGACTACATTTAGCCAGCATCACTCTATTAAAACTTATTAAATCAATTGCATATCATGTAAGTTCACGAATGAAAGGAATTGGCTACACACAAAACACGTTTTCTTAATGTATTTTTTTTACTTACACTTATATATTATATGAAATATATAATAAGGGAAAGTATTGCGGTCGTGAAGATTTTCATATCACAGTTTTTAACGGAAATACATTTTTAAGCTCACCTGAGTTCAAAAGACCAAGTCACACAAAAAGGTCTATGTCTATGCGGTATCTGAAAGTTTGTGTGGTGAGTCTAATTCAAAAATAATTTTGTATAACTCATAAATTCTATATTTCAGTAGCATATATTCATGCTATGTTACAGAAATATTTTACAACATAATCCGCGAATGAGAATAGTAGCTTTTTTACTTGCTATATGGTATTTTATTCACCAATAAACCAGGTGTTAAACGTATAAAGATTTTATATTGTTGTAGTTGAATGAATTTCATAAGTAACTCAAAGAGAAAAGAGCAAAATATTTGGTTGGGATATTTTTTTCCCTTGTACATTTTTGTTTTTATTTATTCTTTTCTAGTTTTGTCTATACAAAGAAGTAATTTAACATTCATGCAATGAAATGAAAGCGATCTACTATTATCTTGCAATAAGCATTTGTGTGGACTACTGAAGCAGAGTTTTATCTCAGAAGAGCTCGTTATGTGATAGGCATTTAGTCTGTTGCCTGTATAGTCGTCGGGTTGGACTGTAAGGTTGACTAGGGAATTTTCATGTTGTTGGTAGGTTAGTGTTGCACCTTAGTCTTGAGCGGAAGTTAATGTATTGTTCTGTAGCAGTGGCTGAAACAGTTGGAATGTTCAAGTCGTTTAGTATTAGGATCTTTGTCACGTTGCGGAAAAACGGTGCATCTAATTTTATTTATTACTTTTAAAAACTGGATGTTTGATAGTTCAGCAGAGCTCCACAGCTCTAATCCGCATGTCCAGATTGGTTTTGGGAAAAAGTTTTAGAGAGTTGTTTTTTGGTCAAAGATAATTTGAAACGTCTGTCAAGTAATCTAGATAACAGATAATATTGTATATTAACTTCTTTACGTTTTGTATTTCCAGATCAGCCTTTTGTCCAAGTTAATACCCAAATATCGAATTCCGTCGTATGCAGTTATTGGAATATTATTAAAATGAATGAGAGTAAAGGATTATGGCTCAAAGTGATTACGACGTGAACACTCTTGGACTCATTAATTTTAATTCTAGTAAGGAGAAAAGTAGGTAAAGCAGAAATTTCATTGAGCTGATTGCCGCTTGAAAATGGTTTTTAGCTGAATACAGAATAGCTATGTCATCAGCAAATTTAGCCGATAGAGACCCATGCTATCTAGTAGCAGGCCTGACATATACGAGTATATGTTAAATAATATTGGCCCTAAATCACTGCCCTGAGGTACACCTGCCTTAATTAGCTTAATGGCAAAGAGTTCAGTCCCTTAAAAGAAAAAAGTCTGTCAGTAAGGTATGAAAGTAATATGAAATAAATGGTTGGCGAAAGTAAATTTTTCAGTTATACTCATACAGAAAGACATCAACGATCCCTATGCTGACTTGGCCAGAACCAAACCTAGTTTCAATAGTTTCAAACCTTACTACTTCTACAATCCCTGATAATCCTCTGAGGCGTCTGAAAAGACGATGGCCCTGAAACCTTCTGGTTTAGCATAGTTTTTAGAGAGCTGCTAATGGGTAGTATCCCTACATGCGAATCATGACAGTATAATCTTGTATCACATTTACTAGATGTATTTTACTATGCAGTTGTGAATTTCAATAAATATATATTTTTAAAATAATAATCATTAAAAAAAGGTTTTCAAAGCAATGCTTGGTGCTAAACATTATTAAAAGGAATGTAAAGGAAAACGCCAAGACCATCATTTTTTGATACTACTGAAATAGGTATTATAATGTTGGTTTATAATATACCGCTGGAAAGCTAAAGATTTCAGAAAAGTAGTTATATTATACACAAAGATGTATGAGGCAACAGAGAACAATTTATTATATCTTTTATTGATTTTTTTTTATTAATTTTTATTCTGGGACATTTCGTCTCCTAAGAATAATATACAATTTTTCTGACCTCATTTAATTCGTAATTATTTAATCAGATAGTAAAGTTATTATAAATGAAAGATACAAATAAAAACAGATATTTTTTTTTTTAGAAACAATTCTTTATTGAGCAATATTACAATCTGTCCAATTTAGGACATTTTTAATAGTGATGAAGTACAACATTCATACTACATTCACACGATATATACAAAACAATAAATTTATATAATAATAATACAATATACATATATACAAAACAATATCAATAACATATATACAAAAGTCACTCATACCTATATACAACTTACAAGCATACAGCACGTGAGTGGAGAATCTAGCCAATGCTAGAATTCCAATATACATTTTACAAGAGGTCTCGAGGCCACTGTCGTTTTAACCTTCTAGGAGGATGGTAAGGATGTGTGGAGCTGGATAAGGATTGAGCTAGGGGATTAGGGTGATGGATAAGGTTCTGATGGAATTTAGAGAATTTTAAGGGTATAAGGTCTAAAATAAATGGAATATTTAGGTCGCGGTGTTATGTATGGTTGGATACATAATAAGGAGCATTAACTATGGTTCGGAGGACTTTTGATTGGAAGGATTGAATGCGTTTGATGTTAGAAAATTGGCTGTCCCCCACAGTTCAAGTCCGTAGGTCCAGATAGGTTTCAGTACTGTCTTGTATGTTAGCAGTTTGTTCTCGATAGATAGTTTAGAATATCTGTTCAGTAGTCTGTATAATTGTCCAAATCGTCGATTAAGTTCTTGTCGTTTAAGTCTAGTATGCGGGTTCCAAGTCAGTCTTTTGTCCAGAAGGAAGCCAAGATACCGGACTGTGTCGGAGAAAGGAAGCGGAACGGAGTTAAAGAAACTGGAGGGCAGGATTGTCTTAGAAGGGTAAAGGTGGCATGTTTGCATTTGGATTGATTGACTTTGATTCTCCAGTTGTTACACCAGTCTTCAATTTGAGAAAGGTGCGTTTGGAGGCCTATAAATGCAATTTCGGGATCTAAGTGAGAGGATAGGATAGCTGTGTCATCGGCGTACGTTGCTAGGAAGGTATTAGGGCAATCAGGAATATCAGCCGTGTATATATTGTAGAGGAAAGGACCAAGGACACTGCCCTGAGGAACACTGGATTCGACTGGATAATAATTGGAATATTCTGCACCACAGCGAACTCGGAAGGAGCGGTTTGATAGATAGGATCGAAGGATTAGGTATAAAGATTGGGGTAAATGGTTTTTGAGCTTAAAGAGTAATCCCAGGTGCCACACCCGGTCAAATGCTTGCGTTATGTCCAGAAATGCACCCGAGCAGTACTCCTTGTTCTCAAGGGCAGAGGAAATATGGTCAACGACTCGGAGCCCTTGCTGAACGGTTGAATGTTGGGAACGGAATCCATACTGATGGGAAGAAATAGTGTGGGATTCTAATAAAGGTAATATTCGTTTGAGGAGGATTTTTTCAATGATTTTTGAAAGGATTGGGAGTAGGATGATAGGTCTATATGACGTCGTAGTGTTAGGAGGTTTACCTGGTTTTAGGAAGGGAATTATTGTGAAATGTTTCCATAAGAGAGGAAAATGAGTAGTGCGTAGAATGGAGTTGTAAATGTATGTAAGAAATATAACGGCTTTAGATGGAAGCTGTCTGAGAATCTGAGGAGTGAGGAGATCGTATCCAGGAGATTTACGGAGTGCAAGTTTTTGGAGAAGATATTTGACCTCAGAGGGATTAACTGCTTTAGGAGGTAATGAAAGCGGGATTGGAGACTGAAGGAACTCTTCCACCACTGCAGTGTGGTTTGGATGGGATTCTGGATGAGGTGTGATGACTTCGGAAAAAACAGATAATAAGATCGAATGAGTTTCGTTAAGTATTATCAAAGTCAGGATTTGTCACATATGTGCAGAAGATTGATTTTTGAGGAGGTGGATTAATAATTGGTGTTTGAATGTGGTTAGGGATGGCACTATACGGAGGGAGATGGGTAAAGAGTTCCAAAGTATGGTAGCACGGGTGATGAAGGACTTTTCGAAGGATGCTGTACTATGAGAGGGTAGGTATAGATTGGTAGGTTGGGATCTTGTCAAGCCAAGGTGAACCACCGGTGGGTCACGCTCAAACTATTCCGTGGTGTGGCGTGCATCACAGGTGAGCCATTGTTTTATTTTTTAAGAAAATGAGTTTATTTTATTTTTTCTCAACATTATATGTTGTAGGAATTAACAAGCGCGTTTATTTATTAAATATTTTATAACTTTCAACATCTCTCCCCCTCCCCTCCTTCCAAAGGATTCTTATCGGTAAATTTCACTTGATTACTCTTCTTTAAGAATTGTATTTAGCTGTGCATGATTTATTTTCAATTTTTTACTCCCATAATATGATATAAGAACATAATATATTAATAATAATATAAGAATCATTTTTGATTATAAATAATAATATAAGATTTTTTTTTTTTTTTTTAATATTTCCATAAGTACATCTTTAAGTTAGGTTAGGTTATTTTATTTATGGGCACAAAACATCTGGGGTCTTTAGCGCCCTTTTCTATCTACGTGTACATACAAATTTCATCAGATTTTTTAAATTAATTAATTATGTTTGATATTTTAATATATTTTTTTTTTTTATTCGTATATATTACAATTTGTCATAATAGACAATAATAATAGTGCTACAGGATCTCATTTATACAATATTTACAATAAAAACAAAAGGAAAGTCAAATTACATAAAATCAAATCAAAATAAATACAGATAAATAAACAAAACATGTCACATTCATACATATGTACAATATTTACAATCAGCTCGGGAGCCCCGGACGGACTTGTGGAAGGACAAGCAGAGCCCAAAGGATCCTAGCGCCTCCCTCTCAGCCACATCACTGGTGAGAGCCAGCGGAAGCTGAGTGAGGGCGCCACAGCCACAATCACACCGCACATGAGAGAGAATCTGACCAGTGTCAGAACTCCAGAATAGATGTTTACAATATGTCTCGGGGCCAATGCCGTTTCAACCTTCAAGGAGGGTTGTATGGATGAGTGGAGCTGGATAGGGATTGTGCTAGAGGATTAGGATGATGAATGAGGTTCTGGTAGAATTTGGAAAATTTGGATGGAATCAGGTCTGAAATAAATGGAACATTAATGTCGTGGTGTAAGGTATAGTTGGAGACATAATAAGGAGCATTTACTATTGTTCGGAGGACTTTGGATTGAAAGGATTGAATGCGTTTGAAGTTAGAACGTTTAGCTGTCCCCCACAGTTCAAGTTCGTAGCTCCAGATTAGCTTCAGTATTGTCTTGTTAAGTAATAATTTGTTGTTAACTGTAAGCTTAGATTTTCTGTTTAGTAGTCTGTATCACTGTCCGAATCGTCTGTTTAGTTCTTTTCGTTTATGTCTTGTATGTGGGTTCCACGTCAATCTTTTGTCTAGTAGTAAGCCAAGATACCAGAATGTATCTGAAAGAGGGTTTGGAATGGAATTAAAGTAAACTGGTGGACAGGATTTTCGTCGAAGAGTGAAGTTTACTTGTTTGCATTTGGCTTCGTTTACCTTTATACGCCAAGCATTACACCAGTCCTCGATAAGACAAAGGTGTCTTTGCAGGATTAAGGATGCTATTTCAGGATCGGAATTGGATGATAGGATGGCGATGACATCTGCAAATGTTGCCAGAAAGGTTTCAGGATGATTAGGTATATCAGCAGTGTAAAGGATGTAGATGACGGGTCCCAAGACGCTGCCTTGAGAAACACCGGCCTAAATGGGATAACAATTAGAAAATTCTACACCACAGCGAACTCGGAAGGAGCGATTCAATAGATAGGATCGTAGAATGAGGTATAGAGACTGAGGTAAATGCGTTTTAAGCTTGAAGAGTAATCCGGTGTGCCATAACCAGTAAAAAGCTTGCGCTATGTCCAGAAACGCACCAGAACAATACTCTTTGCATTCAAGGGCTGAGGAAATATGGTCTTCAACTCGGAGTCCTTGTTGAACAGTGGAATGATGAGCACGGAAACCAAACTGATGGGAAGGAAGATTTTGAGATTCTAATATAGGCAGGATTCGTTTTAGAAGGAGTTTTTCAAAGATTTTTGGGAGGATGGGGAGTAGACTAATAGGTCTGTAGGATGAAGTGTTTCTGGAAGCTTTACCTGGTTTTAGGAAGAGAATGATTGTGGAATGTTTCCACAAGAGAGGAAAACAGGTGGTGCGTAGGATGCAGTTGTATATATATAGGTAAGGAATATAATAGCTTTCTGCGGAAGTTGACGGAGGGTCTGGGGGGTAAGCAGATCGTGTCCGAGAGATTTACGGAGGGTCAGTTTCTGGAGAAGATATTTAACCTCAGAGGGATTAATAGCTTTAGGAGGTGGGGAAAGAGGTATTGGTCACAAAAGGAAGTCTTGTACCGAATCCGTATTGGTATTGGTCCGTACGGTATGTTACGTATTGAGGTATTTTAAAAACTGTTTAGTGGTTAATCTAGTTTCAGTAATAAGTGCTACGTCAACGTTTTTGTCTTGCAGTAAAGCTGTAAGTTCGTTAGTATGATTTCTAACACCATTCGCATTCCATAGGAGAATGGATAAAGGAGTTAGGTGAAGTCATTTAAGGATTTTTTAAGGAAGGGATTAAGTTTGATACAAGATTAGTAAGCAGTGATATTAGCGGCATAACGAGGGATTTGATTTCAGTGATGAAGGATGTTATCAAACTAGTAAGGTCTGAGACATTTGATGGAGGAGAAATATGAGAAATTTGATGCGGATGAGGTTTTTGAGGGTTGGGCAAATTTTGAGGAATAGCTGGTTGTGGAACGGGTTGAGGATTTTTAAGTGTGCGTTGTTCCGGCAGGGCCTCGTCCTCTTTGTTCTGGTTCCCACCTCCAAGTAAATGGGCAAATGTTACATTGGAATTAATAATTTTTGATGGTTGTCTTCCACTTCTGATCGGTACAACGGTTTCATCCTGGTTCTGAAGTTTTTGGTATCTGGTTTTGAGGTTCTTGTAGATTTGACATCCCTTGTAGTTAGCCGGGTGGTCCTTGAGGCACAGAGCACAAACAGCGGGTGTTGATCTTGGTCTTGTACATTCTTCTGACTTATGTTGTTCACCGCATTTCACACAGCGTGGTATGTGGTGAAAATAACTTCTGGTATGACCATATGCCTGACAATTGTGGCACTGAACTATTTCTTTCTTAGCGTAAGCTTTTTCAACTCTTACACTAGTTTAGTACAATCTATTGAGGTCATAAATTTTTTCAACTCCTGTTGATGGTTCCAAGTCCACAAAGAATTGAGGTAGTGGAATTTTATCTTTTAGGACTTTGGTGACTTGTCGCACTTTATAGCCTATCTCCGTCAGTTCTTCTTTGATAGCTGTATCTGGTGTCGAAGGGTGTAGGTTTCTAATTACAACCCTTAAAGCTCTCTCCTGGCGTAACTGATATGCATGAAAATCAGCTTTGGTCTCAGTCAAATATTTTACTATTTTTCTGTAGGTTTCGGCGGTAGTCGGGAATATTTTAGTATCAATGGTTCTACTTATACAATAATAACTATTAGGATCGGTTAATTTGTTTAAATGCGCACACAGTAGTTGAAAGTTCTTAATATTTTTAACAAATATTGGTGGAGGTTGTGGTTCTTTTGGTATAGGAGAAGATTCCATTGTTTCTTTTTCAATTTGAAGGATCTGAAATGGGTTCGGTGTAAAAAACGGCAAATCTTCACTTAATCCTTGTGATGATGTGCTAGGCTGTTGTTCAGATCCTAAAGAGGTAGCTGAAGCAGTCGTTGGTGGAATCATTTTTTATTATTATCACTGCGAGGTATTTTAATAATTAAGTTTTATCTGAATCATCTGTTTGATTTTATTTAATGAACTCTCGAGTCCTTTAAAAACGGGATTTAGAAGTTCAGTTATTTTTACTTTCACTTAATATAGGTAGAAAGGGAAAGTATTGCGATCGTGGAAATTTTCGATTTCCAGTTTTCAACGGAAAAACACATTTGCAGTCCCGCAAAAAGGTCTGTGTGTGGTAACTCCCGGGCGGAAACGGTAAGTCGTATAAAACTGAATTCTCATATTTAGGACAACTATACGCCCGAGACGTGACAAAACCTTTTTCATCAAAATGAGCTTACCAGAAGAGGCACTTTATACAAATTTCATTAGATTTTTTTAAACAAATCAAATGTTTTTAAAAATTCAATTGTTTTTCTAATCATTGTAGTGTTGTCACCTAGTATCCTCTTGAGGTTTCTTTGAAAATAGTTGTGGTAGAGTGGGCAGTCGCAGGTTGCAGTTCCCACAGCTCGGAGGTGTGTGTGCTTTTCTCTATAAGGTATCCGTGGATTAGTCCCGTGTTCCCTATACTTAAGAGAGTCATGACAACACCTTCTCGCCTGTTGACACTGTTGGCGCTCTTCCACGGTTGAACATCTGATTTGATACTTCTTAACTTATTCAACTCTTCTGTATTTTCCCAAATCTCGGCCCATGTCATTGTCGCTTGTTTTTTTAGATAAGCGCATATATCAGATTTTGTAAATATCGGGGTGATTTCTGTACAGGATAATGCTGCTTCTTTGGCTGCTTGGTCTGCTTTTTTGTTGCATTTTATCCCAACATGCGATGGTGTCCAAACAAGAACCATTGTTTATACATTTTAGCATCGAAGCATTGGCTTTAAGTTATATGTGTATGCCAAAACTGTTACTATCGCATTTAGCGCGTTGGAAGCCTGGAACTGTTGTGATCTCGCTTTAAGCACGACAGAACTTGCAACACAGTCCCGCCCCACGCGGAAAAACGTAGATATTCACCCCGGCGTGAACGTGTGCAAGGAAGAGCAAGGAGATCATAGATATAGGAAGGTTTTCTGGCTGCCAAGTATGTATTTTCTTCGGTATTCGGAATTTAGCCACCTTTGACTAGAATATCAGTGAGAAGCGTGAAGAGGTCGTAAATAAATCTTATAAACATATTCATTAATTTTTAACAACGGAGATTACTGAAAGTTGTGTGTTGCGCGAATCATATTTTTTAACTTGTTCTGTTGAAAGTCATTCCCATTCATGATGTCGTGTACTATGTGATATGTATTCCAGCTATTTCCAAGATTTGACTAATAGGATCTCGGTCAGAACTTGGAGGCAAGAAGACGCGGCACACCATAGCAGCCCCTGGAGCGTGGATCCGTAGCGGCTACCGCTGATCAAAGGCTCCCCCACTCAGCCCGCCCTAAGATCTATAGCTCCTCCTGTACCGTCCCTATCCTCCATAAATTGCCCTGTTGCCGATGTCCCCGCTGTCTGGAGTAGCCCTTTATTATGCTAATGTAGAAGGCAGTACAATTGCTAATGTAGAAGGTTTGATTTGTGTATAATATTAAAAGTTGTATGGGGTAAAAAAAAATCTGGGGAACAAAACACAATACTTTCACTTACCTCCGTTTTAAAATAAATTTCAGAATTTTTAAATAATAATAATGTTTTATAGCTTTTAAGATTTACATCTTTTAGCAAGAGGTTTGGCCTCTATTTCATTTAGACCAAATCATTTAATAAGGAAATGTTATAAATATTATAATAATAATTGAATTAACTACTTTGGAAACAACGTTATTAGAAAAAATAAATAACAATTAACAAAATAACTAAGAATGAAAATCTTGATTAATAATAAACAAATACACTTTTAAAAAATAATAATAAACTCAAGAAAACAGAGTAAAAAAAAAACAGTTTTAAATAATACATATCTTGATAACAGTTTCATATAAACAAAAAGTAAAAGTAATGACAGAACAAATGCCTATAAATTTGTTACTAATCAATGGTAACAAAACTTCTTACCTTTAAAACTTCTATTGAAAACAAAAATAAATCGTTCAACTCCTTATAGTTGGTAATTGTTAATATGACCTCTGAATTAAAATTGTTCATAACATATTTAGATAAATAGAATCTTCTGAATGGATTTAAAACTGAATCCGAACTTAAAAAATGTTCAATATTATCTTAACCATAGGTATTGCATTGAGGGCAAGTCATGTTGGGTTCAAATTTATAAAATAATCTATTCGTGATTATCCTCTGTGATTTCTCGCCTTCCAGTTTTAGATGAGCGATCAAACTTATTTTGTTTATATTGCATTTAAATTTTAAATATTTTTCTCCGAGTCGGAAGTTGGTTATATTACGCTATATTTTACTGTAAGAGGAATTTTGAACAGCTTCTATATCCCTGGAATGTAAATGATTAGCCGTAGAATTTTTAAATACACTAAGAGATGAAAAAATACCAGGTAACTAGTGGACCTGCCCTTTGAATGAGGTTTCATTCTAACTAGGTTCAAAAAATAACTGTCAGGCCCATTTAAAGTTTATCGTAACGGAAAGTGCAATTAGCAAGCAAAAATATTTATTTTATAACGTCTATTTATAATTATATTTAATTATCGCCAGAAATGAAGAACATTAGTTAAAATTCTTTATGTTAATGGTTTGTTATTTTAAAGTAAAACAAATATAACAGAAAATTTAGATTTTCCATATAAAGAAAACTTGATTGCTATGTATGTATTATAAAACTATAGAAATAACTCCCTAAATCCCTTAAGTCCCCCTATCCTATAAGGTTTATAAATATTTTATTTCAAATTTTTTTTTTTTTTATTGAGAAATATTACAGTTTGTTACATAATGAACAGTAGTAATAGAGATGTAGTACACATTCATACAATATATACAGAATAATGATAATAAAGTCAAATTACATAAAATAGGAAATAAATAAATTCGAATATATACAAGAAAATAACAATTAAAAAAACAAAAAAAAAAACAACAACAAACAAATCAAAACAACAACCTGTAGTAGAGATAATTACAAGTTGGGAAATAAACAAAAATCATACAAGCAAACTTAACTATATACAATCTGCTAAAGGGACCCTAGACTCCGCTGCTCCTTCCACAAGTGGGGGGAGAAGCCGAATCCAAGAGATCCCAGCGCCTCTCACCCGGCGCTTCACTGGTGTAAGCCAGTGGAGGCCGAGCTAGGGCGGAATAGTCACAAACATACAGTACATGAGTGGAGGATCTGACCAGTGTCAGAACTCCAGAATAAAAGTTAACAAAACGTCGCGGGGCCACTGCCGTTTCAATCTTCGAGGAGGATTGTAGGGATGGGTGGAGCTGGAGAGCGATTGAGCAAGAGGATTAGGGTGATGAAGAAGGTTCTGATGGAATTTGGAAAATTGGGATGGTACCAGGTCTAAAATAAATGGAATATTAAGGTCGTGGTGTAGGGTACAGTTGGTAACGTAATAAGGAGCATTAACTATTGTTCGAAGGACTTTGGATTGGAAGGATTGGATACGTTTGATGTTAGAATGTTTAGTTGTCCCCCATAGTTCAAGTCCGTAGGCCCATATAGGTTTCAGTACTGTCTTATATATTAGTAATTTGTTGTCGATTGTAAGATGAGATTTTCTGTCCAGTAGTTTGTATAACCGGCCGAATCTGCGGTTGAGTTCTATCCTTTTAAGTCTTGTATGTGGGTTCCACGTCAGTCTTTTGTCTAGTGAAAAGCCAAGGTACCGGACTGTGTCTGAGGAAGGAAGCGGTATGGAATTGAATTTAACTGTTGGACAGGATTTTCGTCGAAGGGTGAAAGTAACGTGTGTGCATTTGCTTTCGTTCACCTTAATTCGCCAAGCCTTACACCAGTCTTCGACAAGGGAAAGGTGCCTTTGGAGATTTAGCGATGCTACTTCAGGATCGGAATCGGATGATAAAATGGCTGTGTCATCAGCAAATATTGCCAGAAAGGTTTTGGGATCGGTAGGGATATCGGCGGTGTAGAGGATGTAGAGGACGGGTCCTAAGACGCTGCCTTGAGGAACACCGGCCTCAACAGAATAATGTTTGGAAAATTCGGAACCACAACGAACTCGGAAGGAGCGTTTTGACAAATAGGATCGGAGGATTAGGTATAAAGATTGAGGTAAATGGGTTTTGAGCTTAAAGAGCAGTCCCGGGTGCCATACCCGGTCAAAAGCTTGAGCTATGTCCAGAAAGGCACCCGAACAATACTCCTTGCACTCAAGGGCGGAGGAAATGTGGTCTACAACTCGGAGTCCTTGCTGAACCGTGGAATTTTGAGGACGGAATCCAAACTGGTGTGGAGGAAAATTATGAAATTTGGCTAGGATTCGTTTTAATAGGAGTTTTTCGAAGATTTTGGAGAGGATCGGAAGAAGGCTAATAGGTCTGTAGGATGACGTACAGTTGGAGGGTTTGCCTGGTTTTAGGAAAAGGATGATAGTCGAGTGTTTCCACAACAGAGGGAAATAGGTAGTGCGTAGGATACAGTTATAGATATATGTAAGGAATGTAATGGCTTTAGATGGAAGTTGTCTCAGGATTTGAGGAGTAAGGAGATCGTATCCAGGGGATTTACGGAGAGGAAGCTTTTTAAGAAGATATTTTACCTCAGAGGGATTGATTGCTTTAGGTGGTAAGGAAATTGGTATCGGTGACGTAAGGAACTCTTCAACTATTGCGGTATGGGTTGGATTGAGATCAGAATGAGGAGTGAATACCTTGGAAAGGTGTAGTGCGAATTCCTGGGCCCTATCTTTGTCAGAAGCAGCCCAGGAATTATCACTACGCCGGAGAGGATGGGATATCAGGGGGGATTTAAGGATTCTCTTCGTGACATTCCACAAGGAATTGTCACGAGTCGAGAGAGAGGAGAGGTAGGAATTGTAGGATTGGGAACGGAAGATCGCCAACTCCCGCTTTAATTGTCTACAATAAAAGTTATAGGAGTGGCGATCTGATGGGTGGCGGGTGCGTTGCCATAATGCTCTGGCTCGGCGTTTAGTGTGGATTAGGTCTAGGAGGTGTTGTGGTAAATGGTTTTTGTAAGGATTTATTTGGTTGTGCTTGGGAAAGGAGGCAGTCCAGGCGGCTTGTTGAATCGAGGTTGTAAAGGAATAGACGGCATTGTCAAGGTCAGTTTGGATTTTGAGAGTCACTTTGAGGTCAATATCATTGGTGAGGATTTCGCGGAAGAGGTTCCAGTTGATAGGGCCTCTGATGAATGACGGTGGGACAGGTTTAGGAATAGGTGTTAAGGATACATTTAGGATCAGTGGACTATGGTCAGAGGATAGTTCATCAAGGCGAGTTACGGAATAGTTCAGGGAGCCTAATCCGCTGTGGATGAAGAAGTCAAGGATGTCTGGATTACGGTTAGGATCTGTTGGCCAGTAGGTAGGGGAATTGGGAGGTAGGAGATTAAGGCGTCGGGAGTTGAGTGCAGCCTGCAATGTCCGTCCACGAGTATTTGTGGTTCTGGAACCCCATTGTTGGTGCTTGGCGTTTAGGTCTGCACCCAGAATAAAGTGATTCCCCAATATGTTGAGGAAGGATCCAAATTGGGCAGAAGAAATGGGATGTTTAGGAGGGCAGTATGCTGATGCGATGACGAGCGGAAAAGAAAAGGTCTTGATTATAACAGAGGTGGCTTGTAGGAAGTCGTGGGCGGGAAGTGGGTGTAAGTGGTGGGAGAGGGATCGGTGGACAATGACAGCAGTACCGGCATGGGCTTTGCCGTCTGGATGGTCTGTCCGGTATGTCGTGTATTCAGGTATTTTGAAGTACTGTTTAGTGGTTAGTCTAGTTTCAGTAATGAGTGCAACATCAACTTTTTTGTCTTGCAGTAAGGCTGTAAGTTCGTCGGTGTGAGTTCTAACACCATTCGCATTCCATAGGAGAATAGATAAGGAATTAGGTGAGGTCATTTATGGCTTTTTTATGGCAGGAATGAGATTTGATACAATATTCGTAAGGATTGTGATTAGGGGCATGACAAGGGATTTGATTTCGGAAATGAAGGATGTCATCAAACTGGTAAGGTCTGTGGCATTTGAAGGAGGTGGGATATGAGAGATTTGTTGTGGATGAGGATTTTTAGGATTGATTACGTTTTGAGGAAGAGGTATTTGTTGAATGGACTGAGGATATTGAGGTACATTTTGCAGTTCCGGCAGGGCCTCAGTTTCACTACATTGGTTCCCACCTCCAAGTAAGTGGGCAAATGATACATTAGCATCGATTATTTTTGAGGGTTCTCTTCTAGTTCTTGTTTGTCTTGCTGTTTCATCCAGTACTTGGGGTTTTTGATACCTGTTCCTTAGCGCACTTTGTAACCCATCTCCATAAGTTCTTCTTTGATTGCTTCAACTGGTGTAGAAGAATGTAGATTTCTTATTACAACTCTAAGAGATCTCTCTTGGCGTAACTGATAAGTGTGGAAATCCGCTTTAGTATCAGTTAGATATTTCACTATTTTTCTATTTACGTCTCGGCGGTGGTCGGTGATATTTTGGTGTCATTGATTCTACTCATACAGTAGTAGCTGGTGGAGTCGGTAATTTTATTTAATTGAGCACACAACAACTGAAAATTTTTAATATTTTTGACAAATATCGGCGGAGGCCGTGGTTCACTGGGTGTAGGAGCAGATTCCATGTTTTCTTTTTCATTATGTAGGATTTGAAAAGGATTTGGGATGAAAAACGGAGATTCGTCAGTCATCCCTTGTGACGATGTGCCAGGTTGTGGTTCAGATTCGGTATTAGTACCTGAAGGGGTTGCTTGCTGATTTAATTTTTTATTGGTATCACGGCGGGGTCTTTGTTTTATGGGAGGCGTGATTGAACCACTAGATCTAGATCTTTTAGTTGATGCTTTGGAGGACATCACTTGGTGAAAATATCGCATTTCATGTGAAGAAGATAATAAGATAATAACTAGATGTGGAAAATAAAACAATAACTAAAGAAAAGAAAACCAATCCCGGCCTTGCCGAGCTATTGGCAATCAGCTGATGTGAAGAGGTTACCCAGCATTCAATTTTACACCGTAAATTGTAACAAAACTTACTGTTTTTTGCTCCAATATTTACTGCAGTTGTTATCCTGAAGCCTGGTGATGTTTTCAAGATTGCACTGAAGTGAATTCCAACTGAAAAAGCAAGAAATCCAAGAGACGATTTGAATGATGACTGCTATACTCATGCGCATGCGCAGAACTCTTTATTTCAAATACATTTTAAAGGTTTATTTTATTTTCCACAGGAATCCCATTTGGTTTACAGTGAAACATCTCATTTCGAGAAAATAGTATTAAATTTAAAATAATTATAAACAATGTTAGTTTATAGATTTATTACAACTTACCATTTATGTTAATAGATTAATTACGATTCGGTACGTAATATTGTAAGTAAAATCCCGCGTACAAAACGGTAGAATATATGTAACTTGCACGACGGTTATAACCTCTCTAACAATAACATATGTTCATAAGTTTACGTGATTTACAATTGTTAACTTTATATTAACATTTTTTTTTTGTTATATAAATTTTCGTTAATTTTCTCTTTTTTCTATTTTTCCCTTATAAATCTTTATGTTTTGCTTCTTATTCTTAATTTTACTTCTAAATCATCACAAAGGAATACCATTTTATAAAAATGTTGATGTAATGCACATTAATTTTACAGAAAAAAAAAAATGATTTTTCAAAGTTCGCCAATTATTTTGTAGAGCAGTGTAGATACATTTCTTCGTGGTGAAATATCTCCTGGAGAGGATTGCCTGCTAATGGGAATACCACCGTATATATGTTCCTAAATTGGAAGCGGGAAGTTGAGAAAGAGAGGCAAAAATATCCGTGAGGTGGACACTGGAGGGTGTCAGGTATCAATTTGATAGGGGACACTGAGTTATTGGGGGGTCCACTGCGAATCTACCGCTCTCAGCTCTCTATCTCAACCCTATTCCATCTCATTTTTACTCAACTTTTAAAAAATATTTAAGTTCAACATTGACTACTTATATTTTCTATTCGTTGTGGCATAAAAATGTACATAATTTATTCGTTTACTTAAAAAAAAAAAAAAATCTAGCTCACGGAACACACGATTTTCACTTACCTGCGTTGTTAAAACCAATATTAAGAATTCATTAATACAGTCAGTAACGAAAGTAAATTATTAAAGAATCAAAAATTACAGAGCCATTGCAGAATGGTGTAGCAATTGGAGAAATATAATAAATCCCACCAAATCACCTTCACTCTACGACGTAAACCTATGACTTTCTGTCCCGCTGTTTCCTTTAATCATACTCCACTCATCATTGTTATAAGTGCAGAAACTTATGCACAAGTGTTATATGTAATGTTGTGGATTAGGTTTCAGTTCCAGACTCACCCCACACGCACACAAACACACATACACAAACCTTTTTGCGGGACAATGTCATTTGGACTTAGGGGAACCTAATACGGTTAAAAACCTAATATCAGGTGAAAACTTGAATTCAATAATTTTCACTATCGCAATATTTTCCCTTACTATATATTTCATATATTGGTAAATGAAAGTAAAAAGAGTTTACTTAAGGAGATCCATTCGCCAGCTTATTTTCAGCCTTCTTTGAATATTTTCTGGTATATCAGTCGTGGCCATGTTTTGTTTGAGTTGTATGTCCTTGAGGTCTTTCCTTGAAGTCCGAATTAAATTTTGTACCATTGGTATGTGTAAGTCTATATATGTAAAGTTTTTTTACTGACTTAAAGTTTCTGATTGGAAAGTTAGGATTTTTTTAATCTGATTCTGTTCCGCTATTTAACAAATTTGTGAGGCGTCCATATGGGTTTTAGTAAATATGCAGTAGTATTTAGGTTTTGTTTGATTTTTAAAAGGAGCGTTTGTGCAACAGATAATACAAAAGTCTTAGTCGATTGTGGAGAGTCAGTCCCTTCTGTTTAATGTGAGGCCCCCAAGTCACCCTTCTGTGGAAAGTGAGTACTAAGTAATGAACAGTGTTGGTCTGTGCTATCGGTAAGTTGTTTATGTAGACTTAAGGGATATCAGTAAATTTAAAAACAGAAATAACCTGTGGATAAGATTCCAATCTAAATTTCTTAACATTTTCAATCGTTATTCCAAGATACATACATAGATTACTTTGTGTGATCAACTAGCCTTTCACACAAATTAAAATAATTGTTTGTCTGTAATTATCTCTGGGAATCATGTGGTGCATCAATTCTCACAACCTTAAGATGCATTCAGCGATTTTGACGACTGATAATTTAGCCTTGATTAAGTAACAACCTTTTTACTGAATGTTATACAACAACTAGTTATAAACTCATCTGTATTACAAAGAGGGAGCGGCGTGGTCTAGTGGATAGAGCACTAGTCTGCTGTGCTCCGGGTCCTGGGTTCGAATCTCGGCTGTGGCAGAAATATTATTTATTCTGTTAATTCAGTCGGGGGGCGACCCTAGGGTATGGAGACCCTCCTGGGGCAGACACAGCCTCTATAAAGTGGGTACCCAAATTAATTGGGGAAAAACCTGGCGGCTGAGCGTGAATAAGGCCTAATCACCTAATTGCATTGCCGTTGGCCTAGAAACAGTACGAATCTCTATATGTACTGAGCCCAAGACCCTTCATGGGTTGTAGTGGTACAGGTTATACAACAACTAAAAAAAAAAAAAAGAAGTACTTAAAAAAAATCACCGAAGTACTAAAAAGCTGGTATGTCCACAGTACTGAAGAAACCTATCGAGCCGACCGCTTAATGTACAAAAAAAAACACCCTAAACTTGGTGGAGGGTCGCAAAACCACGGGGAGGCAGTGACAGTGTAAAAATGACGAGAAAGAGCAAAAAGTGGGAGTTATCGGGAAGTTGGTAGCAATTATTAGTTCTTGAGGGGGAGGTTGTGGGGGATTAGGACCACCAACCCCCTTCCTTTCCCGCCACTTACTGTCGATTCCCAAAGTTCCTCTCTTAGCTCCCCTTTTTATTATTAATACCTCTTATCTTTTGTCTTCAACGCTTTTTTCTACCACTCTCCTTTTCTCTTTTAAATCTTTATGATTATTATTACTTTTTCGTATATTATTTTCAAAAATGAACCTTTGTAAAGTATCAAAAATTACCCATTTCAAAATTTGAGGGTTTACGTTTCAAGTTCGTAGAACCCGAATAATGAATAATAAAAAATCTGTTTGACCGCCGCACAACGGAAAATATGGGTGATTTAGGTAGACAAAATTCTAAAACTTGTCTATACATAATCTTTGGGATTACGGAAAAAAATGATAAAAACTTTTTTTTTTTTAAATTATATTTTATTGAAATTTACATACTACAATACATTAAGTAAATATGCTGATAAAAGATATGTACATGAAAAACGTGAAGAGAAACTGCCCATTGGCAGCACTCTAGTAATCAATCTAAACAAGAAGGTCTCGAGGCCATCTTCTCTTCAGACGCCTCGGAGGATTATCAGGGATGGTAGAGGAAGCAAGGATTGAAACTAATGGATTAGAGTGGAGTGGAATTTTTCATGGAAGGTGTGATACCTGGTACGGGCCAAATAAAATGAGAAAACTCAAAAAAATATTTTTTTAATGCAATTTTTTTTTTTTGGATGGACCCCAAAGTCCACCTAAATCGGTCATATTTTCACTGTGCGACCGTTGAAATTAACGTAAGATGAAATAATCGGGAGTCAGTCGTTTATTTTTTTTGTTTTTTTTTGAGATTTTTATTTTGCCGAAGTTTCGGCTCAAACTTGTGAGCCATCATCAGGGCTACAAGCATAAGAACAAAAGATATATAATAATATGGTCATGAGAAATTATAGATGTAGTGACAATGAGA
The DNA here is from genome assembly GCA_023052935.1 of Piezodorus guildinii. Lineage (NCBI taxonomy): Eukaryota > Metazoa > Arthropoda > Insecta > Hemiptera > Pentatomidae > Piezodorus > Piezodorus guildinii. The sequence goes on along the minus strand of CM041298.1, from coordinate 39,569,717 downwards.
ACATTTAAAATAAAATAAAAAATATATATAAATATTATAGATATAGATAATGATAATACGATAAACAATATGATGATGATAAATATAAAATCAAAACTTTAGACTGTAATATAGAGGTAAAAAAAATATATAGATATATATAAACGTACTATTACTGAGCTATGTCAAGCATAAGATGAGGAAAACCGGAAACATCAATAGGTGCTCTAGGTTGGTGTAAACCCCTAACGGTTTGCTCTTTTAAATATAAATACTACAGCTTGTCTTTTTTAATATAGTTTTTTTAAATTATACAAAGAAAAACAAACCAAATATGTACAATGTTGGTTCTACATTTCTAACAGAAAATTATAAAAAGTAGAATCTAAGGTATATTAAAAAGATTAAAAACAAAAACAAACGTTATATAAAAGAAAAGAAAAATATAAAGTAAGCAAATTATAAATTATATAAGCAAGTTTTAAATAATAATAATAATAATACAATAAAATAAGAAAGCTAAAACGTAAGGAGGCGGAAGATGTTGGCGAATGCGGGAGGGATTATTTGTCTGTTTTATGGTTAACGACCCGATTTTTTTCTATAGGGATGTGTATAGCTTCGGAGAGGAGTCGTTTTTACTTTCGCTTACTATATACAGTAAGAAAAAATGTATTGCGATTGTGAAAATTTTTAATTTCCAGTTTTCAACGGAAATACACGTTTTAGGGTACCCAAATAACCAAGTCCCGCAAAAAGGGCTCTGTGTGTGTGTGTGTGTGTGTGTGTGTGTATGTGTGGTAACTCCCGGGCGGAAACGGTAAGTCCTATGAAACTGAAATTTCATATTCAAGACAAATATACGACCGAGACGTGACAAAACTTTTTTCCATCAAAATGAGCTTACCAGAAGAGGCACTTTATACCATGCATTTTGCACCTTTTTTCGATTTTCTCGAAAACGGTTCTGACGATTTTGATTAAACTCGCTATATCGGTGTAAAATTAAATGGGCTTTAATATCATGTAGGTTTCATTCTGATTAAAATGGTCTGACAGGCCTTAAATAAATTAGATTCTATAAAAATAACTATATTATCTTGTTACCACTGTTGAAAAACAGGTAAATATATAAATTAAATAAATTCGATACCCAACTAAAGGAGAAAACAGAAACAAATATTTTTTTAATGCAATTTTTCGTTTTTGAACATAAGAGCAGTAATATACATCTATGATATACCGTTGGAAAGCTAAAGATTTTAGAAAAAATATTATCTCATACACAAGCTTTTAAAAGTTAATAGAGAATGATGAAATTAACATAAAACTAACTATTATTTTAGATAATAATATAATAGATTTTTTAATAAAACACATGTTTCAATTTAATAATAAAATAATAAAATTCAATTTAATTAATTCTTCAATAGTTTACGAATTTTTTTCTCTAACTGTTTTTGAAAATTCTTTCATTGATTTTAAAAATGGAGGTAAGTGAAAGTCATGTGTTGCCCGCACCAGATTTTTTATAATAAGACACGGTGGCTTGATTTTGACTACCCAGAAATCCTAATATAGAAGACACGAAAAACGTCAAGAAAAGCTTTCCAGTGGAAGCACACTTAAAATCCAGGTTTGATTAAGATAGGGATATTTAAGGAGTACTGGACATCGCACAGGCTCGGGACAGCTATTTTACTTACCAACCGAAGAACGGCCAAACCAAGGGAATACTGCGTAAAAAATTGCTATGACCATCGTCCGAGGTTGACCCGTGACCTTGGGCTTAAAAGGCTGTTATGACTGACAAACACATTTATAGCCGTTAATAAAGTATTACTGAATGAAATAAATGATAGTCAGCAATGTGGCAAAGCTTAGCCGCTTAGTTTTATTCCCAATTTCGGGTGCCCACTTTAAAGCGGCTAGGTGTATCCTTGAAGAGTCTCCCAAATCCAGGCTAAAACAATAGAATCCTACTGATACTGTTTAAAAAATCTTTTAGATTAAAAACTTCGCATGAATAATGTATGTTTATTTAGTTTTTATTTAATTCTTCCTTATGATTATTTATTTTATTTTTAATGGAAATAATTACCATGAAGAATCACAGCAAGGAATTAGTCCGGGTGTTTATGTAATAGTATATTAAAATTATTTTAATGTTTTCTATTTTGTATGAATATTGATATTGTTGTGTATTATCTTAAGACATAATTTGTTCTGTTAAAGGCATTTCACTAACATACTACGGTCATTAAAATTTAATTACTCGATTTCTATACCCATCTACTTATATTTTTTAAGTTTCTATATTGACATCCTCTAACTCAATAGTATATAAAATATTGTTTTTAATGTTATTATAATTTTTAATAGTGGATATAATTATTTGACCGTTTGCAAATTACTGAAAGGAATTAGTCAGTATGGTCAGTAAATGATAACAGTTTCAACTATTTATCACAAAACCTATAAACAATGTATCTTCATGTAGCCACATATTAAACTCAATTAAGAAACCTAATTTCTTTGTCTATCACACTATACATAACGTATGCATTTAATTTGATAGATGTATTTATTTTATTTGTTAATGTATTTAAAAATTATAAATACCTTCACAATTAAATTTATTCTTCATTGTATTTATTTTAATTTTTTATCAACCTGTATGATTTGTAATTAAATGTATTTTACAATGTTCCATTATTTTTTTACCCTGTTATCTTTGATGTATTTAACATAATTAGGGAATATTAGGTTGGTAGGTACATTCAGTTTTACTCCATATACGTCATCCATGGCTATTATATAGATTATATTTTTAAGAATATAATGATTAAAATATTTTTTCTTGTATCATTATTATATTACGTATAATTTTCATTAGTATTTTATATGGTAGTATTATAATTTTAGTCATTTTTTTTCAGATCTTGTCCATAAATGCGGTACGTACTTTCCATTCTACCTACCCCAATTCTACCAAACTGTACGGTTTCTCTAGTCTACTCCATATTTTAATGTTTCCTATTTCATGTGAATATCGATATATTTGTAGATTATCTTTAGCCATAATTTGTTCTGTATAGCCCTTTCATTATTAGACTATAATGATAATAATAATAATAAGATATAATGTCCAAAGACACAACAATGCAGCGAAAATTGTTCATCAAGCCATTGCATTAAAGATGAATCTCCTAAGTAGGGAATCTCCCTATTACAAATATAACCCATTACCAATAACTACCTGTCACAAAACTAAAATTTACTGGGATCATCCTATCATTACAGACCACAAGTATTAAATAATCGGCCAGACCTTTTAGTTATTGATAAAAATAGACAATTAGCACAGATTGTTGAAATAGGCGTCCCATCGGATGACAATGTTCAAAAAACGGTTTCTGAAAAGAAAAGGAAATACCAGGAGCTGGCAGAGGAGCTAAAGCAACTCTATAGATTGGAGAGCTGTGGGATTTACTCTATTTAACTATCTTGCAATGGCCTGATTCCAGAGAGTACGCTAGAATCAATCCAACAGCTAGAGCTACCTGTAAGGATTCTAGCGCAGGTTCAGCGAGCAGTCCTTCTAGGGACAGCAGCCACTGTTAGAAATTTTTTAAATATAACATAATTAGAGCCTAACCCTTGACTCATTGAGTCCGGGTAGGTGAAAATTTCCAGCGAAAACTGAGAAAGTCCGAAATTCTGAAATAATAATAATAATAGTAGGCTTAGCGAACCCGATGCCGCTACCAGTTCGGTGCCGATACCACCAAATATCGGCTACACAGACTCGTCCAATGTTCACCGTTCAAGCCCCAGCCCCCGAGATCAGCCTTAACACAATCCTCCCATCGACGCTTCGGCCTGCCTTTCGGACGCCTTCCAGTCGGTTCAGCGAATACCAACTTTCTCGGAATCCGCTCTTCATCGAGCCCAATAACTTTACTCGCCCATTTGAGTCCCCGAGATGCTATCAAATCTATCATATTCACAGGATACAAGTCCCTTATTATACTATAGCTATTGTAATTTAATTAATTGATATATTTACATATATATTTTTTTTTATGTTTTAATAACGACTATTTAATATTCTCTAGCTAAATATTTTATATAATTCTGTATTTAATGTTATTGTAATTGTATTTCTTTTGTTTCTTTTTAGTCGTGATGACGACCCAGAATGGGGGTCGAAACGTTGGCAAACAATTTACTTAAACTATTTAGTTGTTTCATTTACTTACCGCCACCTGGACTAATTGCCTCCAATAATTTTAATAATGCCTATAAACCATTTTTTTATATATTCTCATTAATTGAGACGTTGATTTTCAAATGTTACTATATCCATTCTTCGACATTTTACAGGAGGCGCGAAAATCTCTCATTGCTATATAATTAAAATAGCTAAATTGATTCTTTTCAAGTTAAAATCTAGAATTTTTTTTTCCTACATTAATAACATCATAATAAAGCTATGAAATAAAATGTTTTAGTATGATTTGGAACGAAATCAAATGTGTAATTTAGTTCTTTTAGAAAATAATTATATTTTTTAATCGCGTTTTTAAAGGACATAAGTGCCTAATAAATGAAATCAAATACAAGATTCAGATAAAACTAAATTATAAGAATACAAATATGTAAAAAAAAAATCCATTTATTAAAAAATGTCCTTCAGTACCCTTTAAGAAATCAATGTCTCAATTAATGAGAATATATAAAAAAGTGGTTTATAGGAATTATTAGAAATTATTGGAAGCAATTAGTTATTATTATTATTGTTCTTTATTATTTATTATTTTATTTTTATTGTTATTCAACAATTATTGTTCTTTCACATATATATTTTTCTATACAATTATTCCATCCCTTTTGTATCTTTTTAGCCCTAATGATGACTCACAATGGTGGTAAAAACGTCGGCAGATATAATAGTTTAAAATATTTAACTGTTTTTTTTTTTGTTTTTTTTCCACTCGGACTAATTCCTTTATTTTTTTTTTGATTTGTACATATAAGATGAATTATTCCTTATAGCTGTAGTCTTCATTGCCACGGTGTGTGGCAGATTTTATTATTTATGAATAAACCAGTTAGAAAAAAAAAATGTTTTAACGGATTGCTTGGAGATTTGAAATCAATATCGAGAGAGGTGAAATATTCGCTGAAAATCCAAAAATAAACCAAAGCTACCCTGGGAACGAAATCGTTTAGCACTGCGGAAGTTGGAGGAAATGAGACGCACACGAGAGGGAATAAGATTGGCCGACTGTTTACCTGGCAAATTGGAGTCTCGAGGATATAGTCAGGGCTGTCTCTTCTAAGCGGTCTGTACTCTCTCCCTTCCAGGATAAATCTCATATCGTCCGGTTTTTATTTATTAATGATAAGCAGTATGGTCAGCTTCTGTATCGGAACATATAAAAATAAAAAATAAATTTTTGAATGTTAAAATACACCAACGAAATATATATTGCGTGCTTCACACAGGTTCAATTTAAACGTGGCCTTGTACAGACTTATAAAACTTCTGTTTGACGAAACATTAAGTGCAATTAGTAAGAAAATATCATGTTCATTAAATAAAGTCTATTAATTAATATATTTAATCATCGGCGGAAAGTAGAAACATAAACTGGCCAAAAAATCTTAAGTGGTTAATTTTTTTATAGTTATTTTACACGGTTCCTATTTTATTCGACGTATTCCTATTTTATTTTTCAATTTTTTTATCTAAATACATTTTAAAAGTTTAATTTAGTTTTTATAGGAGTCCATTTTAGTTGACAGTGGAAAATTTGTTTTACATGAAATGATCTAAAAGTAGAAATAATTAATAAAATATTATATATATAAAACAGGTTTCTATTTATTTTAACAACTTTCCTCTGATTTCGTAGTACTATTTTTTATCTAAGATCTTTAGTACTGTATGGAAGAATTTAACGAGTACAATTCTACTTATAACTAAATAAATTCTTTATTACCCTGAGACAAATCCTTTTAGAATAAAATTAACAAATTATTTAACTGGGCTTCAGAGTCTTAAAATAATATAAAGGAGTTAACAAAAACTAATAGAAAATAGAGATACGCAAATAAGTAGAAAATAAAATTAAATGAAATAGAGTGTTATTTACAATTATGTTATGACTGGTTGGTTAGGAGATGATAAGCGGTATTTGAGGTAGGAAGAGAGTTGGAGTGACGGATAGAAAGAGGAATAGAATTCCATAAGGTTGAGGATCGGATAAGAAACGATCTGTCGAATTGTGCAGAACGGTGGACAGTAGTATATAAATCTGAAGGTCTAGAGCGTGTCTAACGGGAATGGGCAGAGGATTTGAATTTTAGGAGGTCGTAAATATGCAATGGATGGCGGGATTGGATAACTTCGTAAAGGAATGGTACAGGGAAATACTTGCGACGCCACTTCAACTCGTCATAAAATTGGGATACGGAGGTGTACCTAGGGACCCCAAACATTAAATAAAACGAAGCAATTGATTAAGAGTTTTATTTTTACCTCGAGATCTCCAGAAACACTACCGTATAGCGTACTGCAGTAGTCGAAGTGGGGGGATGTAAAAGAAATAAAGAGGAGCTTCCGGGTTTCAAACGGAAATAGTCGACGAAGGGAATTCAGTCGCTATAAGGTGGAAAAGGTACGACAGGAAATTTCGGAAATATGGCTTTTGAAGGACAGGGTTTAATTAAAGGTTATTCCCAGATTCCTGACGGTCGGGTATAATTTTATAGGATTATCATTTAGAAAAGGGTAACAACTTACTATTAACTTATCTAGTTATATAGCAACTTGTATGAAATCTTGCGCTTTCCCACCGTATATTATATGCCTGTATTACTACTCATATATAAAGAAAGAGTTTTGGTCAATCTCAAGGGCTCATTTAAATGAAACTCTACCACATCCGGCCTACTCTTCAGTCCTCTCGCCTACGAAACATTTTTTTAGATTACTACTTACGGGGCAAACAAGATAATGGAAAGAGAAAATAAGAAATCGCTTTTTTTGAGTTTAATCCTATTTTAAAGGAACTGAAAAGTTTATATATATATATATATATATATATATATTATATATATATATATTATATATATATATATATATATATATATATATATATATATTATATCCATTTTATAAAGTAAAAATAAATAAAATTAAGAAAAAAAGCTATCCCTACAATCCGTGAAGGCTCTTGAGTTAAGTACTTGTAGAAAATGGTACTCTTTCCCTAACACCGACCGTACAAAGAAATGTTTAAGCCTAGATTACGCTCATAACCCATGTTTTTCCCCCTATTTCTGTGAGTTTCTCTCTCATGGTCTCTGTAGTTCCTTTCATTTAATAATAATGTAAATAATTATAACACTAATGTGATTTATATTCGGAAACATATGGAGACTGTAATTGTTAAATACTAAGGACTTCCATAATCTATAAGACGGTAGGTGGGGTGGGCTCAACAGGTCGAGGGGTTTGGCCAAGTTAGTAACCTCGTTAGGCTCAGCTGTGGCCCAACTATATAGTTTACTCTACTGCCTTATCTCTCTACAATTTAGGAACCTCATTAGCAATGGCTAATATGGCAGGGTAAAACTATATATTTAAACGTAAAAAAAACAGAGCAATAATTCCACTGACAATTCCAAAATGTAGTGATTTGTCTATTGAATTTGAAATAAATCTTCTATTTTTACTGAATAATGGAGACCGACAAAGGTTCACCGGAAATTCGACAGAATCTGCAAATGATTACGCAATGCTATATATATATAATCATGAACATATTTTTAAGATTTGTCCTCAGTACTCCGAAGAGGTCTCATGTGACCCATTTTTACGGCGAGTTAAAGTGGCTCCTCCCCCCCAATCCGCAGACAATATTTCCTAGGATCATACCTTTATCAAATCATTAACTCTCAACACCCTCCATACATCCGCTGCCTCCTACAATTTAAATCCTCAGTCCACTCACTTGAAACGAGATCGCGCCATTCCGACCTTTATTTTCCTACCCATAGGACTAAGACTTTTGATCGTTCCTTCCTTGTCCGCTCCTCTAATTTCTGGAATTCTCTACCTACTCATATCCGCCATGCTGCTTCTCTCTCCTCATTCAAATCCCAACTTTTCCAACACCTTTTATTATCCCAAAAAGACGCTTAGAAACTGTAACATTTATATTTCTGACGTCACACTTTGAATGAATATTTTTTGTTCATTGTCTATATTTAAATGCTGTTATCTATTAATTTATTTTTAATTCCGTTCAACAAAATACTTTCTAAGAATTGTTTTTATTTTTATTTTTTTGGATATATGAGTGTATATGCGTTTATGATATGCACACATATATTAACCCATAATTGTAATTAGTTATTAATTATGTTCCTTCTGTCTGTTGGCGAGACATGTATATTTCCATATACTGTACAAACCTGTTATTCTTAGGGGACCTAGTCCCAGAATAATTTTTTTTTTTCTATTTATATTTCTATTTCTATATATATATCAAATATTCGAGACTTATCCTTTTACTCAAATTTTAAACTTAAAATATGCTTCGATACTGTTGGTCATTTAGGTGTACATTTTCAGTTTTTTTTTGTGTTTGATTTTGTGGAGAACTGTGCTGTTAATTGTGAACTATATTATAATAAATAATATACTGATATTGAAAAAGAATAAAATATAAAGCTGGAAAGAATTAGTCCGGGTGGCGGTCATTAAATGAAACAACTAAATAGTTGAAACTATTTGTTTCATTTAATGACCGCCATCCGGACTGATTCCTTCCAGTAATTCTCAACGGTCAACTAATTACTTCCACAATAAAAAAAATACATATTTGTTTAAATATATTTTATTGGTTTTTAAACACAATACAATAAGTGAATTGTTAAAAAAGTTGTGGAACCTTCTAAATTACCAAATGGCTTAATCTGTCTTTAAATTTTATATTTTATGTAGTAGCATTCTCGAATACCACACTTCACATATGTATAGAACCATCGGGGTAATAATAAAGCTTTAAGTTTCTTGACAGGAGCAGCGAGCTGAGTAAGAATTTCTTTTATTGGAAAAGAAAGACACGTGTAAATTTAATAACAAATTATAAAAATTAAGTAGTATTTTTTCTTTATATTCTAAATTAAATAGAATTAGTCAGTGGATCATGGATAGATCTTTCATAATATTCATAATCTTTCATGATATTCGTAATTCTACTATAGTTCCGACTTTCGAATCTCGTCTATTACTTCCTGCCTATTCAATTTCAAAACAATCCTATATGATCCAGTTTCCATGAAAATATATAAATAGAAAAATGTTATAGAAGTGATTCTCAAGTTTTTTTTTTTTTTTTTTTTTTTTTTTTTTAACAAAGTATGAATTGTATTTTATTTTTTAGTCTAGGATATGTATGGGAGCATGATAATTATTTATTTATTATATTCTTTAATTGTGACATTATTTTTACAAGTATTTTCACAGCCATTAATTTAAGAAGACGTGTCTTGGTTTGTGATATTTTTATTTTTGTCATTTGTCTTATTGTTTTCTTTTTTACTTATTATTTTTCACTGTATATTTCTTTCCTTTTTTTAAATCTTACTCTAAGACAGAAAATCTCACATTATTGTATTTTGTATTATTCTAAAGGGACTTGTCCCAGAATAAATTAAAAAATTATTTTTATTATATCATTAAAAGTTTCCCACCACCTGCATTTGTTACCCACGGCCATTTATACGTTCTTTTAAAATTTACCATTACTACAATACTGCCATTAGCGTAGAAAATATACAATATGTTGAAAGAAATATCCAAATTTCAACTTTTTTTTACATCCTATAATTAAGTAAGGCTTTGGAAAAGGTTTTTAACGTCTTTAACTAAAGCTAAAATAACTAACAAAGCCTGGAACGTTGATTCGTTATTGAATGAACTTAGTTCGCAACCCACTGAAAACAGAGAATCAGGAAAAAGGGACTCTCCTTTGATGTTGAAAAATCTATCAGTATCACCATAAAAAGCGACTTCATTTTTAAGACTTCAACCTGTGACAAAAAAATCCAGTGAATATTCCCCAGACGTAGGCTTTAATTATAATTTTTAAAACTAACAAAGGCTCAATAGAAAAGACATACCTAGAGGAACAGCGGGAAATTAGTAAGCTCTTATAGTTGTTAATATAAGGTAGTTCGTAAATATTACGGAAGTTTTTCCAAGAAGCTCTTTATAATTACAACCCTCTTTTATAACTCTTTATAATGAGGGAATTACCACACTATACAAAATATTATTATATTGTCATACATTTCATTTTCGGTTTTAGGTTATGCCAATGATTTGGTACTGCTAGGTGAAGACACCGAAACTATACAACTAAATACAAGTGTTGTTGGGATGAGTGAATTTAAAACGAAATAAAAGAAAGATGGGCTAATGTAGACTCGATCCCGTTTCGAAAAGAGCTGGTCTTGAGTACTTAACATTAAAATTTAAAAAAATAAGGTAATATTAAATAAAAAAAATAAAAATCGAAAGGTAACAAAATAAATGAAAGTTTAATAAAAAAAATGAGGAAAGTTTACAAAAAAATAAAAAAACATTTGATTTATAAAAAAATAAAATAAATCTTCAATTAACCAAACTTTAATTAATCCCTAACTGAATACAATTAAAATATTGAAATTGAATAGAACACATAAAATAACAACAAATATAAACATTTTCCTCATTCAAAAAAAACTATTTTGATTTAATTTAATTTTTAAATTCTAAAAAAAATATACAGGTTAAAAAAAAAAAAAAATTTATATATATATATATATATATATATATATATATATATATATATATATATATAATGTCCAGGCTCAAACAAGTTTGTTAATAAAAAACGGTAAACAAATAGGTCTCGAATTAAATACCGATAAGACGAAATATATGATTAGCAGCAGAAACGGTTGCGATCTTGATGATATTGATATATCAGGGATATATCAGGGGAGAAATTCAAGTATTTAGATTCAATGAAAAAAAATAAAAAATGAAATCCAGAAAGAATTAAAGTCCTGGATAAAGGTGGGAAATGCATGTTATTATTCAGTTGCTAAATTACTACACGGCTTCTATCTAAAAAGTTAAAGGTTAGAATTTATAAAACTATTATTCTTCCGATGGTTCTTTACGGGTGTGAAACGTGGCCGCTTACTTTGAAGTATAAACAACGGCTTACGGTTTTCGAAAATAAGATACTGCCTAAAATATTTGGTCCGAAGAGAGATGAGGCCACTGGGGAGTTTAGAAGGTTGCACAACGTGGAATTGCGGAACTTGTACCCTGTGAATATAATTGAGTTGATAGCATCGAGGAGATTCAAATGGGCGAGTGACTTTGTTGGATTCGGTGAGGACGGATTCCGAGAAAGTTGGTATTCGCTATCCGACTGGTAGGAGTCCAAAAGGTAGGCCGAAGCGTCGATGGGAGGATTGCGTTAAGGCTGATCTCGGGGCTTGTGCTTGAACGGTGAACATTGGACGAGTCTGTGCAGCCAGAGTTTGGTGGTGTCGGCATCGAACCTCGGTTCGGTAAGCCATTTATTATTTCATTTAATTATAAAGTTTTTTGAACGATTTTCTTTATGAAAATTAATACAAGAAAATGACATATGATTGCTCGAGATATGAGAGAATGAAAAGTCAGAATGAATGAAAGAATGAAAAGTCAGAGACGCCGAAGTTCTTGTTGAACTGAAGAAAAAAAAGAAAAAGTATTTTTTAGGTTGTTACGCGTGAAGTGATTTTATTAATCATAATCTTCATAGTGGATTAAAGCGTTAGCTGTTGATCCCTAGCGAAATATTTACAATCTGTAATAAACATTTGTTAATTCCCAAATTTGCAAATTACATTTTTTCTTGTAAGCACACTGATTGCAGTATGACATATTTTTCCCAGGCATTAAGGAATCATGTGTTTGGTAAAGAAATTTCTAATAAAAGAATCATCCGTTGTTGGTTTACAATTTTTTTTAGAGGATACGTCGCACAGTGGACAATATGACCGATTTAGGAGGACAAAATTCTGAAACTTGTCTATATTTAACTTTTGGGGTCCGAGATTACAGAAAAAGATATTTTAAAAAAATAGGAAAAAATTATAACAACTAATTAATTTTTTGACACGAGTGGCGAGCGCACAGTGGTCAAACGTCAAATTCATTTGCTGAAGTCTCCACCTTCCCTATATTTTACGTTTGAAGTCCCAGAATACGGGAAAATTATACAAAAAAATCTAATTATGGCTCGTAGTTGCTAAAACCTGCTAATAGATGTATTTTATATCATTTAGGAAATTCTTGAAATTATAGATTGTAAAACTATTGATTCGGAGTATTGTGTCAGAAAAAAATATGTATCACCCAAAACGCAAAAAATTCTTTGTAATAAAGACTAGAAGTATTGATGAAACAAATCCTTGGGTTAACTTGGGGTATATATAGTTTTTTGTTATTAAAATAGGTGCATTACATTTACAATTGCTAAATTAACTCTACAGGTGAGACTGCAATGTATAATTAAATAACGAGTTTGTGAAATACAATGTCTTACCTGTCTCAGCAATGTCCATGTTAAATAAAAGCAAAATTACTTTGCTCTAAATACACCTTGAACACAATTGACCATCGAATAAAGATAATATCCACTGCCGGTTGTTAGGCAGTTGTGTGAATAGGAATGATTCATTCATTTACTATGTATTAGTAAACACGATATGGCGGGAAGTATTAGTATTAAGGGTCTTGCCAACTAATAATAAAAAGGTGAAGCACTCGAAAATTCCAAACTTTTGCCCACTGTACGTCGTTAGAAAATCAGCATAGAGGGACGACGTCTAACACCTTAGTGTTCAGATCTTAAAAAATCTGTGGCAGAAGACCCTCATAAAATATTCCATAACTTGAGCCAGAGCTAAGCAGAAACCATATGAATCATATCATATATACAATAGTTTCCAGGCATTTAAAATTGTGCGGAAAAGGGAAAATCAAATCGTCTCTTGGGCTCACACGAGTTCAACGAATGTCACCAGTTAAAACGTCATTAGAAACAAACCCATTTTTTCGGGATCTTAAAAACATGTGACGAAAAGTTGATTATGTATCGATTCAAATTAAAATCGTTAGAGAAAATCGTAAAAAGGTGCAAAATACATAGTATAAAGTAGCACTTTCTGCCGGCCGATTTTAAATAAAATTTTGCTGTAACATCTCGGCGTATCATCGTCATTAGGCTCCGTCATACTATTCAATCAGAATAAAACCCACATAAAATTAAAACCCAATAATTTTACATCGATATAGCGAGTTTAATCAAAAAGTTATAGCCTTTTTAAGAAATTGTAAAAAGTTCTTAAATATGAATTTTCAGTTCCCTTACACCTTTCGTTTCGTGCGGGATCTTACCACACACAGACCTTTTTATGGGACTTGGTTATTTATACTCAGGGGAGAGGGTGCCTAAAACGTGTATTTCCGTCGAAACTGAAATCAGAAATTTTCACGACCGCAATACTCTCCCTATATATATATAATATTTATAATATATATTATATTATATATATATATATATATTGGTACTTAAATACATGTATCATTAAATACATCTAGTAAATGTGTTACAATATTAAGCTGTCATGATCCACATGTAGGGGTTCTACCAATTGGCAGTCTTATTTCCAGACGCCTAGGTGGGTTATCAGGATTGTAGAGGAAGCAAGGATTGAACTAGTAGGTTAGAATAGGAATGGAGTTGTCGTGAAAGGAGTGGTAGCTGTTTTGGGCCAAGTCAGCAACTAGAGGACATTAAGGTCTTTATGGTGAGTTATTCGACAGTAGAGATTCTAGACGGAATAATTTGATTTTGTAGTGGAGTCCCAAAGCTTTACTCACAGTTTTATTTTATTATTCTTTTTGAAGATACTCATTTTGTATTTTGCGGTTCAAGTGTACTATCGCATAGCAATTATGATCATTGACCTTGAAAGTGACAAATTGTATATGTATTTTTTTTTTCGTATACACACTGGTGAATGACATGTCCCCATTAATGGGCGACACATACAATAGATCACTTTACTTCAAAAATCTGTTACATAACTGACAATCGCTCCGGCCGGAGTCAAGTATGTGGAGCACGTTTGTGATTGAAGTGCCGGAGTAAGATAGTGACGGAAAAGTGGGGGCAGAGCTGAGTTTAGTGTAGTGGAAGTGTCGGGCAGGTGTGCGTTTTGTGGTTTTGTCTTAGTGCAAGTGGATTCAGATGGAACGCAAGGCACATTCCGACGCGAAGGCGCCAGTAAAACCCACTCCAAAAAAAAGTGCAGGTTCGTCTCCAAGTCTTAGAATCATTACTATAGTTCTTTATCAGGTTCTGGGAGTATGAGCAATCTTTAAACCCCGAGTAATACCTTGTTTTGTTTTTTTCTTTCTGAACCGCTCCGCATTCCCGTACTAACAAATCTGCTAATCTATAATTAGTTTGATAAACATTGTTTGACATTGTCGACGTCGTTAACCTTATCTCAAAGCGAGACTGTTTCTTTCTTTTTTAAATATTCGCTTGTTTGTACTGAAAAACTTGTTTTTTCCCATCTTTAAAACCCACTGAAGGCCAAGGTTCATTTGGTTGGTTCCCAAAGATTTTCATTCGTGAATAAGATATTGTTTTATCCATTACCTTGAATCTATTTCGGTTCCATTGAGATTAAATAATGCAAAAAGTCTCTGCAACAGAATACCAATAAAGTAAATAAAAGATTACTTTTATGATCTGAAATAATAACTTTTAAAATAACATACTATGGATATAGATACAAATATTAATAATATTTGACAAATATATATATATATATATATATATATATATATATATATATATATATATATATATATATATATATATATTTATTTATTTATAAACAAATATAAATAATTGCTTACTTAAAATAATAATGGTTTAGGCATAAATGAAAACTGTTTACATCAATATGGTAGACAGATGAATTAAGTAGGTGAAGAAAATAGGTCATGTATTTTGTATAAAAGATCATAAGATTACTTTTATGATCTTAAATAATAACTTTTAAAATAACATACTATGGATATAGATACAAATATTAATAATATTTGACAAATATATATATTTATTTATAAACAAATATAAATAATTGCTTACTTAAAATAATAATGGTTTAGGCATAAATGAAAACTGTTTACATCAACATGGTAGACAGATGAATTAAGTAGGTGAAGAAAATAGGTCATGTTAGAAGGACGAATTAGGAATTCCCAAACGAGTTTGGAAGAATCTGATTTCCCTAAGAAACCTTCTTTATATATATATATATATATATATATATATATATATATATATATATATATATATATATATATATATATATATAATATATATAATAAGGGGAATAATTTAGTATTTAGTGAATTAACCAAAACATTAAGTGCTCACAAAACAAGACTTTAACTTACCTTCCTTGTTAAAATTAATGTAAACAGTTGTAAATGAATCAAAGTTGAAAGGTATGGTGCGGGCAACACACGCCTTTCACTTACATCTGATGTTTAAATACATTTAAGAATTATTCCAAAACCTAAATTTTATGAAAACGATTTCAAGTTATTTAAAATAAAATTTGCATTGAGTTTTGTGGAAACATCTGATTTAGATTAACTAATATAACTATATTAAATTGTTAATCAGTAATAAGTTTATTCCCCATTCGTCACTTTATATAACCTTTTACAACGTTGTGTACCAGATAATATTTTTACTTTCACTTACTATATATAGTAAGGGGAAGTATTGCGATCGTGAAAATTTTCGAATTCCAGTTTTCAACGGAAATACACGTTTTAGGGTCCCCTGAGTCCAAATAACCAAGTCCCGCAAAAAGGTCTGTGTGTGTGTGTGTGTGTGTGTGTGTGTGTGTGTGTGTGTGGTAACTCCCGGGCGGAAACGGTAAGTCCTATGAAACTGAAATTTCATATTTAAGACAACTATACGCCCGAGACGTGACAAAACTTTTTTCATCAAAATGAGCTTACCAGAAGAGGCACTTTATACCATGCATTTTGCACCTTTTTTCGATTTTCTCAAAAACGGTTCCGACGATTTTGATTAAACTCGCTATATCGATGTAAAATTTAATGGGCTTTAATATCATGTAGGTTTTATTTGGATAAAAATGGTCTTACAGGGCTTAAATGCCGATATTTTAAATTTTCTTCCTCTAAAGTACCTTTAATTTTGTAGATTCAATAATAATAACTAGATTATCTTGTTAACGCTGATAAAAAACAGGTAAATATATAAATTGAATAAATTCGATACCTGACTAAAGGAGAAAACAGAAAAAATGTATGATAATGTAATATACATGTATGATATACCGTTGGAAAGCTAAAGATTTTAGAAAAATTATCATCTCATACACAAGCTTTTAAAAGTTAAAGGAGAGTGATGAAAAGAACATAAAACTTACTGATTATTTAAGATAATAATATAATAGATTTTTTAATAAAACAAATGTTTCTATATAAATTCAATTTGATTAATTCCTTAATAATTTCACGTATTTTTATCTCTAACTGTATTTGAAAATTCTTTCATTGATTTTATAAATGGAGGTAAGTGAAAGTCGTGTGTTGCCCGCACCAGATTTTTTCTAAAATCTTTTTCTTTCGACTATGTTACTGTTTTTAATATATAAAAAAAAAAAAAAATACATTAATAAACCTTTTTTCTCTATTATCCTTTAGTTTTCATCAAATTCGTTCAACTTGTAAATAAAGCTGTTATTTGTCAATGCTAATAAAATGACATGCCTAATCTTTCAGAATGTACAAAATTAATCGTTCTTTAGAAGAAAATGCAAAAATAATTATTGGCCATTAAAGCTCTGTCAGACTATTTCAATCAGAATGAAACATATCATATCAATGTTAATTAAATTTTACATCTATACAGTGAGTTTAATCAAAATCGTTTTTGAGTAAATCGTAAAAAAGTGGTGCATGGTATAAAAAGCATGGTATAAAGTACCAATTCCGGTCAGCTGATTTGGTTTAAAGAGTTTCTAAAACAACAAGAATGAGAAAGATCACCATAATATACATGCCAAAATAAAAAACAAATAAATAGTATTCTATTATAGGTGGAATAATCAGGAATCAGTCATTTTTTGAAAAGTTTTTAATTTTGCCAACGTTTCGGCTCAAGCTTGTGAGCCATCATCAGGGCTACAAACATCAGAACAAAAGAGATACACATTAATATGATAATGAAAATTTTCTTTTGAATGTAGTGACAATGATAACATTTGAAATAAAACAGAAAATATACCAACATACTTAAATATTATAGATACAAATAATGATAATATGATACATAATCTGATGATGATAAGAATAACAAATTTTACAGAACTTTAGACTTTAATATAGAAGTAAAAAAAAAAGATATATATATAAACGTACCATTACTGAGCCATTTCCAAGCATAAACTGAGGAAAACTTGGATGAAATGCTTGGACATGGCTCAGTAATGGTACGTTTATATATATATATATATATATATATATATATATATATATATATATATATATATATATATATATATGTTTTTTTTTACTTCTATATTAAAGTCTAAAGTTCTGTAATATTTGTTATGCTTATCATCATCAGATTATGTATCATATTATCATTATTTGTATCTATGATATTTAAGTATGTTGGTATATTTTCTGTTTTATTTCAAATGTTATCATTGTCACTACATTCAAAAGATCTCTTTTGTTCTCATGTTTGTAGCTCTGATGATGTCTCACAAGCTTGAGCCGAAACGTTGGCAAAATTAAAAACTTTTCAAAAAATGACTGATTCCTGACTATTCCACCTATAATAGTTTCTACAGTCGACTATACATCCTCAATAAATTATACTTAGTTTTTGAAGAATGTCTTTTATTTTGTGATCATCACCAATTGCAGAGAAAATAGGCGGTAAATATTTATCCCTGTCTATTTGCTTTTATATAGTAGAGAAGTAGAAATAAATTGGTAAGAAATCAATGTAGTTTTCCTTTAATTTTTCTAAGGATTTTAAGTCGAATATTTTATGTTTTATTCGTAAGGAAATTGATAAATTTAGGGTTTGAAACCCTTCTTACGAATTTTACTGCCATTTACGTTTGTTTTGAAATAGTATAGTATAAAGTTCTTTTGAAGTGAAATGAACTATTTGGACTAGGTTAATATTTGATTATTATTTTCTGTTCAGAAGTTGACGAATAACTTCAGGATATAATCTTATATCACCATATGTAGACAAGACATAAGGTAATATGATAAAGTTGATGAAAAGACGTAATATTTTTAATAAATTATATATACAAATTTTTCCTATATTAAATCTTTTTAAGAAAAAGAAAAAAAAAAGAGAGACCTATAAAAAAAATACAATAAAGAAGCTTGTACTGAGTCTTTAAGACCCAAATAGAAATAGAAATCGAAAAAAAAAATGAAGAATCATATTTCAATTAGGAAGACGCGGTCTGGAATAATATTGTATATATACACACACACATACATATATATATATATATATATATATATATATTATATTATTATATTATATAATTTTTTTTTTTTTAGTTTTAGCTCATCTACTAGATGTACCAACCAATACAGTTGTAAATAGCAATAAATAAATAAATAAAATTAATGCAAGTGGTTAGCATAACAGCCATGCCAAAGGTCTCTGGGTCAAACCTAGGTGGTCCTAGGATTTTTTAATGGGAGTAAGTAATCCATAGTTAGGTCGTCCTTCGGAGGGGTCGTAAAAAGGTTTTCCTGAGCCTGTGCGATGTCAGATGCTCGCTAAAGATCCCAATCTCAATTAAACCTGGAATGCAGGACTCCCACTGTAGCATCGTCCGATTAGCCACATTAGCATAAAGCGACGTTAAATAAACAAACAGACAAAATTAATGCAATTTTTATTATTACTTATATTTGGACAAGTTGAACATTAGGAGGGACCGAATGGAGAGTGGTAGAGTGAAAATATCCTTCTATAATCTGCCACTTCTACAGCCTCATATTTCATGCGATATAAAACGCTTTCTTCTTCGTCAGGTCGTGGGTTCGAGCTCAGTAGATGGCCCTAGAATTTTTCATATATTATATTTAGTACTCCTACTGTAACGTCATCTGATTGGCCACAGAACCATAAAGTGACGTTAAATAAATAAACAACTGCTCCTTATCTTTTATTTAGACATACCATTTCCTTATCAGAAAATAATAAACAATTTAATTGAAAACACTTATGATTGTATTATATTAATTTCGAATAACTCCATATATACAGTTCTATTGAAAACGCCTATTTTCCTCAACATATTGTTTTTTTTTTAAATGCCTTCATTCATTTTGGTTTGTTATTTTCAATAATGAACCTTTGTAATCTACCAAAAAAAAAGAAAAGAAAAAAGAAAATCATCCCTTTCCTCAAAATTTGAGAGCTTACGTTTCAAGATACCTAGAACACGAATAAAAAAAATCCGTTTGTCCGCCTTTTCTCCTAAACTACTTGATCGATGATCCTAAAACCTAGACGTTGATATCAGCTGCTTATTTTTAAAATGTCGGCCGATTAAAAGTGATTTATTAATGACTCAGTTATTTTTTAAGACAGAGAAAATATTTATTAGTGTTTCACCAGTAAACAGCGAATAATTTCAAATATAAAAATTTTACTCATAAATAAGTCAGTTATTTTTGAAGATAGAAAAAAATATGTAGAGATTTAAAAACAGTAAAGTACTATAAAGAAACCAAAATTAGAAGGAAAAAGAAAACAAATTTAAATCTTTCCTATATATACGCTTGTAACTCTGTTATCTTTGAACATAGAAAAATAATTTATTAGTGTTTTTTTTTTACCAGCAAACCGCGAATAATTATAAGAAAGAGAAAAATAATAAAAAACAATTGAAATTTTACCCATAATAAATACGCTCATAACTCAGTTATTTCGAAGACAGAAAAAAAAAATGTATAGAGTTTTAGAATCAGTTAAGTTCGATAAACAGAAAAAAAAGATTATATAGTTAAACTCTTGACTCGCAAATTATAATAGATGTTTATGAAAGTAATATTATATTATATTATTTAATATTTCATTTATAATTATATTTACTCTTCTATAATAATAATTGATATTTATATAACAGATGTATTTCCACCAAAACTCGGTTATTATTGAAGATTGAAAAAATCAAAAAGATTAGCTGCTATCAACAACTATATAAACAGTTATTGGCTGATATACAATAGTTATTTGAAAACAATAAACTATAAATAATTTGCAGTGTTTTTTCATTAAGATGTGTTTGGACATTTGTGACGCTACCTAATGAGTTCGCGGAGGTTTAAGAAATTATTGATTCTACTCATAATTTATTGTGTCACTAAGAAATTATTCAATAAATATCATCTGTTGAAAATTAATTCAATAATACTTTTTATTAGTTTAAACGTTTTTAGGGAGTGACAGGGTCACTTTTGTTGTATTTGCTTGCATAACAGCTTCGCATGCACGAGGTCACGGGTTCGAACTTAGCAGCCGTGATTCGGAGGGGGCGTTAAATGGTAGTCCCGTGCCTATGCGGTGTCTGTTACTGCATAAAAAATGCCTATCATGATTAACTACCCTTTTATATTAAACACTACAGAGACAAAAGTTGAAATTCCTGCTTTTACAACGTCCACTTAGCTTTAAAAGTTACGTTGAATAAAAAAATAAACAAAAACGTTCTTAGGGATTTACTGCTTTTGTAGATCTGAAATTCGTTTGAAATTATATACAGTAATGGTAAACTATGTTGCATTATTAATATAAACATTAGTAATTAATTTTTAAAAATACCTAAAAGTAAGTAGCCATGTTGTACCACTTTGCCTGAATGTTTTCTAACAATTTAAAATTGTTACAGTATGGTAGTAACTTTTCTGTTAACACTATCCTTCTATAGCCATAACTAGTAGCTATTAAATATTAAGATTTAATACAGTTTACCTCTTATTTAAAATAAAATATCTTCAACATATAGTTATGTTTAATATTATTATCATATTCATAGATCCTATAGTTTTGTTTTCCCTGGAGTGTTTTCCAATATTGAAGATAATTAGCACTTGAAGGTATAAAGAAATTAATTACATATATTTTTTTAAATATTTTTGTTATTACTAGTTTTCTTTCATCGTCCCTGAACTTTGAGCTCAATTATACTGTCGTGGTCGGTTCAAGGTAAAGAACAATTAGAAATTATATGAAAAATAATTTATATTTAAATATAATTTTAATATCATTATTATATAATTGAGGCATATTTATTTTTATTATTATTCATTACTTATGATAATTATAATTCATTATCATTCTCAATTATTTCTCTCAGAAAATTATTAACTAAAAGTAACTGAGATTTATTATTACAATTTTTAACATTTTTAAATATTAAAAGGCTTTATAACAAATATTAATTTTGACATGTACATTCCAAAGCCGTTGAATAATGATTATTTTGTAAAATTATAATTAATTGAAATAAAAAAAAAATTCTAAAAGTTTAAATTGGGCATATCACACAAAAAATCAAATTAAAATGTCCTTTAAATGAAATTATTTAAATAATAGTTGATTGTAAAACAATATAATATTTAAGACAAAACCTGGCAGTTATTATCTGGCATCAGCAGATAATAACTGTCGAAAACTTGTTGTATCTTCTTAAGATAAAAATTAAAACTGATATTTTATCATCTTCCGTTTATTTTTGTTACCTAATTAAAGAAAGTTAAAAATATACCTAGAGATTATGTTTGTATTACCGATTATCTTGAAAATTTTGTTTATTTAACGTTACTCTATGCTACTATGGCTAAACAGACGATGCTACAGTGAGAGTCCTAAATTTTGGCTATCCAGGTTTTATTAGGATAGGGATCTGTAACAAGTACCAGACATCTCACAGGCTCTGGGCCACCTTTTTACGTCCTCTCCGAATGACGGCACAACTAAGGATTTTTTACTCCAATTAAATATGTGGTAAATATTATGTTAATAAGATGCAGTGGTCCCTGTGTGGTAAGTCTAGCACACAAACACAAAATCGTACAAATAAATTTTATTTAAGACTACTATACGCCCGAGATGTTAGAGAAACTTTTTTATCGAAATCGGCTTACCAGAAGAGCCACTTTATATCATGCATTTGGCAGCTTCTAACGATTTTCTCATTTTTAATAGACTTTGAATTTAATACCATATCAGTTTCATTCTGATTGAAATAGTCTGAAAGGGCTTAAATTTCGATTTTTAAAATTGTCTTTCTCTAAAGTACCATTAAGTTTTCAGATTTGAAAAAAATAACCGCATTATCTCGTTAGCATTGATAAAAAAAAAAAAAACAGGTAAATAGATAAGCTGAACGAATTCGATATCCGACTAAAGGAGAAAACCGCAAAAATATTTTATTTGTTTGCATTTTTTTGTTTTTGAATATAGGAACAGTAATATACATGTATAATATACCGTTTGAAAGCTGAAGATTTAAAAAAAAAATATTATCTTATGCATAAGCTTGTATAAGTTAATGGAGAGTGATGAAACTATCCGATAAAACTAACTTATTGTCTTAGCTATTAATATAATAGATTGTTAAATAAAACAAATGTTTCTATAGAAATTTAATTTAATTAATTCTTTATTAGTTTCACTTATTTTGGGTTACATGTAGCATGGTGGTTAGCATAACAGCCTCCTATGCCCAAGGTCCCGGGTTCAAACCTGCAGGTGGCTCTATGAGTTGTAATGGGAGTAAAAAATTCATAATTATTCCTTCGGAGGGGACGTAAGAAGGTGGTCCCAAGCCTGTGTGATGTCAGGTACTTCAATATTCCTATTGTAATTTAACCTTGATAGGCAAAATTTAGGACCCCCACTGTGGCATCTTCCGATTAGCCACAGCAACATAAAGGGACGTTAAATAAATATACTCATCATTCCACTGTTCAACAAGGACTCCGAGTTGTAGACCATATTTCCTCAGCCATCGAATGCAAAGAGTATTGTTTGGTGCGTTTCTGGACATAGCGCAAGCTTTTGACCAGGTATGGCACACCGGATTACTCTTCAAGCTTAAAACGCATTTACCCCAGTCTCTATACCTCATTCTACGATCCTATCTCTCAAACCGCTCTTTCCGAGTTCGCTGTGGTGTAGAATTTTCCAACTTTTATCCCGTTGAGGCCGGTGTTCCTCAGGCCAGCGTTCTGGGACCCGTTCTCTACATCCTTTACACCGCTGATATTCCTTATCATCCTGACACCTTTCTGGCAACATTTGCAGACGACACCGCCATCTTATCATCCAGTTTCGATCCCGAAACACCATCCTTAATCCTGCAAAGACACCTTTGTCTTATCGAAGACTGGTGTAATGCTTGGCGCATAAAGGTGAACGAAGCCAAATGCAAACACGTAACCTTCACTCTTCGACGAAACTCCTGTCCGCCAGTTTACTTCAATTCCATCCCTATTCCTCCTTCAGATACAGTCCGCTATCTTGGCTTACTACTAGACAAAAGACTGACGTGGAACCCACATACAAGACTTAAAAGAAAAGAACTCAATCGACGATTCGGACAGTTATACAGACTGTTAAACAGAAAATCTGAACTTACAGTTGACAACAAATTATTAATTTATAAGACAATACTGAAGCCCATCTGGACCTACGGACTTGAACTGTGGGGGACAGCTAAACGTTCTAACATCAAACGCATTCAATCCTTTCAATCCAAAGTCCTCCGAATAATAGTAAATGCTCCTTATTATGTATCCAACTATACCTTGCACAACGACCTTAATGTTCCATTTATTTCAGACTTGATCCCATCCAAATTTTCCAAATTCCATCAGAACCTCATTCATCATCCTAATCCTTTAGCACGATCCCTATCCAGCTCCACTCATCCATACAACCCACCTAGAAGGTTGAAACGGCAGTGGCCCCGAGATATATTGTAAATACGTTTGCTGGAGTTCTGACACTGGTCAGATTCTCCTCTCATGTGCGGTGTGATTGTGGCTCTGGCGCCCTCACTTAGCTTCCGCTGCCTCTCACCAGTGATGCGGCTGAGAGGGAGGCGCTGGGATCCTTTGGACTCTGCTTGTCCTTCCACAAGTGGGGGGACAAGCCCCGTCCTGGGTTCCCGAGCTGATTGTAAATATTGTACATAGGTATGAATGTGACATGTTTTGTTTATTTATTTGTTAACTTCATTTATTTGTATTTATTTTGTCTACTTAATTTTGTTATTGTATACGTTTATTTATTTTGATTTTATTTTATGTAATTTGACTTTCCTTTTGTTTATATTGTAAATATTGTATGAATGAGATCCTGTAGCACTATTATTATTGTCTACTATGACAAATTGTAATATATAGGAATAAAAAAAAAAATAAAAAAAAATAAATAAAAAAAATAAATATACAAACACTTATTTTCATCACTAACTGTATTTGAAAATTCTTAAATTGATTTTATCAACGGAGGAAAGTGAAAGTCGTGTGTTGCACGCACCATATTTTTTTCTTATATAGCATTTCCAAGTCAATTATAACCTTTTCCAAGTCAAATGTAACCCTTTCCATTTCAAATGTCACCTTTTCCAAGTCAAATGTAACCCTTTCCATTTCAAATGTCACCTTTTCCAAGTCAAATGTAACCCTTTCCATTTCAAATGTCACCTTTTCCATTTCAAATGTTACCTTTTCCAAGTCAAATGTCACCTTTTTCTTCACTTCTAGCCTTAAATATTACGTTTTATTTATTTATTTATTGAACAATAATTAGTTTAATTAACATTAAGACTTTTTTAATAATTTTGGCATATCTTATCGGTATTTTTTTTAGATATTTGATATCAAGTTCGGTTTTTTACTAGCTAATATTTAAAAAACTAATTATCGTCAATTTAGTTTTAAGATAGTTATTGATTTTGAGTTTGTAGAGGGGAGGGGTAGTTTTTGTGAATAATTAATGTGTTTTCGGGTATTATAATTACGTTTTTCGAGCTGTATTTTTTATCGCTCGCGTGCATCTTAACTCGCATTAACTTTTAATGTTTTTATTGATATAGGGATTAATTAATGTGCTTTCGGGTGGTTATGATTACGTTTTTTGAGCTGTATCTTTTATCGGTCATGCGTATTTCTACTCGCATTGACTTTTAATATTTTTTATTGATATATGGATTAATCAATGTGTTTTCGGGTATTATAATTACGTTTTTCGAACTGTTTTTTTTATCGCTCGCGTGCATGTTACCTCGCATTAACTTTTAATGTTTTTTATTGATATAGGGATTAATTATTTTGCTTTCGGGTGGTTATGATTACGTTTTTTGAGCTGTATCTTTTATCGGTCATGCGTATTTCAACTCGCATTTACTTTTAATGTTTTTTATTAATATAGGGATTAATTATTTTGCTTTCGGGTGGTTATGATTACGTTTTTTGAGCTGTATCTTTTATCGGTCATGCGTATTTCTTCTCGCATTGTCTTTTAATGTTTTTTATTGATATATGGATTAATCAATGTGTTTTCGGGTATTATAATTACGTTTTTCGAACTGTTTTTTTTATCGCTCGCGTGCATTTTAACTCGCATTAACTTTTAATGTTTTTTATTGATATAGGGATTAATTTTTTGTCTTTCGGGGGACTATGATTACGTTTTTTGAGCTCTATCTTTTATCGGTCATGCGTATTTCAACTCGCATTTACTTTTAATGTTTTTTATTGATATAAGGATTAATTAATGAGCTTTCGGGTGGTTATGATTACGTTTTTTGAGCTGTATATTTTATCGGTCATGCGTATTTCAACTCGCATTTACTTTTAATGTTTTTTATTGATATAGGGATTAATTGTTTTGCTTTCGGGTGGTTATGATTACGTTTTTTGAGCTGTATCTTTTATCGCTTATGTGTATTTCAACTCGCATTTAATTTTAATGTTTTTTATTGATATAGGGATTAATTGTTTTACTTTCGGGTTGTTATGATAACGTTTTTTGAGCTGTATCTTTTATCTGTCATGCGTATTTCTACTCGCATTGACTTTTAATATTTTTTATTGATATATGGATTAATCAATGTGTTTTCGGGTATTATAATTACGTTTTTCGAACTGTATTTTTTATCGCTCGCGTGCATGTTACCTCGCATTAACTTTTAATGTTTTTTATTGATATAGGGATTAATTATTTTGCTTTCGGGTGGTTATGATTACGTTTTTCGAGCTGTATGTTTTATCGCTCGCGCTTATTTTAACTAAAATTTACTTTTAATGGGGTTGATAATTGTGTTTTCTGGTCCTATAATTACTTTTTTTGAGTTTTATTTTGTCATGGCTCCCACGCATTTATCTCGAATTCACTTTTAATCTTTTTATTTTTATAGAGATCTATCCTTGTGTTTTCGCGGGGTTATGAAAATGTTTAAAAGGTTTTTTATTATCACTTGTGTGGGTTTCTACTCGCCTTAATTTTTGATATTTTTTTATTGATATTGGGATTGATTATTTTGTTTTTTGTTCTCATTATAACGTTGCTGAAATATACATCGTTTAGCTTTTTTTTTTTTTATACTTTTTTTTTATATTATTATTATTTTATAAAAGGATTAGTTATAGTTCCTTTTCAAGCGTCCTGAGTAAATTTTTTGAACTAAATCTGTTGTAAAGGACCGCTTCCTAACTTGGGCTTACAATTATTTGATAATTTAATTGGGAATCGTTTATTCTATTTTCGGTTGTTCTGATAACATTATTTGAACCAAATTTGTTATCGCTTTTACTCATTTTAAGTTACTGTTCCTATTTCATAAATAATCGATAGAGGGAACGTTTATAGTGTTTTCGGGAATACTAATAGAGTTTATGACATTTTTTTTAGAGCTAGTGCACTTTTTAACTTAAATAAAAAGTGTACTAGAAGAATGCGCAATCGCGATGTAACGTCCAGATCAAAAATGTAATCAGATCCTGCAAAAAACACAATAAATAATTTTACATCAAATTATAACATAATACCTAATACCTACGGTCTGTAGAAATTCCCAAGCGCATAAAAGAATAAAGTTCACAACACGTTATAAGAATCCCCTAAAACAAAAAACAAAAAAAAGACCACTGCAAACGCAAGTTGAAATACGCATAAGCGATAAAAGATACAGCTCAAAAAACGTAATAATAGCCCCCCCCCGAAAGAAAAATAATTAATCCCTATATCATAAAAAACATTAAAATTAAATGCGAGTTGAAATACGCAAAAGCGATAAAACATACAGCTCAAAAAACGTAATCATAACCACCCGAAAGCTCATTAATTAATCCTTATATCAATAAAAAACATTAAAAGTAAATGCGAGTTGAAATACGCATGACCGATAAAAGACAGAGCTCAAAAAACGTTATCATAGCCCCCGAAAGACAAATAATTAATCCCTATATCAATAAAAAACATTAAAAGTTATTGCGAGTTAACATGCACGCGAGCGATAAAAAATACTGTTCGAAAAACGTAATTATAATACCCGAAAACACATTAATTAATCCCTATATCAATAACAAACATTAAAAGTAAATGCGAGTTGAAATACGCATGACCGATAAAAGATACAGCTCAAAAAACGTAATCATAACCACCCGAAAGCACATTAATTAATCCCTATATCAATAAAAAACATTAAAAGTTAATGCGAGTTAACATGCTCGCGAGCGATAAAAAATACAGTTCGAAAAACATAATTATAATACCCGAAAACACATTGATTAATCCCTATATCAACAAAAAACATTAAAAGTAAATGCGAGTTGAAATACGCATGAACGTAAAAGATACAGCTCAAAAAACGTAATCATAACCACCCGAAAGCACATTAATTAATCCATATATCAATAAAAAACATTAAAAGTTAATGCGAGTTAACATGCACGCGAGCGATAAAAAATACAGTTCGAAAAACGTAATTATAATACCCGAAAACACATTGATTAATCCCTATATCA
This sequence comes from Piezodorus guildinii, assembly GCA_023052935.1. NCBI lineage: Eukaryota > Metazoa > Arthropoda > Insecta > Hemiptera > Pentatomidae > Piezodorus > Piezodorus guildinii. The sequence continues at coordinate 39,541,456 of CM041298.1, read as the reverse complement.
ATAACAAACATTAAAAGTAAATGCGAGTTGAAATACGCATGACCGATAAAAGATACAGCTCAAAAAACGTAATCATAACCACCCGAAAGCACATTAATTAATCCATATATCAATAAAAAACATTAAAAGTTAATGCGAGTTAACATGCACGCGAGCGATAAAAAATACAGTTCGAAAAACGTAATTATAATACCCGAAAACACATTGATTAATCCATATATCAATAACAAACATTAAAAGTAAATGCGAGTTGAAATACGCATGACCGATAAAAGATACAGCTCAAAAAACGTAATCATAACCACCCGAAAGCACATTAATTAATCCCTATATCAATAAAAAACATTAAAAGTTAATGCGAGTTAAGATGCAGGCGAGCGATAAAAAATACAACTCGAAAAACGTAATTATAATACCCGAAAACACATTAATTATTCACAAAAACTACCCCTCCCCTCTACAAACTCAAAATCAATAACTATCTTAAAACTAAATAGACGATAATTAGTTTTTTTAAATATTAGCTAGTAAAAAACTGAACTTGATATCAAATATCTAAAAAAAAAAAAAAAATACCGATATGATATGCCAAAAATATTAAAAAAGTCATAATGTTAATTAAACTAATTATTTTTCAATAAATAAATAAATAAAACGGAATATTTAAGGCTAGAAGTGAAGAAAAAAGTGACATTTGACTTGGAAAAGGTAACATTTGAAATGGAAAAGGTGACATTTGACTTGGAAAAGGTAACATTTGAAATGGAAAAGGTGACATTTGAAATGGAAAGGGTTACATTTGACTTGGAAAAGGTTACATTTGACTTGGAAAAAGTTACATTTGACTTGGAAAAGGTTACAATTGACTTGGAAATGCTATAGTTTGATATCTTAACATTGGGCTTAATTCCTTTGAATATATATGTATTAGCAATAAAGTATTGATCAATATTCTGTTGTAGTGTTCCGTAATAAGGTTTAATTCTTAATGGGAAGTACCCTTGAATACTTCCTCAATGTCTTATACGGTAGGCACAAGGAGTTTCCGCCATTGCTTGTATTGCAGCTTTAAAGTGTTCAATAAACATTCTCTAGCATAAAATCGCAAATGCAATCGTGTTGCAACACACGTTTTAGGGTCCACTAAGTACTTATGACCAAGTCCCGCAAAAAGGTCTGTGTGGGCTTATGCGGTAAGTCTACTTCCAAAGCTATTTAATAGAAGCGTATATGCCTGAGATATTACAGTACATTTTAACAAAACCAGCTTACCAGAAGAGCCGCTTTATACCTTGCATTTGGCGCCTTTTTACGATTTTCTCGAAAACGGTTTTAGAGATTTTGATTAAAATCGCTTCCTAGATGTAAAATTCAATAGGCTTTAATACGATATAGGATTCATTGAGATAGAAATAGTCTGACAGGGCTTAAATCCAGATATTTTAAATTTTCTTCCTCTAAAGTACTTTTAATTTTGTAGATAAGGCCAACCATCTTGTTAACATTGATAAATAACTTCTAACAAATAAAGAAGAAAATCGCAAAAATATTTTTTAATGCAATTCTTTTGTTTTTGAACACAAGAATAGTTATATAGATGTATAATGTATGCAGAACATTAGGATTGAATAAATTATGAAAACAAATGGCTATGAGTAGAGTATCTTTGATAGTCTTCTGAGCAGATTTTAAGGTTTTGTAAAAGTGTACAAGTTCTGAGTCAAAAAATAAATGAAGAAAAAATAAGAAGAAGAAGATTTGTTTGATTATATTATCATAATATATACACGAAATTTCTAGCTATAAATCCCTCAGTATTTGTTATTTTGGCCCAGATCTCGTTTATGTCAGGTCTACTTGTTTGAAAACATTGATATTTATTTTATTATTATCAAATCTTACTAGATACCTAATTATGCTATTTCATACTATCATAAAGTTTGAATGCCAGCCCTTTTTTTTTTTTTTTAGTTGATTATATTAATGATCTAGCCTGAACTAGGTAACATTCATTTCATGACTAGCTCTAATTCCTTAATTTCTATCCCTGCTTCCTCTTCGATTACTGATTATCCTCCGAGGCTTCTAAAAAGAAGATGGCTCCGAGTCTTTCTAGTTTAGAATATTTTTGTAGTGCTACTACAATGGATAGCTTCTCAAGTTGTGTATCATACCTCTCTTGTACTCCAACTTACTTGTTTTATTATTACTGCTCTATCGAACACATATTATTTAATGGGTTTCGTAATGTCATATATGAATTTTTGTTTAGGTTTTTGTCTTTTGTGAAATAAAGTTGGAGACAGAGAAAAACATATTTTCATTTCGTATTAATTAATTAGTAACTATGTGTAACAATCTAAAAAGAGCTTAAATAACCGATCGTAACTTTAAAAAAAAAAATTCAGTGTTGTGATATAGTTTTAGGAAAGTGAGAGAGCGATAATGAGAGGAATATTACTGCTGATGTCATTAGTAATAATAAGGGTTTTTGAACCTTGGTCAGTTTTTTACAATTTTTTTCAAAGTTATATAAATCTATTGTTTGTTGTCTAAATCTTTGCAAACATGTTTTCGTTTAAAAAAGTTTTTTTTTCTGTTTCATTTTTTCTTACTACTTCAGGATTACAAGTAATCAATCCATTGAGTGTTCTAAGTCATAATTTGGCACTAAGCTGGTTATAAATATTAATTTAAAAAAAAATATTTTTATCTCACTATAGTACGAAAAATGACGTTAATAATAACTTAAAGTGCGTGTTTATAGTACAAGTATAGAGCAAAAATCACTTAAAAGGTATTGGTTAGGGTATTACGAGGCATGTTTTTTAAGTAAGTAACGTTTGGGAATTAAAAACAGACGTGCAAAGATATCGCAATAATTTTATTTTTACATGAAAGCCTGTACCTTAATCTACTTTTCTACATATTTTCCATGAAATTTTAGGCACTTGTCATAACGCGGCACCAGTTTCTGAATATCCTCCTCAAAAAATTCTGCCGCCTGACTAGTTAACCACTGTATCACAAATGTTTTGACTTCTTTATCGTCTTGCGTGCAATGCAGAACAAAAGACGTGGCAAGTTGAGTAAGGGTAACGTTTTTCTACATGACGTTGCCCGTCCACATGTGGCTAATCGGACCAAAGATCTCATCAAATCATTTAAATGGGAAACTCATCATCCTCCATACAGCCCTGATCTGGCGCTCAGCGACTACCATTTGTCCCTGCAATTGAAGAAACACCTGGGCGATCTTCAAGACGATAACGAAGTCAAAACATTTGTGATGCAGTGGTTAACAAGTCAGTCGGCAGAATTTTTTTTGGAGGGTATTCAAAAACTGGTGCCCCGTTATGACAAATGCCTCAAAATCCATTATGTAGAAAAGTAGATTAAGGTACAGGCTTTCATGTAAAAATAAAATTATTGCGATATCTTTGCATGTCTTTTTTTAAATTAAAAAACGGTACTTACTTAAAAAACATGCCTCGTATACAGATCGATAATAATTTCCATTTAGGTACTTAAATGGAAATTATATAAACACATATATATTATATATATAAAATATATATATATATATATATATATATATATATATATATATACGCTTAATTATGAATTATTTCATACATAAAGTATGATTAGAGACCGTATTTCCACGATTTTTCACGTTTATTTGCGTGTATCAGCTTTAAACCCGAACAGCTATTCTGTCGTCCATGTATTAGGGAATAATATATTAAAATTTTATATTGCACGAAATGGCACTTTTTTTTGTTTGTTTTTTTTTATTACATTTTTCGTACTTTTAAGTAATATATAATTACTTATTGTAAAATTTTAATATTACAATTGATCGAACCAAATTATCAGTAATAAAAATACACAGTTATACTAATAATCATTTAAAAAATAATCATCTTTCTCTTAATATACAATTATATTGTTTGTTAAGAAGAGAAAAAATAAACGGAAATATTAGGACTACTGACTTCAGTAAGTAAACACATCGGTCTAGCATAGTGCGTTTCATTTTTTTTTTTTTTTTTTCCTTTTAATGTCACTTTTATTGTTATTATACTGAATCCTCAGTTTACATCCCTTCAGAATTCTCTCTGAAATATTAGTTTTAAAGGTGGTTTAAAAAAGTTAAATATTAATATTTAAATTATTCCGAAAGGATAACAAGTGTCTCGTCGAAAATTAAAATCTGGATATCTAATTCCCCCGAGCTTAGATATGATGGGAAAAACTGTTTTGTATTGCTTGTGATCAATCAAAATCAATGGGCTGTGAAAGAAAATCCCAAACAAACTCTTGTTGTAAAACAGTTAACAACAAAGTCTTCCTTGTTATAAGTTATTGTGTAATATATAAAAATTAATATTTATTTAATTGTTATCAGGACACAAGCAAACATTGAAGCCGAAAAATAGGCCTATGGAAAAACAGCGGTCAATTGCGATTGAATATTATTTAAAATAATGATATATTTGATTAATTACTCTGGTTACATGTTTTCATCGAAACCAAATAAAATTATTAAAACTTTTTTTTGGCTTTAGCTTTATTTCATAGTTCTTAAATTGGTTTTAACAACCGAGGTAACTGAGAAGTTGCCCCACCAGATTCTTCAACTATACCTTTTCACTGGACTTGTAATAAATACAAAGTTTTGTTTCCTAAATATTTTTGTTGTACTATAAAACGAAAAATAAACAAGCTTTTCTATAATACAATTGTAAACTTATCTGTTGTTACTTGAGACTCTACAATTTAGTGTTGAATACCACGCAGCACTGTGGAAAATATGACCGATTTAGATGGACCAAATTCTGAAGCTTGTCCATATTTAACCTTTGGGGTCCAAGAATACGGAAAATAATATTTTTTAAAGTATGATTAATATTTTGACACGATTGGCGACCGCACGGTGGTAAAAATTATTGTTTTCTAAAATCTTAAACTTCCCTATTTTTAACGTTTGAAGTCCCAGAATATGGGAAAAATATTAAAATAAAAATCTAATTATCGGCTCGGAGTGGCTTAAACCTGCTAATAGGTGTATTTCAAATCATTTAGGAAACTCTTCATATTATAGATTATAAAACTTTTTTTTCGGAGTGTTGTGTCTGAAAAAAAAAAATATGCAGCGCCATAAATACAAAAAAAATCGCAAAAATTCTTCGCAAAATTTAAAGGCTAGAAGGATTGATAGAACACATCCTACAAAAAAATCCTTGGTGTAACTTGAAGGTTATATAGTATTTCGTAATTGAAAGAGGTATACATTTACAAATTGCTGTATTTTAAATGTATATTTAAAACGAGTGTGTAAATATAATGTCTTACCTGTCTCAGCAATGTCCATTGTTAAATCAAAGCAAAAAGACTTTTCGCTAAACACACCTTGAACATAATAAATAGACATCGAGTAAAGATAATCCCACTGTCGGTTATTAGGTACTAGTGTGAACACAAATGATTAACTCATTTACTATTTATCTGTAAACATGGTATGATGGAAAATATTAGTATTAAGCCTCTTGCTAACTAATTATAAAAAGGTGAAGCACTGGAAAATTAGAAACATTTGACTTGACTTTTGCTCACTGTGCGTCGTTAGAAAATCTGCAGCGTGGACGACCTCAAACATCTTTGAAGAGCTTTGAACTTACAAAAGCTGTGGCAGAAGACCCTGGTAAAAGAGTCGATAACTTGAGTCAGAGCTAAGCAGAAATCATATGTATCATATCATATCATATATAGTTTCACTCAGAAATTTCAAACTTTTGACTTAACGTTTGTCCAACTAAATTGGTGATATTTCCGTTAAGATCTAATATGTGCTTGTTTGTTTTATAGTAATGTGAAATGTAGTTTGTCATTCTATGATTTTTAGATGGAAAAAAAGAGATTCTTTCTGGCCCCTCATTAAGGATTTTTTTGACATTGTTCCCATAAAAAAATAAATAGCATGTTCCTCTCCCACCACCTTCTTGTTTATTTCCATTGTGGTTCCGTTTTATCGATTGAAGACTGTCCAGCTTGTACCATCTTGAGGAAGCAATAACAAAGTTAAATAAACACTAGAACTAACTGCTGGTGGTCCTAACAACTGTCCATCGGTTCGGGTCAAGAGTTGTTGAAGAGTCTACTCCAATTAAATGCTTAGCCTCCACCAAATTAATGGCTGTCTTTTCTATCTTATATTGCTTCTTGTAATTGGCCCTTACATCTTAATTCATTCAATACAAAAGTTAACTGAGAGACGTTCAATAAAGCAATAACATTCCTGCTTCTGAACATTGTGTTTGCTTTTAAAAACATTCGATGATATTGGATTTAAATTCCATAAGACTACTGCATTACTCAAAGCTCACTTAATATTTGACAACGCATTACTATTTTAATAATACTGTTTTTAATAAATTTAAAAACAAAATTGGATTAGCCTTTTAACTCATGAAAGACACAATAAAAGACCACTTTCCGGAAATGCCAAAGTAAGGCACAACAATACAGTAGTTAAGCCTGAAGCTCTGTATGCTGCAGAAAATTCTATTTATGATTGTAATAGTATTTAAGACTATCATACGCCCGATATGTTACAGCAACTTTTTATCAAAACCAGTTAATTAGAAGAGCCACTTCATACTATGAATTTGGAGCTTTTTAAGATTTTCTTAAATACGGCTCTAACGATTGTTTATACGCGCTATATGGATGTAAAATTTAATAGGCTTTAATAGGGTGTAGGTTTCATTCTGATTAAAATAGTCTAACAGGGCTTAAATGCCTATATTTTAAGGTACTTTTAATGTTGTAGATTTTAAAAAAAATAGTCACATCATCTTGTTAGTTTTGATAAGTAACAGCTAAATATGAAAGTTGAACGAATTTGATAAACAAATAAAGGAGAAAAGTACAAACTTTGTTCATGCAATTTTTGTGTTTGTGAACACAAGAACAGTAATATAGATGAATAATATACCGTTGGATAGGTAAAGATTTTAGAAAAAAATATTATCTAGTACACGGAATTACAAAAGTTAATGGACAGTGATGAAAAGCCGATGAAACTAACTGATTGATCTTGATAAAGATATAATAAATTATTTAATAAAACACCTTTGTCCTAATTGAGACAGATTGTAATATTACTCAATTAAAATTGTTTCAGGAAAAAAAGTAAATAAAACACCTATAAACAGGTATTTTATTAAATAATCTATCATATGTGAAATTAAATTTAATTGATTCTTTAATAATTTATTTTTATTTCTAAATGTATATAAAAATTCTTAAATTGTTTCACGATATGACGATACGTTTATGAGACATCCAGTAAACTCCAGTAATAAAAAAAAAAAATTTATTATATCTTCCACGGTAGGCTCCTTTAATATTTTAATCTTATTTAAATTTTATATTTCTCTATATATATTACCTAGCAAAGTGGAATATATAAGGCATTTTAACATTAGATGGTAGATTGTTTTTCACTTTGCAAAATTACACATTTTAAACGCATCTTGGGATTATTATAAAGTTGGTTTGTTACAATAAATAACTAGATATTTGATAGCTATTAAAAAAATTAATATTTAAATATTCACTATAACTTGAGACCTCAAAACTTTGATATCTTTATCTCGTAGACGTATTATTTTTATGGGCTTATCGACAGACCTGCATAAACAAAATAAACAAAAATAAAGTATAACTTTTACAGTTTATGCTAATTTAAGATTGATACTAAATAAATAATCGCTTGTAATTTTATTGCTCATATATCATTAATTATTTATGGAGTTATATGACAGCTTTTATGACTGAGTGGATTAATTTATTACACTGATTTACTGAAGATTTGCATTTGCAAATCTTTAGGGCTTAATACAATGACTAAAATGTCAATGAAATTGTAAGTTTTAAAGGTTCGTCATTAAAACTAATAAACCAAAAGAATTAACAGAAGTCTACTTTACTTTCCATATCTTTTCAAAATTCTAACGATTTGGATTAAACTTAATGCCATTGTAAAATGTCACGTTTTATATAAAATGTAGGTTTTATTCTGATATAAATGGTCTGAGAGGGCTAAATACCATTATTTCTTTTTGTCCTTTAAAGTACTTTTAATTTTGTAGATTAAAAAAAATTACCATATCATCATATTAACATTGATAAAAGCGACTAAATATACTAGTTGAACGAATTTTATTACTAACTGAAGGGGAAAAGAACAAATTAAATATAAAAAAAGAACGATAAGTGTAGAAATACAGATGCATAATACACCATTGGAAAACTAAAGATTTTAGAAAAAATGTTATCCTATATCACTGATGCTTAGGCAAAAGGGCTTAATTCTTGAAAGGAGGAGTTTAAAGGAAGATTTTCCAATGTTTTGAAAATTAATTTTAATCCTGTTTTTTTTTTATTTTATATTTATTTTTTTTTTTCCTACCATGAATCACTGTTTTGACTAATAATATTTTAATTATATTTTTAGACAGATATTTTTTATACCAGATTAAAGTCTTTTTTTTTTTTTAATTTTCACTTTTGAAAATTTACAACTGATAATAGAAATCTAACAATCCTGTATGATACTTTATTGAGTAAAACATAAAACATATGTAGAGAAGCTTCCCATTGGAAGCACTATAAAAATATCCTCAACTAGAAGGCCATCTTCGGGATCATTTCATTTTCATACTCCTCGGAGGATTATCAGGAATGGAGTTTATCATTAAATGAATGATGTCTCGTTCGTGCCAAATTTACAGCATATGGAACAATAAGGTCTTTCTGGATCAGCTTATTCGTTAAAAGCTTTAGGAGCGTTGAGGATTTTACGAATAATTTTCGATTGTAGGAATTGGATACAGAAACAGTTTAATAGTTTAGTTAAGCCCCAAAGCTCTACTCCAGCAGAGAGTAGGGATGAGACCGAAGCCGCCTCGTCTTTCCCACATACAAAAGCCTTCCCTCCACAGTTTTCGGTTATTATTATTGTTTATGCATGAAACGTATTAGTAACCTTTAAAATTATCATTCATATATCTCAATGTAACTCATGTTTTTGCACGTGGAATGCTCGAGTGGGTAAAAGTTTGTTTGTGTTAGCTAAAGATGGGATAACAAAAAATATTGTTCAGGCAATAGCATTAAGAGACTGATATTGTTTGTTAGTGTTTCTGTCGTAATTAATTAATGATATATATATATATATAATTTTAATGAATAAATTTTAAAAAATTAATGTTTGATGTTTGTTATTGATAAATTCCTTCATCGTTCACAATGCTCTATGCCTCATACACTCATATACCACATCCTTACACACTTAAGTTGAGTTAGTTATTTTTTCCTACACTATAAATTCCTAGAAATAATTTATACGGCAAACCAACGATTGCCGAGTCAGCTAGTTTAATCTAAAACATGTTTCCAACGAAATTTAGTATAAATATTTAGACGTTTTTCAACTCTAGCTTGTTTAATAGTTCTTAAATTGATTTAAGCAATAGAAATAGGTGAAAGTCGTGTATCGCACGCACCAGATTTTACTATTTTATACATTAAACGACATAAAATATGCTCGACAAAATAAAATTAGCTCGGTAATTTATGATTTTATTAAGGGTGATTATAAACTTATTATTAGAAGCTGGAGAACCTACTGAGATCAATGGAAGACGGATTTAAGAGGAGTTAAGCGTAGTGTAAAACTCGTTTGAAGTGAATCCGCCTACCGTGGCCTCTCAGTCTACCAACCAATTCGTCTGGAAAATTTCATCAAACTATTAGACTGGATGTTGATAAAAATAACCTATAAATTTCATTTTTATCATGGTCTGTTGAAACAAATATTTTGTTAACTCTGACTTGTAAAGTAGTTTAAAAAACGCTGCAAATTATTACACAATAGTTTATTTTTTCCGAATAACAATATTAAGGTATAACTGTTTATAAAGTGTAGATAGGCAATTAAGTAATGTGAAAAACAATATATAATCACTACTGCTGATTTTAAAACGCTATATCTTGACAGTTTTTAACTTATTTCAATGATTCTTTTTAAACATTGTTATGAATGGAAACATAATCTCCTGGGCCCAGTCTATAAATTATTTAGGATTAGAAATGGAAAAATCATCAACTTTCACAAAACACATACATAATAAATGCAATAGAGCCAAAAATATTATCAACAAAATGACCCCATACTTCAATAGGTACTCAAAACTATCACCAAAAAACAAACTGATTCTCTAGAAAACTGTCATTCGTCCCATTCTGACCTACGCTGCACCAGTCTGGAGTTACACATGTCATTCCAATTATCGGAAAATGGAGGTGGTGCAGAACACATGCATGCGCATCGTTAATAACTATCCTCTTTACACTCGAATCACAATAACGTTATCGGATTTACAACTCCCCTCGATAAAAAAATATACGTACTCGCTGGCACAACATTTCTTTTCTCGTACTCCTACTAGTGACAACCCAATAGTTAAAAAAATAGGCGATTAAGACAAGAAAACCCTAAAACGTTACGTACATAAACGTACAAAAGATGTACTACTAGACTAATCTTAAAATGTAAAAAAGAAATAATATATTAATATATAACCAAAATATGTATTTGTATTGTTTCGTTTTCACTTGGTTATTTTTATTTTATTTTATTTTTTACTATATGTTTTGTTTTAATTGTTTTTTGTTTTGTTTTTTAACTGTAATTACTTTGTTATTACTTAAATTTTTTTTTTTTTTTTTTTTTTTTTTTTTTTGTGTAGGTTTTTGTTTTCAGATTTTTCCTACTGTTCAAAAGTAACATAGGCTATAATTACCACTAACCATTACTGTAAATATAACGTAAATGTAACATGTAATTGGTGCAATTACCACAACATGTATAAAGTTTGAGGCATGTGGCCGTTTGTAAAAAAAAAAAAAAAAAATATATTGAAAAATAATAATCTTAAAAAAAAAAAAATGATTCTTTCTTCATTTGTAGAAAAATTAATTATTTTTGAACTAGCACTAAAAGCATAAATGTTTGGTATTTTTTTATTGAGATATATTACAATTTGTAATTTATTAATTAGGACAAACGGATGTTTTATTTTATTTGTTTATTGTTTATTTATTTATTTAACGTCACTTTATGCTACTATGGCTAATCGGACGATGCTACAGTGGGAGTCCTAAATTTTGCCTATCAGGTTTTATTAGGATAGGGATCTTTAACGAGTACCTGACATCGCACAGGCTCAAGACCACCTTTTAACGTCCCCTCCGAAGGACGGCGTAACTAAGAATTTTTTACTCCCATTAACTCCTAGGACCACCTGCGGGTATATTTTATTTGTTATGCGGGTTTTACGCATCTTGAAACGTCAGCCCACAAATTTTAAAGTTTTTTTTTTTTTTTTTTTTTTTTTTTTTTTTTTTTTTGCTTTATTACGATGGTTGATTATTGAAAATAATAACCAAAAGCATTTATTCTAGACTGCGTTACTATTTCCTTTTCTTTTCATTCAAATAAAATTTCCTTATTCCAGAACACCTTACATTTTTTCTTTATCATCAATAATAACCGAGCTATCAGGGAGTCACATCTCTCATAAGTTTGTAGCTTGACCATATAAGATTTTTTGACTTCCTCTCTTTTTTCTTTGCGATGTCTTGATTTTAAAAGTCTTTTCGATTTTTATCCATCTTCAATAATAACAGATTTTCGGTGGAATTACATCTATTAAAATTTGTGACTTAAATATACAGATCATTTTTTTTAAACTGTTTTTATCGCACTTTACTGATTCTAAAACTCTATACATATTTTTCTCTATCTTCAAAAATAACTGAGCTAAGGTTGTATGTATGGATACAATTTTTTTTTTTTCTTTTATATTTATTTATTGGAATTTACAACTGTATAACAAGTAAATTTGAATGAAACATAAAAAAGGCATGAAACACATGTAGAGAAGCTTCCCAATGGAAGAACTCTAAAAATATTCTATACTAGAAGGTCCCGGGGCCATCTCCTTTTCAGACGCCTCGGAGGATTGTCAGGAATTGAAGAGGAAGAAAGGATTGAAACGAAAGGATTAGGGTGGGAATGGAGTTTGTCATGAAGGATTGATACCTCGTACGGGCCAAATCAGCAGCATATGGGACATTAAGGTCTTTATGGATGAGTTTGTTGGTGACAAAGTAAGGAGCATTGAGGATTTTACGAAGGATTTTGGACTGAAGGGATTGGATACGAGAAGAATTCGATGGTTTAGTAGAGCCCCAGAGCTCAACTCCGTAAGTCCAGATTGGTCTTATGATAGTCATGTAGATGAGTCTTTTGTAGTTAAGTGGAAGATTAGAACGTTTGTCTAGTAAGTGTTGAAGTAGTCGAAAACGTCGTGCAGCTTCTTGTCGTTTCAGTCTTGTATGAGGATTCCAAGTGAGGCGTTTGTCAAGGTGCAGTCCTAGATATCGGTTCTGTTCAACCGGGACAAGAGGAGTATTATTGAAGGAGACAGTAGGGCAGGAAGTCATAGGTTTACGACGAAGGGTAAATGTAATTTGGTTGGATTTGTTGGAATTTATTTTAATTCTCCAGTTCTGACACCATACTTCAAGGTCTCTGAGGTGGGATTGGAGAGTTTGAGAGGCAATAGTTGGATCAGTATTAACTGATAACACACAAGTGTCATCAGCATAGGTAGAAAGGAAAGTGTTAGGATGGGTTGGGATATCAGCTGTATAAACTGTGTAAAGGATGGGTCCTAGGATACTACCTTGAGGAACACCAGCCGACTGACTAAAAATGGACGAAAATGAATTATTATGATCGATTTTGAAGGATCTGCCAGTGAGGTAGGACTGGATAATAAGGAAGTATGTAGGGGGAAGGAATTGGCGGAGCTTGTGAAGCAATCCCGGGTGCCAGACTCGGTCGAAGGCCTGTTCCACGTCAAGGAAGGCTCCCGTACAATACAAGCCACGCTCCAATGTAGACGAGACAACGTCCACCACACGATGACATTGCTGGATAATGGAGTGGGACGTCCTGAATCCAAACTGATGATCAGGAATTATGGAATTAGTATCAAGGATGGGGTACAGGCGTTTTAGGATAAGTTTTTCCAATATTTTACCCATGATTGGTAGAAGTGAGATGGGACGGTAAGTAGATGGATTTTCAGGCGGTTTCTTAGGCTTGATACAATTTTAATTTTTTTCTTTTCTTTTTTATAATTATTCGAGTTTTATTGGTTACAGAGCACTAATTAATTTTTCTCTATCTTCAAAAAGAACTAAGTTATAGACGTATACCTGGGAAAGATTTCAATTGTTTTCCTTTTTCTTGTTTTTTTTTTTCTTTAGTATCGCGCTTTGCTGATTCTAAAACACAATGCACATTTTTCCCCATCTTTAAAAATAACTTAGTTATGGTCGTATTTATATAGATAAAACTTCCATTTTTTTTTCTTTTCTTATTTTCTCTTTTTTATAATGATTTTCTTCTATGCATAGACTATTATTTGTGTGGCGAATTTCATACAAATTGGTCCAATAGTCTCGGCGCACACAGGGAAAATCACTAATTTAGGTGGACAAAACTCGAGTCAAAAGTTTAGAATTTCTGAGTGCTTGACCTTTTTATTATTATTTGGCAAGACCCTTGATACTAATATTTCCCGCTATTCCGTGTTTGCAACTAAATAGTAAATGAGTGAATCATTCCTGTTCACACTAGTGCCTAATAACTGGCAGTGGGATTATCTTTATTCGATGGCCATTTATTGTGTTCAAGGTGTATGTAGCGCAAAGTCTTTTTGCTTTTATTTAACAATGGACATTGCTGAGACAGGTAAGACATTATATTTCCAATTACGTTATTGAATACACATTGCACTCTACCTGTAGAGTTAATTTAGCAATTTGTAAATGTATGGCCCTATTCAATAAAAAAAAAATTACATAACCCCCAAGTTACCCCAAGGATTTGTTTCGTCAATCCTTCTAGTCTTTAAATTTTGCAAACATTTTTGCGATTTTTTGCATTTTGGGTGCTGCATAATTTTTTTCAGACACAACACTCCGAATCAAAATTATTATTACATTCTATAATTTAAAGAGTTTCCTACATGATATAAAATACATTTATTAGCAGGTTTAAATAACTCCGAGCCATAATTAGACGTTTTGTATTATTTTCCCTTATTTTGGAATTTCAAACGTAAAATGTAGGGAAGTTTTAGATTTTAGCAAATAAATTTGATGTTTGACCACTGTGCGCTCACCAATCGTATCAAGATATTAATTAGTTTTTATAGTTTTTTTGGACATGTTTCAGAATTTTTTTCCGCCTAAAACAGTCATATTTTCCACTATGCGGCGTTCGGCGGACTGTGGACAAACGGATGCTTTTCATTAGTTATTTGGGTTTTACGCATCTTGAAACGTAAACCCTCAAATTTCGAAGGGGAATAATTTTTTTTCCGATCAATTAAAAGATTCATTATCGAAAATAATAAAGCAAAATATATAAATTTCATAGCAGTGGTGCTTTCTTAAGTACTGGTGTAAATGATTTATGTAATAATTGCTTCATTTCATATTCAAAATAATCAATACTTTTTACTTTCAGTTGCCTATATATGAAATATTTAGTTATTTAAATCCTTTGTCAATATACAAGCCACAGCTGCTATGGAACTATTTACATTAATGGCTGAGCTATTCAATCTTCGTAGTTATTTGCGGATGATAGGTGGCCTTCCTCAATCTTCTCTTCTACCCAAGGTGAAGTGGCTTGAACCAACACGATCTTATCATCCGTACATAAAGGTTTTTAGCCCGTGAGCTAGCAACGGAAAATTTAACCCTTTTTACCCAAATTTTTAGTGTTTTATGCAAAGTATCTATCATGGTAAATCCAAAAATACACGTCTGTCAACTCAAAACGGAGGGATTACAAAATGGCGGCCATTTAAAAAGGTAATAACACGAAACATCACTCTTTTCTAACAATTATGGTTACTTAGTTTAATATCATGTAGGTTTCTTTCTGATTAAAATAGTCTCACAGTACTTAAATGCCGATATATTTTTTCCCCGTCTAAAGTGCCTATTACATTGTGTTTTCGAAAACATTCACCATTTCATCTTTTTAGCATTGATAAAAAACGGGTAAATATGTAAGTTGAACAAATTTGATATCTAAATAAGAAAAGGGCCAATATTTTTTTTTTTTTTTCTGTACATACGAGTAGTTATATAGGTTTAAAGCTAAATATTTTGGTAAACAACTTAATCTCTTAAGAAAAGTTGTATAAAGTAATGGAGAGTGATGAAAATTGCATAAAAATAAGATATTGTTGTAGATATATATATTTTTTTAATCTAAAACATATTTTACTATCGCAACTCATTGCGATTCTTTAAAAGTTCTTAAATTTATTCTAATAACGCAAGTAAATGTGTTTCGCGCAACAGATTTAAACTTCTAAGAACTTCTTTTTTAGGCTATATTAGGGTTTTCTTAGGCCAGAGAGTGAGGGCCGGGATCTCTGCTAGAGTCAAAAGCCTTTTCTTGACACCTAGACGCGAACAAATAATTATTTTATTTTGTAACTTAGTGATTATAATGTAAGGTATAGCTCACTCTCCTTAGCCCATTTGCCCCCCTCCCTCCCATCCCTTTCTAACTGAGCACGAACTTAATTCTTAAATTTATAAGCACAAGATAGGGTTTGCAGAAATCAAGGTTTATTTTCAACTCACTTTTTCTCCTTCCTTCCTCTCTCCTAACAATATCCAACTTACTCGCTTCCACTAAGAAAATCCTGCTTACATCTTTGAAGGCTATAGAAGCACAGAAAAATCGTTTAAATATGTGTTAGATTATTACCCACAATAAGTTGTCTTATATTTGCTAACAAAGCATAACATTTTGTAAAAGTACATTGGTTACGATTGAGTATATCTTCAATGGCTGAAATAAGTGGTACGATAACGAATATTTGTAAATAAGATACCAATGATCACAGCATATTTTTTGTTTGTTTTTTACACATCTTTGTTTTATTCTTCACTTGAACCGGATATCAGGAAACGTCTGGGAATAAATTTCCATGTGGATGATTAATGTCTGTAGTAAAAATTTGTTTGTGGGTTTATTTTTACATACAATATAGAATATACCTTCATTGCAATCTGGGAAGTCTCCATACAATAGGAGTGTGTACATAAATCACAGTTCTTAGACTATTTTCTTTTCTTTGGTGTAACAAAAAAACAAAACAAATACATACACCTATATGAATACAATGAAAAATAAATTTAGCTACAATAAAAACAAAACAATAATATTTAGCAAAAAATAAATAAATACAAATAAATTTTTAAGTCAATGGTCTATCACAAAACATCTGAAATTCAGACTTACTCTGGTGTAAAAGTATAGTTTTTTAGTATTTTCATAGGATATATTTTTGAATTTTCGATAAATATGCAGAAGTTTGAAGGTGTTATATGGGCTATTGCTGCTTAATGGTATATATAATACACACATATATATCTATATATATATTTAGGTTGTGAGTTGGGTGGAGAACACAATTTTAATTTCTTAATATTTACTATCAGCTCATGTAGATGTGTTAATTTGTTGCTTTGTCAGTTATTACTAGTTTCATTTTTTATTCTCACTTTTCAACTTACTACTGTTTTCTATGCTCCTTATATTTTTTTAATCCTATTTTATTCATTTAACAATACTTTATTATACTGAGACTAATCGGAAAAATGATATGATGGGATTCCTTAATTTTGCTTTAGCAACTGACATCGCACAGGCATGTAACCATTTTACGTCCATCCCGAGGGACGACATAAACAAGTATCGGGCTGATGCGAAATTAATGCAGGTTTCCTCTATTGCAATATCTTAATTCCAATTGTGTAAACAAAGCTAATCCTAACATTGATCATTATTATACCAAAACAAACCTTATCTAATACCCTCTCTTTCACCATGAATTTGTTTAGTAAAATCGTTTTGTTCAGTGTGTTCAAAGGTCTTGAATCGAAAATGTCAAAGTGCGATTTTCGTCAAATTTATTTTTACGAATTTAAATTAGGGCGCAGCGCTGCGCAAACGGCTCGTAATATTAATGAAGTGTGGGGTCAGGGGGCTATTAATGAGTGCACGGTGCAGCGTTGGTTCCAGAAGTTTCGCAGAGGAGATTTCGACCTCAAAGACAAGGAAGGTCGGGGCCGTCATCTTGCTCTGAACAACGACCAGCTGAGGTCAAAAGTGGAAGAAGACCCAACCAAAACCACACGAGAAATGGCGGCGGAACTCGGTGTGAACCAATCCACAGTTGTACGCCACTTGGAAGCAATTGGTAAGGTAAAAAAGTTGGCCAAGTGGGTGCCACACCAATTAAACGACCACCAAAAAAATCGCCGCTTTGAAATCTGCTCCATGCTTGTGACACGCAATAAAAATGATCCATTTCTCGATCGCATTGTGACGTGCGATGAAAAATGGATCTTATACGACAACAGAAGGCGTTCTAGCCAATGGCTGGGCAAAGATGAACAACCAAAACCTTTCCCGAAGCCCAACCTGCACCCAAAAAAGGTTATGGTCACAGTTTGGTGATATAATGCTGGTGTTATTCACTACAGCTTTCTCAATCGAGGTGAGACTATAACTGCTGACAAGTACTGTCAAGAAATTGACAGCATGAATCAAAAATTGCAACGTCTTTGCCCAGCATTGATGAATCGGAAGGGGCCGATCCTGCTCCACGATAACGCCAGACCACACGTTGCACAACCAACGCTTCGACGACTGCACGAGTTGGGCTACGAAGTTCTCCAACATCCGCCTTATTCACCTGACCTCTCTCCTACAGACTTCCACTTTTTTAGGCATCTGGACAACTTTTTGAGGGAGAAAAATTTTCAAAACCAGGACGACATTTAAAATTCTTTTCGTGATTTCATTGAGTCCAGGGATTCGGATTTTTTTTCTGGTGGAATAAGAAAGCTTGTTGAACGTTGGCAAAAGTGCATTGATTCAGATGGAAATTATTTTGATTAAATATATATGGTTAAAGTAAAGATATGGCGTATTTACAATACCTACTAAAAACCTGCATTAATTTTGCATCAACCCAATATTTTTACTTCCTTTAAAAATCCTAGGACCAACTTCCGTGTTTGAACTTGTGACCCTTGGGATATAGATAGACCCTTGGAATGCTGGTCGCTCTACACCACAGGTCATCATGTTCTTTTTTTTTTCAATGAAGGTTAAGATAACTAGGGTAGTAGTCCAGGAGACGAGGCCGAAAAATGCGAATTATAAGAAGAAAATTTTCAATGTGATTTTCATATTTTAGCCAACTTGTAGGACAACATTTTTTTTGTCTGCCAGCTCATACTGGTCGGAATAAAAAATGGCGGCCATTCAAAACGGTCACTAAAAACCGAAAAATATGATTATTTGAAGACGATTCTTTCTTTTCATTTAAAAAAATTTGTCTGCCCATTCTAGGTGGTCGGGTTCATCCGGCAGACATGATTCAAAAAGCACGCTCTAAGAACCAAAATTTTGTATTATTTGAAGACGTTTCTTTCTTTTCTACTATAAAACTAGGTCTTTACCTGATACAAAAAAACCTTGTCTGCCCATCGTAGGTGGTCGGATTAGAAGAGCAGACAAAATCCAAAAACACGCTTTAAGGACCGAAATTTCGTATCATTTGAAGACGTTTCTTTCTTTTCTAATATGAAACTAGGTCTTCGCCTGATACGAAAAAACCTTGTCTGCCCATCATAGGTGGTCGGATTAGCAGAGCAGACAAAATCCAAAAACACGCTTTAAGGACCAAAATTTCGTATCATTTGAAGACGTTTCTTTCTTTTCTACTATAAAACTAGGTCTTTACCTGATACAAAAAAACCTTGTCTGCCCATCGTAGGTGGTCGGGTTCAACTAGCAGACAAAATAAAAAAACACGCTTTAAGGACCAAAATTTCGTAATTATTTGAAGACGTTTCTTTCTTTTCTAATATGAAACTAGGTCTTTGCCTGACCAAAAAAAACTTTGTCTGCCCATCGTAGGTTGTCGGGTTCAACTAGCAGACAAAATCAAAAAACACACTTTAAGGACCAAAATTTTCTATTATTTGAAGACGTTTCTTTCTTTTCTGATATCAAACTTAGACTTCACCTGATCATAAAAAACTTTGTCTGCCTATCGTAGGAGGTCGGGTTCAACTAGCAGACAAAATCAAAAAACACACTTTAAGGACCAAAATTTTCTATTATTTGAAGACGTTTCTTTCTTTTCTTATATCAAACTAGGTCTATACCTGATGCAAAAAATCTTTGTCTGCCCATCGTAAGTGGTCGGATTCAATTGGCAGACATGATGCAAAACCACGCAATAGGTTAAGACCCTAAATTTTGAATTATTAGAAGACGCTTTTTTCCTTTCTTATCTGAAACTAGATCTTCACCTATAACAAAAAAAATTTGTCTGCCCATCCTAGGTGGTCGGAATCATGTGGCAGACAAGAACCAAACAGTAAGCATTGAGACTTTTTTAATGGTTATTTTGTTAGATACGGGGTTTGATATTAGCATAGATGAAATTGAATGATTTCTAGGAACCAATGTGTGTTTATGGTAGCGGATCCGAAGGGAAAAGGTCTAAAACGATCTAGTTATGTTTTTGGAATAGATGGGGAGAAGTAATAACGTAATTACCATAACATTATGTATAATATGGACAAATATATCACGGTACCTATAATACCTACAGACATCTATCAGATCTCGAATTGATGCTTATTCAATTTCCATTAATGTATATTGTTATGAGTATTTTCGTATAATGATTGGTTTCGGTGATATTTAGCTTCAAACGTTAATACGTTTAAAAAGAATTATCGTATTTAGGACACAATACATTATATCGACAAAGATATATCGATATCTGTATGATCTGCAGACGTCTATCACTTCTTATCTTAAAGCTCATTAGAAGCTTGTTTATTTTTATTATTATGAGTATTTTGGTAAAATGAGCGGTTTCGATGATATCGGGCTGAAGACTGTTAAAAGTCGATCAATTCCTCTGCTTAAAACACAATGCATTATATAGACAAAGATATCTCGGTACCTGCAAGACCTACAGATATCTATCATCTTTCAAATTGACGCTTATTAAATCTCGATCAATGAATATCGTAATGAGTATTTTCGTATAATAGGTGTTTATTGTAATATTTAACTTCGTAATGCTAAAATGAGGTCAATTCCTGTATTTCGGACCCAATGCATTCAATGGACAAAGAAATCTTGGAAACTATAAGACCTACAGGGGTCTATCACCTCTTATATTAAAGCTTATTAGAAGGTTGTTAATTTTTATTATTTTGAGTAGTTTGGTAAAATGAGCGGTTTCTATGATATCGGGCTGAAGACTGTTAAAAGTAGATCAATTCCTCTGTTTAAGACACAGTGCATTATATAGACCAATATATCTCGGTACCTGCAAGACATAGAGACATCTATAAGCTTTCAAATTGACGCTTATTCAATGTTCATTAATGTATACTATAATGAGTATTGCTGTACCATGGGATGTTTCTGTGATATTAACCTTCATAGGTTAAGATATGAATAATTCTCGTATTTAGAACACAATATATGGACAAATATATTTTGATACCTATAAGACCTACAAACGTCTATCAATTCTCATATTAAAGATTGTTAGATGCTTGTTAATTTGTATTATTATTATTAGTTTTGTAATATAAGCGGTTTCGCCGATATTAACTTGATGAAGTTAAATTTCTGTCGACTCTCGTATGACGGACACAATGTATTATATCGAAAAAGTTATATCGATACCTAAAAGACCTATAGACGTCTCTTAGGTCTAAAATGTAACCTTATTAGATTACTTTTAATATATGTTCTTATGATATTTTTGGTAAAATGTTCGGTTCCGATCAATTTGGGCTGAATGTTTACAGCCAATCAATTCCTGCGTTCAATAAAAAATGTTTGGATAGTCATCTAGATACCGACAAAATTACACATTAATGCTCATTCAAGTTCTATAAATGTTTACTATTATAAGTATGATGTTAAAATTAGTTTATTTCTCATGTTTAAAACTCAATGTATTACGTAGATAAATCTGTACCAATTGGTCTAACAGACACCTATCACCTCTTAAATTAACAATTATTCGATTTCTATTAATGTTGATTATTATGAGTATTTTTGTATAACGCGTTGTTTATGATTTTGGCCCTTTATAATATAAATTTAAAAAAAAGGCGGTCATTCTAGAATTTAGGACACTGTCTGTTTAACTTAGTCGAACCTATTAAGCCTACGTTTGCCTTTGACCTTAATAAAAGCTGATTTTACTTCTCATAATGTTCTTAAATAAAAAATCTTCATTCACTTCGTCCATTCTTGAACGCAGGAATTGATCGGCTTTAAACATTCAGCCCAAAATGATCGGAACCGAACATTTTACCAAAAAAATCTTAAGAACATATATTAAAAGTAATCTAATAAGGTTACATTTTAGACCTAAGAGACGTCCACTGTGTCTTAAACAGAGGAATTGGTCTGCTTTTAACAGTCTTCAGCCCGATATCATAGAAACCGCTCATTTTACCAAAATATTCGTAATAATAAAAATTAACAAGCTTATAATGAGCTTTAATATAAGAAGTAATAGATGTCTGTAGGTCTTATGGGCATCAAGATATATTTTTCCTTATAATAGATTGTGCCCTAAATACGAGAATAGGCCCAATTTTAACGTTATGAAGGTAATATCACAGAAACCACCCATGGTACAGCAATACTCATTATAGTATACATTAATGAACATTGAATAAGCGTCAATTTGAAAGCTTATAGATGTCTCTATGTCTTGCAGGTACCGAGATATATTGGTCTATATAATGCACTGTGTCTTAAACAGAGGAATTGATCTACTTTTAACAGTCTTCAGCCCGATATCATAGAAACCGCTCATTTTACCAAACTACTCAAAATAATAAAAATTAACAACCTTCTAATAAGCTTTAATATAAGAGGTGATAGACCCCTGTAGGTCTTATAGTTTCCAAGATTTCTTTGTCCATTGAATGCATTGGGTCCGAAATACAGGAATTGACCTCATTTTAGCATTACGAAGTTAAATATTACAATAAACACCTATTATACGAAAATACTCATTACGATATTCATTGATCGAGATTTAATAAGCGTCAATTTGAAAGATGATAGATATCTGTAGGTCTTGCAGGTACCGAGATATCTTTGTCTATATAATGCATTGTGTTTTAAGCAGAGGAATTGATCGACTTTTAACAGTCTTCAGCCCGATATCATCGAAACCGCTCATTTTACCAAAATACTCATAATAATAAAAATAAACAAGCTTCTAATGAGCTTTAAGATAAGAAGTGATAGACGTCTGCAGATCATACAGATATCGATATATCTTTGTCGATATAATGTATTGTGTCCTAAATACGATAATTCTTTTTAACGTATTAACGTTTGAAGCTAAATATCACCGAAACCAATCATTATACGAAAATACTCATAACAATATACATTAATGGAAATTGAATAAGCATCAATTCGAGATCTGATAGATGTCTGTAGGTATTATAGGTACCGTGATATATTTGTCCATATTATACATAATGTTATGGTAATTACGTTATTACTTCTCCCCATCTATTCCAAAAACATAACTAGATCGTTTTAGACCTTTTCCCTTCGGATCCGCTACCATAAACACACATTGGTTCCTAGAAATCATTCAATTTCATCTATGCTAATATCAAACCCCGTATCTAACAAAATAACCATTAAAAAAGTCTCAATGCTTACTGTTTGGTTCTTGTCTGCCACATGATTCCGACCACCTAGGATGGGCAGACAAATTTTTTTTGTTATAGGTGAAGATCTAGTTTCAGATAAGAAAGGAAAAAAGCGTCTTCTAATAATTCAAAATTTAGGGTCTTAACCTATTGCGTGGTTTTGCATCATGTCTGCCAATTGAATCCGACCACTTACGATGGGCAGACAAAGATTTTTTGCATCAGGTATAGACCTAGTTTGATATAAGAAAAGAAAGAAACGTCTTCAAATAATAGAAAATTTTGGTCCTTAAAGTGTGTTTTTTGATTTTGTCTGCTAGTTGAACCCGACCTCCTACGATAGGCAGACAAAGTTTTTTATGATCAGGTGAAGTCTAAGTTTGATATCAGAAAAGAAAGAAACGTCTTCAAATAATAGAAAATTTTGGTCCTTAAAGTGTGTTTTTTGATTTTGTCTGCTAGTTGAACCCGACAACCTACGATGGGCAGACAAAGTTTTTTTTGGTCAGGCAAAGACCTAGTTTCATATTAGAAAAGAAAGAAACGTCTTCAAATAATTACGAAATTTTGGTCCTTAAAGCGTGTTTTTTGATTTTGTCTGCTAGTTGAACCCGACCACCTACGATGGGCAGACAAGGTTTTTTTGTATCAGGTAAAGACCTAGTTTTATAGTAGAAAAGAAAGAAACGTCTTCAAATGATACGAAATTTTGGTCCTTAAAGCGTGTTTTTGGATTTTGTCTGCTCTGCTAATCCGACCACCTATGATGGGCAGACAAGGTTTTTTCGTATCAGGCGAAGACCTAGTTTCATATTAGAAAAGAAAGAAACGTCTTCAAATGATACGAAATTTCGGTCCTTAAAGCGTGTTTTTGGATTTTGTCTGCTCTTCTAATCCGACCACCTACGATGGGCAGACAAGGTTTTTTTGTATCAGGTAAAGACCTAGTTTTATAGTAGAAAAGAAAGAAACGTCTTCAAATAATACAAAATTTTGGTTCTTAGAGCGTGCTTTTTGAATCATGTCTGCCGATTTGGGCAGACAAATTTTTTTTGTATCAGGTAGTGACCTAGTTTAATAAATGAAAAGAAAGAATCGTCTTCAAATAATCATATTTTTCGGTTTTTAGTGACCGTTTTGAATGGCCGCCATTTTTTATTCCGACCAGTATGAGCTGGCAGACAAAAAAAATGTTGTCCTACAAGTTGGCTAAAATATGAAAATCACATTGAAAATTTTCTTCTTATGATTCGCATTTTTCGGCCTCGGCTCCTGGACTATAGTGAGAAGCCACCCAAACTTTCTCGCTCTTCATTACACTCTCAAGGTCAACTATTTTATATAATAACAGGTCAATTGTTACTTAAAGTCAGCTTGAAAGTTACGTGTCGATAGTTGCAAAATAAATATTGTTTACTAATTTTATTATAATTTATTAACCGCTACCAAAACCATCTCGCCATTTATTATAATAACATGGTTAATTATTAAATACTATTTTATTCCAGGCGTTTAATGCCTCATAACAATTCCCTCAAACGGTAGAGATTAAAATAATTTGAGTTATATCAATGTATGATTTCGAAGATTTTGGACACCATATCGGTTTCATCTGCATAATGACAGTCAAACAGGGGTCGTCTGCGGTACAGTGGCTAGCATAACAGCCTGTTCATTCGCATGTTCACTGGTTGTAACCCAACTAATAGCCCTAGAGAGTTAATGGGAGTAGTAATCGCATAGTTATGACGTCCTTAAGAGTGTACGTATAATAGTGGTTCCAAGCCAGTGTAATGTTTGGTACTCGCTGAAGATTCCTATTCTCTTTTAACCTGGACAAGCCGAATTTCGGACTGCGGTATCATCCTATCAGTATGACAGTCACACATGTCTTAAATGTTAATTTCTTTAAAAGTATACCTCTATGTATATATATATATATATATATATATATAGATATATATATATATATATATATATATATATTTTTTTTTTTTTTTTTTGGCCAACTTATTATTTCATACATATTAATAATAATTAATTATTATCTTTATTATTTCTGGTAAACTAAAGTTGCTTAGATGGAATTATAAATAGTAGTTATAAAATTGTTGAAACCTGTGGGACAATATATAACATATATTTTTAATAGGATGACAGCTATCCGATCCTCGCGACTAACGAAGAGGGGTGGAGGGAATCCGATTTCCCAACCATCTTATTTTCCCCTCGTGGTTATCCTTCCGATCTCACACCCTTTCTTCGATTTTTCCATCTTACCACTAATATTCTGCTGGCATACTAAAAGTTCAAGCATTGATCAAATCTAAAACTTCATAGTTAAATTAAAAAAAAAAAAAAAAAAAAAAAATTATTCCTATTAAAACAGCTGTTAACCCTTGTATTGTGAAGTTGCCAACAAATTTTGTCTTTAAGTGTTTCTGTTCTTTGACTGGTTATTTGCTGAATTTGTACAATGTGGTGTCCTGAAACAGTCAGGTGAGTTTGTTTTTTGTTTTTTTTTAAGTGAAAAAGGACACTTTTGTCATGAACGACCGTGCATTGCCCGGTACAAGTAACGGATCTACTGAAGCTGTAGTTTCTACCCTTTTGAAGAGAAAGTTAAGAAGTAACTCTAATGTTTCAAAACTAGATAGCCCTATTGAAAAGAAAAGTATGAATTCCAAAGATTCCCAGATAAAAACCTCATCACTGAAAACTAACCAAATAAAAACACATGTTAATTTCAATAACCAACGTGCTTCAGAAAACAATGAAACAACTCCAATTAATATCATAAATAATAGTTCTGGTATAACTATTTCTAGTTTTACTCCTCAACAAACAACTAATTCTCATATTACTAATAGTACTACGTCGACCACTTTAAAGAGTATCCCTGCCATACCTGTAAGTAATATGTTTGAACCTCTATCCGCTGAAATAGAAGACGAAGAGAATGTAACGCCAGTTGTTCACAAGCCACCTCCAATAAAAATTAAAGGCGTACAAAATTTCCAGCTCTTTTGCCGAGACATCATTAGTTTAATAGGAGAAAACAATTTCGAATTTATTTCGAATAAAAATATTATTACCTTAAAAACACAAAATAGTGATGCCTATAGAGCCAGTGTGCGATATCTAGAGAACAAAGGCTATAGTTTTCACACTTACCAACCAAGAGAAGATAAACCCTATCGATTCGTAATTAGGAATCTTCATCACACCACACCCCACGAGATGATTAAATATGACGTAGAGAGACAAGGATTCAACGTCCGTCGCATAACAAATGTTTTACACCCCAGAACTAAAGAACCTCTGCCACTCTTTTTTGTCGACATCGAACCTGCTGCGAACTGTGCCGAAGTATTCAAAATTACGAATATAGCCTACACAAAGGTTAAAATTGAGGAACCTCATAAAAGAAGGGAGATTGTACAATGCATGAGGTGCCAACAATACGAACATACCAGAGCCTTTTGCCGCCATATACCAAGATGTGTGAAGTGCGGTCAAGACCATCCCAGTGATAGATGCCAGAAGCCACGAGAAGAGCCCCCAGTCTGTGCGTTGTGCGGTGGCGCTCACCCAGCGAACTACAGAGGATGCTCCGTACATCTCGAATTACAGAGAAGAAGACTCAACGTGCGAAGCCAGGGCGCTTGGAGGCGAGAAGTAACAGAAGTTCTGCCTCCAGAGGTGGAAGACAGCCTTACTTACCCTCCTCTTGAAACAGAAGAACATCAGACGGTATGTAATAACCCTACTTACAACTACACATCACCACAATATTCAATTTCTCAAAACACAACACCTCATTACGCAATACCTCAATTGGTAAGACATCAACATTCACCTCCTCTGCACCACACTACACCCCAAAATACAACTCCTCAATACACGACTCCTCAACACACTAAACCCCAGTATACAGTACCTCAATACACTGCTCCGCAACACATAGCACCTCAATCTACGAATATGTCCCCATCTTTTTCAACACCTCATCACACACAACCACCATTCATGCCTTCATCTCAGTCAAGACCTAATAACACATCATCTCATGCACAATCTACCACTCAAGATTTCTCTTCACACTTCAATGCCTTTCTAAATGAATTTAAATCGATGATAAATCCACTCATAACTTTGCTCACCACGCTTGTTAATAAATTTATTCCAAATGCCAGCCCTTAATTATATTAATCAACATTCACTAAAACTCCTCCTCTGGAATGCTAATGGTGCCCTACACCGAAGATACGAACTTGACATATACTTGCACGAACATGACATAGACATAGCACTGTTAACCGAAACTCACTTTACGAGGACCATACGATTTTATATACAGGGGTATATAGTGTACCGTGCTGATCATCCAAGCGGAGCTGCCCGTGGTGGCTCGGCAGTAGTTGTGAAACGAACATTGTATCACTATCCTCTACAAATGACAGCCTTACCTGAACTTCAATTATCAGCAATCTCAGTCGAAATTGACCACACAACTATTTCTATCGCCAGTGCTTATTGTCCTCCGAGACAGAGACTTTCACAAGATATACTTACTGACGTATTTACTGTTTTGGGACCTAAATTTTTATGTGGCGGGGACTTTAACGCCAAACATCCTCGTTTCGGCAATAGGACTCAAAACCCTAGAGGAAATGTTCTTCTTAATACATGTCTGAACCTTGACTTTGACTTCATTCTACCACCAGAACCGACTTACTGGCCGACAGACATTAATCGACAGCCAGAACTACTGGACTTCTTTATCACTTCTCGCCTAAATACTCTACATCATCACATCACTATTGATAATGACCTTTCATCTGACCATTCTGCAGTTATGCTTTCTCTCTCTAGACACATCTTATCTACAACCCACATGCCTACGTTAACTCCTGGACCAATATTAATTAGTCAATTTCATAGTGCCATAAACACTAAAATTAACCTCAATACTAGCTTAAAGACTCAGGAAGACATCGACAATGCTGTAGATACACTTACTAAGACTATACAAAATGCTGCCTGGCAATCAGCACATAAACCAGTAACAGATTATAACAACCAGTATTTACCCCCTGAAATACGGTCACTAATGGTCGAAAAACGACGGGCTCTTAACCAATGGAAAAGATCTCGCTATCCTAGTGACAAACGATTACTTAACCAACTTACTAACAGACTGAGAAAACTTATACAACAATATAAACACGACACCTACAACACACATTTGAGTAACTTACAGACTAGTAACAATACTCTCTGGCAACAAACACGAAAGATACTACATTATCACCATACAAAGAACCCTCTCCGTAAACCTGACAACACATGGGCTAGAAGTGATAAAGAAAAGGCAGACCTATTTGCTGCACATCTTACGGATGTATTTCATCCTCATGATGACTTGCTAGACCAACAGCACTGCTCAGACATCCAACAAATTCTCACTTATTCTCTTCCTCTTTCTCTACCTCCACCTCCTATTACTCCTTCGGACGTAAAATTTTGCATTAAAAACTTACCTCTTAGAAAAGCTCCTGGTTTTGACCTAATCACACCTAAAATTGTACGACTTCTTCCTAAGAAAGCCATAATCTTCCTAACATCTATTTATAATTCTATCCTCCGACTTACTTACTTTCCTCTAGTATGGAAGTTTTCAATTATAAAGATGATTCCAAAGCCAAACAAACCGTTAGATCAAGTCACTTCATATAGACCAATTAGTTTATTACCGTTATTTTCCAAAATGTTTGAAAAAATATTATTAAAGCGACTATATCCTTTCTTAGATTCCAAATCCGTAATTCCTAACCACCAATTTGGCTTTAGACCTGCACATTCGACCATACAACAGTGCCATAGAGTTGTTGATTCGATTGCTGTGGCATTAGAAAAAAAAAGAATTCTGTACAGCAGCATTTTTAGACGTCGCACAGGCATTTGATAAGGTGTGGCATGATGGCCTCCTCAGTAAAATCAAATCAATTTTACCGCATACTTATTATTTAATAATTAGGTCGTATCTTGAGGATAGGTTTTTTGTAGTCGACCAAGATGGTAAACATTCCGACTACTGTCGAGTTGGTGCGGGAGTTCCGCAAGGCAGCATTTTGGGTCCAGTTCTGTATACTATATACACTTCTGACATACCACAAACACCCGACACATTACTTGCAACATACGCAGACGACACCGTGATACTCTCAACAAGTACTGATCCGACCATAGCCTCACACAATGTTCAAACTTACTTAAATTTACTTCAAGATTGGCTTGATAAATGGCGTATTAAAATAAACATACAGAAATCAAGTCAAGTAACATTCACGCTTAGGCATTCTGATTGTCCTCCACTGACACTTTACAATGTTCAGTTACCCAAACAAACACAAACAAAATACTTAGGACTCACAATGGATAGACGCCTGACATGGAAATCACACGTAACTATCTTAAAAAAAAGACTGAATCATCGACTATCAATACTTAGACGACTTCTTCACCATAAAAATAAATTATCACTAAGCAACAAAATCATTATATACAACATGCTACTTAAACCTATATGGACGTACGGTACTCAGGTGTGGGGCTCATGCAAAAAATCACACTTGCAGACAATTCAAATCTTTCAATCTAAATTCCTCCGCTTCATCACTCACTGTCCCTTTTACGTAACCAACAAAGCATTACACAAAGACCTCAACATACCAATTGTATCGGATATCATTAAAAATTATTACAAACATTTTCACGACTCACTCGCTGGACATCCAAACCTACTGGTACAAACATTACTGACTGATACACTACCACAAAACCCACCAAGGAGACTGAAACGCCTCTGGAGCAGAGACCTACTTCTTTAGCAGATCTTCCACGCCAAGGAGTGCCTTCACTGGGAGGTTTCTTCACTCACGAATTCATAAGAATCCTGAAGGAGGTTTTTCGTAATGGTCATCAGTGTTACAATATATGCCTAAAGGCATTTGTATATTACTTGTTGTCAAATAAATAAAAAAAAATAATAAAAAATTTTAAAATTTATTTATTAAATATTTTGTCATCTAAGTTGTAGTTTAGGTGTTTAAATAAATTAAATTCTATAAGCTTGAGGTCCGGAGAGTAGGGCTGAAGTGTCAGATTTTCATAAGCAAGCTTCAATAGGCCAGATAATGTTTTTTTTTTATTTTTTTTTAATAGCCTTAAGTGCCGATTTTGATCTGTACAAAGTAATGTGTGTTTTATTATTGCTTAGGTAGAAAATTACACTCCCCCCAGTTATTAGCGTGTTGTTTGTCATCCAATTTTGTTGGTTTTGAGCAATATAGTGTTTTTTGGGAAAAAGAAAAAAACCAAAAGGACTTTTTTGCAATCCCATAATAAATCCTAGATGACTAAAATTATTATTTATAATACAATTATTAAAGATCGGTTAAAGCCGTTTCATCGTAAAATGGATTAGATAGACCCTTTGGAGACAGAATGGATTGCGTGGTAGATGGATGATGTTTAGCTGAAGGATTGTTTACAGCCAGGCACCGGAGAGGCGGCAAAACACTCAGCTAAGAAGATGCCATAACTGAAAATACCAAGTATAAAAATTATTAAAAATATATATATTGTAGTGTATTGAGGTTACTAAGGAGCGTAGATTCATCATTTGATAACCATTATATTTATTTTTTAAATATTAATAAGCCTTTGTCGGCAAAAGGACATGGTTATTATATGGCTTGGGGAGCCAAACCGGCCCCGCCCAAAGTGACGGCGATGAGAAAGAGGATTCGAGAGAGGAGTCGGATTCCAGCCACGACAGTAAGAATTTCATACTGAAGAAGAAGAAGCAAGGTCCGTCTGTGGTCAGAGAGAGCAGCTGGAGATCTAAGAGCCAAGAACTGATTCCACCTTCGCCAGCCGACTAAGTGTTTTATAGGTATTTCTTTTTGTAATATTGAAGGGCAAAGGTAGTAGTGAAAATGTCCCTCAGTATTCTCAATCAATGTTCTAAGGAAGTTAATAATGTAAAGTGTAAGTTAATAATTATAATAACGTATTAATTAAATCTTGTTTACTTTAATTTTACCCTACAAATCCACCTATTGGATTGGTAAACACGATACCTTTTGAAAGGAAATCCAATGGTATCATTAAATATAGTTTATATATTTATTAGAGATATCAAGTAAGAAGCTAGTTTTTTGAAGGTACCGTTGCCTTAGAAAAGCAGCCTTTCAAAAACATAGCAAAATATATATATATATATATATATATATATATATATATATATATATATATATATATGCATATATATAAACTAGTGACTCACTGACCCCTGATTAGCTCAGATCAAATTTGAATTGAAATGAAATGAAAAAAAAAAATTTTTGGGATCAAGTCTCCTTAGAATAAAGACAATGAACAAAAATAGATAAATGGTCTGGTTACATTAAAAATTATTTATTATCTTTGCAGTTTTAAATACTATTGCGCTGGCACAAAACAGAACACAGAAAAATTAATTTTCCAGATTTAATGATTTTTTATTTCCTATAAGAAAAATCTACAGCACCGACGGTTAATAAACTTTTCATTGTATTTTGTGATGCCTAAGAAGAAAGCACTGTCCGGAAGTAGTTTGCTTGATTAAGAACTAAAAATTTTGATTTGGAAGACACAAAATGCTCGTCCTTCTATTGTTGATGACGAAATTCAATCATTGGTCACAGATAACCCTCACTCAACGACAAGGGGTATCGCATATATAATTGTAAACAAATATTTACACGAACCTGAAGTTTTAGTGAAATTGTCCTGTAAAAACGCTACGAAATTATTACTTTCACTTAATTATATATGAAATATATAGTAAGGGAAAGTATTGCGATCGTGAAACTTTCCGAATTCCAGTTTTCAACAGAAATACACGGTTTAGAGTCCCCTGGGTCCAAATGACCAATTCCCGCAAAAAGGTCTGTGTGTGGTAACTCCAGCGCTTAAACGAAAAATCTTATGATACTGAAATTTCATATTTAGGACAACTATACGCCCGAGATGTTACACAAACTTTTTCATCAAAATGAGCTAACCATAAGAGCCACTTTATACCATGCATTTTGCATCATTTTCTCAAAAACGGCTGTAACGATTTTGATTAAAATCGTTATATACATGTAAAATTTAATGAGCTTTAATATCATGTAGGTTTAATTTTCCCTGAAATAGTCTGACAGGACTTAAATGCCGATAATTTAAATTTTCTTTATCTAAAGTACCTTTAATTTTGTAGATTTAAAAAAATAACATTTCTACCCATAGAACAAAAACTTTTGATCATTCCTTTCTTGCCCGCTCTACTACTCCCTAGAATTCCCTACAAACTCATATCCGCCATGTTTCTGCTATATTATCATTCAAGTCCCAACTGTTCCAAAGCCTGTCTTCCCAAATGGATGCTCATTAATACTGATATTTCAATTGACTTTTTATTATATATCTTTATTTCTCTCTATAAAATAATTCGAAGCCGTTGTTTGAGCGTTGCCTTATTATTTTAGAACCTTATTTAAAAAAAAAAAAAAAATCCAATATTGGGTGTTTGTTACATGAGGGAAAAGAATAGTTTAGAACACGAAATTATGTCTGAGATTAGTGAGAATATGAACATTTGAAACCATTAAAGAACAGGATATTACGATTTCCGAATACTTTTGACCCTGAATGATCTTGTAATTTTATATTATTAATTAGATATTTTTAAATTATAAAAAATATATAAATTTAAATAAAATATTCAAGAACCGTCTCTTCATTTTAACATCATTTATTTATTCATCATTATAACAATTTCCGTTTCGGAGCTTATACGCCTCATCTTCACAATTTTCGGTCATCTAATAAATCATATCTGGGGAGCCCGTGGCTGAGTGGTTAGCGCGCTTGCCTGCCACGCTGAAGTTGTGAGTTCGAATCCCAGTCCCAGGAGGACTGTTTCAAGCATACAATTAAATGGGGATTCACTCACAATCTCCCCCGAGTATGTGGGACCCGTCAGCTAATTGACTGCCACCCACGAAAATAGGCGTAGGGAGTGATGACCCTACCCTATAAAATGTCATCGAGTATCGCTGTGTGAAATATAAACCATACCGCGCGGCCAAGGGCCTGCAAGGCCTGTCGCGCCAACCGAAAAAAAAAATAAAATAAATCATATCTATCAATATTGTCAAATTCTTAAAATATCCTTATTTATATTAAATAATGGTCACTTTTCCAATTTCATTAGCTATTAACTATTCCAATATTACAATTTTTTAATAAATACATATTCTGTTAAAACATTCAACATAAGGCAAGGAGTACTCCTGATTTATTTGATGACAGAAAATTGTGAAGATGAGGCGTATAAGCCTCGAAACGTAATTGTTATAATGATGAATAAATAGATGATGTTTAAAAGAAGAGACTGTTCCGGAATACTTTATTTAAATAAACTTTTCGGTTTTCTGGTCAGTGATTTTTTTTTACGGGAGTATCTTTTAAAGATTTATGAGTAAAAATAATTATATAAATTCATAGTTGTAATATATACTTATTAAATGAAAAGAAACACGAATTCGGAATACTTTTGACACTCGCTACACTTTTCGTAAGGTGGCTACTTACGAAAAAGCCAAGGATCCTTAAGGTGGAGCTGATTAAGATTTTATTATTTCCTCGGAACGAAGACGGCTATTGTTTCGCCTTGGCTATTTCCTCGGGGTGGGGGCTCCCTCAAATCCCCCCCAGAACCCTTCTTGAACCGCCCCCCCCCACGATATTGGGCCCGCTCAGGAACCAGAATTCAATTTTCTTCTTCAATATCCTACTCTCTGCCTCCCTGAGCAGTCTCCGGCAGGTCTTGCCTCCCTCAGAGGGGATTTCGTGCGCCGGCCAATGCAAATTTTATCATGAATCTTTTCTTTCGATTCTATTTTTTCATTTCAGGACCCTACTTACTTGGGCACATTTATCAAAGTCCAATATCCGTGTAAATGTATTATACTTTTTCTTTTTAATATTTATTCTAATGACACAACAGACTTTTTACTGACATTAGAGTTGTTTAAATATATAACATAGAGTAACGTATAAACCGAGAGTTGGTTGCTAAGGATAATAATAACTGAGAACAGATCGGACAATTATGACACTATTTTTCAAGAGGTTGGGGTGCAGTTACTGCATCATAATTGTCATAAACATATTTAAAAAATTCACCTTTTCAAAATTTTAATTTTAAAGTTCCTACCTCACTGACAGATCCTTCAAAATCCTTTTCCTTCCTTTTTTCTCAGTTTTTGGTGTTCCTCAAGGCAGCATCCTGGGACCCATTCATTACTACTTCTATATAGCTAATATCTCTACCCATCCTAAAATCTTCCTTTCTACCTGTGCTGATGAAACATGTGTGCTATCAGTAGATAACGACCCATTTACTGCTACCCATTATCTTCAATCCCATATCAGATACCTAGAAGTATGGTGTCAGAATTGGAGAATAAAAATTAATTCCAACAAATCCCACCAAATCACCTTTAC
This sequence comes from Piezodorus guildinii, assembly GCA_023052935.1. Classification (NCBI taxonomy): domain Eukaryota; kingdom Metazoa; phylum Arthropoda; class Insecta; order Hemiptera; family Pentatomidae; genus Piezodorus; species Piezodorus guildinii. The sequence continues at coordinate 39,506,875 of CM041298.1, read as the reverse complement.
CCTTCGTCGTAAACCTATGACATCCTGCCCTACAGTGTCCTTCAATAACATTCCGCTAGTTCCTGTGGAAAAGATCCGATATCAAGGATCCACCTTGACAAACGCCTTACTTGGAACCCTCATACAAGACTGAAACGACAAGAAACTGCTCGACATTTTCGGCTACTCCAACACATACTAGACAAATGTTCTAATCCTACACTTAACTATAGAAAGCTTATCTACATGACTATCATACGGCCTATATGGACTTAAGGTGTAGAGCTTTGGGGCTCTACTAAACCATCCAATTCTTCCCTACAATCCAAAATCCTCAATGCTCCTAACTTTGTAACTAATATACTCATTCATAAAGACCTTAATATTCCATATGTTGCTGACAGCCCGAACCAGGTACCATTCCTCCCATGACATGCTCTATTCCCATTCCAATCCATTAGTTTCAATCCTTACTTCCTCTTTGATCCCTGATAATCCTCCGAGGCGTCTGAATAAAAAATGGCTTTAGACCTTCTAGTGAAGAATATTTTTAGAGTTCTGCCACTGTGTAGTGTCTCTAAATGTATTTCATCAAAATTTTCTATATTACTATCACATTTACTTGATGTATTTTTTTAATACGCTTGTAGATATCAATTAATTTTTTTTTTTTAATAATACAATAATAAGTTTAGAAACAATTGGCGCAATCTTCAGTTTTACCAGAAGAACCTTCAAGCGGAGCTCAAGACCATAAATATGGAAATGAATATCTCACAAACCTAATTCATGACGATCGGAAGAGACCAGGATGAACGGAATAAGATTAGAACAAGTGACGGATTTTAAGTACTTGGGAACCCACACGAATTCGGAGGGATCAACGGAGACATGTGAGAGAGATTAAAAAACGACTGGAAGATTCTTTTAATCTCTCAGGAAAGGGTGTCTAGACAAGAAATACGAAATACAAAGGCCACGAGACAAGAAATACTAAGGCCACTAAACAAGCAGTCTTCAAAACCACATTCCTCTCTCTCCTAACATATGTAAGTGAGTCCTGGGCCAGATACTAATATTTTAAACAAAAATTTAAAGCAATAAAAATTAATTCCCACAAAACTCACCAAATGACCTTCACTCTTCGTCGCAAAACTATGATTTCCTACCCAACAGAATCATTCAAAACACTCCGCTTGTGCCTTTTGACTAGATCCAATAACAATTTCTTCCTAAAAACGTCTAACTTGGTATCCTCATACAAGACTAAAACGACAAGAAAATGACCGAGGTTTTAGGCTACTTCAACATCTACTAGACAATCATTTGAATCCTTCACTTAACAGCAAACAGCTAATTTATATGACTATCATAAGGAATCAATCCGGACTTTAGGATTCTAGCTTAGGGACACTACCAGAAAATCGAATTCTTCTAGCATCCAATTCTTACAACCTAAAATCCTATGTAAAATTTGTCAATACCCCTCACTTTGTCAAGAACAAACTCATCCAAAATAATCTTAGTGTTCCATATGATACTAATTTGACACAAGCTAGGTACCACTTCCCAAATTTCGATTTCTAATAATCCTCCGAGGCATCTAAAAAGAAGATGGTCACTAGACCTTTTGGTCTAGAATATCTAATGCTGATAGGTAGTTTCTCGACATGTATGTATCATGAATTTCTGTGTTAGCATATTTACTTTTCTTATTTTCAAATTTATTTGTTAATTAGAATAAATAATAAATAAAAAGTTCGACTGTCCTTTTTATTAATTATTTATTTTAAGTACCATGTCGAATTCTCATACAATAATATGAGCTCTATTAATTTTTTTATTATGAACTTTATGCAACTGCTATTTTGAAATTTTAATTTTTTTATTTATTTTTTTTAGGTAAGAAAATAAGATTGCTCACTATCAAACCAACATACAAGTAATGAATTTAGTGCATATACAATTTTTAACTTAAAAAATAAATTTTATTATCCATTTTTTTTTTTAGTTCTTTAGTTTTAATTTAACTTACCTATATATAGTAAGGAAAAGTATTGCGATCATGAAATTTTTTTGTCATAACAACATTTTTATTTTTCTATTTCGACACAGGTTTTTGTACGAGTATAGTCCTGTAGGGAGGAGGGAGGGGGTGATGTGTTTTATGAATGAGGAGAGATCTTTTACTAAAACAATTAATTATTTTACAACCTTGCACATTTTCATGATTTTTACACAACTATTAAACCTTTCAACCTTCCCATATATTTTATCAAAACATATGTTTGCAATAGATTTTATCTACGACTTGAACTACGACTACGTTTGAGGTTATCCCGGTCTCGACTTCGGCTACGTTCTAGACTGACACGTAGAACCTTAATTTGTTCTTCCAAGGATGAAATTCTATCTCTTATTTCATCGGTTTTATTCACTAAACTAATTTCCGAGCGCGAGTTCATGGCTTCAATTTTGTCGGCCATAAGAGCGATTTTGTCTAAATTTTCTTCGCTTATTGTCAATATAGTTTAATCAGATCCGGTAGCTTATCAAGACATAATGTTTTTAAGGCTGTGTCGGATATTTCATTGCCAGCAAGAGTTTGCAATTTACGTAGTAATTGACTGGGTTTTAGATCACCTAATTCTATGCCTGTTACTAGCCTTTTAATTTTCTTTTCTTGACTTTCTTTGAAAAGATCAAGAAAACGAGATTTTGCAAGTGAATATTTGTTATTTTCCTGCCCTGTTACAATGTCCCAAATGTTATCAATAAATTTCGGATATTTTGATCTTGAGGCTTCGTCATTTCGGTCCAGAAATTCGGGGTCACCAATTGTAGGGGGGGGGCGGGTGATGTGTTTTATGAATGAGGAGAGATCTTTTACTAAAACACTTTATTATTTTACAACCTAGCACATTTTCATGATTTTTACACAACTATTAAACTTTTTAACCTTCCCATATGTTTTATCAAAACATGTGTTTTCAATCGATTTTATCGATTGTTGATTTCTCCTACAGTCCCAATCTCTCAAATCAAAAGGTATTGTTATTGACTCTAGATTTAAGTTTTTCATAGAATATAACAAAGGTTTTCATCTTTAATGTTTAGATTTCAAATTACATATAAGGGATTTTTATTTCGCCTATGAGATTGTAATAGAAAAGAATTATTGTCCTTACATAATTTAACTACAGACTGTGACTTGAAGAGGGTGTGAGAACCCACAAATCCCTTCCATCCATATAAATCTGTAAAATGTTCCTATTTAATTGGCTACTAACTTACTAACTAGGAATTCACTTTATAATTAGACGCGTAGTAGCTTATTTCGTAAGGAAATAACCTCTTGAATAACTACTGTGACCTTATGAATAACCACTTAAACATTGCAACTGTTTAAGCCATTGCTATACAGCAATACAATTACCTCCACCAGAGGCTTACATACAACACCTTTGTGCAGTTTTGGCTAATCCTACAATGTTAAAAAGGGATTCCTGAATTTTTCCTTTCCAGATTTAATTAGCATAGGGATCGTTAACGGGTGCCTTACATCGCACCGATTTCTTAGCGCCATTTTACGCCTCCTCTGAAGAGCGGCATAACCAAGGATCAACTGACGGGTTTTAACACGCAACCTCGAGGATATAAGGTGTTTTTGCTAGCCTCTATATTACAGGTGATCTCCACTTCAAATAGTTCTCTAAAACTTGAATTGTTTAAAAAAGTGTTCTTCTTCCAACTTTAATTACTTGCTTTAATTACTACCATTATAGTCTTCAAATATTTTCATTTGGAAATCATCATTTTACATTAATCTTTATTTTCATCTATTATTACTTGTATCCTATTATTATACTTAACTTATTATTTTTTTCTTTTAATGTTATTGATTGTTATCTTGGTTGTCTTAGCCCTGATGAAAGTCCTCAATGTAGGCCGAGACATGGGTGTACAAATTGAAATAATTTTTTCATATTGGCATGTTTGCTTTGTGACCGCACCCCTAACTTCATCATGCAAACGCCTATAGTATATTTCAATTTGTTGTGTTTGAAATCGTAAATATTGGGTTGTAAAATTAGCCCGTAGCGTTTTTCAGTATTTCAATTTGATTCTCTCTGTGTTTATAAAATCATGTTGACTAGGTCAATAATGTTTACTTACTCAAAAAAAAGGACGAGTTAAGGTGCTGTTTTGCATCAGTTTCAACCGAGATTCCTTATCTTTAAGTGGTATTTTGGTGGCTCAAAATGGACTAGAAAAAATTTGCATTTGGTATGTAAGGTGATGCCTTAGGAGAAAGCAATTTCCTTAAGTGATTTGCTCGGTTCAGAACAACTACAGCTGTGGCAGTATATTATTTATTCTGTTATTTCAGCTATGGGTTTTTTTTTTGTTTTTTTTTTTTTACCGTCAAGATTTTTTTTTTATTCATATTTTATTGAATTTTTCAACTGTATTAACATAAATACAATATGTAAAACTGTTGAATTATAATAAAGGGCGTGAAAGGCTTGTGAAGAAACTAACCAGCGGTAGAACTTCGATGTTTATTTAAGTATGTAGATCCCGAGGCCATCTTCTTTTCAATCGCCTAGGAGGGTTGTCAGGAATATGTGAGGTTGATAGGTTGCGGACAAGAGGGTTTATATGGGCTGGGAGTTTGGAATTAAAAGTGGTATATCTGGTACGAGAAAGGTCTGTAACAAATGGGATATTAAGGTCGTTATGGATTATTTTACTTGTGACGAAATAAGAAGCATTTAGGATTTTGCGAAGAATTTTGGATTGTAAGGATTGGTTGCGGGAGGAATTAGATGGCTTCGTAGAGCCCCAAAGCTCGATTCCATATGTCCAGATGGGTCTGATGACGGTAACATAAATGAGCTTTTTGTAATGAATTGGAAGTTTTGAACGTTTGTCGAGTAAGTGTTGTAGTAATCGGTATCTACGGGCAGTCTCTTGTCGTTTTAGTCTCGTGTGAGGATTCCATGTAAGACGTTTATCAAGATGGAGTCCTAGGTATCGGATTTGTTCAACAGGTATGAGTGGGGTATTATTAAAGGATACAGTGGGGCAGGAGGTCATCGGTTTGCGACGAAGGGTAAAGGTAATTTGGTGGGATTTATTAGGATTTACTTTAATCCTCCAGTTCTGACACCATTTCTCAATGGCTGTGATGTGGGACTGAAGGGTTTGGGATGCAGCGGTTTGATCATTATGGACGGATAACACACAAGTGTCATCCGCGTAAGTTGTGAGGACAGTGCTAGGATGGAGTGGAATATCAGCTGTATATACCGTATAAAGGATGGGACCTAGGATGCTACCCTGAGGTACACCTGCAACCGTCAAGATTTGAAACCAAATCCTATATGGTCAGTACATGTTTGCCATAATTTATAAAAAACTTAATTTACGGTACAAAAATCAATAAATTAAGTAAATAGAGATTGAAATATAATAATGTAAATGAGAGGGGAAGGGGACTCAAAAGAGAAAGAACAAATAAAATAATAATAATAATAAAATTAACTAGCTTGAAAAATTACTGAAAATAGAGAGAAGGATCCTGAGGAGAATCAATCGGCCCAAAAAAACACAGGAAGGCTATAGGTTGAGACCGAACCAGGAAATCTACAAGGGGATAAAAGACCTGGAAACCGAGATAAGAATCAGAAGACTAAGATTCTTTGGGCACATGGTAAGAATGGACCAATGGAGACTGAACAAGATCATCTTTGACCGAATCCGTGAATACAAGAGCGTGGTAGGATACATAAGGTAAATGAGAGAGGAGAAGGACAAATTAAAAATAACGGACAAGCAGCCTGGACAGAGAGCAGTATGCAAAGAAATTGAAAGAGATCAGGGTTCTTACGGGAAATAATAAAACACGGAAAGGTACTGCGTGGTCGGAGGAAAGGAAGCAAAAACTCGCAGAAATGATGAGAAGGTACTGGGAGAAGAGAAAGGCGAAAATGAAGAAGAAAAAATAATGATATTCGCGTGGTCTTAAAGGCCGTTTTACAAAAAAATAATAATAATAAAATTAAAATCAATACTGTGAAATGTTTTATTTATTTTATTTTTTTTAATTTTACATTGAGCGTTAACCGAAGGATATGGAGACCCTCCAGGGGCAGACCCAGCCTCTATAAATTGGGTACCCTGAAAATGGGCACGGCCGTTGGCCTAAATATAGTGCGAATCAGGTTTTTTGAAGTTTTTATTAAATCACCAGTAAAAAACGCTTCGATTTTTACGAATTTACGACCCAATAATAACGGAGAGTAAAATAGTAATTGAAAATCGGGTTATCCTAGCACCAGATTTGGGTGTTGTTTTTTTCAGTAAATCTTTTTGGTTGTTTACGAAAAACAATCAGAAAATGCTGTCATAAAACCAGGATGGTAAACACGAAGAAGATAATCCTGAGGCGAAGATAGAAGAGACGGTTGGAAGAAGGATATTGTCCCGGTTTATAGAAAGACATAAGGACCGGAGATGGGGCCCGGAGCTATCGTAGCGTGGAGTATCCCCCAGGGGCACAGGCCTCAGGGCGTCCTAGGGGCTTCGGTTTACGAGCCCGCAGATTTCGGTGGCCACTCCTATCTCTGCCCGTGACCATCCTCCCGCTGAATTAATTACCTCCTCCGTCCGTGTATTATGGATGAGCTCCGTCCTCAAGTTTTCGTTCTAGTATAAACTCCGTATAATAACAGAGTTTATACCAGACCGAAAAGGAGCACTTTCATCATATGCCTTTTAAAATACTTTATATAAATATATATATGTGTATATATTTATATGATATCTTCCTATTAATATTTAGTCTAATTCCTTCCAGCAGCTTATTTAATTTTGCACTTTTCATAATCATTTTAAAATTATTTTAATCAGCCCTGTATGTATGAATAAGTTAATTTTTTTATTTATTTTTTTGTCTTGTTTGTTATGTTTGTTTTTCTAAATTATTGTTATTGGAAGCTAACTGTTAATTGTTTACTATTATTCATTTGGTTAGTTAGTTCTGTTGTTTTTACCTTCACTTACCTATGTATGAAATATATAGTAAGGGAAAGTGTTGCGATCGTGAAAAATTTCTAATTCCAGTTTTCAACGGAAATACACGTTTTAGTGTCCCCTGAGTCCAAATGTCCAAGTCTCGCAAAAAAGTATGTGAGTCTGTGTCCTATTGTCGGTGGTAACGAAAAGTCCTATGAAACTGAAATTTCATATTTAAGACAACTATACGCCCGCGATGTTACATCAACTATTTCATCAAAATCAGCCAACCAGAAGAGCCACTTTATACCTTGCATTTTTCACCTATTTACAATTTTCTGAAAAACGGCTCTAACGATCTTGATTAAACTTGCTATATCAATGTAATATTGGACTGGCTTTAATATAACGTAGGTTTTATTCTGATTGAAATAGTCTGACAGGGCTTAAATGCCGATATTCTAAATTTTCTTCCTTTAAAGTAATTTTAATTTTGTAGATTTCAAAAAATTTAGAACATCATTTTATTGGCATTGATGAATTACGTGTTAATATGCAAGTTGAGCGAATTTGATAAACCGCTAAAGGAGAAAAGTACAAACATATTTTTTATGCAGTTTTTGTGTTTTTACTACAAGTTACTGAAGTTCCAATTCAATTTGTCTGTAATATTATTCTGAAGGGACTTGTCCCAGAACAAATAAAGAAATTATTATTATTATTATTAGCAGTAGTAGTAGAGAATATTTGCATAGGTTATAACATCTATTTATTTTTTTACTTAAGCCATCAAACTTGTACTTTAATTTTATTCTTAAAAGAATTTAGTTCCATGATAATAAGACATTTTTAAGTCCTTCAATCAATAGGATATGTGTTTCTTTTTAAATAAACTTAATTTTGAATTAAATAAACAGAAACCTTCTTAGAGAACTTTCTACATCGGGATCTATAGTTCGGCTGATTGAAGAGTACCTGAGGAGAGGGCTGCGGTTGCTCGACTTAATGCCCTGTAGCCTAGAGAAGTGAGCAAAGTTTGCCGCTAAGAGTCTAATAAAGTTTGCTAAGGCAGCTTGTGAAGGATCATTACCCCCTCCCTCTTTCCTAACTTTCCTACATGCGTTTAGAAATATTAAATTCTCTCCTTTAGCACTCATCCAGCCTTCCCGGCTAACGAAATAACAGTCCTAACTCTTCCACAATTTCTTGGGGTTTAGTAACGTCTGTGTATTTAATAATTACTTTCATTTATATCTTTATTTACATCTTTCAGAAGATGTCTGACAATCAGCAAATGTGTTGGACAAAAGTAAGATCAGACTGATAGGCATGGGGAAGTAAAGTGCCCAGCAGCACCCCTTCCAAGGCTTTAATCTAGCTGAGGAGGTCCCTCATGAAGCTTAGTTATAGCCTTCTTCTGACCGGCATTTCAGCTACTGACATTTCGTTAATCAGTCTATTGCCGTGTCCGTTAAGTTTAATGTGAAAACGAGAATAGAGTGTTCGTATATATTGGTCAACTGTTGGTTGCTGTATGTCCGTATGTAGGGTTCTGTTCTTTACGTACCAAGGAGCTGTCGTTATGAGTCTTAAAATTTTGGATTGAAACGATTGCAGTTTTTGTATGTGAGTCTTTTTTGCTGAACCAAAAATCTGTGAAGCGTAAGTCCATATTGGCTTAAGAAGGTATGTGTATGTATTCAGTTTCTGTCTAATTTTTAATTTTGATGATTTTGAAAAAAGAGAGTATAGTATTTTCAGTCGGTCGTTGAGAGTCTGTCTTTTCATCTCGACATGTGGGCCAATCATCTTCGATCGAGTGTCAGTCCTAGGTAATGTACAAGTTTGTCTGAGGAATTTGGTTGTTGTCGATAAAAATTGCTGAGCAAGTGTTTTCATTTGTCGTGGATTTTAAACGAATTTTCCAAAGATCGTACCAATTTCGTAGTAGCATTAAGTGATTTTGTAGAGTCAGTGAGGCCAGTATGGGATCGCCGTTTGATGTTAGAATTGCAGTATCGTCCGCGTAAGTAGCAATCAATGTGGTGGGGTGAGTTTATATAAAATATATAATAAGGAAAAGTATTGCGATCGTGTAAAATTTCAACGTAAATGAACGTTTTAGGGTCTCCTGAGTTCAAATGACGAAGTCCCGCCAAAAATGTCTGTGTATGTGTGTGGTAAGTCTATCAGAAAGGAAAATTGTACTAAACTGAAATTATATTTAGGACAACAATACGCCCGAGATGCTACAGCAACTTTTTTTTCAAAATCGGCTGACCAGGAGTATACTATGCATTTTTGACCTTATGATTTTCTCAAAAACGACTTTAAAGATTTTGATTAAACTCATTATGTCGATTTAAAATTTAATGGGCTTTAATATCATGTTAGTTTCATTCTGATTGAAATAGTCTAACAGGGCTCAAATGCAGATAGTTTAAAATTTCTTCCTCTGAAGTACCTTTAATTTTGTAAAATTTAGAATCTATAAGAATGACTATATCATCTATTTAGTACTGATAAAAAACGGCGAAATATATAATCGAATGAGTGCGATATCTAATTAAAGAAGAAAAGTGCAAATATATTTTTTTCTCCAATTTTGTTTTTTTTTAAACAAAAAACAGTAATATAGACGTATAATATACTGTTGGAAAGCTTAAAAATTTAGAAAAAATATTATCTCATACACAAAATTGTAAAATTAAAATAAAATCTTTAGGAATAGTTCCTTATTTATAATATTGCGTATTCATTCATTAATATAACAATTTACGTTTCGTGGTATATATTAGATATCAGTCTACTCTTTGTATGATGATGTAAATTTTAAACAGAGTATGGATACATTAGAAAATTGTGATAATGTAATAGTTAATAGCCAATTAAGTTTAACAAATGACCATTATTTATACAAAAATAAGGATATTTTGAAGAACTTGACCAATATTGAAAGATATGGATTTGTTTGGTGGCCAGTAATTCTTAAGATGAGGCACATACCTTGAAACGTTAATTGTTATATTACTGAATGAATTCGCAATATAAAAAGAGGCTGTTCCGAAGATTTTATTTAAATATATATACTCTTTATGATTGGAAAGTGAATCTAAAATTGTAAAAGTTAATGGATAGTGATGAAAAGCCGAAAAAATTAACCGATCTTCATAGATAATAATATAATAGATTATTAAATAAAACCTAATAAATATCTAGAAAGTTAGTAAACCTAGTAGAGATGTGTTTGTCGGAAACATTCCATAAAGTTAGAATCGGTCATAATTACTCAGAGAGATTTGAGGTGCGATCGGGTTTGAAACAGGGTGACTCCCTTTCACCTGTGTTATTTAATATAGCTTTAGAATATATCATAGAAAAGGTGATGTGTACTGAGAAAGGTTTATATATGGGTTACAAGATTCCAGTTTTGGGGTGTGCCGATGATCTGGTACTGCTAGGTGAAGACACGGAAACCATACAGCTAAATACAAGTGTGTTAATAAAACCCGGTATAGAAATAGGACTCGAATTAAATACCGATAAGACGAAATATATGATTAGTAGCAGAAACGGTGGCGATCTTATATATGATATTGATGTATCGGGGCATACTTTTGAACACGTTGAGAAATTCAAATATTTAGGTTCAATGATAACAAGAAAAAATGAAATCCAGGAAGAAATAAAGTCCCGGTTAAAGGTGGGAAATGCGTGTTATTATTCAATTGCTAAGTTACTTAGTTCGCGGCTTCTATCTAAAAACTTAAAGGTTAGAATTTATAAAACTATTATTCTTGCAGCGGTTCTTTACGGATGTGAAACTTGGCCGCTTACTTTGAAGGATGAAAAACGGCTTAAGGTTTTCGAAAATAAGGTACTGCGTAAAATATTTGGTCCGAAGAGAGATGAGGCCACTGGGGAGTTTAGAAGGTTGCACAACGCGGAATCGCTCGACTTGTATCCTGTGAATATAATTGATTTGATAGCATCGCGGAGATTTAAATGGGCGAGCAAAGTTGTTGGGCTCGATGAAGAGCTGATTCCGAGAAAGTTGGTATTTGCTGATCCGACTTGTAGGCGTCCGAAAGGCAGGCCGAAGCGTCGATGGGAGGATTGCGTTAAGGCTGATCTCGGGGGCTTGGGCTTGAACGATGAACATTGGACGAGTCTGTGTAGGCGTTATTTGGTAGCATCGGCATCGAACCTTCTGGTTCGCTAAGCCTATTATTATTTATTATTATTATTATTATTTAATAAAACACACTATTGAAATCCAATGTAAATAATTTTTTTACAGTATATATTCATCTCTAAATGTTTTTTTTTTAAATTTAAATTGATTATAACATCGGAGGCAAATGAAAGTCGCGGGTTCTGAGCACCAAATTTTTATAATTAAAATTAAAGTTAAAAAAAATGAGATATATAGATAAATATGTTTTCATGACCTTAATTTTCCAGCGTATCCTTCCATATCACTCCACCCAAGCACCATTATTCTCGTAACCTGCGACCCATCATATATTCTTGTCTTTCTTCTTTCTTTACAATCTTCTAAGCCATCTTACATCCAAAGTATGAGAGACATGAGAAATAAATGGTAATGGTTATTGATAGCTAGGTACACCATTAAATAATTTTGTGGATGACCACGAAGCTTGGAAGATGGAAGAGATACGTTTAACATACGGAAAAAAATTGCAAATAAAAGCGGATAAAAAGAAGATAAAAGGCCTGGGGGTTTGATTGGCCTACCAATTACAGAAGTGGAGGATTGGGTGATTTGTTGGATAGGCTTTGGTGGTACTCCGCTTGCAAAACACAACTGGTGAGTAATGCTCTTCACCAACCGTGCATCATAAATATCCCATAGCACCGTTCTGGTTATACAGGGGCAACTTGTTCCAAATCGCCAAAATGTATGTACACACTTGCAAAATGGCTGGTTCATCTTCCATTTTCTCATTGTAATCAAGCAGCTGTGAGTAAAAAAATCTGGTAAACGCAACACATTACGTTCACTTACCTCCGTTGTTAGAATCAATCTAAGAATCTTCAAGGACAATTAGCGGTCAAATAAGTTTAAAAAATTAATTAAATTCATTTTCGATAGAAACATGTGTTTCATTAAATAATCTATTATATTATTATCTAAAACAATCAGTTAGTTTCGTCGGCTTTTCATCACTCTCCATCAGCTTTTATGAGTTTGTGTAGAGTAAGTTAATATTTTTTTTTTTAATTTTTAGCTCTCCAACGGTATACTGCGTCTATATTACTGTTTTTATGTTCAAAAACACGTAAAAAGGTACTAAATGCTATAAAGTGGCTCTTCTGGTTAGCTAATTTTGATGCAAATGTTGCTGTAATATCTTGGGCGTGTAGGGACTTTTCGTTTTTGCGCTAGACTTATGACACACACACACACATTTTATTTATTGATTTAAAGTCAAACAACAGGAAAAAAATTGAATTTTTCGATAAATACTCATTGAATTTTTTTTTGTATATAATAATACCTTCCAAACAAAAAAAACAAATCAGTGAAAACAACCCCCTAACTATCTCCCTAATAAAAATTGATCCTAACCCTTCTTCGGTTCTCTTTATATATGTATTTTCAATACACCAAAGACATTTGACCGATTTAAAATGCCTTATTTTAGAAAAAAATGGAATTTGAAGAGAAAACGATTTTTTTGCGATTTCGTACGTTTTACCCTTTTCTTCAAAATTTCTCTGAAATTACTGAAGATACGAAAAAAATAATATTATAGGTGGAATAATCAGGAGTCAGTCAATTTGAAAATTTTTAATTTTGCCAACGTTTCGGCTCAATCATCTCAATGCTTGGACATGGCTCAGTTATGCCCTGATGATGGCTCAAAAGCTAAAAAATAAAAAATTTCAAAAAATGACCGACTCCTGATTATTCCACCTATAATAGTTTCTACAGTCGACTATACATCCTCAAGAAAAAAATAATAGAACACTGAGCTGTCGCATTTTTAATGACTTAAATTTTTCTGTGGGTAGATTTTCTCAATTGACCTCTATTGACAAGCGAACGCCAACTTATTCGAGCCCTTTGAACTGGTCCTATTAAAAAACTATCCCATTATAGGATCTGAAAGAACTTAATCCACCTAGTCTCATAGCTCATCAAAATCTCTACAAAATCGTTTTCGAAAAAACTTTCTATCACTAAAAATGAAGGAGCTACTGGTTTGAAAAACCAATACAATTTTTTTCGAATCGGAGCGTAATCATCTACATAACCGGTATTTTCGGTATCAATACATGTTCCACTTTTTCTATTCAAACTGAATGACAGAGAAGAAAAAATAATTTAAAAAAATAAAAACAAACTAAACTCCAACAAGGGTTGATTTTTAAGGGTTGAAAATTATGAAATGGTATTCTAAAGCATAAAATGATCCCTACTTAGCTGATCCAAACATAATATAAACATATTAAAGCTTTAAATGTTATTTTATATTTTTACTTTCACTTACCTATATATGAAATATATAGTAAGGGAAAGTATTGCGATCGTGAAAGATTTCGAATTATAGTTTTCAACGGAAACGCAATATGGTATGTCTGTGAGTGTCTGTGTGTGGAAAAACGAAAAGTCCTCTGAAACTAAAATTTTGTATTTAAGGCAACTATACGCCCGACATGTTATAAAATCGTTTTCATCAAAATTATCTGACCGGAAGTTGTACTTTATACCATGCATTTTGCACTATTTTACGATTTTCTCAAAAAAGGTTTGGGACGATTTTGTTTAAACTCGCTATATCGATGTAAAATTCAATAGGCTTTAATATAATGTAGTTTTCATTCTGATTAAAATTGTCTGACAGGGCTTAAATGCCGCTATTTTAAATTTTCTTTTTCTAAAGTACCTTTAATTTTATATATTCTATAAAAATAACGATATTATCTTGTTGCTATTGATAAAAAAACAGATAAATATATAAATTGAACAATTTCAATATCCATCTAAAGGAGAAAACTGAAAAAAATTGTTTTAATGCAAATTGTTTTATTTTGAACATAAGAACAGTAATAATATACTGTTGGAAAGCTATAGCCGTTTCAACAACCTTTCTTTCTTGAATTGGTCTTAAGATGGAGATTAACTGATGAAGAACTCGTTCGCAAAAATTAAATACAACGAGATGACGAAGATGGTTGGGGGTGCGGTCATCAATTAGAAACACACATTTAAAAATAAGTGCTATTTTAATTATGTGCCGACGTTTCGGCCTACAATGTGGGCCTTCATCAGGGCTAAAAGAAACAAGATAACAACCAATGTAATATATAGTCTTAATAATGCGTTAGGTATATAATAATAATATGACAGTAATATAATATGGGAACATAAATAAAATTAAATGTAATATGATAATGAAATGACAGTTATAAAGTATGGAAATAAACAAAATCAAGATGATAGTTATAAAGTATGGAAGTAAACAGAATTGAGATGATAATATTGTAATAAGAATATATAAAGAGAGACTAAGCAAATGAAAAAATGACAAAGGAAAAATATGTGAACAATTAAAATTTTAAATATGAACAATTTTTGAAGTGATATATGACGGTAATATATTAAAAACATAGTTAAGAGTATAAGTAATATATAAAAAAATTTCTGTTTGCAATATTATATCCAATCATCTCCAACACCCACCTTCCTCACTATCAAATTTTTCACCTCAATTCTTTAAAGACCTGTCTCTTACCCGAGCTTTCCTAAAATCCCATGACGACATCATAGTAAACAAAAAAAAAAAAATAAATAAAATTAAAACTCCATCATTATAAATACAACGAGCGTGAGACAGTGATTATGAAAAAAGAGAATAATGAATACGTAAAACATGTAATTGTTTATTTTTTTTATTTTATGAACCACTTTATACCATGCATTTTGCACCTTTTCGATTTTCTCAAAAACGGCTCTAAATATTTTGATTAAACTCTATATATCGATGTAAAATTTAATGAGCTTTAATATGATTTAGGTTTCATTTCTATTGAAATAGTCTGACAGGGCTTTAATGCCGATATTTGAATTTTTTTTCTCTAAAGTACCTTTAATTTTTTAGATACTAAAAAAAATAACAATATAATTTTGTTATCAACGATAAAAAAAAGGTAAATATATAAGGGGGAGCCCGTGGCTGAGTGGTTAGCTCGCTAGCCTGCCACGCTGAAGTTGTGAGTTCGAACCCCAGTCCCAGGAGGACTTTTTCAAGCATACAAATAAATGGGGATTCATTCACAATCTCCCCCGGGTATGTGGGACCCGTCAGTTAGTTGACTGCCACCCACGAAAATAGGCGTAGGGAGTGATGACCCTACGCTATAAAATGTCATCGAGTATCGCGGTGTGGAATATAAACCATACCGCGCGGCCAAGGGCCTCCAAGGCCTGTCGCGACCAACCGAAAAAAAAAATATATATAAGTTAAATGAAGTCGATATCCATCTAAAGGAGAAAACTTAAAAAAAACATTTTTTCATTGCAATTTTTTGTTTTTGAACATAAGAACGGTAATATACATGTATAATATATCGTTGGAAAGCTAAAGATTTTAGAACAAATATTATTTTATACAGAAAATTGTAAAAGTTGATAAAGAGTGATGAAAAGCCAATCAAACTAACTGATTCTTTTCGATAATAATATAATAGATTGTTTTATAAAACACATGTTTCTGTAGAAATTCAATTTAATTAATTCTTTAGAAATTTATTTTTATCTCTAAATGTATTTAAAAATTCTTAAATTGATATAAATAACGGAGGTAAGTGAAAGTCGTGGTGCGCGGGATTAGGGATAGTTTTCACCCTTAAAAAATAAAAAGCGTGCGAAGGCACGATGTAGAAAATGAACTAGAGGGTAAAATGAGTCTAATTTCAAATTTTTAACCAAATCGATGCTAGACGAATCAATTGCGAGTTTTGTCATTTTTGAGCTTCTTTTCCTATACTATATTATTTAGTCTAAAATATCTTTTCAATAAAACTGTCTGAAATTCTTTAAACATTCTTTTTTCTTTATTTGATAGTTCTTAAATTTACTTTAACAACCGAGGTAAGTGAAAGTCACCGCACTAGATTTCAAATAATTAAAAAATACAAAATAATTTAAAATTTTGTAAAAATATTATTTATGGCGAGGCTAAAGAGTGGCTTAGGAGTGGAATAATAATATTCAAGCTGTGTTGCCTAGAGTTATGGCAGCCATCCCTTACCCACGGCCTGGAAAATAAATTGAATTAAATACGTGACTGGCTTCTGCCACCTCGAAATTATTTTTGTCAATTACTATCTCAGTATCTCGGGAGCCAGGCACCCACCTCCATATATATTACTACCGCCTTTGCGATTTATTATAATGTCATATCGGAAAAAAATGAAGTGTGAAAAATAACAATCCCGTAGGTCGAATATAAAAAAAAAATTTCATATATTTTTTTATGGCATACTCCCTATTATTATATGAGATGCTTCACTTGTGAAGCCCATATAAAATATTAGCTATTTTTACCTACAAATCATAACCCAAATAAAACCATTAAAAAAAGTAATAATTATCTGTTTTAATTATATAATTTTTAATTATATAACTTTGTACATGATACAGAAAACCCCCTAAAAAAAAACAAAAAACATCTGCGCAATGTATTAATTTATTAATAACAAAATGGTATTAATATTAACTTCTGAAATATATATTAAAGGAAACTATTGCAATTATAAAAATTTCAAATTCCAGTTTTTTACAGAAATACTCATTTTAGGTATCCTGAGTCAGAATAATGATGTGTGTGTGCGCATGTAAGCAACTTTAGCTAAAACCCGAGCTAAAAAGGACAATAATAATAATAATAGGCTTACCGAACCCGAAGGTTCGATGCCGATACCACCAAACTTAGCCTGCACAGACTCGTCCAATATTCGCCGGCCAAGCCCTAGCCCCCGAGAACAGCTTTAACGCAATCCTCCCATCGCCGCTTCGGCCTACCTTTCAGACGCTAACCAGTCGGTTCAGCAAATACCAACTTTCTGAGAATCCGTTCCTCACCGAGTCCAACAATTTTACTCGCACATTTGAGTCTTCGCGACGCTAACTCAATTATATTAACATGATACAAGTTCCGCAATTCCGCGTTGACAACCTTCTAAAAACTTCCCAGTGCCCTCATCTCTCTTCGGACCAAATGTTTTACGCAGTAGCTTATTTTCGAAAACCTTAAGCCGTTGTTCATCCTTCAAAGTAAGCGGCCACGTTTCACATCCGTAAAGAACCGCTGGAAGAATAATAGTTTTATAAATTCTAACCTTTAAGTTTTAGATAGAAGCCAAGTTAAGTAACTTACAACAAGCTAAGTAACTTAGCAACAGTGTAATAACATGCATGAGCTAAAAGAACTGTATGTCTAATATGCCACAACAAATTTACTATATTACAATTACTTTATATTATTTTACTATATTATGCTTACATTATTTACTATATTTTACCTTAGTTAGATAGATAGATAGATAGAAAATACTTTTTATTCTGAGACTGGGTCCCTTTAGTATAACAGGTTTGTACAGTTTAAATAAACAATATGTCTGGCCAACAGACAAGATGAACATGATTAACTACTATTTACAATAATTGGTGAATTTGTATACAACACAAAATAAATACAATCTTCAGAAGCTAATTATGTTGCACAAAATGAGAAATAAATGAATTGATAACAGAATTGAAATATAAAAAAATTAGTAACATTATTCTGGTACTTAGCATTCTAAGAATAACATTAGCATTGAAATAATAAAGGATATATATCCGGCAAAGAATTAATGAAAGAGAAACCAATTAAAACATAAATGAGAATAATAAATACAATATTAAGAAATGAAATCTTCTAGTGAAAAAATAGCAATTTAAAAAAAAATACTGTAACTATTGAGTCAAAGAAAAAAAATACATATATATGTATACTATGAAATATATCTTACTATACATTTCATATATAGGTAAGTAAAAGTAAAATAAATTGTTGGGTGGAAAATCTGGTACACAATTATTAAAAAATCTAGAATTTAATCTATAATAATAACAATCTATATAATACAATCTACTATAATTAATCTATATAATAACATATATAATAAACATATATAAAAAATATATAGTTACCTGTAGTTTGGTGGTTAGCATCACAGCCTATGCCCAAAGTCCCGGGTTTAAACCCACAGGTGGGCCTAGGATTTTTGATGTGAGTAAAAAATCCTTAGTTACTCCATCCTTCGGATGGGACGTTTAAATATGGTCCCGAACCTGCGGGATGTCAGGTGCTCAGTTAAAGATCCCTATTCTAATTAAACCTGGATAAGAACATTTAGGACTCCCACGGTATCATCGTCCAATTAACCATGGCAGCATAAAAGGACGTTAAATAAATAAACACACAAACAAAAATCTATACATCGAAAATCCTTAAAGCTCTTTACTTTGTCACGAACAAATCTATGAAGACCTTAATGTTCCATATGTTGCTGACTTGGCTCGAACCAGGTACCATTTTTTTCATGACAATTTCCATTCCCATTCGAAACCATTATTTCCAATCCTTGCCCCCTCTTCGATTCCCGGTATTCTACAAAAGCGTCTGAAAAAAAGATGGCCGCGAGACCTACTAGTTTAGAATATTTAGTAGAGCCAATAAGTAGCTTCTCTTCAAGTCTGCCACATGTCATTTGTCTTTTAGCGTATTTACTGGCTGTGTCATTTCATACAGTTGTAAATTCAATAAAGAATGAATTCATTTTTTTAAAATCATTTCATATATAATAAAATTCTTATATCAATTTTAACAACAGAGTTGAGGTGAAGTCGTAAGTTAAGCGCAGATTTTTTTATATTCGTGTTTAAGAAAAAAAAATCCAAAATGTGTGGAGAATTGTCTAAACTGGTGAATAACAGTTCATGAGTCATTTAATTATTAAAATAGGTTTGATACATATTTTTTAAAGTAAATTCAAGCTTAATAAGTAATGAAAAGTTGGGGATGGGATATACCCTAGGATTGCTTTGGGTGTTGAATCAATATTGAAGATAGACAAAGTGGAACGTGGTAAGTTAATTGGACTAAGGAGTGAGAAGGATGCGGGTTAAGACAGACTACTTTAGGTAATTAACCAGAAACTGCAAGAAACTTCCGACCCCAGTGCTCTCGGCCAATCCCATCAGCCCCATTCAACTGTTATTCCCAGAAATGGTTTGCTCAAACGCCAATATAACCATCAAGAGGGGCTTTGAGGGTCTTATAGTAGTTAACTCTACAAAGATTTTATTCCAGGAAAGTTTAAGTTTTTACTTTCACTTACCTATAAATGAAATGTATAGTAAAGGAGAGTATTGCTACCATGAAAATTTTCGAATTCAGGTTTTCACCAGAAATACACGTTTTAGTTATTTATTTAGTTAGTTAGTTAGAGTCTAAACTAAGCAAGTGCAAAAAAGTGTGAGTGAGTGTCTGTATGCGTGCGCGCGCGTGTGTGTGTGATAATAAAAAGTGGTCTTAGGATGGGTGCATATGGAAGGATGACAGAACAAAGTCTAATTACTTAAAACAAATTAGAATTAATAAATGTGAAGTTCTCCTTGGCCATTACACCAATGATCCTCATCGAAAGATTTTTTTTAGCGACGAGAAAATTGTTAAAATCCAAGACAAATTTAATCGCTTAAATGATAGTCAATCAAGGTCATTAGAAGTGTGGAAAAAAAACATCGCGTTTTCTCAGGGATGATTTGGTGAGGAGTTTACCTTAATGTCACCACAAAGCTCCATTTTTGTGAACAACGCTCAAAAATGACACTCTGTTTGCTGTAAGTCATTGGGTTCTCCAACAGGATTCCGCTCCAGCGCGCAAGGCCAGTTCAACTAAGCAGTGGCTGCAAAAGAACATTTCAGCGTTCATCTCTAGCTGGGATTCATTGAAAACTATATTTCAACGCACTACATTACAGACTCTAGTCTTTTAACAAGATGTGCTGCGTGCTGCTATTGATGACTGGCCACGGAGATTAAATGCCCGTGTCAAGACAAAAAAAAATGGTGCGGGCAGCACACGATTTTCACTTACCTCGATTTTTAAAATCAATGAAAGAATTTTCAAATACAGTTAGAGATAAAAATACGTGAAACTATTAAGGAATTAATCAAATTGAATTTATATAGAAACATGTGTTTTATTAAAAAATCTATTATATTATTATCTAAAATAATCAGTTAGTTTTATCTTCTTCTCATCACTCTCTATTAACTTCTAAAAGCTTGTGTATGAGATGATATTTTTTCTAAAATCTTTAGCTTTCCAACGGTATATCATACATGTATATTACTGCTCTTATGTTCAAAAACGAAAAATTGCATTAAAAAAATAATTTTTCTGTTTTCTCCTTTAGTTGGGTATCGAATTTATTCAATTTATATATTTACCTGTTTTTCATCAGCGTTAACAAGATAATCTAGTTATTATTATTGAATCTAAAAAATAAAGGTACTTTAGGGGAAGACAATTTAAAATATCGGCATTTAAGCACTGTCAGACCATGTTTATCCAAATAAAACCTACATGATATTAAAGTCCATTAAATTTTACATCGATATAGCGAGTTTAATCAAAATCGTCGGAACCGTTTTTGAGAAAATCGAAAAAAGGTGCAAAATGCATGGTATAAAGTGCCTCTTCTGGTAAGCTCATTTTGATGAAAAAAGTTTTGTCACGTCTCGGGGGTATAGTTGTCTTAAATATGAAATTTCAGTTTCATAGGACTTACCGTTTCCGCCCGGGAGTTACCACACACACACACACACACACCTTTTTGCGGGACTTGGTTATTTGGACTCAGGGGACCCTAAAACGTGTATTTCCGTTGAAAACAGGAATTCGAAAATTTTCACGATTGCAATACTTTCCTTACTATATATAGTAAGTGAAAGTAAAAGGTTCATTTTGAGTAATTTATTTTTTGTTTAAATCTCTACAGATATACATTTTATTTTCTAATGTAGTTTTTGAAAAAGTTAATTTTTTTGTTAAAATAATAATATATTTCTTTGTGACAATATTTATGGCAGGACTAGGTATATAAGTAGGTAAAAGTAAAAACAAAGTTATCATTTCTATTTATGTTATTTGTTCGATCCTCTCTTCATTATTTCAATCGTGTATTTTCTTGTCATTCCAATCAATCATTATCAAAAGTGATTTCAATAATTATTCTCAAGATCCTTGTAACCTGATTATTCGGTTCAACCGAATTAGGTTAAACAAGATTTAAGAAAGAGGAAGGAATAAGGGTTTCCAGGAGGAAGGGTCCAATCAAGAAAGGCTCCTCGAGGCAGGTACCCTAATGATCAATCAATGATTGATCCATCCACCTGATGATCCAGCTTCTTTTCTTAAAAAACCTTTACCCAGGCTGTAATGAAAGCAATTTAAATTCACCAGGCGACTTTTTTCCATCTTTGAGGTTAAATTATCAAAAGTTCTTATTACTTTCACTATTCTATTCATGAAATATATAGTATGGGAAAGTATTGCGATTGTTATAAGTTTCGGAATCCAGTTTTCAACGAAAATTCACTAGTAAGAGCTTCCTGAATCCAATTGACTGTCTTCTGAAAAGAGCCATGTGTGTGTGTGTGTATGGTAAGTCTAGCTCAAAAATAATTTTAATAAGCTTTTTAAGATTTTTGTTTATTCGTTTATGTGTTTTTAAAATCATGTTTGCTCGGTCAACAATGTTTTAATATCAGTAGTAGTATATATATATATATATATATATATATATATATATATATATATATATATATATATATATATATATTTAATAAATCTTCGAAATGTTGGCATTAAAGTAAGAACTGGCGTATCTTCGGATAATGAAGTTACCTACACGATAGGACATTGCTTCGCATTCATATTATTTGAAGTTTAATATATCAACAGATAAAAAATATATAAATTATATTTTTTTTAAATATTCGGTTATAGAATAAGTTGGTAGCGTTATTCAATATTTCAATTTCATCCTCTCTGTGTTTATAAAATCATGTTTACATATCGTAAAAAAGGATTAGTTGAGGTGCTTGTATGCACCGGTTTCAACTGAGATTTCTGATCTTTAAGTGGTACTTTGCATGCTCAAAATGAAATAGAAAAAAAAATCATTTTCGTCATTTAATGGATCCTACCTCACTGATAGAACCTTTAATGTAAGTCATAACCTTTCCTACTCATCCATATTTCCTCAGTCCGCCGGTGTACCTCAGGGTAGTATTCTGGGCCCAATCCTTTATACCATATATGCAGCTGATATTCCAATCCATCCTGGTACTGTCCTCACAACCGACGTAGATGACTCTTGTGTGTTATCCGCAAATAATGACCCATATGTTGCTTCCAAAATCCTTCAGTCTCACATTTCTTCCATTGAAGAATGGTTTCAAAAGTGGAGAATTAAGATCAACCCTACTAAATCCCATCAAATTACCTTCACCCTTCGTCGAAAACCTTTGTCCGCCTTTCCCACTATTTCCTTTAACAATATTCCACTCCCCTCAGTTGAACAGATCCGGTACCTAGGACTCCATCTAGACAAACGTCTTACTTGGAATCCTCACACTAGACTGAAACGACAAGAAACAGCTCGTAGATACCGCTTACTACAACACTTACTGGACAAACGATCAAAACTTTCCACATACTACAAAAGATTAATTTATATAACCATCATTAGGCCTATTTGGACATATGGGATTGAGTTATGGGGATCCACTAAACCATCCAATTCTTCCCGCATTCAATCCTTACAATCCCAAATCCTTCACAAAATCCTGAATGCCCCTTATTTTATTACAAATCAACTCTTTCATAATGACCTTAACATCCCATTTGTTGCAGACATAGTCCGTGATAGATACTCCTCTTTTCATTCAAAACTCCCTGCCCATACAAACTCACTAGTCCGCAAACTCTCATCTCCTATTCCTGATCATCTTCCTAGGCGGCTGAAAAGACGATGGCCTCGAGACCTACTTAGCTGAATAAACTTTAAAGTGATTTTAAACTTTAAAGTGATTACTTATTGTATTTTATTTGTAATACAGTTGTAAATTTCTTAAAATAAAAAAGTCATTTAATGATATTTTATTTCCGAAAGAGAAAATCCGCTGCAAAGATGGTTGACAAATTTTGCACTGTGTAGGGCGATAATGCCTTGGAAAGCACCGTCCATAAGTGGTTTGCTCGCGTCGTACTTTAATTGTTCAATATGACATGAGAAATGGCAACAAGTTATAGATCGAAATGGGTCATTGATTAAAAATATTTACAATAATCTGCAGTTTTTATTGAAATCACTAGTGAAAAACGAACTTTTTTCAACAAAAAACGAAGTTTACAAATCAAAATTGCAAGCAGGACTTGAGGGAAAAAGTCTTAGGAGAAAACAAACCGACTGATTCGAATCGGACAGAAGAAAGAAATACGGAATAAGAGATAAAGAAGTATTTCATAAAAATATAGCGGGCAGGAAAAATAGGAATAGGAGATAGGACAACTCGTTCAGGATCTGATAGCTGAGAGAGAGATGCCGATGAATACATCAAAAGGAATAGAAGGAAGCACAACTGCATATTCCCTTTATCATATCGTGATCGGGAGGCAAGTAGGAGGGGGGGGGGGGTGATAGGGGCCCAAGAGGAGTTTGGGGGGGGGGGCCTAGTGGGGCATTCAGGGGGGGGGGGTGTTCTGTCTCGTGAGGTGAACGAATGTTGGTGAAATCTTGGCCGTATTCCAGCATTAATTACACCTGCCTACTTTACCTCTATAACGTTACTAGAACTTCCTGATTTATTTTAGATACATCATAATTAAAGATATATAAATATGTGAAACTTACTTTCTTCGCAACCTGTTTGTAAGCAGGTCAGTAGAACTTCTTCAACATTTTTCTTAGGTACATAAGAAAAAAATTCTGGTGCGCGCTACCCGCGACTTTCATCTGCCTCTGTTGTTAAAATTAATTAAATAATTTAAAAAAACAGTCTAGATGAAAATAAATTGTTAAAGAATCAATTGCTTCGAGTTCCTATAGAAACATGTGTTTTATTAAATATTCTTTTATAATATTATCAGGGACAATAATTTATTTTTATCAACTTTTCATCACTCTTCGTTGACTTTTACAATTGTGTGTATTAGATAATATTTTTTCTAAAATCTTTAGTTTTCCAAAGGTATATTATACATTTATATAACTGTTTTCATTTTCAAAAACACAAAAATTGCATACAGATTTTTTTTCTTATTCCTCCTTTCCGTTTTTTCTTCAACTTATACAAAATTGAAGGTACGTTAAAGAAAGACAATTTAAACTATCGGCATTTAAGCCTCGTCAGAATATTTCAATCAGAATGAAACGTACGTCATATTGAAGTCTATTAAATTTTAAATCGATATAGCCGTTTTTTGAGAAAATCGTAAATAAGTGAAAAATGCATTGTATAAAGTGGCTCTTCTCCTTTGCCAATATTGATGGAAAAGTTGCTGTAACATCTGAGGTATAGACACTCCTAAAATATAAAATTTCAGTTTAATAGAACTTATCATTTTTGCGCTAGACTTATTACATACACACAGGCACACAGATCTTTTTGTGGTACTTCGTTATATGGGCTCAGGGGTGTATTTTCATTGAAAACTGAAATTCAAAAATTTTCACGATCGCAATGCTTTTCCATACTATATATAGTAAGTGAAAGTAAAATATTTAATAATAATAATAGGCTTAGCGAGCCCGAAGGTTCGATGCCGATACCACCAAATTCCGCCTACACAGACTCGTCCAATGTTCACCATTCAAGCCCAAGCTCCCGAGATCAGCCTTAACGCAATCCTCCCATCTCCGCTTCGGCCTACCTTTCGGACGCCTACCAGTCGGATCAGCAAATACCAACTTTCTCGGAATCCGCTCGTCATCGAGCCCAATAACTTTACTCGCCCATTTGAGTCATGCAATCAGCTCAATTATAATCACAGGATGCAAGTTCCGCAATTCCGCGTTATGCAACCTTCTAAACTCCCCAGTGGCCTCATCTCTCTTTGGACCAAATATTTTACGCAATACCTTATTTTCGAAAACCTTAAGCCGTTGTTCATCCTTCAAAGTAAGCGGCCACGTTTCACATCCGTAAAGAACCGTTGGAAGAATAATAGTTTTATAAATTCTAATCTTTAAGTTTTTAGATAGAAGCCGCGAACTAAGTAACTTAGCAACTGAATAATAACACGCATTTCCCACCTTTAACCGGGACTTTATTTCTTCCTGGATTTCATTTTTTCTAGTTATAATTGAACCTAAATACTTGAATTTCTCTACGTGTTCAAAAGTATGACCTGATACATCAATATCATATATAAGATCGCCACCGTTTCTGCTACTAATCATATATTTCGTCTTATCGGTATTTAATTCGAGTCTTATTTCTTTACCGGTTAAGTAAAATATTTAATTAAAATAAACCACAAAGAAAAAAATATACTGGAAAATTAATCTTTTGTCGGCTTTGTTTCTCTCTCTATTCGGGAATAATATGTTCTCCATGTTTATCCGACCATTAATTACTCCGGGGGAGGATATACCTCGTATAAGAGCTCCATAGACGAATAGCAACAATCAGAGATATTTGTTTTTATTCTAAACAGAGATGGGATAGAGAAGAGCGGGCAATCAGCTCTGTATTCAGCCGGCGCTCGCTTCTTGTTTATTACACATATCCGATTCCACCCCCTCCGCGCTTCGAAAAAAGGAAAACAATCGGGAAATCCGCCCCTTGCCGGGAATATATCCAATCCGACTTTCCGCTAAACCTTAGCCGAATATAAATGAAAATACGGGGAAAGAAGGACAGGGTAAGGGAGAGAGAAAAAGACATAAAATGAAGAGAAAAGAGGAAGGTACATTAAGAAGCGCCTTATCCGGACGCCGTATTTTACGAGGATATGTATTCAGTAAATATGAATACTAATGGAACGATATATAATGTATCCGAAATACCCCTAATAAATCCTCTATCACTTTAAGGATGTTTGTGATATAAATTACCTCCCACGTGGGATGCATATATTAACTTAATATAAATAAGGTCGAGTTTAGTTGACCGTTGAGAATATCAGATGAGGAAGGGGTGCGGTCATCAGAAAGAGAAACACATTAAAAAGTATTACTTATTTTAATTGTGTGCCTACGTTTCGGCCTACATTGTAGGCCTTTGTCAGGGCTAAGAGAAGCAAGATAACAACCAATGTAATTATAAACTTAATAATATGTTAGGTATATAATTTAATATAATGGAGGCAGTAATATAACATGGAAACAAAGATAAAATTAAATGTAAAATGATAAAAAGATGACAGTTATAAAGTATGGAAGCAAACAATTTTTTTTTTTTATTCAGAGAAATTTACAACTGTATTAATAAAATACAACAAGTAAATGGGACAGATTTGAGATTAAGACACATGATTGTCACGTGAAGAAACTACCCATTGGTAGAACTCCAATGACCAATTTATGGTAAGAGATCATCTTTTAAGTCGCCTCGGTGAATTGTCAGGAATAGATGTTGAGGAGAGGTCACGGATAAGCGGCAAACAAAATTAAGATGATAATATTTATTGAAATATTATCATCTTAATGGATTTATCCAATGCCAAAAAAAGAAAAAAAAAAAAAAAAGAACAAAGAGAAAAAGAAGAATACTGTGTGAACATTTAGAGTTTTTAAATATGAACAATTTTGAGTAAAGATCATAGAGGTGGTTGTCGCCTCAAAAAAAAAGATCATAGAAAACTACATTTATATACCTATGTATATATATTACCGTCAAATACTTCAAATGTTCATATTTAAATTTTTTTTTTTTTTTTTTTTTTTTGGCATTGGATAAATCCATACAGCCACCAGCATGTAAAGTTAGGTTATTTAATTTTGTTAATATACTTAAACTATGTTATTTCACATGAATTTTTTTATTGATTGAAAATAGTTCGCTATACTGCTGATTTTTTTTCTTTCGCTTTGTGACAGTATATCTTTGTATGTTTCTTTCTTTCAGTGGCGCGACAGGCCGTGTAGGCCCTGGGCCTCGCGGTGTAAACTCCTGCAAGTTTACACTCACGTTTCATGATGCTGTTTTTAGTGTAGGGTCATCATTCCCTACGACTAATTTTGTGAGTGGCCACCCTTTGGCTGACGGGTCTCACATACCCGGGGGAGAGGTTGTGAGTGAATCCCCATTTTTTTTATATCCTTATAAAAGCCCCGCCGGGACTGGGATTCGAACTCAGAACCTGTAGCTTGAGACACTAGCGCGCTAGCCACTCAGCCACGGGCTCCCCATCTTTGTATGTAGGATTAGTAATATTTAAAGCTTGAAAGAGTGTTCCATAACAATACGCTGCAGCGTTTCACACTTGTTCCAATTTATGCATGTCCTGAAATCCCTATACGGTGCAAATAACTATTACATAAAACATAATTAAATCTTAGTCTGCAATATATTTGTATTTCTTCTTTATTTAAACTGATTGATGAAAACCATGGCCTGCGGAAGAGGCTAGGAAAAACTGATTGTTAGAGAATACTGGTTTTTCCACGCGTTCCTGCAGTCGTCTTTAATTACTAAATAAAAGTCAGTGTATGGGACTGAAAGGTAGACCAGTTCACCTGTAATTGTAGCATCCTTTGCTAGTGTGTCACTTTTTCATTTTCGGAAATTCCAGTGTGAGCTTAAACCCATAGGAATACAACCTGTTTGTTGTTTATTAAACATGAATAATGTAATTTTATTATGTCTATTAATATATTGTAAATATTTATGTTTTTAAAATTATTTAACGCTTTTATGGAACTTAAACTGTCAGTTAATATTACAAATTTACTTTTGTTTGATTGATTTATAAATTTGAGGGCTTCTAAAATCGCGTTAAGCTCTGACGTGAAGGATGAGCAACCGGATGTTAATTTAAACTCAGCAATGTGTTTGGATTTTGTTTGGATATGGCACTGTCTGAAGCATTATTAATTTTAGACCCATCAAATGGCTAGTTAAAGTGGCTCCTTCTCCTAATTCCTAGTTAATATTTCCAAGAATAATAGCCATTAACCCCTATCATCTTCCCTACACCCACAGTCTGTTGCAGTTTAAATCCTCAATCCACTCACTTGAAACAAGGTCGCGTCATTCTGACCTTTACACTCGTATCCATGGAACAGAAACTTTTGATCGTTCCTTTCTTGTCATTTCCATTTGAAATGGTCCTATTTTCATTAATTTATTAGCTCTACATTTTTAATTTCATGATTTTTTTTACAGATATTCTCTATCGTTTTCTGAATATTTCTTTTAATGTATTTATTATAAATTTATACTACAGTAAGATTCCTAAATTTAGTTTGGATGGGAATACAATGGGTTGCTTTGTTGTACACATACCTAATTAAATTAAATTAGATAATTGTTCACTTACTAACTATTTTAACTCAGTAGGGTCCCGAGTCGCCTTGGAGGGTTATCAGGGATATCTAAGGAAGATAAATTACGGACTAGTGAGTTTGTATGGGCAGGGAGTTTTGAATCAAAAGAGGAGTATCTATCACGGACTATGTCTGCAAAAAATGGGATGTTAAGGTCATTATGAAGGAGTTGATTTGTAATAAAATAAGGGGCATTCAGGATTTTGCGAAGGATTTGGGATTGTAAGGACTGGATGCGGGTGGAATTAGATGGTTTCGTGGAGCCCCAAAGCTCGATTCCATATGTCCAAATAGGTCTGATAATAGTGATGTAAATGAGTCTTTTGTAATATACTAGAAGTTTTGAACGTTTGTCTAGTAAGTGTTGTAGTAATCGATATCTTCGAGCAGTTTCTTGTCGTTTCAGTCTTGAGTGAGGATTCCAAGTAAGGCGCTTGTCAAGATGGAGACCTAGGTATCGGATTTGCTTCACAGGAGTAAGGGTAATGTTGTTAAAGGATACTCAGGGGCAGGAACTCATCGGTTTGCGACGAATGGTAAAGGTGATTTAGTGGGATTTGTTGAGGATTATTTTAATCCTCCAATTTTGACACCATTTCTTCAATGGCTGTGATGTGGGACTGAAGGGTTAGGGATGCAGTAGATGGATCATTATGGACGGATAAGATACACCTGTCATCAGCATATGTATTGAGGACAGTATGAGAATAGAGTGGAATGTCAGCTGTATAAAGAGAGTCAGGGATAACGTGATAATTGTTAAAAATATTTTCTTATATTTTAATTTATGCACAATTATTTCAAGCGTTAATCCAACTTATCAATTAAATCCTAATTAATCTTCTTAGGGGTTATTTAAAATTTATCATTCTTTCTCTCATTATATATTTCATATATAGTTAGGTGAAAGTAATGATTAATGGTCTATCTATTAGACTATTGGATAGATTTGGGGTGACGAGAGGATCGATATTTATTTTTGAATTAACTATTATTTCCTTGAATAATTTTTCTCAAATTATTAACTCCTACCACCCTTTTTACGCCTACATTCTTCTGGTATTTAAATCTTCAAACGATTTCTCAGGAAACAAGATCCCGTCTGTCCGAACTATACACTTCTTTCTATGTCAACTAATGTCAATTATGTCAACTAATGTGAGGTGAACAGCTTACTTTTAATGAGATGTAAAAGTTAAATTTTATGCTTTTTCTTATGTTCATAGATATGTCATTTGGCCTCATTAAAAAACAATTTGTTCCTTCATCTCAGCTTTCCATCTTCCGAGCGATTATAAACAAAATGTTAGGATAATGGTCATATTCTATTCTATTATGAGGGCCACTAGAAATGTGTAAAAAAAAACCTTTTTTTTCTCTTTATTATGATTATTAATTTATCATTATTATTTTTTTTACCTATGAGATTTTATGATGTAAGTAAGAAGTACAATTTTATTATTTCTTCATACACATATGTTTATATAATTATAAAGATATATATATATATATATATATATATATATATATATATATATATATATATATATATATATAATACTATTGTTCTATTCACTACTTTTCGTAAAAGTAGTCGTAATTACTGCTTGTATAAAAAATATAAGTATATCCTTAGTTTGTGTAGTTTTTTTTTTGTTTTTTTTAATGTTTTTGTTTCTCTGCCAGACGCAAGACTGTTTCTGTCCTTTATTATTATTGTTAAAGAATTGAAGGTCCCGGAATAAATTTACTTTTCTTTCTTTCTTATATTATCATATACTATTATCATACTTGATTTTGGCTAGTTATAATTTTTAATTTGTTCATAATTGATTTTGTTAAGGAACTTCGTCCAAGAATAAAGTGTCTTGTTCTATTTTATTCTATTCTATTAATTAAATACTTATTATTTTTTTAAATCGATTTTTTTTTGTAAGAAGACACCGAGAAAACAGCTTGCTCGGCAAGCAGTAAGGCAATTACCGAACGGCTACCTCATCCAGTGACAGAATAGATTTAATTAAAACCCCGGAGGCTGGGCGCTATCTTCCATATATCTCCAGGTGCCCCCCTCCATATAATTTATAATCCAATAGGAGCCCCCCTCAACCTGGGCAAAAAAAATCCGATTAATACCGAGAGCGATAACAGGTGGCGATTCCAATAAAAGATAATTGATTGGGATCGAATAGCGGGCGGAGCTGTCCGACCGCACTTGGGCGTATCTAAAAAAAAAAAAAAAAAAAAAAAATTGGAAAAAGAATGAATTTGGTTTTTTATGTCTTTTTTTATTATTTGTGATAAATTGCCGAAATGAAAATAGCCAGTTTTGACTTCTTTGAACAACAATGCTAGTCAATCCTTTATTTGGTATATATTTCACTATTATTGATCTTTTGTTTAATTTCTGGAACCAATCTATTCATATCATTATATAACTTATTATTTAAAAATTAATATTATATTATAATATTATTTAAAAACAAGATTTTCATCTAATCTCTCTCTCTCTCTCTCTCTCTATATATATATATATATATATATATATATATATATATATATATATATATATATATATATATATAATAATAATAATAATAACGCGATTTTGTTTTCCGCGAATTCTGGCGAATTTTGATTAGGCTTTCACCATTAATTATTGCATTCTTTCCTGAAGGTTTATAAGTAAAATACATTGCAATTTAGCTAAATTTTCCAATTAAATGTAAAGTTTTTTAATTTACACACAATACAACGTTGGAAAGCACTAAAAGGTTATGTAAAGTGACAAATATGGCATGAACGTAAGTGATTATTGAACGTAAAACTTTTACATAATTGCAACGAAATATAATGTTTAAACTTTTTTCGACTCTTACATTATTTAATAGTTCTTAAATTGGTTTTAACCTCCGAGGTAAGTCAAATATCGTATGTTGCCCAAACCAGATATTTTAAGTGCTTGTTGAGCGTTTAATCATGTACATGTAATGTACTAGAATTCTATTGTCACAGTTTTATTTTTCATTTGATCTAAGTAATTGCATTCAGTTATTTAATTACTGCAATGATTACATTAAATCCTACTAAATGCAATTACCTCTTTACTTGACTGATTGTACGTCTGTAATTGAGATGAAAACATCAATACTCCTGTTGATTTTTATATCGTTTCTTGTGAAGAAAGAGATGCCTCCTAAAGAGATGCCCGATTCGGAACTGAACTTCCCTAAAGCATTTGAAAAGAAAAATGTTTTTAAAAGACAGGGGTTCAAGTTCCAACAGCATTAGGAATTAGTGACTGCTTTTATATAGTCTTTTTTTTTCATCATTAATCACGATCTCTTGATTGTAAAACTCTTTACATATTTTCTTTATCTCCATGAATAAGTAAATTACTGAATCGAAAATCGGACACCTTTTTAAAACTAATCGGCTGTTATCAACATTGAGATGTTAACCTCATCGTTAATAAATCACTAACGAATTGTTAACTACTAATTAATAAGATACAAAAATATGTGGGAGAATTGAAATTACTAAAAAAAAATAACTTGTGTTCTAGTGGATTCCATCCCACGTAGGCATCGATGGCAATGAAGAAGCGGACAGGGTTACGAAAAAAAGGCTGCATTTTCCAACGTCCAAATCCATCCGACTTACACAAAGGAAGTCGTCAAGAATTATCTAAAAGAAAATCTCTCAGGCTTGGGAACAGATGTGGTCAGAAGTTGACAACACAAATAAGTTAAAACAAATCTAGCTATCAACTTCTCCCTGGAAGACATCATTACGAAGTAACTGCCGCGAGGAAACTACTTTGGCGAGACTTGGCATCGGACATAGCAGGCTCACACATGTCCATCTCATCCTCAGGCAGTCCGAACAAATGTGTGACTTGTGTAGAGTGCATCTCTCAATAAAACATATAATTGAGAACTACCCCAAATGTCAAGAACTAATGGATAAATATAAAGATCGCTGATTGCTAGCTTAAAGGACACTAGTGCTTCTTCATAATGAGGTTCATCAAAGAATGTCATCTGTTCCGGGAACAATGAAGGAAAAAAAAAAGAAAAAGGAATTTTTTTTAAAATAAATTAATTTTGTTTTTAAATAATAAAGGAAGGGTAGATAAATCAAAAGGTATGCTATTTTAAACTTAAAAAAAAAAAAAATATATATATATATATATATATATATATATATATATATATATATATATATATATATATATATTAGTTGCTAAAAACCTAGAGGTTGGGCGACTATTCCAATACCCTAACCCTAACATCATTGTCGGATGCCCTGTTATTTTTTAGCTTCATTTGCGAGAAAAAAAAACGCGGATCGCGAACAGACAGATGTTTTCGTATTATTTTTTTCCGGGTTCTACGTATCTTAAAACGTTGTACTACAAATTTTGACGGGAGTGGGTACTTTTTTTTTTCTT
Source organism: Piezodorus guildinii (assembly GCA_023052935.1). Taxonomy (NCBI): domain Eukaryota; kingdom Metazoa; phylum Arthropoda; class Insecta; order Hemiptera; family Pentatomidae; genus Piezodorus; species Piezodorus guildinii. The sequence continues at coordinate 39,473,780 of CM041298.1, read as the reverse complement.
AACCGATTACAAAGGTTTATTATTGAAAAAAGGGACGAATTTCAACAAATATAAAGATTTAAACAAAGGTATAATCCCCTACACAGCAACAGATCGGACGGAATAAATATCGGATTGCCAATCTAAAAGGGAGGGGAGAAGGGCCCTGAGTTAGTTTGGAAAATTGAAACACAATCCTGAGAAGCTAATGGCTTTATAATCTAAGAGCAGAACGTTTCGTCCTAATTACACGTCAGGTGAGCAATTAAACTAATTACTGAGGCTTTAACACCTGAGGCTTGGGTTACCTCCGGGCCTGCCCGCTACTTCTTTGCACTGTACCTCTCCTATTGTCGGCGATCATTATAAAATCGCTCCAGGAGAATGATACATAAAGATATAAAAAAAAAAAAAAATATCTGGTGCTCGAAACCCACGACTTTCACTTACCTTCGTTGTTTAAAATAAATGTAAGAACATTAAAAAAATCAGAAAAAAAAAATCATCTCGACCTAATATTTTGCAAGGTTTTATATTGAAACGAGTGTATTTGTCTTCAAAATATTTACAATCATTATATCTTTCTTGTGGCAATATTTTAGACTGGTTTGACTACCCATACTTGCCATTTAACTTCAAAAATTATAGCAGATTTCGATTTACTGTATTAAAATACTTCTGAAAATAACAATATCCTTCAAAAACCAGCAATGAGAAATCCGAGCCTGTTGGCTCTAAGAAAAATTAATTTAATTGGGAAATCACTTTTGGTGGTTAATATCTGTATATCCTCTTTTGTTTATTACATTTTTAAAGGAACCCCTTTAGATACATAAAAAACATTAATTATTAAATATTAAACAAATTCTCTAACTCACAAGAAGCAATGATACAATATGTCTGACACATGCACATACCATCCACTTATTTGCCCATGTCTCAAAATAAATATGAAAAAAAATTAAATTGTACTTACTTGAACGAACATGTACATGGAATATTAAAATATAACTACATTTTTTTTTTATAAATGTATATCCTTTATAAACAATAATGAGTAAACAGTTTTTAACAACCTCATGGGTTGGTTGATGCTCCGCCAAGTCTAAAAGATGTAGTCGTTTTGATATTTTATTGGCTCAAGCCCATTTCTTGAGCCTGAGCCAAAGAAAATAACAATGCATTTGTCGATAGGAAATATAAAAACTCTTTGACTTGAAAATTGAAATACTTCTTTATGTCCTGTATAATAATTTTCTTTTTTGGGTGCAACATAATAAATAAATATTTTAAACATTTAAATAAATAAACTGAATAAATTGTTTTGACAAATAAAAAAAAAAAAAAAATGGTGCGGATAACACACGACTTTCACTTACCTTCGTTGATATAATCTATTTAAGAATTATTCAAAACATTTAGAGGAAATATGAATAATATTAAGAAATCATTTAAACTAAGTTTTGACAGAAACATATGTTTTATTAAATTTCTATTATATTATTATTATCTACGACAATCAGTTAGTTTTATCGGCTTTTCATTACTTTCTGATAACTTTTAAAATTATGTGTATACCAAAATATGTTTTCTATAATCTTTAGCTTCCTAACGGTATATCATACATGTATATTACTATTCTTATGGTAAAAAAAAAAAATATATTGCATTAAAAAAATATTTTTTTGAGTTTTCTCATTTTATTTGGCTCGTACCAGGTATCACACCTTCCATTAAAAACTCCACTCCACTCTAATCCATTATTTTCAATCCTTGCTTCCTCTTCAATTCCTGATAATTCTCCGAAGCGTCTGAAAAGAAGAATGGCCTCGAGACCTTCTTGTTTAGACTCACTACTAAAGAGTGCTGCCAATGGGCAGTTTCTCTTCATGTCTATTTCATGTTTTATATCATTTCGACATATTTACTAGTTGTATTTTTTTAAAGTAAGTAACTAAGTTTTCTCATTTAGTTATTTTTTAAATTAGTTCAACTTATATCTTTACCTGTTTTTTTAGCAATAATCATCACATGATATGGTCAATTTTATAAAATATACAAAATTATAGAACCTATTATAGAAACCTACATGATAATAAAGCCCATTAAATTTAACATCGATTTAGCGAGTTTAATCAAAATCGTTAGAGCCGTTTTTGAGAAAATCGTGAAAAGGTGCACAATGCATAGTATAAAGTGGCTCTTCTGGTTAGCCGATTTGGATGAAAAAGTTGCTGTAATATCTCTGGCATATAGTTGTCTTAAATATAAAATGTCAGTTTCATAGGCCTTTTCGTTTTCGTACTGGAGTTACCACACACACTGACACAAAAGACCTTTTTTCGGGACTTGGTCATTTGGACTCAAGGGACTCTAGAAAGTGTATTTCCGTTGAAAACTGGAATTAGACGCATTTTCACGATCGCAATACTTTCCCTTACTATATATTCCATATATAGGTAAGTGAAGGTAAAATTGTCTAGTAATAATGGATGAATAGTTTTAAAAGGAGTCATAGACGAACTCGTGGTACACCATGATGCGATCGTGAATATCAATTCCAGCTTGGACTGTTTATCAGATATGATGCAAATGATCAGGAACAAGGCAACAAATTACAAGGAGGAAAAGAAAAGATTTATGCAAAATGTATTCCCTACCTGCAGAAGTTTCGTGAGGACTTCGGCAAAAGAACATGTACTGTCAAAGTGCTCTGGTTCGGAAGCAGGGGGACCATTCCATTGACTACGAGAGTATCTTTGTAAAAATATGGACTGAAAAAGAATCAGCTCAGAAAATGGCAAAGATCAAAATTCTGGACTCTGGATAATTCACCACCATATAAATCAAGGCTGGCCTGGATCCGTGAATTTTCCAAGACCGATTTAAACATAAGTAATATGGCTAAATAGGTTTATTTGGAAATATATCTTCTTTTTAAATACATTGTTCTTAGTTGTCCCAAAGACAGTGAGAAGAAATGGTCTTATCTTGCCGTGTCTCATATAATAATTAAATGTTCATGGATTCGAAATGATTTATTGTACTTCCAAGTAAATGGTGAATATATAAATCATTTTTCATTTTTTTTTTTTGTTAAACATATTTATTGATATTTACAACTGTATTTTTTTTTTTTTTTTTTTTTTTTTTTATGAGATAATTACAATACAACTTATTAAATAAAAATACATCAGTAAATGTGATGGTAATACATAAAACTGTCATGAAATACATGTAGAGACACTACCCCGAACTAGAAGGTCCCGTTGTAATATCCTTTTCAGACGCCTCTGAGGATTAACAGGTATCGAAGAGGAAGCAAGGATTGAAACTAATGGATTGCAATGGGAATGGAGTTATTCATAGAAGGAATGGTACCTGGTTCGGGCCAAGTCAGAAACATATGGGATATTAAGGTCTTCATGAATGATTTTTTTTTTAGACAAAATAAGGAGCATTGAGGATTTTCCGAAGGATTTTGGATGGTAAGGATTGGATACGAGAGGAACTCGATGGTTTATTAGAGCCCCATAGCTCTACTCCGTAAGTCCATATCGGTTTTATGATGGTCATATAAATGAGTCTTTTGTAATTAAGTGGAAGGTTGGAGCGTTTGTCCAGTAAGTGTTGAAGTAGTCGAAAACCACGGGCAGTTTCTTGACGTTTTAGTACTATCACCTAGTTTCATCACTCACTATTACCTTAAACAACTTTGTATATTTTTGTTTAATCAAATTTTTAGCCTTTCATCGAAATATTATCCATCTTTATTATAATTCTTATGGTAAAAAAAAAAAATTTACCTTAGAAATATGTTTGCTCTTTTCTCCTTTATTTGGTTATCAAATACGTTTAACTCGTATATTTAGGGGTCACCCATAGCGTAGAGGCTAGCATAACAGCTTTCTATGCCAAAGGTCAGGGGTTCAAACCCGCAAGTGGCCCTAGGATTTTTTAATGGGAGTAAAAAATCCTTAGTTATGCCGTCCTTTGGAGGGACGTTAAAAGATGGTCCCGAGCCTGTGCGATGTCAGGTACTCGTTTAAGATCCCTATCCTCATAAAACCTGGATAGGCCAAATTTAGGGCTCCCACTGTAGCATCGTCCAATTAGCCATAGTAGCATAAAGTGACATTAAATAAATAAACAAACAAACTCGTATATTTAGCCGTTTTTGTATCAATGCTTATAAGATCAACTGTTATTTTTTTTTAATCTACAAAATAAAAAATACATTAGAATAAGGAAATTTCTTCATTAAAGCCCTGTCAGGATATTTCAATCAGAATGAAACCTTTTCTGATATTAAAGCCCATTAAACTTCATATCGATATAGCGAATTTAATCAAAATCGTAAGAGCCGTTTTTATTATATGCTATAAAAATATGTTATATCAGTTTTATGAAAGTTATCATTTCAAGCTAAATTTACTATATACACAAAATAAATTTTCCAGACAACAAATAAAATGTTTTCTTCCAACCTTTTCTAAACAGTGTTATGTAAATATTAATTTGATTTAATATTTTGGACATAGCGGTGACTGTTAAGATTTATTTCTATATGGTTTCTAAAATATTATTATTATATGTTTTATTTCTGTCAGGTATATAATTATTATTATTATTATTATTATTTTATATATATATATATTTTATATATATATATATATATATATATATATATATATATATATATATATATATATATATATATACATACATACATATAAATATCTCATATATTCATATTGTTATATTTTAACTTTTTTTTTTCAGGTAAGAGTCATTAGAGCAAATAGATCATTGAATGTAAGTTACATTTTTCCACTTTCCGTCCAATTGATAGGTAATACTTCATTATCATAAATAACTATAGATTAAGTTAAGTATTTTAAATAAATTAATTGCATAATAACTAATATATGAATATATTATTTGTCCCCTTATACATTAACTAATGTGAGAGCTAAGTGGTCTAGTAGTAAATATAGCACTGGACTAATAATTTTTCCTAGCCGAGTACGAACACGGCTTTGGCAGAATGAGTATTTATTCTCATTCTGGGGTAGTAGAGAGATCTATCTGGATCTCCCCTAGTTATTATAATGTGGGTACTCAAATTTAGAGAAAATCAGAAATACATTATTTATTAGACATTTTTTCTATGTAACCTAAAGAATCCAGCCTCTATAAAGTAGGTATCCAAAAACGACTGTATACAGTAGAAAGCATTATAATCACAAAACACAAGATATTTATGGGTTGTAGAGGCGCGTTTTTTTTTTTAATTTCAAACGGCCTAGCAAGAAGGTGTTAATAGATCACGCTCAGGCGTCAGGTATTTTTTCCTTAATTTAAGACACACACTCATCTCTTAAAGGGAGTGGGAAGTTGGAGTTGTTTACATTCTAACCTACTTGAAACCGAAATATGAGTAAATTAATTTCAGGAAATTGCTAGTTGATGTTTTTTAGTTATTATCAGCGGTCATCATTAATGGCGCTCCATTCTTCTGCCTGACATAGATCCCATACCCACACTCTTAAAATATTTTTTTTTTCTTTTATTCACTAAAATTTTCCTTGAAATAACTAGTTTGCCGAGTATTCATGGCGTCTCCTAAATGTCTCGTCATATTGTGAGGGCCTCAAGAGGAAAGAAGAAGTTTATGTGACCCATAGTCCGATTTCCAACGGTTGGACAGGAAAATGAAAATTTTGGTTTTTTTCCTGTTGTCTCTGGTTTTCATCGTAAAAACAAATACATCTATGTGATGTGCATTTGTAAATATCAATACTTCGAACGGTATATTATACATCTATATTGCTGTTCTTATGTTCAAAAACAATAAATCCATTAAAAAATATTTTTTCAGTTTTCTCCTTTAGTTGGGTATCGAATTAGTCCAATTTATATATTTAACTGTTTTTCATCATTAGTAACAAGATGAAATGGTCATTTTTATAGAATATACAAAATGTAAGGAACATTAGAGGAAGAAAATTTAAAATATCGGTATTCAAGCCCTGTCAGACTATTTGAATCAGAATGAAACCTACATTATTTTAAAGCCCATTAAATTTTACATCGATATAGCGAGTTTCATCAAAATCGTCGGAACCGTTTTTGAGAAAATCGAAAAAAAGGTGCAAAATGCATGGTATAAAGTGGCTCTTCTGGTAAGCCCATGTTGATTAAAAAGGTTTTATAACGTCTCGGGCGTATATTTGTCTTAAATATGAAATTTCAGTTTCAAAGGACTTACCGTTTCCACCCGGGAGTTACCACACACTCACACACAGAACTTTTTGCGGGACTTGGTTATTTGGACTCAGGGGACCCTAAAATAGTGTATTTCCGTTGAAAACTGGAATTCGAAAATTTTCAGGATCGCAATACTTCCCCTTACTATATATAGTAAGTGATAGTAAAAATTAAGAATTTGGAAGAAATATATCAGCCCTAATATCTACCTCTAATAATATGAAATCTTTATTTGTATAGAATACATCTGCATATTTATAATATATTGATCGGAACTCCTATAGTATGCGCTACTGATTATCTAGAATTTATTTTGTACATCGATATTTTATATTTTGATAAAAAAATAAAACAAGCCTTGAGTAATGATGATGAAGATGCATTTGTGAGACAGGGTACACAGGGTATTTATATGCGTCAGAAAATCTATACTGATAAGTATAATATTAAAAAAAAAAATGTATAATATAATGTAGATACAAGGGACAGCTGTAGATAAGTAGAGTAGAGAAGAAAGGCTTTAACAATTCATTGCTCCCTTCAAGCCTAATGCTTTTCCTCTGTTCCCTTCCATCTCCTCCTTTCTTCTCCATTTTATCCATTACATCCTTCTTCTCAGCTATGTCTTCCAATCCTTACCGATAGTAATCTACTCGGGACAGGTTAACTTATTCACATTCCTAACTTTATCGATAGTATACCTATGTATTCGGCACCGGTCATACCTTTTTTTATCATATGTAAAACCCTAAGGACATAATCGCTTGGATATAATATGTATATTCCACCTATAGAATTAAAAACTGTATAAGTGAAAAAATATGTAGATATACTTACGAACTAAAAACAGTAACTACGACGGAACAACAGTTTTTTTTTTCAAACATTTTTACTGATATTTACATCTGTATTAACAAAAAAAATTCATTAAGTAAATGTGATGGTTATATGATACAATGATATGAAATACATGTATAGAAGCTTCCTATTGGAAACACTGAAAATATTCTAAACCAGAATGTCCGGTGCCATTTCCTTTTAAGGCGCCTCCGAGGATTACCCGGAATTGAGGAGGAAGAAAGGATTGAAAGTAGTGGGTTGGAGTGAGAATAGAGTTTGTCATGAAAGGATTGATACCTGGTCCGGGCCAAATCACTAACATGGGGAACATTAAGGTCTTTATAGATGAGTTTATTCGTGACGAAGTAAGGAGCGATGAGGATTTTACGAAGGATCTTGTATTGTAAGGATTGGATACGGGAAACATTTTATGGCTTAGATAGTCCCATAGCTCTACTCCGTAAATACAGATTGGTCTTATAATAGTCATGTAGATAAGCCTTTTGTAGTTGGGAGGAAGATTTAACGTTTGTCTAGTAAGTATTGAAGTAGCCTAAAACGGCGAGTAGAAACAACAGTAAAATATATATATTATATTTTTTTTTAAATGGTCCAGAATTTAGGAATGTATATCTTAATTAAGATAATAGACTTCATAATTTAGATAACAATAACTGTTTTTTGAGAAAATCAAAAACTAGTTTAATTGAGTCATCTCTGTAATCTATTGGTACACTAGTCTAGGTATAGTCCAAATATTTACAGGATATGGTTGCTTTAGAGTCTAGATATTTTGATTTAAGCTGGAAATTATAGCAGTGTCCAAGATACCCATCAAAAGATGACACAGTGGAACATGCATTCTTCTGCTGTTTCCGCTTCTAAGAAGAGAGGAAAGAGTATGCGGCTCAGGAGCTACCTGACAACATTGTTATCCTGATGCTACTTTCACAGAAAAAGTGGAGGGCATGCCTACTTATAGTGGCAGACGTAATCAAGAAGTTGAGAAAGGAAGAGAAGGAGAGGCATGCCGCTCTCCATCCAAGAAGTAATGCCAAGCGATGGTCCCGTGAAGGGTGGAAAATGGTGTAGGAAGGTGGTTTTAGTGGATAGAAATCCATTGGTTTTAGAGCTCCTAACTCCTAACCTGTATTTTGAAGATTTTCATTTAACATCATAAAAAAAAAAAAAAAAAAAAAAAAAAAAAAAAAAAAAAAAAAAAAAATTAATAGTAATAAAATAACACCCACACACTCACACCTTTTAGCGGGACTTGGTCATTTGGGCACAGGGGGTCCAAAAACGTGTATTTCTGGTAAAAACTCGAATTAAAAAATTATCACGATCGCAGTACTTTCCGTTGTTATAGGTTAGATTAGGTAAAGTTTTTATGTACACTCAACTGCTGAGGTCTTCAGTTTCCTTTAACATATTTTCTTTTTCTGCTACAGCTTCTTAAAAATATCGATATTTTTTAGGATATCGATTGTTTTTCCCTATTGTAATGGTGTTATCTCGAAGTAACTCTTTCTATTCTTGCTTCATTGAAATGTTTACGATGTAACGGATATTCCATTAGAATATGGACGGTCGCCAATTGCACATCACATACTTCACATATCGGTGATGTAGTTCTTTTTATTAAGAATTCGTGTGTTAGACGTGTATGCCCAATTCACAATCTAGTTATAAAAAACTTCTTCCCTCCTGTTGCTTCGATCTGAGCTATGCCATGCTTTGGTTACCTTTTTGATGGTTTTTAACTAATCACATTCTTCTGAATCCCAAATATGGTCCCATATGTTTGCAGCGTGGGTCTCAAGAAAGCTGCATATGTGGGATAGGGTGTTAACATTATTCTTTTCCCCTATATTTCATATAAGTGAAAGTAAAATTATATCATGAATAAAAGTATGTTATCCCCTTATACAATATTGTTTTATCTCTTCTAACCTTTTTACTACCCGGGATCTTCTATCTACAAACTAATCCGGTAAATTTCCTGTTAACTATTACTTTAGGAAAATTCCTTTCCGATCTATCACCTCAAGTACGTAAAAGCAAAAAACTATTATGTATGAAATGATTAATAATCCCAACACCTCTCATCCGTATCGTGATGTTATAATCTTTTGGCTATATTTCCGGATCATTTTTTATATTTTTTAATACATCCTTATTATTATTTTATTGTTTTGTTTTTTTTGCGAGGGAGAAAACATAAGTTTTCCACATCACTCAGTTTATGTTACTAATTGCCGTCTTTATCTAATGACGCGAATTATTTAGGTGTAGCAATTGAATAGTTGTTAATTGGGGAATCCATCAAGAGATTTAAATAAAGTGGACGAACCCCTCCCCTTTCCCACCTCCCCCCGGACATTATGGAACAAATCAAGTTGGATTCTGTCACTGGAACCCAATTATTAATCACAAACCTACCTGTTTGCTCTCCTAATTGGATCCTAACCTCCGCCCATTGTTACCTGTTTTGATTGTGCCCCGCCTGGATTCTTCATCGTCCTGATCAGCGCGACCCGAAATACGGGCTGCGTTATCCTAATTGTTTTAACTACACCTTTGTCTGGTTCCGGTTCGAATGCTCAGTCGAAGTATTTACCCTGATAAAGGTTCCAATTAAATGGATACTGTAGCCTTTTGTGTTTGATTCAAAACATTTTTTGTTTCCGAAATACAAAGCAGTGCCAGTTTTAAACGGAAATAGAATATAATAGTACAAGAAACTTTATGCTGGGACAATGTCCCTTAAGGATAACAATTATGAACAGAATACAAATTATAACTGGCCAAAAATAATTATGATAATAGTAAATATATTACAATTACGTTTAAATAACACAATAAAGAAAAATACAAGAAAAAATGTCATAGTGATATCTCTATGTACATATTCTTAAAAACTAGAAGGAATTAGTTCGAGTGGCGGTCAGTGAATGAAAAAATTAAGTAGTTTCAACTATTTATTTTCTGCCCACGTTTCGACCCCATTGTGGGTCGTCGTCAGGGCTAAAAAGATGCAAAAGAAATACAATTAAAATAATATTAAATACAATATTTAATAAACTATTGAATTAGAGGATGTCAGTATTTGAAACATAAAAAAAGAAATAGATGTGCAAAGAAATATTTCAATTAAATTACATTTTTATAGTATAACACAGAACAAATTACGACTAAAGATAATGTACAAATATATCAAAAACATATGAAATAAGAAACATTAAAATATGAAATAGAGTGGAGATACGTACCGTGTAGTGGGTGAATGGAAACTAGGTTCAATTGGTCGAATGGAATGTAGGTAGAATGGAAAGTACATAGGAAATGTCGGTAGAATAAAAAATACGTACCGGTATTGTAGACTGGATGTGACTACAATGAGTAAAATTGTAATAATAACATAAAAAGAATTAATCAAATTAAACATATAATAGTGATAATAGAATAGAATAGAATAGAATAGAAATTGATTTTTATTCTGGGACTGTGTCCCTTGAGAATAACATATTTGTACAGTTTACAATAAACAGTATGTCTGGCCAACAGACAAAATGAACATAATTAACTAATGTTTACAATTATGGGTAAATATATACGTAAAATATAAAAATAAAATGAATAAAAATTAAAATAAAAAAATATCTTCAGAAAATAGTTGTTTGGACAAAATGAAAAATAAATGAGTTTGAATGGATAATAAAAAGAAGAAAAATAACAGTTTACATTATTTTGTTACTTGGTATTTTAAGAATAACATAAGCTTTGAAATAATAAAGTAACTTAAACTGGACAAGAAATAGTGAAAAATAAACCAATTAAACATAAATAAAAATAATATACTACAATGATACAAAACGAAGTCTTCTTTCACATAACAGGCATAATAATCACAATATAAACAATTTAAAAAGAAAATAAAAAAAAATGTAAAAAAAAAAAAAAAATAATAATAAAATAAATCTTCCAGATAAAATAGTTGAAAAAATAGTTCGATACTTGTGGAAAAAAATAAAAATATTGAATACAATCCTACTAAAAAATTTAACATTGTCAAGCAGCGTCATTTTGGGATGCTAGAAGGTACTGGAAGAGAAGGTGTTTGAATGTGGAGAGGGATCGAGCATGGCGGATGTTTAATGGGAGGGAATTCCAGAGACTAGTAGAACGGGCCAGAAAGGAGCATTCATATTTTTTTGTTCTGTGGGAAGGGATATAAAGGTTGGACATACGGGATCTAGTCTCTAGTGGATGAATTGAGGGTTTGAACTGCAGGAGATTATAGATATAGGAAGGATGTTGGGAGTTGATAGTTTGGTATAGAAAAGATCCAAGGAAGTACTGCCTACGGGTGTGGGGAAAAAGCCAATTTGATTCGGTATAAAGATGGGATACATGAGACCGCCTCGACGTGCCATAAACGAATCATAAAGAACTGTTCATGATCTGCTTCAACCTCTTCTCTAGCATCATCGCGAGGCCACCATATACCGCACATCCATAATCAAATTGAGGGAAAATTAAAGAGGATACAAGGAGCTTACGGGTGGACTGTGGGAGAACATGACGGGAACGATGGAATAATTTGAGGGAGCTTATTGACCTTCGGGAAATTTGGGCCACATGTGGTTTCCAGGATAAGGTTTGGTCAAAATGGATGCCTAAATTTTTCACAGAGGAGCTGAAAGTGATAGGATAGTCATTTAGAAATAGGGTAGGAAGAGAAGGAATAGATGTGAGGAGGGAATCGGATCCAATAATGATAGCCTGAGTTTTCGCAGCGTTTAAAGTTAAATCATTCTGATTTGCCCAATGACAAATCCTGCCCAGGTCTTCTTGAATACTAGTAAACGCTGCTGATAACTCAGTAGGAGGAAAAGTTAGATAAATCTGAAAGTCATCAGCATATAGGTGGTAGGAGCAGTGATGGATTGAATTGGGAAGTTCGTTTATAAAGGCATTGAATAGGATAGGAGAAATACTTGAACCCTGGGCCACCCCTGAGGAAAGGGTAAGAAAAGAAGATAAAGGTTGGTTAGGAATGTGGACTGCTTGGGTTCGGTCAGAAAGAAATGACTGGAGCCAAAGAATAGAGCTGTAAGAGAAGGAAAGAGATTTTAGTTTGGAGTAAAGGATGGAATGGTTCAGAGAATCAAACGCTTTAGAAAAGTCAAGGAGTATTAGTACTGTTAGCTGTTTGTTGTCCATTGCAGTGTGTATGTCATTGGTGATTTTAGCAAGAGCAGATTGAGTGGAGAAACCAGGTCGGAAACCGGATTGGAGAGGATTGATTGATTTTGATTCTTCGAGGAATTTTGAAATTTGAGATTGTACTAATCTTTCTAGAGGTTTAGAAAGATTGGATAAGATGGAGATCGGGCGGAAGTCTTTAGGAGTTGTAGGATTGGGATTTTTCTTAATGGGATGGACAATGGCTTTTTTCCAAGAGATGGGGAATACAGAATTTTGGAGGGAAAAATTGTAAATGAAAAGGAGCACTGGTAAAATTTCTGGGAGACATAGTTTTAGTAGTTTAACTGGGATTCCGTCAAAGCCTATGGAGTTTGTGCGGGATTTCATAACTGAAGTTATTATGTCAGTTGGTGAGATGTCAGAGAAATAGAAGTTTTCGGAGTTGAAAGATGGAGCTGAAGGATGCTGGGAAGATAGTGATGGCAAATTGCAAGAGGACGCAGATAGAAAGTAGGAATTTAATTCATCAGGTGATACTTGAATATCTGAAGTGGTAGTGGATTTACAGAGGGAGAGTTTTCGAAGGAGTTGCCATTGAGACTTAGGATCAGGAACTGAGGAAAGGGTTTCGTGAAAATAATTGGATTTCGCTTGTCTGACTCTTGATTGTGTCAAGTTACGGAGTACCCTGTACGCTTGGTAGTCATCCTCTAGTCTTGTGCGTCTGTAGCGTCTTCGGGCAGCCTCACGTCTCTTTTGAAGATCTTTTATTTCTTGACACAACCATGGAGCAGGACGGCGGCGAAAGGTGCAGGTTTTAAGAGGCGCATGGGTATCTAGTATCCTGAGTAGATTTGAGGTGAGGATATCTACCATAGAGTCAATAGAAGAGGAGGAGTAAATTTCTTCCCATTTCAAGGACTCAAGATCTGGTAGAATGGTTTCACGAGAGAGGGTGTCAAGGTTACGGAATGTTATGGTTTTAGGAAGGATTGCTGGAGTTTGAATGTTGTAAGATATTTGGATTAAATCGTGGGATGACAAGAATGGAACCGGCAACTGGGAGGAGGAAAGAAGGTTCTCTGCTGTATCTATAATGTAAACGTCCAACCAGGTGTCAGTCCGTCGGGTATGATGGGTGGCAGAAAAGGGAACAATGAACAGATTGAGGGAGAAGAAGAGATTTTCTAAGTAAAGTCTGTCGTTGGAATGTGAAAGGAAGTTGGTATTAAGGTCACCGGAAATTATTATGTTAGTGTAAAGAGGAACGTATTTGTACAGAGTTGATTCAAGGGATTCTTCGAATGGTACCAAAGGAGGGCGGTAGGCTACAACATATAGGAGAGGATTTTCTTTGAGGAGAACTTCAATAGATAGGAATTCGACATGTGGGTGCTCAGTTCGGGATGAAAATTCAAGGATTCGAAATCTAAGGCTATTGTGGACATAAAGCCCGACGCCTCCACCAGTACGGCAGATGCGGTCGTGACGGATAAAGGAATAGTCCGGAAGAGAAACAGAAGAATAAGGGATGTAGGGTTTTAACCATGTCTCGGAAACGGCAACAATATGGTAGAAATTTTGGGTGAAATATTGAAGGAATTCGTCGAAGTGAGCGGCTAAGGATTGGGCGTTAACGTGACAGGTAGTTAGGATACTAGACATGCTGGAGGTGGGATGGGAAATGAACAAGGATTAGAGGGGAGACGCTGTACATATAAAAATATAATTAAGTCAATTTCAAGTGAAAGAAAGAAAACAAGATATATATATGTACACATAAACAGGCTCACAAACACAAATGCATAAGCACATACGCGCTCATATACATACATACATATCATAAAGAAAATCATAAACCATCTCCGAGGTAAAGCGTTGAATTTAAGAGAACTTATATGAATAAAAATCCCTAATATATGTAAAAAATGCGATAAAAATATAATAATGAATGTATTCCTAAAACCATTAACCATTGTTATATTCCGATTGATACTAGCCAGATGACGGGGATCCTGATGTCAGCCGAATACTTCTAAATCTTGCACCTGGTCTATGTAGATGACAGGGTGTCCGTCTTCTTTCCTACAACGGACTCTTCCGCCAGTGAACCAAACATATTTCAGTTTTCCAGCAGTCTTCCTTTGCCGGGCGAGCCAATAGAGGTGCCTGTTAGCGGGGGTCATTTCCTCGCTCAGATATATCCGGTGGCAGTCATTCTCCTGCCAGCCGATATCCCTCGTGGTGAAATCCCTCTTAATCTTCCGACTTCTAATTAACTCGTCCCGAGTGGTCTGCCTGACAAATCGAGCGATGACAGGGGGTGGTCGAGGGTCATCTTTTTTCTGTCTACGACGCTCCACTACGTCTAGATCCTCCATATTGATTTTGATGCCCAGGCCTGCCGCTATATTGCTCACCAGAGCCGCGGGGGTTTCCCCGGGTCGGACTGGTATGCCCCTAATTTCTAATGATTTCGACAAAAGGCCCTGTTCAGCCCTATTCAGCCGTATCTCCAGTTCGCCCACTCGGCACTTTAATGCTTTATTTTCGCTAGCTAGGTCTTCTAAATAATTCGATTGGCCCTCTAGATGGTTTTCAATTTTACTGAGCCTCTCGTTAAGCTCAAAGCTCAGTTCTCCGTATTTTTCGAGTGATGATTTTATGTCTTTAATTTCTTGATTTACTTGGGCGCCATGTCTATTTACTGCCGAAAGTATATCTGATGGAGATGGTTCCTTAGCTTGATGTTGGATGCTCTTTATATTAGTGGGTGATATAGGATTTTCGGTGACTGTACCAGACTTTTTTCCTTGAACACACTTAGGGCACAGCCATGACTTTTTATGAGTCTTGAGCGCTTCAATATCTTTTTCCGATAGATTACAGCACTTGCCATGAAAAATAACACGGCACTCGCTACAGCCAACACTTTTCTTCTCCTCTCTGGTGATGGCACCATCGCAAATCGAGCACTGAACCATTTTTATAATTGATAAATAAATATGACTTACTCGTAGAGGTGTTTGTCAATAAAGGCCTGATGTTGACGTCCTTTAATACTCTAACGTCTTAGGGATTAGCACTCTGACTGCCGGCTGCTTTCGAATAAACCCGGACTTTACAACTAATTATGTCTTTGTTTTTGCTGTTTAATTAGCTTCCGTGAACGAGATAAATGCGGGTTCCACTATTTACTTTAAATATTTTGAGAAAAAAATAAAATGAGTTAAGAAGAATAAGTTATAGAAGAGATAAGAAGAAAAGAACACAGGAGCGGTGTTGACACGTTGCCGTCTATGGCCAGACTGATGATTATAATATAATAATAACACTATAAAAAAATTAAACAAAATTCGTAAAGTATGAACCTATACAATAGTAAGAACAGTGATGGGAGACGTATACGGAATAAAATTGACTGCCTCCATACCAACTTCACCCTAATACTGATAAATATATTAAGAAAATAAACCTTACAAGGTAAAAATATTATGAAAAATTGTAAAATACAATCATCGACAGATCATACAAGTTGAAAAAAAGAATAAAATAAAATCATGTTAGGATAAATTAAATTATAAAACATTAGGAATTTTTAAGTACATAAACAAATAAAATAAATACATATATAAAAATAGATTAAAAAAAAAAAAAAAATCAAAAAATTATGTACAGCACCATCACAATATACTAAAAAGGAATAAACATAACATTTAACTTTTACATCTGATTAAAATTATTCTATTTACTTCACATTAGTTGACATATAAAATTATCTTACATCTGATTGGAGAGAAAGAAATTATTGAAAAAGGAGGGTTTTTAATGAGGACATGGATGGAGCGTGACGGATGTTTGAAGGTAGATTATTCCAAAAAGGCACTGGACCGGGCTAAAAAAAAAAAAAAAAAAAAAAAACTCTCATACTTTTTCGTTCTTTAAAAAAGAGTAAAGGGGACAAGACAAGACGGGATCTTGTTTCCTGGGAATGGTTTGAGGATTTGAATACCAGGAGGCTGGAGACGTAAAATGGTGGTGGGTTTTAACTATTTGATACAGAAATGATCCAAGAAAATATTGTCTTCAACAGGTAGGAAATAGCCACCTTAACTCGTTATAGAGGTGTAGTACGCGTTTTACGGTATGCTGAGCTTCACACAATGGTGTTTGGATGCTGTCAGTCTAACTCTGAAAAAGTGCCGCACACAAAGAATTGATACTGTACTTATATGCTTGAATATATTTTTTATATGTCTAGTATCTTTGTAAATAATAGTAGGACTAAGAAGATAAGGTTTCACATGGTTAGAAATTTATTTTCTCTTAAAAGAAAACGTATAACTTAGAGGAGAAGTACAGCACCGCTTAAAGTCATGTAAATGAAACGTAAAAAAGTAAATTAACGTATTTTCATAAAAATCTACACACTAAACATGGATAAGAGGTCCAATAGGGGTCTAATCCTTCAGAAATCCGTCCATAAGAATATAGGAGGTAAATAATGTTGAATTCAAAATTAGCAATTTGAAAATCTAAAAATAATGATCACTAAGCTATATAAATCGTCAAACTATCCCTCTAAAAAAATAAAAATAAATCAAAGCAGTAAAGATGTTCAAAAAAGGTTAAATAACACCAGCACGATATTAATGATAAAAAAAAAGTCAATAAAATATGCCAAAATTAATTTAAAAGACATAATTTTATTTAAATTAATATTTTTTCAACAAATAAAATAGAGTATTTTAGATGAGAGATGAACAAAAAAGTTACAACTACACTGGGAAGGTCACATTTCTAATGGAATTTTTTTTTTTTTTTAATTTGAAATGGAAATGGTTACATTTGCTTGAGAAAAGGTTATATTTGACATGGAAAAGGAATTACATTTTAAATGAAAATAAGTTACATTTGTTGGTTTGTTTATTTATTTAAAGCCACTTTGGGCTGCTATGGCTAATCAGACGATGCTACAGTGGGAGTCCTAAATTTTGACTATGCAGGACCTGACATCGTACAGGCTCAAGACCACCTTTTAACGCCCCCTCCGAAGGACGGTATAACTAAGCATTTTTGACTCCCATTAAAAAATCCTAGGACCACCTACGGAAAAAATTACATTTCAAATGGAAAAAAATAAATTCGGCTTGGAAAAGGTTACAATTGACTAGGAAATATTGTAAACTGTATTCAGACAGTAAAAATATATGACTGAGATGTTCTTGCAGCTTTTTTAGAAAAATCGACAGGAAAGGCCGTTTTACATCTTAAACATTATACCTTTTTAATGTTTTATCTATTTTTTTATTCAATCATATTTATCGATATGAAAATTTAATGTGTTTTATTACCGGGTAACAAAATATTCAATATTTCTTCACATTAAGTAACCTGTAACCTTTTTTTGAAAATAATTAGGTTTTTTTTTTTTTTTTTTTTTTTTTTTTTTTTTTTTTTTTTTTTTTTTTTTTTTTTTTTGATCACTTGTAGCTGGGTGGCTAGCGTAACAGCCTCTCATGCCACGGGTTCGAATCCGCAGGTGGTCCTAGGATTTTTTAATGGGAGTAAAAAATCCTTAGTTACGCCGTCCTTCGGAGGGGGCGTTAAAAGGTGGTCCCGAGCCTGTGCGATGTCAGGTACTCGTTAAATATCCCTATCCTAATAAAACCTGGATAGGCAAAATTTAGGACTCCCACTGTAGCATCGTCCGATTAGCCATAGTAGCATAAAGTGACGTTAAATAAATAAATTAGGTTTTTTAAAAATTGAAATGTATCAATATCAATACAAAACAATTTTATATGGAAAAAATACAGAAATATTTTTTAATGTTAAAAACGCTCCTTATTACGTCACCAACTGTACCTTACACCACGACCTTAATATTTCATTTACTCTAGACCTGATACCATCAAAATTTTTCAAATTTTCATCAGAACCTTATACATCATCCTAACCCTCAAGCACAATCCCTATTCAGCTCCACCCACTCCTACAATCTTCCACGAAGACTGAGACGGCAGTGGCCACCGGACGTTTTGTGGACGGAAAAGCCTAGTCCGGAGTTTCTTTAGCAGGTAGTAAATATTGTATATAGCTATGATTTTGTGTATGATCTTTGTATTTATTTTAATTATAGATTGTTTTTTTCTTCTGTATGTATAAGCTTATTTTTCCATTTTACGCAATTTGACTGTATCAATATTTTCTGTATATATTGTATGAAATTGGTCAAATATCACTATTACAATTGTTCATTTTGACACAAATTGTAATATATCTCAATAAATATCTAGAAAAAAAAAATTTTGAAAAACCATTTTTCTGTATATAAGAGGGTAATATTTAGGAAAGTTCAAGATCTAAAATTTTTATGTCATAGAAGTGAATAAAAAGTGATAAACTCGAATTCTTCATTTATCTTTAAGTATCCATAGTAATACATGGAATCTTTTTTTGCGAAATAGTTATTGTAAACACGTAAGTAAAATTTAGTTGATTGCTGCATTAGATTTTTTTTTTAAATTATACATGATATATATAAAAATATTTATTTAACTTATCTTTTGGCTTAGGCAGGATGTAGGATACAGGATTAAAAAAAGTACAACAGTACTAAGCGATAAGACACACATTGTATGGAAACTGCTGGGGCAGTATCTGGGCTCATAATGCACCTTTTATCACCCGCCAATATATCGATTGTTGAACTCATTTGTTAGTATCGATAAATCTAAGCTTATCGACATCGGCCTGATGTAGGATGGGAGGAGGGAGGCTGGGCCCATGCTCGCAGATAACCGGGGTAATTAATGAAAGAGGAAGAATACGTTTATAATTTAAATGTTTCATTTATATTTACAGCTTTTATTTATAAGAGCTTTTTTTATTTTATTTTTATAAGAAATCTTGGTGTCGTCTTCGACCAAAACCTTTCATGGACTAACCATGTTTCCAATATAATTCGCAATTCAATCGCTTCTCTTAAACTCTTCTCAAGATTGCGTGATGCACTACCGTTTAAAGTTCGTCGGCTCCTTGTTTCTTCTCTCGTCTTCCCCCACTTTGACTATGGCTGCCTAGTTTTTGGTGGAATGTCTGGTGGACTTGAGATGAGATTGGAAAGGCTAATGAAATGTTTTATTAGATTCATCTTCGGAGTCCCCAGACGCACCAGCGTCGCCGACAAGTATGCCGAGTTGAGTGGCTCAACTGTCTTCACGCCGACCATATTTCCTGAGTATTCCTATTCCACACATTTTAAAACCAAATCCATCATACATCTTTACCTACTCATCCCTTTACTCATCATTACATTCTTTACACAAGATCCAACCACTACCTCGTATCTGCCCTTCACGAACATCATTCTTTCAAAAAATTCTTTTATGTTTGCGTGCATCTTCTTTGTAATTAGCCATTAACCTACCTCTTACGCAAGCTTACTTCTTAACCTGTTTAAAAATCAAATTCATTCCAATTTCTTTGCTCAGTAATCATCTCCGAATAATTGTATAAAAAAATTAAGATATAAAGTCATATTTGAAGTTAATCAAAAATTTTTTTTGTCTACGATTACGATATAAGTGTAAGGTTTCATTATCTAGTATCTCTAGTATACATAATCTTTTTTGCGATATTATTGTCATACATGTAATGTTATTGTTCTTGTATTTTTTTACAAACATATAAATAAACAATATAGTACTATCTTGCGTTCAAGCAACAGTAGATTACTGGTTTATATATAAATAAAGTATAACCTTAAGATCGTTTTTGTAATGTTTTTATATTTTTAACCAGACATATATATCACTTTGTACTCTTTTTTTGTTATTCTTAGGGGACAGAAGTCCCAGAATAAAATTTATTTTTTTTCTTTATTTCTTTCTATTTCAATGTAGTTTGTACCTGGTCACGTCGTTATCCGTATTTTAGGATTAAAAGGAACATGCATACATTTTTAATTGTTGTTATCGAGTAAAATATCAATGGAAAAAAAAAATCATCTAATTCATTAATCAGTTGAGAATGAAACAATACTCAAAATATTAAAATCAGTCTTATAAATAACTTTAAAGTGTTAGAATTAGTTTTAGGAAACACTCAAACTTCCATTTAACTACAAAAGTCATTTACATGACCATCATAACGCCAATCTGGACTTGAGCTGTGGGGCTCAAGTAAACTATCAAATTCTTCCCGTATTCAGTCATTACAATCCAAAATCCTTAATGTTCCTTACTTTGTCCCGAAAAGACTAATCCAGAAAGGCTTTTATTTTCCACATGTTGCTGATTTGGCCTGAACCAGATATCAATCCTGTAAGACAAACTCCACTCCCACCCTAACCCACTAGTTTTTGGTTCCTCTTCCAACCCTGTCAATCATCGGACGTGTCTGAAAAGAAAATGGACAGTTTCTCCTCATGTAGTTTATCTCACATCATATTTATTAGATTTGTTAAACCAATAGAGTTGTAAAATCATTAATAAAAAAAAAAAAAGAAGAAAATTTTTGTTTCCAACACACACTTTCACTTACATTGCCAAAAGCATTTGCATATTACTTGTTATTAAATAAATAAATACAATAATAATTGTTATAGATAATGATATAATAGATTATTTGTAAAACACAGGTTTCTATCGAAAATTAATGTAATTAATTATTTAATTTTTCTTTTCATCTCTAAAAATTCTTAAATTTATTTTAACAACACATAAGTGTAGTCGAGGCTTCGGCAAGATTTGTCAATCTTAACAAACAATAGTTTATTTTTTCTTAAAATTGAGAATAAAAGTATTTTTCTAATCAGTGTCTTTTTAGTGGGCCCCATAGATTTAGCAAGGGTTAGTCTATAGGTTAAGTTTCTGTTTGATGGGTAATATAGAGTCTTGAATGTAATAGTCTGGAAAAAGTTACATTTGATTGGAAAAGGTTACAATTGTCTTGGAAATGCAATATATATTACTCTTCGTATGTTCAAAGAACACGAAAATTGTATAAAAAAAATATTTTTTTGCTTTTTCTCCTCTAATTATTTATAAGATTCGATCAACTTATATATTTACCCGGTTTTTTTTATCAATTTATATCCATCTATATTACTGTACTTGTGTTAAAAAAATGCGTGAAGAAAATTTTTTGCTAAGAAAAAAATTACATTAAAAAATACTCTTCTCTTTTCTCTTTCAGTGTTCATTGAATTCGTTTATTTTATATATTTATTGTTTTTTATCTATGCTAATAATATGATATAGTTATTATTTTCTATTCTACAATATTAAAGTACTTTAGAAAATTAAATATTTAAATATCATCATTAAAGCCATATTAGACTTTTTAATCAGAATGAAACCTTTTTTTTTTTTTAAACATATTTATGAAATTTAACAAACTTACTAAAAAAAAATACTCGTTTAATATTATTGATATTAGAAAAAATCATGTAGAGATTGTAGAAGAACTACCCAATGTAGCATACTAAACATTCTTAAACTAAAGGTCTCGGGGCCATTCCTTTTCAACCTCGAGATTGTCGAATTGAAAGAGAAGAAAGGATTGAAACTTTAGGATTAGGGGGAATGAGATTTCATAAAGGAATGGTATCATAATCGGCCAAATCAGCAACATAGGATAAAATTAAGGTCTTTGTGGATCAATTATTAAATTACAAAATAAGAGCATGGATTTATACGAAAGATTTAATTTATGTAATGGTTGTACGAAGATTGATGGTTTAGTGAGCCCATGTCAACCTTTCCGTAACGTCCATATAGCCGTATGATATAATTGTATATGAGCCTTTATATTAAGTGAAGATGAACGTTTGTCTAGTAAAGTTGTTTGGGAAATAGTCGAAAAACGTTGCAGTTTCTTGTCGTTTCAGTCTTGTATGAGGTTCCAATGTTAAGGCTTTGTCAAGTGTATAGTACCTTAATATGATCGTTCAACGACAAAGGATATATTATTGAAGAGATCAGTAGGTATGATTCATTGTTTTAACGACGAATGGGTAAAGGTAATTGGTGATTTTTGGCATTTATTTGAATTTCTCCAGTTCTGACTCCATACTTCAATGGTCTTGATGTGAGATGGAAGAGTTTTAAGGCAATGTTGAGTCAGCATTGACTGATACAACCACATTTGTACCATCGAGCAATGTAGAAAAAATGATAGGATGGGATGGTAAATCAGCTTGTATAAACGTGAATAAGGATTGTTGGATACTGCTTCTGAGAACACCACAAACTGACCAAAAATGTATTAATAGAAATTATTATGATTTTACTTTGAAGGATCGCCGTGAGTTAATCGATGATAAGGAAGTATTTAGGAGAGAGGAATTTGCGGAGCTTGTAAAGCAATCCTGGGTGCCAGACTCAGAATGAAACCTACATTGTATTTTACATCGATGTAGCTAGTTCAAATCAGTTTTAGACGAAATCGAAAAAATATGCAAAATTCACAGTACAGAGTGGCTCTTCTGGTTCTCAGATATTTTATTCTCAATTTAAAGAAAAAAATAACCATTTCTTATTGTTAGAATTGATAGAAAATATTTAATTATGAGATATAAAAGAATCTTAATCCAACTGTAGGAGGAAAGAGTAGAAATATTATTTAGGTTATTTTTTTTTCACAGTAGAATAGTATTATTGATTTGTAACATAGTGTTGGAAAGCTTCAGATTTTAGAAAAAAAAATTATCATATAAGGGAAGTTTCAGAATATAATGGAGAGGGTTGAAAAAAGGATAAAAGTAAGCGATTGTTGTATATAATAAATTATATAAACGCATGTTTCAATAGAAACTCAACGTAATTCTTAAATGTAATAGTCTTAGTTTAAAGTTTAGCGTTTTACGAGTTGTCTTGAAGTGAGGACCCCATGTCAACCTTTTGTCGAAAATAAGTCATAGTTACGTTTATTTGTTTAAATGTGGTATCAGGTGCCTGACTATTTAACTGAATGACAGGTTCCATATCTAATTGTAAATGTAAATGTTATATCAGGACTTGTCAAGGTTAATTTAAACTTTCATTTCTTCACATTCAACAGTTTATACATTGTCTGCTACTATATCAAAAATCGACCTCACATCTTATGTATATATATATATATATATATAATATATAATTATATTTTAACAACGTTTATCTCTATACATTATAAGTAAAATAATAACGCGATCGATTCTTGGTTTTTTGGAACTCCTTCTAAACCACGGGACGAACTATTAGTACCAGTTTTCACCATTATTTATGGCGTTTTTTTCTGAAGATTCATAAGTAAAATAAAATCGCAATTAAGTTGTTTTTTGTTTTTTATGAATAAATCAAATTTTCTGTAACTAATACATCAAAAATATTTCCTTAGATATGAGCAATAATATATGATAGACTTGTAATATACCTTTGGAAAGCGCTAAATTTAAGAGAAATTAAAATTCAATAAAATAAGTTGTGCAAGCTAAACAAATGACATTATTAGTCCATAAACGTATGAACATATGTCATATGTAATGTTGAGATGAAGGAGGTTAAGGATTCAGTGTTGCCACCGTACAGTATCGTCCAAGTTATATTCTTCCATACAGTACGCACGATTTTAGGTACCATATCGTAAGCAATTTTTAAAAATAAATGATAAATTGTTATAAATCCGTAAAATGACCTTGTTATTAGTCATTTCGGTTCAGTGAATACCAACTTTTTCGGAATTCGTTCTTTACTGAGCCCAACAACCTTACACGACCATTTGGTTCTCCGCGATGCTATAAATTAAATTAAATTCCCCGAGTACAATCTCCGCAATTCCGCGTTGTTCAATCTTCTAAACTCCCCTGTGGTCTAACATCTTTCTGGACCAAATATTTTACGCAATACCTTATTTTCGAAAAACTTATCATCCTTCAAAGTAAGAGGCCTCGTTATGCGTCGGAAATTAACTGTTTAATAAATTCTAACTTTGAAGTTTTTAGATAGAAGCCGAGAGCTAAGTAATAATTTTCCCTCTAAATAATAACATGCATTTCTCGCCTTTAGCAGGGACTTTCTTTCCTCCTCTATTTAATTTATTCTTGTTTTATCATTGTACCTAAATAATTATATTTCTCTACGTGTTAAAACGTTTGTTCCCATATGGCGTAATGAGATCCGCGCGAGGATATATATACATATTTATAATCATTTTGCGATTCTTGGTTTCTATGATAAACTCTTAATCGGTCATACAATGGTTATTTAAACAAAAATAACACCCCATTCAAATTGCACTTGGGACGACCAATGGTATAAAATAAAGTTAAAGTATAAAATTACTTATATATAAATATATATATATATATATATATATATATATATATATAAACATTGACTGAAACCTGAGAACAATAGAAACTTATGTATATATACATATTATATATATATAATAGGCCAGTAATATGTTGCCTTCCTACGATAAAGTACCTCTATCCTATGTCAGGAGGGACATGACATCTGATTTTGTTGCAAGATGTGGGTGATCTCCACCAAGTCTCCAAGTTCACATAGATTTATACCCAACATAACATTACACGGCTATGCATATGTGAGGATGCATATTATATATATATATATATAAGTTTCTATTGTACTCAGGTTTCAGACAATATTTATTTATATATATATATATATATATATATATATATATATTTAAACTGCCCTTGGGGCGACCAATACTATAAAATAAAGTGAAATAAATTACTTATATTAAAGTTATTTTAAGAATTGTGAAGTAGAACGGCGGCCGGAATCTTAAGTTGATTGCCTGAATTGGCAAACATTGGATCGGGAGGAGGGAAGGTTGTATCGGTTAATTTAATAAAGGGGAGGATATTTGTGGAGCTAGGTGTTGGAGATTAATCACAGGTAAAAGGGAGGGGTAGATGAGGATTGGGGGGAGGGGGGCTAAAGAAGATGGATGGTCTTCTGGCCCCTGTCGCCCATCGGTCATCCTTCCTATCCATCCTCAATAAGCCACCGCCAATTTCATAATGCACACATACATAATTTATTTTACTCGGATATTAAACTTCCCCCACTACCCACGTCAGGTATATTTCGGGATTTGTGTTAGATAGATACAAAGCCTTCGATTAAATAGCTCTGGGGAAAATAAAACATTTTTTTTTAAGGAAATATATCATTGTGACATATAATTGATTTTTTTTTTTTATATGAAGCCAGTGCAAAATATACATACATATAAATATATAATTAATAATATAAACAAAATAGGAATTCTACTCCTACGTTTCCTATACACTTAAACCATTAACACGTATACACACACACCCACAAACACTAGCGGACAAAGGTTTGAGACCACCTATAGTATATATCAATTAATCTGATGTTTTTTTTTTTTTTTTTTCTGTTCTACTGCGCTGCTGGGTTTTTTCTATTTGTGTATTATGTTAAGTGATACGCAATTCAACGGATCATTCATTCTTATTAACTGTTCTTTAATGAAAAAAAAAAAAAAAACGAAAATTACCTATGTAGTAGATTTTAGATTCTTTTTACGTTAGTAGTATCAGTAATCATTAGACTTGATCATGTTATTTCTTGTTATTTAAGATAGCCACAAACCTTTCTTACACCTTATTAACATTTTTTTTTTTATAAATGCAAGTAACGATAAGATATCTATATTTTATTAAGTTATTCATAGATTTATAAGTGCTCTCAAACTCTTCACCAACAGTGTGTATATATATAAATAAATAAATATATATATATATATATATATATATATATATATATATATATATATATATATATATATATATATATTTATATCATATTTTTAAGATTTGTCCTCAGTACTCCGAAGAGGTCTCATGTGACCCATTTTTACGGCGAGTTAAAGTGGCTCCTTTCCCCAATCCGCAGACAATATTTCCTAGGATCATACCTTTACCAAATCATTAACTCTCAACACCCTCCATACATCCACAGTCTCCTACAATTTAAATCCTCAGTCCACTCACTTGAAACAAGATCGCGCCATTCCGACCTTTATTTGCCTATCCATAGGACTAAAACATTTGATTGTCCGCTCCTCTAATTTCTGGAATTCTCTACCTACTCATATCCGCCATGCTGCTTCCCTCTCCTCATTCAAATCCCAACTTTTCCAATACCTTTTATTATCCCAAAAAGACGCTCAGAAACTGTAACATTTTTATTTCTGACATCACACTTTGAATGAAGAATAATTTTGTTCATTGTCTATATTTAAATGCTGTTATCTACTAATTAATTTTTAATTCCGTTCAACAAAATACTTTCTAAGAATAGTTCTTATTTTAATTTTATCATTGTATTTATTTTTTTGGATCTATGTGTGTATATGCGTTTATGATATGCACACATATATTAACCCATAATTGTAATTATTTATTGATTATGTTCCTTCTGTCTGTTGGCCAGACATGTATATTTCCATATACTGTACAAACCTGTTATTCTTAGGGGACCAAGTCCCAGAATAAAATTTGTTTTCTATTCTACTCTATTCTATTATATATATATATATATATATATATATATATATATATATATATATATATATATATATATATTGTTGTTGGATCTCGACTGTTGATTATTTAAATTATTTACGGATCTTGGGGTTCAGTAATAAAATAAGCAATTGAGGCATTAATTTCCAAAATATACCAAAGCCTATTTTTTACGAAAATGATTTTTAGACAAATGTGTATTCTAATAGTTTAGTTTCCATCGAAATGGTTTCATCTGTAGAACAATAAAGTCCTTTAAAATCGCGATTCAGAAATTCAATTATTAGCTAATAAAACATTTAATTTCGTTCAAAATCTTTATAAGAGATTTCCCCCCATGACATAAAAATAATTTTATTAATATTGTAATATAAAGAATTCTAAGATAATAAATTGTTTTAATAATAATTAAATGAAAGATTTATTGTGTTTAGGCTACGTTTCGAGAATTTAATGTTCTTTTATTCATCTTGCGTCTTTGTTTCAGTGTTATTTTTTTAAATTCATTTATTGAAATTTACAACTGTATGTTCATACATCAAGTAAATCGGCTACAATGATAATACACATGAAAAAAAAAACATGAAGAGAAACTGCCCATTGGCAGCACTCTAGTAGTGTTATTTTAAAGTGATTTCCACAATTGTATGTAAGACACTCTATCGTCTCAAATTTCTAGCAAATAATTTCTTTTATATTTATTTATAACCCTAAAAAAAATGTAAATTTTAATTGAGATGTATACTTAACTACTTTATATATATTATCATATATTTTTTCTTCCCTTACTTTTGAAAATCATACTATGAGTTATGGATCGTTTTTGCGCCTCATGAGATCTAGTATTTGTTTCTACAATATGACGATAAAATTAGAAGACACCCTGATTGGATAATTTTTGAAAAACATAATTTATATTTTTAACTCCAGTCCTATCTCTCTTAAGCATCCTTCAAAATAAACCACAATAGTTTCTACTCATCCCTTTTTACTCAGCCTGCTGGTGTTTCTCAAGGTAGTATCCTGGGACCCATTCTTTAAACAGTTTATACGGCTGATATTCCAACCCATCCTAAATACCTCTTTTCTACCTATGCTGATTGAACTTGTGTGTTATCAGTCAATAACTATCCTACTATTGCCTATCAAACTCTTCAATCCCACATCAGAGACCTTGAGGTATTGTGTCAGATTGGAGAATTAAAATAATTCTACCAAATTGCTTTTACCTTTCGTCGTAAACCTATGACATCCTGCCCAACAGTATCCTTCAATAACACTCTTGTTGTCCCGGTTAAACAGAGCCGATACCTTGGACTGCACCTGGACAAACGTCTTACTTGGAACCCTCATACAAGACTGAAAAGACAAGAAACTGTCCAAAGTGTTCGACTACTTCAACACTTACTAGACAAACGCTCAAACCTTTCACTTAAATACAAAAGGATCATCTATATCAACATCATAAGGCCGATTTAGATGAACGGAGTTAAGCTTTGAGGCTCTACTAACCATCAAATTTTTTCCGTATTTAATCCTTCCAATCATTTGAAAAATCCTAAATGCAACTTACTTCGTCAGAATAAACTCGTCCATAGATACCTTAATATCCCGTATGTTGCTGATTTGGCACGAACCAGGTATCAATCCTTCTACGGCAAACTCCCCTCC
Source organism: Piezodorus guildinii (assembly GCA_023052935.1). Classification (NCBI taxonomy): domain Eukaryota; kingdom Metazoa; phylum Arthropoda; class Insecta; order Hemiptera; family Pentatomidae; genus Piezodorus; species Piezodorus guildinii. Next base: position 39,445,234 of record CM041298.1, on the reverse strand, counting down.
CACTCTAACCCACTAGTTTCAATCATTACTTCCTCTTCCATTCCTGACAATCCTCCGAGGCATCTGAAAAGAAGATGGCCTCGAGACCTTCTAGTTTAGATTACCTAGTGGTATTAACTAATACAGTTGTAAATCTCGAAAAATAATAAATATATATATATATATATATATATTCTAACTACTTGTCCCTGTAAGGATTTTAAAATCTACATAACAGGCCATCTAATAAAATGTCGTGCATGCCCTTTTAGACACTCCCATCCACTTCGTTCCCTTTTCAACATTTTTGCATATTTTCCCGCCTTGAAACATTGATATATTATTTCACTCTCTCCTATACTTAACATGTGATACTCCACCCTCGGATCCAACGATCAAGATGCTAACCGGAGACTTAGGACGGTCAACCGAAGGAATATGATACCGCCCTGAGCCCAAGAGACGGGGAATTAAGAAAGGGATTAGGAATGCTAAGTTGAAGGTAACCTGTTGTGCCCTTCCTACCTTCCGCCTAATTATCCCTAATCCGATTCCCCCCGTCCTTTATTGTCCTTTATCATTATCCTTATCCTCTCTCCTTACATCTTCTTCCCTTCTCTTTGTCTCCCTAAACCCTTTTACAACGGCTTTATCCAGAACCCGAGGGAGGCCTAACTTAATCACAGCTGTTTTCGGCGAAATATCCTGGGGATTTTATACCTCCTCATCATCTCCAACCCTCCCCAGCTCGTATTTTCTAAGAGATAGAGTTAAAAATAAAATGCGTGCTTCCATTTTGGTTGTGAATATTTTCTAAAATATCGTTATTTTATAAATTGAGATTAAAGAATGTCTTATATGTTAAAAAACAATTCTTTTTCAAATTATTGGAAATCATAAATAAAATTTCCAGTCCTATTATAGAAAGAAAATTCATTTATTTTTCTTTACGGAATTCCTCTGTACAAATATAATTCATTTGGTTATTATTTATAATACAAACCTATACACCATCTTATTAAATTTATAAAAATGGGAAAATAATGTTTAAAATTATAATAAAATATTTTTATGAATGTATATATAACTAAAAAAATCTCGTGCAACTTTCATTTAATCCCGTTGTTAAAATGGATTAAATAATTTCCCAATGACGTTAGAGATAAAAATGATTGAAACTAATTTTTTTTTAAAACATTTTATTGGTGTTTACAACTGTATTAAAAAAAAATGCATCAAGCAAATGTGATAGTTATATAATACAATGACATGATACATATATATGTAGAGAAGCTTCCCATTAGAAGCACTCTAAAAATATTCTAAACTAGAAGGTCTCGGGGCCATTTCCTTTTAGGCGCTTCGGAGGATTATCCGGAATTGAGGAGGAAGAAAGGAATGAAACTAGTGGGTTAGAGTGAGAATGGAGTTTGTCATGAAAGGATTGATACCTGGTCCGTGCCAAATAAGTAACATAGGTCTTTATGGATATGTTTATTTGTGACAAAGTAAGGAGCGTTGAGGATTTTAGGAAGGATTTCGGATTGTAAGGATTGGATGCGGGAAGAATTTGATGGTTTAGTAGAGCCCCAAAGCTCTACTCCGTAAGTCCAGATTGGTCTTATAATAGTAATAGTCATGTAGATGAGTCTTTTGTAGTTCAGAGGAAGATTTGACCGTTGGTCTAGTAAGTGTTGAAGTAGCCTAAAACGGTGAGCAGTTTCTTGTCGTTTTAGTAGTGTGTGAGGATTCCAAGTTTGGCGTTTGTCAAGAAGTAGTCATAGGTATCGGATCAGATCAACAGGAACTAGTAGAGTGTTATTAAAGGATACTTTAGGGCAGGAAGTTATAAGGAAGTAAAGGTTATTTGGTAGGATTTGTTGGAATTTATTTTTATTCTCCAGTTCTGACACCATACTTGTAGGTCTTTGATGTGGGCTTGCAGGGAATGTGAGGCAATAAATGGATCTTTATGAACTGATAACACGCAGGTGTCATCAGCATAGGAAATAATTAATTAAATTGAATTTCTATAGAAACATATGATTCACTAAAAAAATTATTAAAACAATCAGTTTCATCGGCTTTTCATCACTCTTCATTAACTTTTAAAAGCTTGTTTATAAGATACGAGGAATATAATATATTTTGTTTCTATCTTTACTGTCTTACCTTATATTATAAGTCTATAATAATATCATTTTTTATTTTCGAAAACAAAATATTGAATTAAAAGATATTTTTGCAGTTTTATCCTTTAGTTGGATATCGAATTCGTTTAAGTTATGTATTTACCTGTTTTTTAGCAATATAATCAGATAATACTGTCTATTTAGTAAAATATACAAAATTAAAGATACTTTAGAGGAAGAAATTTTAAAATATTGGCATTTAAGCCCTGTCAGACTATTTCAATCATAATAAAACCTACGTGATATTAAAGTCCGTCCAATTTTAAATCGATACAGCGAGTTCCATTAAAATCGTTAGAGCCGTTTTTGAGAAAATCGTAAATAGGTACAAAATGCATAATATAAAGTGGCTCTTCTGGTTAGCTGATTTTGATGAAAAAGTTGCTGTAATATCTCAGGCGTATAGTTGTCCTAAATATGAAATTTCAGTTTCATAGAACTTTTCGTTTTTGCGCTGGACATACCACACACACACACTGTCGCAAACGAAGAGAGGTCCCAGACGATAAAAAAGTGGCAGAGACGTAGGAATGCCTCATGGAACCCTCCGTCTAATTCCTGACGTAGCTCCATGATTTCTAGGAAGCACGGAGATGTAGACTTTTACCTCACCCAACCCCTTACAGGACATGGCTGCCTAAAATCATACTTAGCACGTTTTAAAATAGAGGATGAACCATCGTGTCCAAGTTGCCTGTCTCAGGATCATGCAGGCTGCATTCTTTCATTGCCCAATTTTTGCCGAAGAAAAGGAGGAACTAGACAGCATTTTGGAGAGAAGACTGTTCCAGGAAAACTTGGTCAATCTAATGATAACCAAAGAGGAAAACTGGAATGCTGTGATAGAGTATGCGGCGCTAGTCGGAAAAGAAGCTCAGATCTCAAGAGCGCGAAAGGGGCGGCCAGGTAAGACTTGTAAGATAAATTATATAAAGATGTCCATTACTGAAGTAGGCACATAGCGATACTGCCCCCCGCGAAGTAATGTCTGACGGCAGTTCCGTGGTGGGGTGTGAATCTCACACTGCGTGGGCTTGTATAGCCACACATCGTAAAGGAAAGATTTTACCCCTACCTTCCATAAAAAAAAACACACACAGACACGACACACACGAACCTAAAACGTGTACTTCTGTTTAAAAGTAGAATTCGAAAATTTTCACTATCGCAATACTTTCTCTTGCTATATATTTCATATATAGGTAAGTGAGGGTAAAAATTAAAATAATGGTTATTCCCATGGCCTTTCCGAAAATTTCACTATCCAATTAATTAATCTGTGAAGCGAGTTAGTAAACAATGTTTTAAGAAAAAATTTAAACTATTAAATTAAAACATATCACTAAAACTTTTAAATTGCGGAAATACCTACTAATGACATATGGTTCACTGCTTGATAAAGAGCCAATTAATAGTGATTTGACTAAAGTATTAAAAAATGATTTTATATATATATATTTATTATATATATATATATATATATATAAAACCTTAATTAAGAAATAGTAGGATTTAGCCATTGACCATTCTATATAATTAGTGAAGAGTTTTCTATGAGCTAAAAATAAGAATGACAAAAAAAAATAATCTCATTAAAAATAATGATATAGTGAGAATAGAATAATGAGGGAAAAGGGTCGCCTTCAGATTCGAAGGAAAATATGTAATTACAAGAAGTCAGCCCATTTTTTTTTTCTTTACAAATACAAGTAACTTAGTTAAGTTGCAATTACTCGAAGAGGTATTTTAATTATTAACTACTGAAAAAATAAGTACTCCGCATTTAGTTCATTGACAATATTATGATTTTAATACGTACTTATAACTGGACAATAACGTTCTTCGATACTGTCTCATAAATACAACAAACCAGAAGAATTAAAATATACAATAAATGTGTCTGGCCGAGAGACTGAAATAATTATTTGTAGTTTATTAAATTTTCTAGAAGTAATTGCAGTGAAGACAAATAAAAAATAAACTAAATTAAATTAAAGAATGATATAATAATCTTATTATATATATATATATAATATATATATATATATATATTTTTTTTATATTTTTTTTTTTTTTTTTTTTTTTTTTTTTTTTTTTTTTTTTTTTTTTTTGAGTGAGGGTACATGTTTTCTTAATAAGGGCTGTTTAGACGAGCCTATCACTATGAAAATTGGCAAGGGAGCTTGAGAAATCGTGGTAGTACCCTTGATAAAGGGGCGTGGCCTAGCTCATCGCTGGGAAAATTATCTTAGAGAATTGGAACCCCGAGAAATTGTAACGTCTAAACAGGCGCTTACCTTCAGGTCGGGTCTGAAAAATTGGAACAGCAGAAAGGGAAGGATTTCCATACAATTTAGTGTGGACAGCACTCGATTTATCTATAATTAATAACATAATTAGATTTTTTTTTAAATGATTGAAACAGTGAAAAAAATGCATCAAATAATTTATAAAAAACAAATAATTTAATAATTTACATCGTTGTAATTAATATTACACAAATACAAATTATATATATATATATATTGATTCTATATTATTAAAAATTTTTATATATTATGTAATTTTTGTAGATTTCTTACGTTTTTAGGTAACTGTTATTATTATGTAAATCATTTATGTAATAATATGTTAATAAAATAAATTTGGAGAGTAACAGAAGTATGAGGGTATTGCTAAAGCGGAAAAACCACATCCCAATAAATTGGAAGTTGCATTTAGACCTCTTGATAAATTAGGCCCCTTTGTCAATTTTCCAAGTCTGATCGTCTCGTATAAACAGCCCTTAAAATAATTCAAGAAGCTTTGGCGTCTCCAGCGGCATATTCATCTTATATGTTATTATTTCTACTATTATATTATTATTTCTAATTAAATAAATTCGTTCATCTTGTATTAAATGTAAGTTAATGAGCGGAATAACGAAAGAATTATCGAAACTAAAAGTTTGATAAAGTTTGGGAATTCTAATAGGAAAAAAAAAACGGATTAAAATGATGAGCGCTTACACGGGTTACTATAATTTAAAATTGTCGCACACTGGGCAAAATCACCAATTTAGGTGGACAAAAGTTTGGAATTTTCCAGTGATTCACCTTTTTATTATTAGTAAGCAAGACCCGTTATTGTATTTGCCGTCATACGGTATTTACAAATACATAGTAAATGAGTGAATCATTACTGTTCGCACAGGTGCATAATAATAATAACCGACAATGGGATTATCTTTATTCGATGGCAATTTATTGTGTTCAAGGTGTTTTTAGCGCAACGTCTTTTTGCTTTTATTTAATAATGGACTTTGCTGAGACAGGTAAGACATTATAGTTCCAAATTCCTTATTGAATATACATTGCAATCTACCAGTAGAATTAATTTACCATTTTGTATATGTATGCCCCCATTCAATAACGAAAAAATATATAACCCCAAGTTACCCCAAGGATTTGTTTGCAGAATATGTTTCATCAATCCTTCTTGTCTTTAAATATTACAAAGAATTTTAGCTTTATGGGTGATACATATTTTTATTCAGACACAACACTCCGAATCAGAAGTTTACAATTGATAATTTGAAGATTTTCCTAAATGATATAAAATACATCTATTAGGTTTAAGCAACTCCGAGCCCTAATTAGTTTTTTGTATTATTTTCCCGCATTCTGGGACTTCAAACGCAAAATGTAGGGAAGTTTTAGATTTTAGCAAATAAATTTGATTTTTGATCACTGTGCGCTCGCCTATCGTTTCAAAAAATTAATTATTTTTTATATTTTTTCTTATAATTTTTGTCCATAATCTGGGACCCCAAAGGTTAAATATGGACAAGTTTCAGAATGTTGTCCACCTAAATCGGTTATATTTTCCTCTGTGTGACGTCTTTCAAGAATGGTCGTGTAAGTATTAGGATACAAAACCCTTATCAGCTTTATATATAAAATTAAATACTCTTTTCACCTATCCTTTTGGGTATTTCCGGGCTTATGGTTGTTAATTGGTGGATCTTTCCCAAGCACAAGCTGTTAAAGTCTTGAGATGATCATGAGAACCCATCTGGTAAGTGGTGTGCTCGTAATGTCCCGAGGCATTCATCGCTTCAAAGGGAAACGTAAAACGGATCATTTCTAAGAGAGGGCTCGCCGAGACAAAGGTTGGTACCGGATCCATCTGCGTAATTGAAGGCACTGCGACGAGAGATTTCGCTCATTGCAAAGACAGTGCTAAAACCGCAAGAAAAGATTTCTCAACGGGACACTTTTATGCTCGGAGATAAAGGAATGCGGATTACCAGGAGGCTGCTAAACTACACATGATGGATGTAGAATTGTCTGTGTTTGGAATCGCCAGTTGGGTTCCTCAGCCTATTAGTCTCTAACAGCTTCCTCATAATCAGACCTCTCATTTGAATAAAAAAAAACTTTTTTATTTTATTATAGCACCTTATGTTTAATTGAGATCCTTCTTATTTTATTTTATTTAAATTGGCAAGAATAGATTTAGTATATTGTTTCCAGACAGCTGGATCCCAAATAACACAATAACAATGGGATTATTACCATTTAATTTTTGCCGGAAGGAATTAGTCCGGGTGGTGGTCATTAAATGAAACAACAAATAGTCTCAACTATTTATTGTTTGTTTGCCAACGTTTCGACCCCCATTCTGGGTCATCATCAGGGCGTGTTGTAGGCGAATCAAATGGTGTCTTCCATGATAATCATAAATCGAACTCGGTCACATTATCCATTCACCCTAAAACACACAGAACTAGACAAATGATGATTAATACAGCCATGATACACTAAAACACACATAAGTAAATAAACAGATGACCAGCTACTGTCATTGCTTATCGCTCATTTGTTTATCGTATGATTAAAACCTGTTATATAGTATTAAATACGTCATACAGTCAGTCTTAGTGTAGTAAATAAATATTTAACCTTTAATATCTGTTTAATGAATGAGTTTGAGATGTATCTTAATGTGAACTTTTTGTTTATTTTGTGTTAGTGAACACATACCTAAAATAGTGCCATGCAATTACAAAACACCCTGAATATTGTGTGTGTATATATACATTCATAATATATATACAAAGCAATCCTCATTGGTTCCCACCCAACCTTGAATTCGCTTCCATATTATCCGTTACGCTTTCTCAATAAAGTCGATATCCAAATCCAAAAAACTGCTAAAAACCTAGGAGTAACTTTTAATCAAAAACTTTCCTATAATAACCATGTATCTGAAATATCCCGAAACTCCATTTCCATACTTAGCCAGCTCTATAGATTCCGTCACTCACAACCTCTCCCCCGGGTATGTGAGACCCGTCAGCCAAAAGGTGACCACTCACAAAATTAGTCGTAGGGAGTGATGACCCTACACTTAAAATAGGATCGTGAAACGTGAGTGTAAACTCGCAGGAGTTTACACCGTGAGGCCCAAGGCCTACACGGCCTGTCGCGCCACTGAAAGAAGAAGAAGATATATTCCGTTAATCCTTACCTTTAAAAACTCGTCAGCTACTTGTTTTCTCTGTTATCTTCCCCAATTTTGACTACGGTTGCAGGCTACGGTCCTTAACCAGGGTGTGTGGAAGACTTAAGGATGAACTGAAAACAAAATTAAAACGTCTTATGAATTGTTTTATAAGATATAGCCCGTAGACGTGTCCATGTCTCTTTACTGAGTTAAAGTGGCATTATCCTTCTGTTCGACGGCAATATTTCCATGATTCCTACCTATTCCAAACTTTAAAAAATAGATTACCTTCCTATATAACTGAGCTCCTCACCCTCCGCTGTGATATCCATTCGTTAAACACTAGAACCCAATCAATCAATATTTATACCCATTCAGATAGAACTGCGTTATTTCACAAATCCTTTCTCGTTCGCTCCTCATTATTTTGGAATTCACTGCCTATCTCTATCCGTCTCTCTCTCTTCTTTCAAATATTACCTCTTCCATTACCTACTTGAATCTCTATCTTCCATTTCATTGTAAATATAGGTATCTGTAGTATAAATATGTGTATATATAAGTTCGTGCTCCAAGTGTATATAAGTATGCAAAGATATCTATATCTATATATATATATATATATATATATATATATATATATGTATATATATATATATATATATATATATATATATATATATATATATATATATATATATATATATATATAGCTCTGGTCTCCCTTCAAAACGAAACGAATATATATATATATATTTTTTTTTTTTTTTTTTGTGTGTGTGTGTGTAGAGAAAGAACATATAGAGTAGCCTTCTTTTGTGGTTGCAACACATCTACACATCTACAATACATACTGAGATATAACAGCCAACCCATGCGATCATATTCTAGATAAATGAACGGGCCGCTGTCGTAATTAATATTTATGGAATTAACTATTGGCTGGAAGGGACTGGAACGATTTGTCCAGGCAGGGGACAGGTCGGGTGTCCTGGTCATTATCGGGTAATACAAAACTGTTCAATTAGCCAGCCTCGTTTGTTTGCCTCCATTAGGTCCTTAATCACTCAGTCAATCCAGGACCTTTTTAATTTAGGCGCCGCCTGGTTTCTAATAACACACGATTTTAATTTTGTTGTTTTTTTACTCCACAATTGAAATAAATTAACAAAAAATTATAGCATAAGTTAATTTTAAGTAAAAGTCGAGATATTTTCGTTTATTGAAAAAAAATCTGGTGCGCGCAACACATGGCTTTCACTTAAAAATTCAGTTTTAAAATGCATTTAGAGATAAACATAATTGTTAAAGAATTAATCTCATTGAGTTTCCATAGGAACATGTGTTTTATAAAATCAGTTAGTTTTATCGGCTTTTCGTCACTCTCCGTTAACTTTTACAATTTTGAATATAAGAGGGGTACTCACTACGTTTGCTATAGCATGCTATTTGTGTTATTTTGCTAAATCCGTCGAGTTTCTACAGTTATTTCCTGTATAAAATTGATGGGTTTAGCACAATAGCACAAAAAGCATGCTATAGCAAACGTAGTGAGTACCCCTAAGATCATATTTTTTCTAAAATCTTTAGCTTTCCAACGGTATACTATACGTCAATATTATAAATGTTGAGTAAGGAAACAAGGGTAAAACTGATTGTCACAGATAATAATGTAACAATAATTATTTAATAAAAATACGTGTTTCTATTGAAACTCCATGTGCTTCAACTTAATCATTTGATTTATTATTTTTAATAATGATCCTTTGCAATCGACCAAAAAAAAAATTACCTATATATACGAACAACCTTTTTTACTAATAGTAAAATAAATAAATCCCAAAACATTGATTTGATGTGAATGAAAAAATAATCATTGAAATCGGTTCAGAACTAGCAGAGATATAGCATTTTGAAATTAGCAGTGGAGATATAGCATTTTCCTTTGAATTATTTATTTCTTTTCATATCAGATCATTGCCTATAAACAGTTATACCCTTCTATAGTTATTTGGGAATAATAAACCATTGAGTAATAATTTGCAGCGTTTTTTCGTCACTTACTGTATTTCAAGGATCTTAAATTGATATTAACAACGGAGGTAAGTGAAAGCTCTGTGCTGCGCCCACCAGATTTTTTTTTTTAAATCTTAATATTATAATATTGAATATAATTTGCAAATATTCCAAGAAGGCGGTGAATAGGGACGGAGAGAGGGCTAAGACTGATGAATAGAGGGGATGACTAAAGGGGAGATCACACGGGTCAGCTAGCACAGCTCTACCCGCTCCCTCTACCTCTTTAAATATTCCTCTATCTCTACTATATACTATATACTATTTATATATATAGTAATCCTATCTATCTAATAATATTACTATATTATATCCATATTTATTTTTAAGTATCTCTCTATATATAAAAGAGATCTGGTGCGAACAGCACACGACTTTCACTTACCTCCGTTGTTAAAATCAATTAAAATAGCTTCTAAGAATTTATACTTTCACTTGTCCATATACTAAATATACAGTAAGGGAAACTATCGCGATCGCGAAAATTTTCGAATTTCAGTTTTCAAATGAAATACACGATTTAGGGTCCCCTGAGTCCAAATAACCAAGTACCAAAAAAGGTCTGCGTCTGTAGGTACGTATATGGTTAGTCTATTGAAAAAGCAAAAAGACGTAAACAACTAGAATTTCTTATTGAAGAAGACTACGTCCAATATGTCAATGCAACTTTTTCAACAAAATCAGCCAAAAAGAAGAGACACTTTATACCATGCGTTTTGCATCTTTTTACGATTTTCTCAAAAATGGCTGTAACGATTTTAATTAAACTAGCAATATCGATGTAAAATTTAATGAGCTTTAATATGATGTAGATTTATGTAGATTTAATGTAAATTTAATTTACGATTGCTCCTTTTTAGCCCGTTTCACTGCCTTATGGAATACTCTCCCTTCAAACATCCGACATGCTCCTTCCCTACCATCATTCAAATCTCTCCTCTTTCAATATTTACTTTCTCTCCAGTCCGATGTAAGCTAATTTTTAATTTTTATTATGCCTATTTATGTGAGGTGATTCGTTTATATACTTTAATGAAATGTAAAAGATATATTTTAGGTTGATTCTTATTTATTTATTTTTGAATATGTACATAGAGATGTCACAATGACCTTTTATTTATTTTTTTCTTCTTTTTTTGTTGTTATTTAAATGTAGTTATATATTGTTTTAGGCTAGATATAAATTACTATTTTGACCATTAATGTTATTCTGAAGGGACATTGTCCCAGAATAAAGTTTATTTTCTATTTATATTTCTAATGCTGATTGAAATGGCCAAAAAGGCTTAAATGCACTTATTTCAAAATTTCTTCCTTTAATGTACCCTTATTTCTGCAGATTATATAAAAATAACTATATCATCTGATAATCGTTGCTACAAAATGGTAGAAAATACAATTTGAACGAATTTGATAACTAAATAAAGTAGGAAAGAGCAAAACTATTTTTAAAGCAATTTTTGTGTTTTTGCAAATAAAAACAGTAATATTCATGTATAATATACCGTTGGAAAGCTAAAGATTTAAGAAAAAATATCATCTTATACCCAGATTCTAAAAGTTAATAAAATGTGATGAAAAGCTGACAAAACTACCTGATTGTTTTAGATAATAAGATAATCAATTTTTTAATAAAACACATGCTTCTATAGAAATTCAATTTACTTAATTTTTTATTAGTTTCACTCATTTTTATCTCTAACTGATAGTCGTGTGTTGTCTACACCAGATTTTTAAATCTACTAAAAGATGAAAATAAATTTTGAAAAAATTAATTACATTAAATTTCAAATTAAACATGTGTTACATTAAATAATACATTATATTATTGTCAATGTCAATCAGTTAGTTTTATCGGTTTTTCTTTACTCTCCATTAACTTTTACTGTTTTTTGTATAAGATAATATTTTTTTCTAAAATCTTTAGCTTTCCAACGGTATATTATATAACTGTTTTTTGTTTAAAAAAAACACACACAAATTGCAAAAACAAGTATGTTCACACTTTTTTTCTTTAGTTGGTTATGCGACTCGTTCAACTTATATACTTACCTGTTTTTTTAGTTAATCAGATGATATGGTCAATTTCATAAAAACTTATAAATTAAAGCTACTTTAGAGTAAGAGATTTTGAAATATCGGCATTTAAGCCCTGTCAGACTATTTCAATTAGAATGAAACCTACATGATATTAAAGCCCATCCACTCTACATCGATATAGCGGCTTTAATCAAAACCGTCTGAGCCGTTTTTGAGAAAACCGTAAAATGGGAAGTTATAAAGATGAGTTAAGGCTTGATTTCTACGATAGATCAATTCTGTGCAGGATATATCCCAACTAGACAAGAGGAAAATGGGACTAGAAAGTCTATTTTCCTCTTGAATCTACCATCAGTCAACTATTATTATTCGTTATGAATCCTACGAACATATTGTTTCTAACAGGAAAAGATGGATACAGTATAGTTATTGTGTAAACATATATGATACATACACCGTCGGGTGTTATCGAACGATTCATGGACAAGATACTAACATATTACTACATTGAAAGGAAATTTAATGGATACAGGATGTTTAGATTTGACTTGGATAAGGAATATAATCAGAAATCTCATTCAAACGGGACTGGTTGTTAAAAAACTGTCCAAATGTTTTTGAAAATTTTTGCGGGAGTCCTAATTTAAATTCAACCTAACGTACAGGAGCTGAAATAGATTAACTGATGCAGAAGTTTTTAATATATATATTCCAATGATATAACTATAACCAATGACGTCGGAAACATTTTGTTGTGCGTGTTTGCAGACCAAAATGAGCCCACCCCTCTCTTTATATAAGCACCTTGGTTATTCTTAAAATAAACAGATATGAATCAACACAAAATAAGACATTCTCCAGCAAAGCCGCGGTGTACTCTGGTGCGCGCAACACACGAATTTCACTTACCTCCGTAGTTATGTGTGTGTGTGTTAACTGCCGGGAGAAAACGAAAAGTCTTATAAAACTTAAATTTCATATTTAAGACAACTATACGTCCGAGATGTTACAGAATCTTTATCATCAAAAACGGCTGACCGTAAGATTTACTTTATACCATGCATTTTGCAACTTTTTACGATTTTTTTCAAAAACGGCTTTAACGATTTTGATTAAACTCACTATATAGATGTAAAATTTAATTGACTTTAAGATTATGTAGGTTTCATTCTGATTGAAATAGTCTGGCAGGGCTTAAATGCCGATATTTATTTTTCTTTTTCCAAAGTATCTTTAATTTTGTAGAATCTATAAAAATAACTATATCATCTATTTATTACTGATAAAAAACAGATAAATATATCATTTGAACGAAGGCGATATTCAACTAAAGGAGAAAAGTGCAAACGTATTTTTTCTGCAATTTTTGTTTGTTTTTAAATATAAAAACAGTCATATAGACGTACATATACCGTCGGAAAGGTAAAGATTTTAGAAAAAAATATTATCTTATACAAAAAATTGTAAACGTTAATAAAGATTAATGATAAACTGATAAAACTTACTGATTGTTTTAGATAATAATATTGAGTTGTGTCACATGAAATGTCCGTTGTCAAGGTATAGGATTTTTATTAAAAATACGATATGAAAACATGATAATTTTATTCGAAGTATTTACCTTCTTTTTCTACACATTTTTCCTAACGTGACACCAACTTTTTTATCCCCGAACTGAAAAACTCCGTGCTTTTAAGTGAAACAAAATCTGAAAACGCACTTTTCACTTGATCATCATTTTCAAAAAGTTTTCCTTTGACGAAGTTGTCTAAATTCCTGAACAGGTGGTGATCTGTTGGAGACAAGTCGGGAGAATATGGTGGGTGCGGAAGAACTTCGTAGCCCAGTTCTTTCAATTTTTGCACGGTATGTTTTTAAACATTCTTATCATGAGGTACCCATGTATCGAGCTTTTTTATTTTCCCAATACACTTTAAATTTCTGGAAACGGTAGATGCAGTTGCATTTAGTTGTGCTAAGAATCCTTTAACTGTTTGGTAGGGGTTTCCTTCTAATAAGTTTAAGGATATCGTTGTCTATTACGGACGGAGGTCTTCCTCGGGACAAGTTTTCCAGGTCGGTATCCCCAGCTGAAAACGTAGCAAGCCAACGGCGAATGGTCCGTTCATTAACACACCCTCCTCCAAACGCCTTGCAAATATTTCTAGCGGCCTCAGCTGCTGAATGGCCGAGTTTAAACTCGTACAAAAATATTACTCGAAAATCGCGTGTTTCCATGTTCATATTTGGAGGTATACTAAAAAGTGGGTAATAGATTGGTAAGCTAATGTTTATAATACAAAGGTAGAGGATTTGTAACTGTTTACTTAAAATATGTAAACATTGTAACATGTAAACAACAGAGACCTGCAAAATCCTTTATGTATTTCAGAAACTATAAAAACGGACATTTCATGTGAAACAACCCAATGTACTTAATCGATTTTTTAATATAACGCATGTTTCCATATAAATTCAATTTAATTAATTATTAATTAGTTTTACTCATTTTTATCTCTAACTGAGATTCGAGTCTTGCTCGCACCAGATTTTTTAATACACTAAGAAATAAAAATAAATTTGGAAAGAATTAATTACATTAAATTTCAATAGAAACATTGAATAATCCCTTATATTATTGTATATAACAATCAGTTAGGGACATCGGCTTTTCATCACTCTCTATTAACTTTTACATTTTTTTTGTATAAGATAACATTTCTTGTAAAATCTTTAGTTTTCTTAAGGTTCTGTTTCGTACTGTGCAAAATGCATGGCATAAAGTGGCTCTTCTTGTTTGCTGATTTTGATGAAAAATTCATCTCGGGCGTATAGTTGTCTTAAATATGAAATTTCATTTTAATAAGACTTTCAAGTCTTCCGTTTTCGAGCTACACTTACCAAGCCAAACCTCTAGATATGAGGATGATAATTTTCTCAGATTGTATGTAAATTGTATTGTATTTTAGAAATAGCATTTATTTATTTGAGCAAGGAACAGTGAAGGACAATTGAGACGTTGATTTCCAAAAGGTACTATACCCATTCTAGGAAATTTTACAGGAAGCGCGAAAATCTCTCATTACTCTATTATTAAACTAGCTAATTCGGGTCTTTTTGGATTAATATTTAGAATTATTTTTTTACTATAATAATAACATCATATTAAAGTTATGAAATGAAGATTTTTAAAAAAGATTTGGAACGAAAATAAATGCGTAATTAGTACTTTTAGAAAATGACCGCATTTCTAAATCGCGTTTTTTAAGGACTTGAGAATTCATTAGATAACATCAAATAGAATATTTAGATAAAACTAAATGATAAGAATACTAATATGTAAAATAATCAATTTCGTAAAAAATGTCCTTTAGTACCTTTTGGAAATCAACGTCTCAATTGTTTACGCGTAACGGGATTTTTGAAAAACATATTACTCGTATAAGATCAGATGAGACAATAATGGGTCGAAAGAAAACAGTAGTTGCAGGGTCCCAAGTTGGCCATAATGAAAAAAAAAAAAAAACAACTGTTGAAACTAATATTATAAAACTGAAGATGGATCTAATAAGGATGTCCTTATTAATATCCTGCTCACTTAATATCCTCGTAGTCAATAACCTCCTAATCAAATTATAGAATGTTTACATTTTGTATGCCTGTTTCCCTTCTTTCTACCTTAAGATCATTTAGTTGAGAACTGGTCTCTGTGCGGTTAGGTGTGCTCTCTGTCCGTTATTTTATAAATAAGTGTTAATGATTGTTAATTAATTTAACAGTTTAGTTTTATTTTAAAATAATAATATATAAAAAAACCCGTTATATTACAGTGTTTAGTTTATAATTCAGTTTCTATATGAAACTATTCGGGTATCACTTCCATATTAAGTTAGTTAGTTAAATAATTTTTTTTTTTAAATCAAACTTATATATATGTGTAGTTTATATATACATATATATATATATATATATATATATATATATATATATATATATATATATATTATAAACTATATATATATATATATATATATATATATATATATATATATATATATATACGTATGTGTGTATAAACTAAAAATATATACATATTTATGTGCCGAAACATAAATAATATGAAAACAAAAATATTAATTAAAAGCTATTATAAATTTTAATCCATTAATAAGGTATGAATATGCATTTCCCTCTAAAAATAACAAATTAAAAATACTCTTTCAACCGTATAGACATAAATTGCATTAATAAATAATATGTTTAATAAATACTTGTGAAACGAGACAAGATATCACTGTGATAGAGATAAATGAGACTAAATATTATTTCAATCACTGTTTTGGACTCGGCGGTACCTGAGCCAATATAGGCCACCGTTCTCTCAACTGTATCTTTACTTCTTTTAGATTCAATCTTGTTTGGTTCGGGTCCGTGTCGAGTGGTTAACTTTAATTTGAATGTGTTATAAACGTGAAATTAATGATATATTTAATTTTCTTTATTCCGTGTCATTTCATTAGTTATTTTCGTTTCGAACTATGTTTTAAAGAAAAAGACAGGCAGTGGTAAACTTGAAGATAGAAGGTCACATTGAATCTTCCTACTTAAAGGTAAGAATTTAATATTATGCATGATAATTGTTTTAATTTTTTTTTTTTAAAGGGATTTTCTTCAACATAATTTATTATATTATTTCATAAATGACTGCTGAATATCTTAATGACTATTATTTGAAATATGATCAATTATATCAATCATATTTAAAATATGAATAATATGATATTGGCGTCTTAATCCAATATTCTAGTGTGTCTAATTTAATCTGCAATATTAATTTTCTTTTAGTTATTACTAAGAAAAAGCTAATATATAGGCTATGAAACTCTTACTGTATCTTTTTTATTATATTTTTCTGTATCATATTGATAAATATATTTACTAAAATATTGAATATTAAATAGACGACCGTGTGATAAATATGAAAGAGGACGTGATTTGGGTGGCGATAAAAAAACATTAGAAAATGGTGAACAAATATTCTTTTCTGTATCTAATTATGAATTTTAGTTGTAGAAATATTCGGGCATGTATTAAACATTTTTATACTTGAAGGAAATGTTTGAACAGTTCCAAATATAAGAATATTTGTGATTAGAGAAAAATTAAAAAAAAAAAAAAAAAATCCTAAGCCAGAGCTTCGCACAGTATATATTAATTCTCATCTCAAAGCCTATTATAATTATATATTATTTTAGATATTTAGAAATATATAAATTATTTTCTAGGTTCTTTTGTTTTAGGTTACATTGTTTACAGGTTACATACCTATGTAACATAATAATTATTTCATTTCTATTCTTTACTTGTGAGATAAAGTGGGTACCCAAATATACACATTTTGTTCAAAAAGTTACCGAAACATAAATTTAAAAGAAATTATATTTTTATTTTTGATAAGTGAAATAATACTAAATATTATATATTGGTACTGAATTTAACATGGCGTATTATCACCCTATTTTATTAACTAAAGAAGATAACTTAATGACTAAAATATTTAAATCAAGCCAATTTTATTAAAATTATGAAATAATTATTAAAAACAACAAATGGTTAGGCTTTAAGATGCTAGTTAAAAAGTTCAACTTTTGACGGAGTCTTAATTTCGCTAGTTTTGGAATATTTAAAATTATTTGGTACTGAATTTTAAATGTTTTATTGCAGGATTTTATATACTTTAATCAATGAAACATTTAGATCGAACAATTTTATTAATAAAATGCTAGATAAACTATTTAAAATAAATATATTAAAAGAAATATATAATAAAATTGTGAGATGAATAAGTAATAAGTTCACTGTTCTGGCTTTGGCGGCTTTTAATTTCGCTATTAGCAATGTTGCCAGATCCACCGCTTATATTGAGGCAATAAGTTTAACTATGTAAGTCTTAAAACTTGTACAGTGTTTAGTTCTGGTTTTGTTGGTTCTTAATTTTTCTTTCACAAGCTTGTTATATAATTACAGTAGACGATAAGAAGCTGAAAAGGCTAGTTCAGCTTTTAATAGATATTTTTTTAAATGTAACAAAATATATGTTATATATGTGCAATATAAAGGAATGATTAAAAAAACCTTGAACATGGGAAAGGCCGAAACGTTGGGAGAAAAAAAAAAGAAATAAAGGAGTGTTGAGTGAAAATGGTTCATTTTATTAAAAAAGAGTCTAGCAATAGATTTATTCGCTCAAGCAAATTGCAATTATAATAAAAAATAAAATATACATTATTTGTTAAATATATAGGTTTTAAAAAATGATCTAATTTTATTGATAAAAGTGGTCGATCTTACAACATTTTATTTATCTAGTGTTGAATCTTGGCCTCCTCTATCAGCTTCCGCCAATAGCCTTGGTCCTTTGCAGATCTGGCAACATTGCTAATAGCGAAATTAAGAACTTAAAAAGCCAGACTAAACACTGTACTAGTGTATGAAAACCTATATAAGCTAATAAATATAAAAAATATATATTTTATATAAAATAGTTAAATATATAGAAAAAAATATATTGTTTTAAAACTTAGATAAACTTAGTATCTCAATATCATCATAAAATAGATATATTAAAATAAATAATCTGTAGGCTTTAAGATGTTAGTTAAGAAGTTCAACATTTGACGGATTCTTAATTTCGCTAGTTTTAGAATATTTAAAATTATTTGTATACCTCAATCAATGAAACATTTATATCGAACACTTTATAATAATAAAATGCTAGAAAAAGTATTTAAAATAAATATATTAAAAGAAATGTATAATAAAATTGTGAGATGAATGTAATTTAATTTCGCTATTAGCAACGTTGCTAGATCCACCACGCATATTGAGACAATAAGTTTAACTAAGTTTTAAAACAATATACTTTTTTTTCTAAATATGTAACTATTATATATAAAATATATAATTTTTATATTTATTAGCTTATATAGGTTTTCATACACTAGTACAGTGTTTAGTCTGGCTTTTTAAGTTCTTAATTTCGCTATTAGCAATGTTGCCAGATCTGCAAAGGACCAAGGCTATTGGCGTAAGCTGATAGAGGAGCTCAAGATTCAACACTAGATAAATAAAATGTTGTCAGATCGACCACTTTTATCAATAAAATTAGATCATTTTTTAAAATCTATATATTTAAAAAAAATGTATATTTTAATTTTTATTATAATTGCAATTTGTTTGAGAGAATAAATCTATTGCTAGGCTCTTTTTTCATAAAATAAATCATTTTCACACAACACTCCTTTATTTCTTTTTCTTTCTCCTTACGTTTCGGCCTTTCCCATTTTCAAGGGTTTTTAACCATTCCTTTATATTCCATATATATAACATATATTTTGTTACATTTAAAAATAATATCTATTACAGGCTGAACTAGCCTTTCAACTTCTTATCATCTACATAACAATATAACAAGCTTGTGAAAGAAAAAACTAAGAACCAACAAAACCAGATATAAACACTTTACTAGTATATTAAAACCTATATAAGCTAATAAATATATATATATATATATATATATATATATATATATATATATATATATATATAAATTAGATATTTTATATAAAATTGTTACATATTAAGAAAAAAATGCATTGTTTTAAAACTTACATAGTTAAACTTATTGCCTCAATATAAGTGGTGGATCTGGCAACATTGCTAATAGCGAAATTAAAAGCCACCAAAGCCAGAACATTGAACTTATTACATTCATCTCACAATTTTATTATATATTTATTTTAAATAGTTTTTCTAGCTTTTTATTAATAAAAGTGTTCGATCTAAATGTTTCATTGATTAAAGTATATAAAATCGTGCAATAGAACATTAATTAAAATTCAGTACCAAATAATTGTAAATGTTCCAAAACTAGCGAAATTAAGAATCCGCCAAATGTTGAACTTGTTTAACTAGCATCTTAAAGCCTACTATATACAGTGAGTGTCAAAAGTATTCGTAATTCACTACCAGTCCGTAATTTACTTGCTTTTAACTTATTTTATACGTTTTTAAAGAGTTCTTATCCACTTTATAATGTTAGAAGGAAGGTACACAATAGCTTAAACCAAAAATTACGACAAAAATAATTTTATTTTTAACTTTTTGAACGTTCATTTACGAAAAAATTAAAAATAGTGTATGTCAATGGTGTCAAAAGTATTCGGAATTACGTGTTTTCCTAATTGTATTAATGCAGTGATCATAAATAAACATCAAATTGGTAAAACATTTTGTATAATTATACATTTTAGCCTACTGGGAATTTATATTAGTAATTAATTGATTGTTTGGTGTTAAATAATATTCCACTTAAGCACTTATTGTTTCTTGAGGCATTTTCATTTTCAATATAGTATTTCTTGATTTTCCTTTATGGTAGGACCCACAAATACTTAATTAAATTCGAAAGAAACAATCGAAGAGAGATTTCGAAAACTTTTTAGTAATTTTGCAGCAACTAAATCTTAATAGATAACGTATATGTGTCCAGAGTCATGGTCTCGCGTATGTTAAAAATTTAATTTATACGTAATTATTCTTCTACTTTTAATTCTGGCTTTTCATACTTATAAAATACACAAGCCTATTAATAATCCTGTCCATGAATCCAATACTTTTAAACTTTTTCAAAAAATAATATACCTAACTATCACTGACCGCTCAAGGGGTTCTACTATGGCATACTAAATTCTTTATTTGGTTTCCTTTAAACCACAATTTTTTCATAAGAACCATGTATTTCAGTATGGGAGTCATCTGTAAACATTTTAATTTATCAAACTTCTCTTTCAGCCTAACTTACTAACATTCAGCCTGTCATCTTACTGCCTTGCCTGCTGAAAGACGTTTTCCCTACTTTTTCTACCATGTTTTTCTTTTCGTTAGATTTTTTCAGAACGCGGAGAACAATTGAAACATTTATTGTGCATCCAGAAGTTCTGAAAAATTCAGAAATAAGCTAAGGTTTACTCATCTGAGCTATTATTTTCTTATTAGATTTATTATCAGTCTTTCAGTTTTAACATTTAATATTTTTCGGACGTTCGCCTTTTTGCTTTTATATTTTATTATTATATTCTCTACACTGTACATAGCCATCCATATATTCTCATCAAATTTTTTTCAACATCTCAACTACTTCTTTTTAGTTTCAACGTGTGAACGTGTTAAAAATTATTCGAGGGCGTTGTACGATCGTTGCGTTTTTATTTTAGGGCCTTATTTTTTTTAAAAAATCTTTCAATGGTTGGGTATATATTACATGATAGAGGAAAATTGTTTAGAACATAAAATTATGTCGAAGATTAGTGAGAATATTAAAATTTGAAACCATTAAACAACAGGATATTACTATTTCCGAATACTTTTGACACTGAACTATCTTGTAATTTTACATTATTAATCGTTTATTTTTAAAAACAATAAACTTTTCGGTTATCTGCTCAGCCATTTTCCTTTATGGGAGCCTCTTTTAAAGATTTATGAGTAAAAAAGAACTATATAAATTTATAGCAGTGAAATATACTTAAATGATAAGAATTACAAATTCCGAATACTTTTGGCACTCACTATATTTATTTTAATATGTTGATTTAAAAAAATTACTTCATCATTTAAAAAAAAATTTGCTTGATTAAATATTTTAGTCATTATTTACTTATTAATTTTTTTATTAGTTATTTTATTAGTTATTTTTTTATTAGTCATTATTCACTTATTTATTTAGTTAATAAAATAGGATGATAATACGTCATGTTAAATTCATTACCAAATATAAATATTTAGTATTATTTCACATATAAAAAATAAAAATATATTTTTTTTTTTTAATTTTTGTTTCGGTAACTTTTTGAACAAAAAGATTATTTTTGTTAAATATTTTATAAAAAATCTGGTGCAGACAACACATGGCTTTCGCTTAATCAATTTAAAAACTATTGAATATACTTCAATTTAAAAAATATTTGAAGTTGATTTTAATTAAACGTGTATCCATTTTCGTTGGAAACATATGTTTTAGATTAAATAATATAACTATATTGAATTGTGCTTATCAGTGATAAGTTTATTCCCTATTCGTCACTTTCTATTACCATACTCGTTATGGAAATGTGTTATTACTTTTTTTTTTTAAAAGAATTGATAGTTTAAATGTATTTCACTAAGGAATCATTGATTTTGTTTTTCTGAAGTGTACAATATGTTTGTTCACTGTTACTTCTAAAAAAATCTGGTGCACGCAACACAGGACTTTCACTTACCTCCGTTGTTAAAATAAATTTAAGAATTTTTAAATATTGGGTTGTTTCACATGAAATGTCCGTTTTTTATAGTTTCTGAAATACATAAAGGATTTTGCAAGTCTCTGTTGTTTTCTTCCGAATGTTTACATATTTAAAGTAAACAGTTACTGATCCTCTAACTTTTTATTATAAACATTAGCTTCCTAATCAATTACCCACTTTTTAGTATACCTCCAAATATGAACATGGAAACACGCGATTTTCGAGTAATATTTTTGTACGAGTTCAAACTCGGCCATTCATAGCTGAGGCCGCTAGAAATATTTGCAAGGCGTTTGGGGAAGGGAGTGTTAATGAACGGACCATTCGCCGTTGGTTTGCTAAGTTTTCAGCTGGGGATGCCGACTTGGAAAACTTGTCCCAAGGAAGACCTCCGTCCGTAATAGACAACGATGTCCTCAAACATACAGTAAAGGAAACCCCTACCAAACAGTTAAAGGACTCTCAGAACAACTAAATTCAAGTGCATCTACCGTTTCCAGACATTTAAAGTGTATTGGGAAAGTAAAAAAGCTCGATCATGGGTAACTCATGATCTCACGGAGCGGCAGCAAGACCCCATGTTTCAAAACATACCGTGCAAAAATTGAAAGAACTGGGCTACGAAGTTCTTTCGCACCCACCTTATTCTCCCGACTTGTCTCCAACAGATTACCACCTGTTCAGGAATTTAGACTACTTCGTCAAAGAAAAACTTTTTGAAAATGATGATCAAGTGAAAAGTGCGTTTTCAGATTTTGTTTCCACACTGACGAACTTACAGCCGTACTGCAAGACAAAAACATTGATGTTGCACTCATTACTGAAACTAGACTAACCACTAAACAGTACTTCAAAATACCAGAATACATAACATACCGGACAGACCATCCAGACGGCAAAGCCCATGCCGGTACTGCTGTCATTGTCCGCCGATCCGTCACCCATCACTTACACCCACTTCCCGCCCACGATTACCTACAAGCAACTTCCATTGTAATCAAAACCTTTTCCTTTCCGCTTATCATCGCATCAGCATACTGCCCTCCTAAACATCCTATTTCCTCTGCCCAATTTGGATCCTTCCTCAACTCCTTGGGAAATCACTTCATTTTGGGTGCCGACTTAAACGCTAAGAATCAACAGTGGGGTTCTAGAACCACCAATTCTCGTGGACGGACGTTGCAGTCTGCACTCAACTCCCGGCGCTTTCATCTCCTACCTCCCGATTCTCCTACCTACTGGCCGACAGATCCTAACCGTAATCCTGACATCCTCGACTTCTTCATCCACTGCGGATTAGGCTCCCTGAACTATTCCGTAACTCGCCTTGATGAACTATCCTCTGATCATAGTCCATTAATCCTAAATGTATCCATAACTCCTATTCCGAAACCTTTCCCACCGTCATTCATTAGAGGCCCTGTCAACTGGAACCTCTTCCGCGAAATCCTTACCAATGATATTGACCTCAGAGTACCTCTCAAAACCCAAACTGACCTAGATGATGCCGTATTTTCCTTTACAACCACAATTCAACAAGCTGCCTGGACTGCCTCCTCTCCCAAACAATCCCAAAGAATTCCTAACAAAAGCCATTTACCACAACACCTGAAGGACCTCATCAACACCAAACGCCGAGCCAGATCATTATGGCAACGCACCCGCCACCCAGAGGATCGCCGCTCTTATAACTTTCTTTGTAGAAAATTAAAGCGGGAGTTGGCGATATTCCGTTCCCAATCCTACAATTCCTACCTCTGCTCTCTCTCGACTCGTGGAATGTCACGAAGAGAATTCTAAAATCCCACACCATTTCCCACCCTCTTCGGCGCTGTTATAGTTCCTGGGCTGCTTCCGACAAGGATAAAGCCGAGGAATTCGCGCAGCACCTTTCCAAAGTTTTCACTCCTCATCCTGAGCTCAATCCAACCCATACTGCAACAGTTGAAGAGTTCCTTATGTCACCAATACCACTATCCTTACCACCTAAAGCAGTTAATCCATCTGAGGTTAAATATCTTCTTAAAAAGCTTCCTCTCCGTAAATCCCCAGGATACGACCTCCTTACTCCTCAGATCTTAAGACAACTTCCTCCCAAAGCCATTACATTTCTTGCATATCTCTATAACTGTATCCTACGCACTACCTATTTCCCTCTCATATGGAAACATTCAACTATCATCCTTTTCCTAAAACCAGGCAAACCTTCCCACAGCACTTCATCTTACAGACCTATTAGCCTGCTCCCGATCCTCTCCAAAATCTTCGAAAAACTCCTATTAAAACGAATCCTACCCAAATTTCACAATTTTCCTTCACATCAGTTTGGATTTCGTCCTCAACATTCCACGGTTCACCAAGGACTCCGAGTTGTAGACCACATTTCCTCCGCCCTTGAGTGCAAGGAGTATTGTTCGGGTGCCTTTCTGGACATAGCTCAAGCTTTTGACCGGGTGTGGCACCCGGGACTGCTCTTTAAGCTGAAAACCCATTTACCTCAATCCTTATACCTAATCCTCCGATCCTATTTATCAAACCGCTCCTTCCGAGTTCGCAGTGGTTCCGAATTTTCCAAACATTATACTGTTGAGGCCGGTGTTCCTCAAGGCAGCGTCTTAGGACCCGTCCTCTACATCCTCTACACCGCCGATATTCCTACCGATCCCGATACCTTTCTGGCAACATTTGCTGACGATACCGCCATTTTGTCATCCAATTCCGATCCTGAAGTAGCATCGCTAAATCTCCAAAAGCATCTTTCCCTTGTCGAAGACTGGTGCAATGCTTGGCGCATTAAGGTGAACGAAAGCAAATGCACTCACGTCACATTCACCCTTCGACGCAAATCCTGTCCAACGGTTAATTTCAATTCCATACCGCTTCCTTCCTCAGACATAGTCCGGTATCTCGGCTTTTTACTAGACAAAAGACTGACGTGGAACCCACATACAAGACTCAAAAGAAAAGAACTCAACCGCAGATTCGGCCAGTTATACAGACTACTAAACAGAAAATCTCATCTTACTGTTGACAACAAATTACTAATATACAAGACAGTACTGAAACCTATATGGACCTACGGACTTGAACTGTGGGGGACAGCTAAACTTTCTAACATCAAACGCATCCAATCCTTCCAATCCAAAGTCCTCCGAACAATAGTTAATGCTCCTTATTACGTTACCAACTGTACCCTACACCATGACCTTAATATTCCGTTTGTTTTAGACCTGGTACCATCCAAATTTTCCAAATTTCATCAGAACCTTAGTCATCATCCTAATCCTCTAGCGCAATCCCTATCCAGCACCACCCATCCCTACAATCCTCCTCGAAGATTGAAACGGCAGTGGCCACGAGACCTATTGTAAACATTTAAATTGGAGTTCTGACAATGGTCAGATCCTCCACTCATGTACGGTATGTTTGTGGCTACAGCGCCCTAACTCAGCCCCCACTGGCTCAGACCAGTGATGCGGCTGAGATAGAGGCGCTGGGATCTATTGGATTCCGCTTTTTCCTCCACAAGTGGAGGGAAAAGCGCTTGCTGGGGTCCCTTAGCAATTGTATATATTGTATATAGTTATGATTGTGTGTAAGATGTTTATTTATTTGCCAACTTTTTATTTATCTCAATAATAGGTTTTTGTTTCGATTTGTTTTGTTTTTTATTTATTATTATTAATTTATTGTATATATATGAATTTATTTATGTTCTATTTTATGTAATTTGACCATTATTATTATTTTCTGTATATATAGTATGAATGTGGTCTCTTATCAATATTATTATTGTTCATTTTGTAACAAATTGTAATATATCTCAATAAAGGAAAAAAAAAAAAAAAAAAAAAGATTTTGTTTCACTTCAAAGCTCGGAGTTTTTCAGTTCGGGGATAAAAAAGTTGGTGTAACGTTGAGTAAAATGTGTAGAAAAAGAAGGTAAATACTTCGAATAAAATTATCTTGTTTCCATATCGTATTTTTAATAAAAACCCTTTACCTTGAAAACGGACATTTCATGTGACACAACCCAATACATTTAAAGATACAAATAAATTGGCAAAGAATTAATTATTTTCTATAATATTTTTATCTACAACAATCTGTTAATTTTATCGGTTTTTTATCACTCTCAATTAACCTTTAAATTTTCGTGAATTATATAATATTTTTTCTAAAATCTTTAGCTATCAAACGGTATACTATACATCTATATTACTATTCTTGTATTAAAAACACAAAAATTGCATTAAACAATATGTTTGTACTTTTCTTCATTATTTGTTTATCAAATTCGCTAAACTTGCATATTTACTCGTTATTTATCAACCGTAAATTTTGAACTTTACAAAATTATAGGTACTTTAGAGGAAGAAGATCGGAATTTAAGCCCTGTCAGATTATTTAAATCAGAATGAAACCTATATCATATTAAAACACATCAAATTTTACATCTATATATAGATTTTAATCAAAATCGTTAGTGCTATTTTTGAGAAAATTGTAAAAAGGTGCAAACTGCATGGTATAAAGTAGATATTGCGGTCAGCTGATATTGATGAAAAAGTTTATTTAACATCTCCGGCGTATATTTGTCTTAAGTATAACATTTCAGTTTCATAGGATTTTTCGTTCTTGCCCCGGAGTTACCACACACACAGACCTTTTTGCGGGACTTGGTTATTTGGACTCTTAAACGTGTATTTCCGTTGAAAAAGGGAATTCGATCATTTTCACGATCGCAATACTCTTCCTTACTATATATTTCATATATAGGTAAGTGAAAGTAAATATTGCAGAAAAAAAAGTAGTTTTCACTTTTCTCCTTTAGTTGAATACCGTCAAAAAATCATTACACAAAGACCTCAACATACCAATCGTAACGGATATCATTAAAAAATATTACAAACATTTTCACGACCCACTCGCTGGACATCCAAACCTACTGGTACAAACATTACTGACTGATACACTACCACAAAACCCACCAAGGAGACTGAAACGCCTCTGGAGCAGAGACCTACTTCTTTAGCAGATCTTCACGCAAAGGAATGCCTTCACTGGGAGGTTTCTTCGCTCACGAATTCATAAGAATCCTGAAGGAGGTTTTTCGTAATGGTCATCAGTGTTACAATATATGCCTAAAGGCATTTGTATATTACTTGTTGTCAAATATATAAAATAAAAAAAGTTGGATATCGTATTTGTTCAAATTATATATTTATACTTACGTTTTTTAACAGTACTAAATAGTTATATAGTTATTTTTATAGATTCTACAAAACTAAAGGTACTTTAGAGGAAGACAATTTAAAATATCGGCATTTAACCCCTGTCAGACTATTTCAATCAGAAAGAACCTAAATGATATCAAAGCCCATTATTTTTTCACATATGGACTTTTTCGCTCGACTTGGTGTTTCAAGCAACCTTAAAACATGTTTTCACGCGAAAATATTTACGATCGCAATGCTTTCCCTTAGTATATGTTTCATTTATAAGTAAGTGAATGTAAAAATAGAACGATAATAATAATTGTTTAAAAGGTTTATTGATTAAAAAAAAAAATGCTGAAGATAGAACAGAGCTTCTAAATTACAGGATCTTAATCGGATTGAATATTAAACGGTTTTAAAAAGCTTTTTAGCGCCCTCCCCCCGTTTCCAGAGTTGTGTAAAATCAACAGACAGGCCAGAAGAGAGGGCAAAAATATGAGAAGTCATTTAATTTGCAAATGGCGTACTTTAAATTCCTCCTTGGGGAAGCTGCCCCTTAGATATATAGCCCGGTTTGATAACCGGCTTGAGAAGCATTTTAATAACCCTATCTAACTCTTTGTATTTTTTTTAAGCGAATCCCATTAAAAAATCCAGATTAATTTCCTGAAATAATATTTAGTTTGAGTCTAGATGATAAATTTCGAAAGGAGCCCTCAGTTCTGTGAAATATACTCCTTGTACTGTTCATCCGGAACTGAAAGTAAGAATATAAACAACCCACAGTAAACAGACAAGTTTGTTCCAAGAAATGACCTATTTTAGCCCTGATGATAGTGAATGAATGGAAAATTATTTCTATTCTGGGACATTTCGTCCCCTTAGAATAATTTAGAGTGACCAGAGAAATCCGATTTGTCTGGCTTTATTTAATACATAATTATTTAGTTTCTTTTCTTTTTTATTTTTTTTTTTTGGAAGTTTTCTTAATTGGAACATTTAGAAAAGCACATACTACCTTCCATTCATCATCTAATCACTTTATTTCATTAGTCCTTTAACATTTTTTCACCCTAGTCAACGTTTCGGGGTTGTTTCTCCATTTTCAAGACTTATTCCTTGCTACAACATTTTTCATCCTTCACTACATCTCACAGTAGCAGTGGCTATGAGATGTAGTGAAGGATGAAAAATGTTGTAGCAAGGAATAAGTCTTGAAAATGGGGAAACAACCCCGAAACGTTGACTAGGATGAAAAAATGTTAAAGGACTAATGAAATAAAGTAATTAGATGATGAATGGAAGGTAGTATGTGCTTTTTTAAATGTTATAATTATTTAGTTAAGTAACTATAAAACTCAGTTACAGGAGACGCGAAAATCACTAATTATTATATTATTAAACTAGCTAATTTGATTCTTTTAGCATTAAAATCCAGAATTGTTCTTTTAGTATATTAATAAAATCATATTAAAGTTATGAAATGAGATGTTTTGGTATAATTTGTAAAACGAAATTAAATGTGTAATTAGTTTCTTTAGAAAATAATTGTATTTATAAATTTCGATTATAAAGGACTTGGGTGTCCATTAGATAAAATCAAACATGATATTTAGATACATTTAAGAGATGAGAATACAAATATATAAAAAAATCAATTTTGTAAAAAATGTCTTTTAGTACCTTTTGGAAATCAACGTCTCAATTTTAGAAAACTTACAATCGAAAGACGCAACAAATGACAATAATCTATCACTTTCATTCCCTTTAACATCGCACTCACTCATTCTCGAGCTGTCCCCAGTGTCGGCCATAATTGTGTTGCTGCTGTAGAAAATTTTTTTGCGGTGTATCTATGTATATCTAGCAAAAATCCATCACTATCCTAAAACAATATCTAAGATTTCGTGATTCTATTCCACGTAAGACCCGTATGCTACTCGTCTCTTCGCTCATTTCCCCCCAGTTTGACTACGGTTGCCTCGTATATGGCGGGCAGTCTGGAAAATTCGATATGAGACTCAAAAATATTATGAATTGTTTCATTAGATTCACATATGGAATCCCCTGACTCTCCCATGTCTCAGTAGGTATACCGAGTTGAATTGGCTCTATCCCCTTTCCGTCCGTAGTACTTCCTAGGTGTCTGTCTCTTCCGAATTTTAACACGAAAAAACCTCCTTATATTCTTGATATGCTTACCACTTGTTCCTCGGTCCATTCAGTAAACACTAGATCCCGACCCATAAACTTGTATATACCTTCTCACAGAACTGTCTCCTTCAAAAAATCCTTTGTTATTCGTGCTACCCTATTTTGGAATTCATTGCCTGCATCCATTCGTAAAGCCTTATCATTATACACTTTCAAACACCAACTGTTTGTCACATTGTCACCAAATCTATCTTTAATTATTAAGCTGAAGTCTTCAAGGACCAGACAAGTATGATGTATATTATACTTTTCTTGTTATACTCAGACACTACTCGTTCCAGAATAAAATTACTTTTCATTTTCAATTATGTGTTATTTAATTAATGAAAATTAGACCTAAATACTGTAACCATGTTTTTATTGCAGAATATAAATTTAGTTGTTAGATTTTTTGTCGATTTATTGCTTGCTATACACGATCAAGTTGATTTTAGTAAAGAATTTTGAATTTGGGCTAGACTACGGTCCTGAATATGGGCTAGCCCATATTTAGGTATTAGTATTTTAGGTGGTTCGTTATGTGGATCTAAAGGAACCAACTTATATTTTTTCCGAAAAACACAGCAGGAGAACGGTGGGTCAGATGTTTAATGTGTAAGCTCTGAGCACATAATGACTGTGCTGGGCCAGAGTTTGACACCTTCTGGATATGTGATTTTTGTAAGTCATTTTGTGATTTCTTCCATCTACCAAAGTAATTTGATGTCTTCTAAGATAAATATTTTTACTTGTAGCCCATATTTGATTACATGTTCCATATTTAGCGTATATTTTGATATTCTGTTTAATGCCCAATTTAATACTATATTATAATATTAAGAACATTAGATTGTTACTTAGCTCTTCAAAAATGTATTTGTTATTATTTTGACGTCAATAAATGGTTAATTTTTAATAGTTTTTTTATTTTTGAGGCAAAAACAAAATGGTATGTGGTTACTCTCCTCTAATATAAATAAAAGATACAAATAAAATCATATAACGTCAAATACATTTAGTAATGTAACATCAAAGTCTTGACTTATGATATATTTGCGGATAGATTGATTTTTGAACAGATAGATAAATAATTGGTGCCTAAAAGTGGTTAGGGATGGATGGCACTGTATGGAGGAGATTAGTAAAGAGTTCCGAATTATGGTAGAACGGATGATAAAGGACTTCTCTAAGGATGTTGTTCTATGAGAGGGTAGGTATAGATCGGTAGGTTGGGATCTTGTATTTAGGTTGT
Source organism: Piezodorus guildinii (assembly GCA_023052935.1). NCBI lineage: Eukaryota > Metazoa > Arthropoda > Insecta > Hemiptera > Pentatomidae > Piezodorus > Piezodorus guildinii. Next base: position 39,414,450 of record CM041298.1, on the reverse strand, counting down.
GCACTGATGAGCGCGAAGTTATAAGGTCAAAGATATAGGAAGGTTTTCGGATTCGGAATAGAGCCACCTTTGACCAGAATACCAGTGAGAGACCTCATTAATATTTTTAGCCCCATATCGTCCCCTATATACTAGGCATCAATAGTCAAAGTCGGGGAGGATGAGAGAAGACACTAAGAGATGGCGGGTACTTCTAGGAAAAGAGTCACCGAAACGTAGGAGCTGTTTGAGGATAGAGGTGGATTTTCTGATAATTTGGGAAATATGGTTACTCCAAGTTTAGTTTTGATCAAACATAAATCCTAGATTTTTTATGGAATTTTGGTATTGGATTGGAGTTTTATTGAGAAAAAGTCTAATGTTAATGTACCCATTATTACCATAAGGAAGTGAATGAAGGGAAGGTTTTGAGCCAATAAGCATTGCCTTTGTGCACTCGTCTCGGCCGAAACGCTTGATTAAAAAATACCCGTCAGAAATATAATCATCCAAATATTTCTTATGGTTTATATAACAAATTTTAAATTAAGGAAATTTAAATTCAAATTTCTATCAGCCATTGAAGAATGGTGTCAAAACTGGAGAATCAAAATAAATCCTAATAAATCCCATCAAATCACCTTCACTCTACGTCGAAAGCCTATGACTTCCTGCCCCACCGTATCCTTTAACAATATCCTACTTACTCCTGTTGAACAGATTCGGTACTTAGGACTCCACCTCGACAAACGCCTAACATGGAATCCTCATACTAGACTGAAACGACAGGAAACTGCTCGTAGATACAGATTACTACAACACTTACTTGACAAACGCTCAAAACTTCCTACTTACTACAAAAAACTCATTTATATCACAATTATCAGGCCTATTTGGACCTATGGCATTGAGCTATGGGGATCTACTAAACCATCGAATTCCTCTCGCATCCAATCCTTGCAGTCCAAAATCCTTCGTAAAATCCTCAATGCTCCATACTTTGTTACTAATAAAATCATCCATAAAGACCTAAATATCCCATTAGTTGAAGACTTGGCCCGTTTCAGATATACCTCTTTTCATTCCAAACTCCCTGCCCACTCAAACCCGCTTATCCGTGACCTCTCTTCCATATCTATTCCCGACAACCCACCGAGGCGCCTAAAAAGAGGTGGCCAAGAGACCTCCTAACATAAGACATTGGAGTGCTACCAATGGGTAGTTTCTTCTCAGGACTAACATGTGTACTAATCATATATAAAGCCTATTTACTTGTTGTATTTATTTAATACAGTTGTAAATTTCTTTAAATAAACAAATAAAAAAAAAAATTTAAATTTGTCACAAAGAAACAATCCCTGCTTCGCCCGGTTGCAATTGAGAGGTTCATTACGAAAATTTATTTATCCATTCTAGGAAATTTTGCAGGGAAACGCGAAAATCTCTTATTAATATACTATTAAACCAACTTATTTGATTTTTAACGCATTAAAGTTTAGAATTATTTGTTAATATTTTATAATAACTCCATATAAATAACAGAGAGCCCTTGGCTGAGTAGCTAGCGCGCTAGTCTCCCACACCTAAGGTTGTGTATACGAATCCCAATTCCGGAGGGACTTTTTCAAGCATTTAAATTAAGGGGGATTCACTCACAGCTTCTCCCCCGGGTTGTGAGACCCGTTAGCCAATTAGTGGCCAATCACAAAAAAAGGCGTAGAGAGTGATGACCCTACCCTACAAAATTCATCGCGAGTGTATTCTCACAGCATAATACACGGACTGTCGCGACCCTGGAAAGCAGAACAGTAATAACACTATTTTAAAGTAATGGAATGAAATGTTTTGATATTTTTAGAAACGAAACTAAGTCTGTAATTAGTACTTTTACAAAATAATGGAATGTTTAAATCACTAAAGTGTTCATTACATGAAATCAAACAGTAGGTTTAGATAAAACAAAATTATGAGAATATGTCAAAATCTCAATTTTGTAAAAAAATGCCATTTATAACCTTTTGGAAATCAATGTCTCAATTTGAATGAGGTGTCATAATTGTTGCAACAAAAAGTGCAATTAGCAAGAAATTATGTTTATTTTATACCGTATATTTATTATTATATTTAATCATCGACAAAAATAAAAAAACAAACAAAATTGGTCTAGTCAAAAAAAAAAAAAAAAAAAAAAAAATTGAAAACAAGATCATATATCAAATTTAAAATATATTAATACAACAAGTCCTGCCATACTTTTTTTTTTCGGTTGGCGCGACAGGCCTTGGAGGCCTTTGGCCGCGCGGTATGGTTTATATTCCACACCGCGATACTCGATGACATTTTATAGGGTAGAGTCATCACTCCCTCCTACGCCTATTTTGGTGGGTGGCTATCAATTAGCTGACATACCCGGGGGGGGGGAAGTGAGTGAATCCCCATTTATTTGTATGCTTGAAAAAAAGTCCTCCTGGGACTGGGATTCGAACTCTATAATATTATACTATAATAAAATACGGGAGATAAGAGAAGTCGTGTGTTGAGCGCACCAGATTTTCAGTATTCTAAAATTAAATTAATATTTCATGATCAAACATTGACAAGAAAATAAGTGCATTCTAGGAAAAAAAAATTATTGATAAAGTATTATTATAATGTGCTGCTAATATATTTACTTTATTATATATAATTTATTAAAGTACAGTTAAATTAATAAAATATTATTCAATCACTTTTATCAGAAATTGATTTTTCAAACCGAAATCGGCTAAACGTAATTTAGATTATTATTGCCTTTACTCTCTTTCCAGGTAGGCAATTTGTGCAGCTACAGTTGAAAAGCCGCAAGTTAATTGGGCTGTAACTGTTCCCAATTAACTGCAATTAATTACATGGTAATTTGACACAACAAATTTTCAACCTCGTTATCCCTAATTCCCTTTTAGTTTCTTTTGTGTCAACACTGTGATGAAAACTAAATTTTAGAAATTTCAAGTTAATTTTATGTATTTCTATTTTGTTTTTATTATTTTACAAATGTGGTATTTATGTTAAAAATAAAATATTTTTGAAAAATCTGTTGCGCCCAAAACACGACTTTGACTTACCTCTATTGTTAAAATTATGTTCTTATAAATGAAAAGAAAATTTACACTTAGTTTTGATGGAAACATGTGTTTTAGGTTAAATAATATAAAAATAGAAATATGTATCTACAACAATCCGCTTTTCGCTACTATCTATTACCTCATACAACTTTTTATATAAGATTTCTTTTTCTAAAATATAAAAAAAAACAAAAAAAACAAGGTAACATTTTTTTTATTTTCCAAATTGTTGAGCTTTCCAACGGTATGTTACACATCTATATTTCTATTCTTATTTCTTATTGTTACATCTATATTTTTATTTAACTAAAATATTTCGCTCTTTTCTCCTTTAGTTAGTTAAAATGTGACATGTTTTGTCTATTTATTTGTTAACTTAATTTATTTGTATTTATTTTGTCTACTTAATTTTGTTATTGTATACGTTTATTTATTTTGATTTTATTTTATGTAATTTGACTTTCCTTTTGTTTATATTGTAAATATTGTATGAATGAGATCCTGTAGCACTATTATTATTGTCTATTATGACAAATTGTAATATATACGAATAAAAAAAACTAAAAAAAAAAAAAATAATAAAAAAAAAGTTAGTTAAAACCTCTGGTGCGCGCAACACACGACTTTTACTAACCCCTGTTGTAAAAATCAATTTATATAGATTTTAAGAATTTTTAAATATATTGAGATAAAAATAAATTGTTAAAGCCTTAATTACACTGAATTTCAATAAAAACATGTGTTTTATGAAATAATCTATTGTATTATTACCAATGACAATCAGTTAGTTTTAGCGGCTTTTGTCCTCACTCCATTAACGGTTATAATTGTTTGCATAAGATAATCATTTTTCTAAATCTTTAGCTTTCCAACGGTATGTTATACGTCTATATTACTGTTTTTGTGTTCAAAAAAACCAAAATTGCATACAAAAAATATTTTTGGTCTTTTCTGTTTGAGTTGGATACCGTATTTGTTCAAATTATATATTTATCCGTTTTTTGTCAGTACTTAATAGATGATATAGTTATTTTTATAGATTTTACAAAATGAAAGGTACTTTAGAGGAAGAAAATGAAAAATATCGGTATTTTAGCCATGTCAGACTATTTCAACTTGTTGCAACCATTTTCAATTATATTCATTAGGGAATCCCAGAGAGGAGTAGAGCTGAAAAGAAAGTAATGATCAGAAGTTGATGTTTTAGGTTCTAGTGTTATTCATTTGGTTTGGCTTAAAATAAATTGATATTATGAGGACAACTCTTGTAAGACAGTAATTTTTAACGTATTATAATTGTATAACTAATAAGTCCTAAGCACTAAATTTTATCTTGCAGCTGTTATCATATAGAGTCAATCAGTAAGACTCAAGAAGGGGTGTAAGTGAAAGTTGTAATGCACGCACCAGATTTTCTATTTATTATTATTTTTTTGTTCAGATTATAATGTTTAAAGCTTTTCAAATAATAACGTAGCTGTAAGATAGAATATGGGAAAGGATTGGTCTGAAGAAGTACAAAGCTTGGAAAGATGACAGAAAGGGGTAAATGACAGAGGGCAAACACAACTGTTGACAGCCATCCACGTCAATTTTTCAACCCCAACTTATCTCTCTTTCCTCGAAACCTCCGCCAATCCTATCTTTTATTTTTCTTTCATATTGCAATATACATTTAGTTTTTGTTAACTACATAGACATCACACAACAAAATCAAGTAGTTTAATGGTAACCATCTGACAAAGTTAATATGCGATTTGCTTAGATCAGATCCAAATCCGTAAAGGAAAAAACACCATATTCATTCATTCACCTCAGATTCATTCATGTTCCAGTTTTCTTTACATTTTTCCTTCAATTATAGTCTGAGAGCTGGGGGCTTATAAGAAGAAAATTTCAATGTGATTTTCACATTTTAGTGATCTTGAACTTTTTTGTTTTGTCTGCAACCTTAAAGTGGTCGGAATAAAAAGTAGCGGCCATCCAAAACGGTCCAAATCCAGGAATTGACCTCATTTTAACATTTTAACATTTAAAGGTACATATTACAGAAACCAAGCATTGTACGAAAATACTCATTATAAAATAAATTGACGGACATTAAATAAGCTTCGATTCGAGAGCCTATAGGCGTCTGTAGGTCTTATTGGTATCGAAGATATCTTAGTCCATATAATATATTGTGTTCTAACTAAGAAAATTTGTCTAATTCTAACGTTACGATAGTAAATATTACAGAAACCAAGCATTATACGAAAATACTTATGATAATATAAATTAATGATCATTGAACAAGCTTTAATTTCAGATCTGATAAACGTCTAATGATCTTATAGGTACCGAGATTCTATTTTTCTACCTACACTAAAACCAGTGATATTAAATAAAACTTTCGATTTTAAGCGCGACTCCTGCGAAGCGTGGCCTTCTAATATTTTGCAAAATCCAATGCTTTAATGTCTAATTTTATCTAAACAAATTTCATCGAAATCGATAAGATGCATTTGGGATCCTCTACAAATGTTGGTATGTTAGATAACATTTAAAAATAAAATTTGGATATTCAACATCTATATAACTATTGTATTTTTTTTTTTTTTGGTCACACGATAGGCCGTGTAGAAACTCTGCTGGGAGAATACACTCGCGATTCACTGTGATATTTTATAAGGCAGGTTTATTTTTATTTTATTTTTTTTTTTTATTGAAATTCTGAATCATTTCTCTAAAAATTCATAGTACTTTAGAATCACTTTATATTCAATTGCACTTAACAACAGTGAAGGGGAAAAGAAGTGGATAGGAAATCTACCAGAGTGTGCTTCGTGGAGGAAGAAAAAATGGAAATGTGGAAAATGAGGATTGTTATCCATGCAAGGATCCGGGATGCAAATGAGGAAGTTGGGGGTCGCTTTTACATAAGTGGCCTTTGGAGATCTTCCCCTAACTTTATCTTACCTTTTACTCCCTACCAAAATAAGGAAAATAAATTTATTTTATTAAAATTATACATGAATTGCCGTCCTTATATTGTATTATATTGTTGTTAGCACCCGAAATCTGATTAATGTTCCAACTTCATTTTGACTTGTTGCCTGAATAATTGAGACGTTGATTTCCAAAAGGTACTAGAGGACATTTTTTCCGAAATTCATATATTTGTATACTGATGGTTTATTTTTATCTAAATCCGTCATCAGATTTTATCTAAAAAAACATAGAAATCCTTTAAAAAATTATTTAAAAATATGGTGCGGGCAACACACGACTTTCACTTACCTCCGTTTTAAAAATCGATTAAAGAATTTAAAATATAGTTAGAGATAAAAATTATTGAGACTATTAAACAATGAATTAAATTAAATTTCTATAGAAACATGTTTTTATTAAAAAATCAATTATATTATCATCTAAAATAATTAGTTAGTTTTATCGGCTTTTCATCACTCATATGAGATAACATTTTTCTAAAATAACTAGCTTTCCAACGGTATATTACACATGTATATTATTGTTCTTATGTTCAAAGACAAAGAATTGCATTAAACAAATATTATTTCAGTTTTTTTTTCCTTTAGTTGGGTATCGAATTCATTCAATTTATATATTTAGCCGTCCTTTATCAATGGCATTAAGATGATATGGTCAATCTTTTAGAAGGTACAAAATTAAAGGTAGTTTAGAGGAAGAAAATTCAAAATATCGGCATTTAAGCCCTGTCAGACTATTTTAATCAGAATGAAACCTACATGATATTAAAGCCCATTAAATTTTACATCGATATAGCGATTTTATTCAAAATCGTCGGAACCGTTTTTGAGAAAATCATATAAAGTGGCACTTCTGATTAGCCGATTTTGATAGAAAATTTTTGTAACATCTTGGGCTTATAGTTGTCTTAATATGAAATTTCAGTTTCATAGGACTTTTCGTTTCCCCCGAGAGTTACCGAACTCCCACAGACCATTTTGGGGAACTTGGTTATTTGGACTCAGGGAACCCTAAAACGTGTATTTCCGTTGAAAACTGGAATTTTCACGATCGCAATACTTTCCCTTACTATATATAGTGAAAATTGCATTTCATCCCAAAAGGTACTAAATCCACATTTCATTTTATTCCAAAAGATACTAAAAACATTTCCTTTAAAACGTACTATATCCTCTGTAAACAGATATAACCTTTCCTTTCATTTCCTTTCAAAACGTACTATATTTCTATAGTTAATATTTATATATTAAATAAATATTGAAGTGTATATTTAATGTACGACATTGTTATTCTTAAGGGACATAGTTCCAGAATAAAATTATTTTATTATTTATTATATTTCCTATTATACGGCAGAAGAATATAATCCCGTCATATATCACTATTAATTGTTTTATTTATTTTGTGCACTTTTATTACTTCATTTAGCTCATATTGAATCACTGCTTTTATTTTGATCAATAGTTTTAACCTATCAGTTTTTAGGCTGTTTTAAACAACTTAATTGCGGTTCTTGTAGGTACACAGCTGAATTGAGTTTTTTCATAGTATTTCTTCTTGCAGCCCCATAAATTAGATATAAAAATGTTCATAAACTCACATTTTAGTATAATTATAGTATTTTATCCAGCAAATGGTTGGAATTAGAATTCCCTGACCTTACGATGAAATACGGGAACGAAAATCGTGCCTGATCTATCCTAATAATTTGTTTTTAAAGGTAAAATACCAAAATAAAAGTTATTTATTTATCAGTCTTTAACATTATAAAGACATTAGTTATGAGTAATGTTGCATGAGGAAGGTTATGACGACTGCTATCTCGCGTTATATTCTTCAAAAAGTACTATATCCCATTTAATTCTTTCCAAAAAGTACTATACCCACGTTTCATTTCAAAAAGTACTATATCTAAATTATATTCTTAAAAGGTCATGGGAAAAGAGCAATCATATGGAAAAATAATTTGTTGATACATTAAAAAAATCAACTCGAGATTTTAATAAAAAAAAATCAACTAAATTGGTCCAATAATGAATAAATGACAGATTTTCACGTTTTCTGTAAATTCTGTAAAGTGGATATAGAACCTTTTGGAACTCAGCGTCTTCGGGAAACCTTCTTGGATCAAAGATGTTCATTGTTTGTTAGACATATCCTAATGCCTATTAAAAAAATAAGAAAATAGGGAAAAATTCACTAAGGGCCGCGCTACACAGAGATAGTAGATGAAAGTAAAATATGATGATGTCATAATGTAAAGTCAGTGATAGTAAACTATGGTATACTTTCTACGCATTATAATTAATATACAATTGCCGTATTTTCTGTAAACTCTATCGTTTATTTTATTATTTATTTATTTTTTTTGTTTACTTTTGGTTAATTATTTTCAATAATGAACCCTACTAATCGACCAAAAAAAAACACCCCAACTCAAAATTTGAGGACGAATAACAAATTTAAAAAAATAATCCGTTTGTTCGCCGTCCGCGACATTTCTCCGAAACTACTAGACCATTTTTTTTTTTTTTTTTCGCCACAAAATACTAGTCCATGCAACCATGATTCTAACTCCTAGACGTTGATATCAGCTGATTTTTTTTTTCATGGCGGCGATTAAATGTGATTTAATTCAATAATTCAGTTATTTTTTAAGATAGTAAAATAAATTATGAGTGTTTCTTAACCAGAAAACCGCGAGTAATTATATAAAAGAGAAAAAAATAAAGAAAAACAAATACAATTTTACACGTAAATACGCTCATAAATCAATTATTTTTGACGATAGAGAAAATTATGTACAAAATGTATACAATGCGATGAACGAATTGCTAATCAGTAAATAAATAAATATAAACAATTAAATTTTCGACAAAATGAAAAAAGAATCATTGAAATTGGATAGGAACTAGCAGAGTTATAGCGTTTTGAAATCAGCAGTAGTGACATGATATTATCTTTTGAATTATTGCTTTTTATATTACTTAATTTTCTATCAACAGCTATATAAATATTTAAACCCTAATATCGATGTTTGGAAATAATAAACCATTGTGTAATAATTTGCAGCGTTTTTGACAAATTGTGTTTAATTTCTTAAAATGTTTAGGTATGAGTGGGGGCACTACCCTACCGGTCCCGCCGGTAGATAACTCCTCTGGCCAGTTATACAATATTATCAATAATTTAAACAATCTCATTCAGCCCCTCTTCGGTCTTCTTCAACAACTCTCTCAAACTACCCTTGCCCTTAGACAATTATATGCCCATTAATCAGATGATTGTAGGCTCCATGTCTATCATACTATGGAACGCAAACGGACTTAATCAACATAGGACAGAACTAGACATATATTTACACAAGAAACGAATTGACATAGCACTAACCACTGAAACACATTTTACACCAAAATCCAAATTTTACATTCATGATTACAAAATCTATAGAACTGACCATCCAGACAATACTTCACACGGAGGCACTGCTATTCTCATCAGATCAACACTAAAACACCATCCTTTGCAATTACCCATATCACCTGACATACAAGCTACAGCCATTTCACTATTCTCTGAACATCACAACATTACTCTTGCTGCTGTTTATTGCCCTCCGAGATATGTCTTGACTTCCACGATGTTTAGTAACTTCTTCAAACGTCTCGGCAGATGCTTTGTCGCAGGTGGCGATTATAATGCTAAAGACCCGACTTGGGGATCTAGATTATCAACCCCAAGAGGAAGAAATCTCAGGTATGTCCTTCACGAACTTTCATTAGACACGATATCACCACACTCACCTACTTACTGGCCAACATCTAGACGTAAGACACCAGATTTACTTGATTTTTCATAACTAAAGGACTCCGCACTACACCTCACGCAATAAGTACGAGCACAGATCTTTGCTCTGATCATTCTCTTTTGCATTTAGAACTATTTGAAGAACCACTTGTAGCTAAGAAACACACATCTCTCACAAATGGCATAATGGATTGGGATGCGTTCAGAAACTGTCTAAATACTGCTCTCTCCATTCCTTTGGCTATTAAAAATGAAGAAGAGCTTGAGGATGCTGTAGAATGCTTCACACAGAAGCTACAAGACGCTGCATGGTCCTCATCAATTCCTAGACGAAGAAAACATGAAAAGCTACCAATTTATCCACAGTACATAAGGGATTTGATCAGAGCAAAAAGAAGAGCCCGGAAAATATGGCAGACAGACCGACTTCCATCAGACAAACAAATTTACAACCGACTCAACAACGAACTCAAACGACAAATTGCAAAATTTAAAAGAACAACTTATGATAACTACATTAGTAACCTTTCGACTGACGATGGCAACTTGTGGAGGCATACTAAAAACCTTACTAAGCATCGGGAAGTGCCTGCACCCCTCCGAAAAGAAGATGGTTCCTGGGCCATGGCTGACGGAGAAAAATCCGAACTGTTCGCGAATATTCTATCTTCTATCTTTACACCACACACAGAATTCAACAACATCGAACATGATAAAATTGTACTTAAAACTCTGGATGAACCTTTACAACTGACATTACCTCCTCCTTCCTTCACACCTGCTCAAGTCGCTGAACAAATCAGAAAGTTGCCTAAAAAGAAAGCCCCTGGACACGACTTAATTAACGCTGAGGTACTCCAGCAAATGCCCAGGAAAGCTCTAGTGTTTCTGGCTTCAATCTATAACGCGATACTGAGGACAACCAAATTCCCGCTTCAATGGAAATACTCACATATTACAATGATTCACAAGACCAACAAGGACAAAAATACTCCCTCATCATACCGACCAATAAGCTTACTTCCGCTATGCTCCAAAATTTTCGAACATCTACTACATAAAAGACTTCTTGATGTACTAACTAACAACGACATCGTACCAGATCATCAATTTGGATTCAGAAGACATCACTCGACATTGCACCAACTACACAGAGTGACGGACTACATATCCACCGCACTAGAGCAGAAGTTATACACTACTGGCGTATTTCTCGACGTTGCTCAAGCCTTCGACAGAGTTTGGCACCAGGGGCTTCTCTTCAAACTCAAGACTATCCTTCCGCCTACTTACTACCTCATTATTCATTCTTTCCTTTCTCATAGATTTTTCTCCGTTCAACAGGGATCAGAGCTATCTGCCATGAGATCTATCGCAGCAGGAGTACCCCAAGGTGCAGTGCTCGCTCCGTTATTCTACATTATTTACACTCATGACATACCTTACAGCCCCAATTTTCTAACAGCGACTTATACCAACGACACAGCGATCTTAACAAAACATAAAATTGCAACCCACGCCTCAGAGATCCTACAACCATCTAATAAAATTACATGACTGGTTCAAACTCTGGAAAATTCGATTGAATAATGACAAATCACACCATATCACCTTTACTCTTGGACATGACACGAGTCCTCCCGTTTTCTTAGACAACACACAAATTCCACAGACGGACAGTGTACATTATCTTGGTTTGACGTTTGACAGAAGAATGACTTGGGGCCCGCATATTAACCAAAAAAAGAAAACCCTTAACCAAAGACTGAGACTTCTTTACTCACTCTTTTCAAAACACTCGAAACTAAAACTTCGACAGAAATTAAACACCTATACTTACCTACTGAAACCTATTTGGACTTACGCATCACAGCTATATGGGACAGCTAAAAAGACTCACATTAACAAACTTCAAATCTTTCAGGCTAAAACGTTTAGAACAATTACAAAAGCACCGTGGTACGTTAGCAACATAACTTTACATACTGACCTTAAGATGCCAACCGTCAATGAGCACATACGGACTCACTACAAACGTTTCCACGACAAACTACAAGGTCACCCTAACACACTAATCAATGACATGGCCACAACACTCATGCCAGGAAATGCCTACAGAAGGCTGAAGAGGAGTTGGATGAGAGACCTTCTCCTTTAGTAATATACACTAATTTCATACCAGGAGTAGGTACCGCTGGGTGCTGCTCTTCCTCATGCCTATCACGCCATGTTTCTTAAAATTCACCGCACATTCACTGATTGTTCATTGTATTATTTACAGGTGTGAATAAAGATTTAAACTTAAAAAAAAAAAAAAAAATGTTTCAAAAAAAAAAAAATGATATCATAATATTTATATAACAATTGTTTGCTTTATATATCTTTATCATTTAGTTTTTTTTTATCTTTCTTAAAAAAATGATATTATAGAATTATTAAAAAGTAATATTTTATGTTAATATCTAAATTCATTTTTTAATAATTCGGTCCGGGTAAAACAGGACTTTCACTTACCTAGGTTGTTAAAATCAATTTATTAAATATTAAAAAACGTCAGAGTTGAAAAGATGTTAAAGAATTCAGTTTTGATAGAAATATGTTTAACAATGAAAAATATAAAATTGTTACAATAACCACTTAAGTATGCCCTATTCGGTACTTTACGTCGTCATTTACTACTTAACTTTGTGTATAATACAATAATTTTTTTCTAAAACCTTTAGCTTGCCAACAGTATATTATACCTTTACACTACTATTCTTATGTTCACAAAAACAAAAACAATTACTAATAAAAATATTTTTGATCTTCTCCCCTTTAGTCACTTATCAAATGTGTCCGACTTGTATATTTACCTTTTTTTTTTCTTTTTTTTTCAACGCTTACCAGGTTTTGATTTTTCCATTCCTTATTTTTCTGTTATCTTGCTCGAACCAGATACCATTCCTTTAATGACAAGCTCCAATCCATTAAATTTAATCCTTCTTCTTCGATCCCTGTCTTTTTTCTAGGCGTTTGAAATGAAGATGGCTCCGAGACCTTCCAGTTTAGTTTATTATTGAAGGAGTTTCAATGAGTGTATTCATGTATTTTTGATACAACTATGAATGTGTATGTAATGTTTAAAACTTAGTAAGTGATAACTAAGAAGTAATCGTATGATGTTAAAATGGATTTAACCAAGCAATTTCCTACCTTTTTAGAAAAAAAAAATACACTGTTTGGGTAAGTCTGATTGAACCATATGTAGAGTTTTTGTTAATAATAAAATAACACAAGTACACGTTATGAAATCAACTTAATAATTATACATACTCAGTCTCCACTGGCTCAGACCGGTGACGCGTCTGAGAGAGATGCGCTGGGATCCTTTGGATTCTGCTTTTCCCTCCACAAGTAGAGGAAAAGCCCTAGTCCGGAGTTTCTCTAGCAGATTTTAAATATTGTATATAGCTATGATTGTGTGTATGATCTTTGTATTTATTTTAAATATAGTTTTTTTTATTGGTTTTCTTATTCATATATATATATATATATATATATATATATATATATATATATATATTCAATATAAAAATATTGAAAGGTGTAATTAACATTATTTTTAAGCTATTTTCTTTTATTAGTTATTTTTGATTGATGTTAAATTAATCTTATTTTTCGATATATATAATGTTTAAAATGAAGATCAAAATAATGTAAACTTAATAATTTGTGAAATATAACATAGATTACGTGTAGTGTGCCTAAAAATAGGCATGGAACATGTAAACAAAAAATTAATAAACTCTCCTTCTTTGGGGTTACCATAGGAGGAAAAGATAAAAAAAAAAAAAAAAAAAAAAAAAAAAAATATATATATATATATATATATATATTTATATTTTTTTTCTATTTTTATGTAAATCGATTTTATCATAGTTTGTTGTAAATATTGTATTAATGTGGTCTCATATCACTATTACTATTTTCATTTCAAAACAAATTCTAATATATCTCAATAAATAAAAAAAAAAAATAATATATATATATATATATATATATATATATATATATATATATATATATATATATATATATATGCATACGGTTCTTATTATTTTATGTGATGCAAAATTTCAATTGTAAATTATGTCTATATTAAGGGCGGGTGCAGAAAAAAAAAAAATCAATATTGTTGCCAGCAATTAAATAGCTCGAACTCTTGTAAATGAATAATCTTCCTTGTTGAACTCTTCATAATTCAAATATAAAATTTAAATTTTTTGATAATACTGGATTAGCACGAGAAGAAAGCCTTGCGGAAACACCAACAAACGCTTTCCCTGAAATAACATTAAAACAAGAAAACAATTAAAACAAATACACAAAACAAACATAAACATAACACAAATATACAATGATTATCACAATCAAACAATGATTTACAGTCGAAGGAGAGATTGTCTTATTATTTCGTTAAAAAATCGTGGGCGCTATATTTTTACTTTTGATTATTTAGCGGAACCGCTCCCTGAAAATATGACACATTGGTATGTAGTGTGAAATATGTAGTTAATGATAATAAATAACTAATGGTTAAGAGGATGTTATAAGGGATTTAATCAAGCGATTCCCGATTTGAAAAAAAAAATCGAGAAAGTCTGATTAAAGCGTACCTAGATTATTTATTGGTAATAAAACAACACTGGTTCACATAATGACAACAATTTTAACATTATACATATAGTTCATAAATCATCTTAAGTGGTAGAGAATTTTACTATAAATAATATCTATATCAAGGACGTGTATAATTTAGAGATTAAAAAAAAATATTTTTGTAGGTTGATTCACTGTAAAGTGCAAAATAAAAAAGTTCAATATTGTTGAAAGGGCCATAACGTTAAAAGCAAAAAAAAAAATTAAATATGTGTACAATTATAACTTAACATTAATTTAATGTATATTGTTTACTATTCAAAAATTATTCATGTCTATATTAATAGAAATTAAAAATAATAATAAAAGTACTGATGTAAAATGTAAGTGTTAAAGCCTTTCGAAATACCCATATTTATATTCACTTATACGCACACTATTTATATTCACTTATATATATATATATATATATATATATATAATATATATATATATATATATATATATATATATATATATAATGGTTCTACTTTGAATTTAAAGGTCTCTGGCTAGATATGTCAGTTTCTGGACTTATTTTTATTATATGGTTTTTTACTTTTTTGAGGATACTTTATTTTTTATTTTTGTCTACTAAGATCAATTTAGATAGATATCATTTTTAGATAGATATACTATCCTGTGTGCGAACTTTCTGGAATTCGAAATATTTTACTTCTTATTTTTTTTTCTACCTCATAGTATTATTTTATTTATTATTATACTACCTGGAAGAATTTTAATTATAACTCGGGTAGCTTCATACAAAATCTTTTTTAACCTAATAAAGACATTCTTAATTTATTATAAAAAAAATATATTTTTTTATAATAAATAAGAAATAAAAAAATTAAATTGTTTATAATAAATGACGAGGAGCTCGTAGCTGAGTGGCTAACGCGCTAGTCTCTCATGCTGCAGGTTCTGAGTTCGAATCCCAGTCCCGGCGGGGCTTTTATAAGGATGTAAAAAAATAGGGATTCACTCACGACCTCTCCCCCGGGTATGTGAGACCCGTCAGCCAAAGGGTGGCCACTCACAAAATTAGTCGTAGGGAGTGATGATCCTACACTAAAAATAGCATCGAGAAACGCGAGTGTTATCTCCCAGATCACACCGCGAAGCCCAGGGCCTGCACGGCCTGTCGCGCCACTGAATGAATGAATAATAAATGACGGAATGGAATTAACGTCTTAGCACATAGGAAACTATTATATAGCAGCTAATAATATTTTTAATTTTTTTTAAATATATTTATTTTTATGTTCTGTATAAAATGTTTAATTATTAATATTAAAACTATTAATTATTAATATTAAAACTACCTAATAGTTTCGTAGTGATATTTGTAAATGTTCATCTTGAAGATGGAAAGCACCTACGCGTTGATCCTAGATTTATATTATTTTTTTTTAAATATTTATTTTTTAAAATATTTTAAAATTAAATATTTATCAATGAAGACTTTATAAATTGAATATAAAATAAAATAAAATTTATATATATTTTAAGTAATTCAATCAAATAAATTCTGTAATGTTGTGTCATATCAAGTTTGATTAAATTTATCGTTTTCCGGAAGACTCATGATAATAAATGTCTACTTAAAGTTATTTTGGTCATATAAATACTTATATTTACATATTAAATACACAGAGGAATTTTCAGGTTGTTAATTAGGGAAAAAAAACATAATAAAAAAAATTAAACCAATGCTTTAAAACTTTTTTTTTAATGTCTCCTAGATTAAATTAGTATGCAGTGTGCGAAGTTAAGCTATACTTAAATTAGGGATTTTTTTTATTTATTTATAGTTAAAATATTTTCAATGGAGACAATGTAAATTAAATTTTTCCTATCAAATAAACTTTTTAAAAAAATAATAACAATGTATATTACTTTCACTTACTTATATATGAAATATTTAGTAAGAGAAAATATTGTGATCGTGAAAATTTTCGAATTCCAGTTTTCAACGGAAATATACGTTTTAGGGTCCCCTGAGTCCAAATGACCAAGTGTGTGTGTGTGTGTGTGTGTGTGTGTGTGTGGTGCTTGTGCGTGTGTGTGTGTGTGTGTGTGTGTGGTAGCTCCCGCGCATAAACGAAAAGTCCTATGATAACTGATATTTCATATTTGAGACAACTTTACGCCCGAGATGTTACAAAACCTTTTTCATCAAAATCAGCTTACCGAATGATCTAAATATTATTCCTTCCCTCATAGGATTCGTTTCTGGTTTTCAGAAGGCTTATCTAAGGAGTGTGTTTGTTTTAACGTCTCGATAGTGTCTCAAAACGTCCTAACATTTAAGCAACTCTCATAAATCATAATTACGTTTAAATTGCACTTTTTGATAATAAAAAAAACTGACATTTAAGAGCATAACTTAGTTATATTCGGGTCTAAGGACGCTAGTTTCAATTGCTTGGGACAAAATCCAGTTAAATTTAATGACCTTCAACTTTTATTCCAGAAATTTTGCCGAAAAATAGATTCCTGAGTAGATAGAAGTTGTAATGCCTAAAAACCATTTTCGTCTCTCGGATCATCTGTAGCAGGGCGCCATCCTTCGGAAGGGACGTAAAAAGGTGATCCCGAGCTAGTGCGATGTCAGGTACTCGTTAAAGATCCCTACCCCAATTAAACCTGGACAGGCAAAATTTTGTACTCACACTGTAGCAAGGTCCGATTAGTCACAGTAGCATAAAGTGATCTTAAATGAACAAACATTTTCGTCTCTAGCTCCTTAACTGGGCATTACCGGAAACATGTCTATACGATTTTTTATTTTTTTATTTTCACAATTCTTTCCTGATGTCTGGCCGCTTAACCCTAAAACACCCTGTATGTATGTATATATATATATATATAATATATATATATATATATATATATATATATATAGAATAGAATTATATAGTTTAATTTATATGTATTTAAACGATAAATAAGACGCTTAAACATACTACAAGGCTAAAAATGCTTATACGATGGAGAGTTACACAATTTTCGACACTCTACGACTGTAAACAATTGGAAAACATTCGTGCATGGCCGATACAGAACCTTATACTGTATGTTACACTTGGCCAGAAAAAGGAGAGAGACTGTTGACAAAATTTAAAAAATATTTTATAAATTTCATAAAAACAATAGACTTCAATCAACTGAATATAAATCTTAGGAAGGCAGTTGAGGTTTTGTAACATTGTTGTGCTTATTTATTTTTCTTTGGTTCAAATCTTGAATTGTGTAATTAATGCATTTCTTTTTTAATATTTTAGGTATTTCATTTAGTTATGATATTTTTGATGTGTTATATCTCTATTCTTCTATATATATATATATATATATATATATATATATATATAATATATATATATATATATATATATATGGGTGTGTGTGTGTGTGTGTGTGTGTGTGTACGTGTAAAATCAAGAATTTTATTATTCTTGATTTCATTATCATATGAAAATATTTCACCAAGGGAGGTTAAATCTCATTTAAATTTATTAATTAAAGGATAGTTAAACGATTCTTTATTTTAGGTAAGTTCATAATAAATTATGTTTGTAATTCAATTCATTATTTTATGTCCAACAAATCGTAATTAATAAATCTTTATTTTAGAATCGTTTAGCTCCTAATTCATTTAACTTATAAAAAGAATTACAAATTGTTTAACTGTGTTTTAATTAATCCATTTAACTAATATAACAGATATGTAACCTCCCTTAGTAAAATATTTACATCTATATATATATAAAAATCTCGTGTCACAATGTTTGTTCGCGATAAATTCTGAAATTACTGAACCGACTTTGATCAAACTTCGTTAGTATCTGTTATTTAGTCCAACTTAAATGATAGGAAAATTTTTATTACTATTCTAAATGGTTGAAAAATATATTTTTCTAAAACGTAAAACAAAATTTGTTTAACTGTGGCAACACTGGTTAAACATGGTAACCTTCCCATATATTCACATATGTGATAGTTAATTCAAATATAAGTGTGTGTTGATTGTTTCTATGCGTTCTTATTTATAAAATATACATTCACATTATAGTTTCCAGTTATAATAAAATACATATTACTATACGTTTCCAGAAAAATTATTATTATAAAAATTATAGTACTCATTTGAATGACTTGCAAAGGATTTATGATGATATACAACGGTTATGTTTAAAAGATAAAACGATGTTATTGAATAATTTGGATGTTGCTACTTGGTACTGTATATATAGCATTTCCAAGTCAAATTCAACCTTTTCCAAGTCAAATTCAACCTTTTCCAAGTCAAATTCAACCTTTTCCAAGTCAAATTCAACCTTTTCCAAGTCAAATTTAACCTTTTTCATTTCAAATTCAACCTTTTTCGATTTCAATAAAATAATAAAAATCAAATTAACATGATTTTATGTTTTAATGGTTATTTTAATTACACCTTGTGTTTTTAACCCTTGTGGCTTGTTAAATGTTCCCAGGGCCTTTCTACATATAATTAGTCACGAATATATAGCATTTCCAAGTCAAATTCAACCTTTTCCAAGTCAAATTCAACCTTTTCCAAGTCAAATTCAACCTTTTCCAAGTCAAATTCAACCTTTTCCAAGTCAAATTCCACCTTTTCCATTTCGAATTCAACCTTTTTCGATTTCAATAAAATAATAAAAATCAAATTAACATGATTTTATGTTTTAATGGTTATTTTAATTACACCTTGTGTTTTTAACCCTTGTGGCTTGTTAAATGTTCCCAGGGGCCTTTCTACATATAATTAGTCACGAATATATAGCATTTCCAAGTCAAATTCAACCTTTTCCAAGTCAAATTCAACCTTTTCCAAGTCAAATTCAACCTTTTCCAAGTCAAATTCAACCTTTTCCAAGTCAAATTCCACCTTTTCCATTTCAAATTCAACCTTTTTCGATTTCAATAAAATAATAAAAATCAAATTAACATGATTTTATGTTTTAATGGTTATTTTAATTACACCTTGTGTTTTTAACCCTTGTGGCTTGTTAAATGTTCCCAGGGGCCTTTCTACATACAATTAGTCACGAATATAATAATAAGTATAACCGATACTTTAATTTTAAGACATTTGCGATACAAAGTCTGGTAGTCGGATTAGCGGGATTCGTTTTATTTTAGTTTTATAATCGCGGGCGAAAATATTATCAATAGAGGTTTATTTTAACTTTTTCGTATTTATTGGATAGTAGGCTCAGCAGATGCGTTCCCAAAGGTTCGTTACCAACTACACTATTAATTTCAATAGCGCTCGCTCAAATATGGGTTTATTATAACTTTTTCTTATTTATTGGATACAAGGCTCAGTAGCTGCGTTCCCAAAGGTTCGTTACCGACTACACTATTAATTTTAATCGCGCTCGCTCAAATATGGGTTTATTATAACTTTTTCGTATTTATTGGATACTAGGCACAGTAGCTGCATTACGGGGGGTTCTTTCCCGACCATTCTATTAATTATTCGTGCGCTCGCTCAAATATGGGTTTATTATAACTTTTTCGTATTTATTGGATACTAGGCACAGTAGCTGCATTACGGGGGGTTCTTTCCCGACCATTCTATTAATTATTCGTGCGCTCGCTCAAATATGGGTTTATTATAACTTTTTCGTATTTATTGGATACTAGGCACAGTAGCTGCATTACGGGGGGTTGTTTCCCGACCATTCTATTAATTATTCGTGCGCTCGCTCAAATATGGGTTTATTATAACTTTTTCGTATTTATTGGATACTAGGCTCAGTAGCTTCGTTTCCAAAGGTTCGTTACCGATTACACTATTAATTGTTATCGCGCTCGCTCAATTATGGGTTTATTATAAATTCGTGTTTCTTTTCTATGCTAATTTCTGTATTTGTGTTTCGGGAGTTTTGTTAGTGAATGTGTTAATGTTTTTTTAGTCAGTTGGTCTAATGTATGTTTATTTCGTGTTTTTTGTAACTTTTCATGTATTGGGTTACCGCTTATCCTTTTTTTCAGGATAGTAAGTTATCTTTTTGGTTAATATTTTGGAGTTTGACAATAATCAGCTAAACAGAACGATTTTATAAGTACATTCTTATTTGATAAACCTCTACTTGAGTTAGCGCAATTAAAATTGATAGTATAATCTGTAACGAGTCCTTGGTTACGCAGCGACTGAGCCTAGTATGCAGTAAATACGAACAAGTTAAAATAAACCTCTTCTTGAGCGAGAGCACTTAAAATAAATTGAATAATTGGGATAGCAACCTCCGCAACACATCAACTGAGCCTAAAAGCGAATAAATACGAAAATGTTATAATAAACCCATATTTGAGCGAGCGTACGAATAATTAATAGAATAGTCGGGAAAGAACCCCCCGTAACGCAGCAACTGAGCCTAGTATCCAATAAATAAGAAAAAGTTATAATAAACCCATATTTGAGCGAGCGCTATTGAAATTAATAGTGTAGTTGGTAACGAACCTTTGGGAACGCAGCTACTGAGCCTTGTATCCAATAAATACAAAAAAGTTATAATAAACCCATATTTGAGCGAGCGCGATTAAAATTAATAGTATAATCGGTAACGAACCTTTGGGAACGCATCTGCTGAGCCTACTATCCAATAAATACGAAAAAGTTAAAATAAACCTCTATTGATAATATTTTCGCCCGCGATTATAAAACTAAAATAAAACGAATCCCGCTAATCCGACTACCAGACTTTGTATCGCAAATGTCTTAAAATTAAAGTATCGGTTATACTTATTATTATATTCGTGGCTAATTATATGTAGAAAGGCCCCTGGGAACATTTAACAAGCCACAAGGGTTAAAAAAAACAAGGTGTAATTAAAATAACCATTAAAACAAAAATCATGTTAATTTGATTTTTATTATTTTATTGAAATCGAAAAAGGTTGAATTTGAAATGGAGAAGGTTGAATTTGACTTGGAAAAGGTTGAATTTGACTTGGAAAAGGTTGAATTTGACTTGGAAAAGGTTGAATTTGACTTGGAAAAGGTTGAATTTGACTTGGAAATGCTATATTTATATTTCTTGAAAATGTATACGTCTTATAATAATAGAGTAGTTGTTGTACGTTTTGATTAGATGGTAAGGAAGTTGGTTGAGGGCGCAGCTACCAAGAAAACACACCAGTAAGAGAAAAATAAAGGAAGTGTTTTTTATAGGTATTTTCTTTGTTACCACGTCACCAAACAACAGCTCCATCATATGCGTTTTATAGTTACCATTCATAAACGCATTTATGCAAATTTAAATAAAGACAAAATGAAATATTCGCGAGCAAAGCCGCAGGTTACAACTAGTATGATAATGAAATCAAGAATAATAAAATTCTTTATTTTATATATGTTAATATTTCACCAAGGGAGGTTGAATCACAGTTATGTCAGTTAAATGTATTAATTAAAGGACATTTAAACAGTTCTTTATTTTAGGTAAGTTCATTATAAATTATGTTTGTAATTCAATTCATTATTTTATGTCTAACAAATTGTGATTAATAAATCTTCATTTTAGCATCGTTTAACTCCTAATTCATTTAACTTAGAAGAAGAATTACACACACACACACACACATATATACATGTATTATGAGTGCTGTACTCAAATAAATTTTACAATGTTGTATCATTTCAAGTTTGATTAACATCTAGTTCAACATAATTTTACTTCCGTAAATACGTATATCCACATATTAAGTACACAGTGGATCGATCAAAATGTTAATTAGGAAGATAAACACATTATTATTGACAAATAATTACACCGATTTCGATAGGGAAAAAAACACATCAATTATAATATACTACTGACCTTCTTATTTTTGTTTAATCCTCGTCGGTTAGAAAAACCAGGGTGTTGGTTTTGAAGGGATGAGGGGCGTTATGTATTTTGCGAATCGTAGGGGGGGAGTTGTGGGGGATGGGGTAGCGAACAAGGTTCGGGACGGAGGTGTTGAGTGGGGAATCGTGTTCACCAACGGTATAATGTGAACCGACCTTTCAGCGCCAACAACGCTGTATTTATCGGTCCGATTCACCAAAATCTAGGATCAACCTAGTCCATTTCCTCCCTCGAATAAATATATTAAAACGAATTTGAAAAATTATTATCGCAAAGATAGAAAAAAACGCTGCAAATTCCAATATAATGGTTTATTATTTCCATATAACTAAATTAGGGTAAAAATGTTTATATAGGTGTTTACAGGTAATCAACTGATATGAAAAGCGATAAATAATTCAAAGAAAAGCCGCTTATCACCCCTGCTGATTTCAAAGCGATATATCACTGCTATTTCTAAATCACTATAGGACACACGCGGCCGACCCACTCATACCTTTTTACCAGACAGCCCGTGCCCCGGTGCCATTCGGCATATTTTTCAAGAATACCCATATTATTCATTGCACCTAAATAAAATTGGACTAAACCAAAATATATCAACATTACTGGGCAATAGATATAAATCGATTAAATTAGTTTTTGATTTTCTTAATGGTTATCTAAATTATAATTATAATCTTAATTAAATATAAAATTATACATTGCTGGTCATTTTTTAATTAATTAATTTTTTCTCATGTTTTCTTGACTTCTTTTTTTTGTTTGTTTTTTTCAATTTTTTATTATTATTATTTTTTTCTTAATCCGTGTTCTACGTATCTTGAATCGTAAGCCGACATATTTTGAGGGGAAGATAAGTGGATTTTGGTTTTTCCGTGGGAGAGGAGGGAGGGGAGTTCATTACTGAAAATAATAAACCAAAAGCATTCATGCTACATTTCTTTACTATTTCCTTTTTATTTAATTTTCATTTCAAAAATTAAATTAAAAATTCCTAATTTCAGAGCAGTTGTCTCCCTACCATCAATAATAACCGAGTTATTAGAGAATCATATCCCTTAAAAGTTGTATTGCCTAAACATACCCTTGTTTATTTATTTTCTAGAAAACGAAAAAAGAATCATTGAAATCGGTTTAGTAATAGCAGAGATATATCGTTTTGAAATCAGCAGCGGTGATAGGCCATTTTCCTTTGTATTATTTATTGCTTTTCACATCAGTTAATTGCCTTTAAGCAGCTATATAGACAGTTATACCCTAATATAGTTACTTGGAAATAATAAACCATTGTGTAATGGGGTCACCAATAGCGTAGTTGCTAGCATAACAGCTTTCTATGCCAAAGGTTCAAAACCGCGGGTGGCCCTAGGGAAGTAAGAAATCCTTAGTTATGCCGTCCTTCGGAGGGGACGTTAAAAGGTGATCCCGAGCCTGTGCGATGTCAGGTACTCGTTAAAGATCCCTATCCTAATAAAACCTGGATAGGCAAAAATTAGAACTCCCACCGTAGCATCGTCCGATTAGCCAAAGTAGCATAAAAGTGACGTTAAACGAATAAACAAACAAACAAACCATTGTGTAATAATTTTTAGCGTTTTTTACCTCTCTATTTATAGTTAATTTTAATTTCATAGCCATCATAATTTTTGTACATTTGTATTTTTTCATTTTTTTTTATTCCAATCATTTTTACATTAATTATTTTAGTTTTTATACTGTATTAATATGTATCTCTTTTGTTTCCTAATTGTTTGCAGCCCTGATGATGGTTCACATGTTTGAAA
This sequence comes from Piezodorus guildinii, assembly GCA_023052935.1. Classification (NCBI taxonomy): domain Eukaryota; kingdom Metazoa; phylum Arthropoda; class Insecta; order Hemiptera; family Pentatomidae; genus Piezodorus; species Piezodorus guildinii. Next base: position 39,390,219 of record CM041298.1, on the reverse strand, counting down.
TAAACCTCCGCATTGTGGAACATATGATCGATTTAGGGGGACAAAATTCTAAAACTTATCCATATTTAACCTTTGGGTCCCAGATTGCGAGAAAAATACAAAAAAAAAGTATAAAAACTAATTAATTTTTTGACACGATTGAAAGCGCACAGTGTTCAAACATCAAATTTATTTGCTAAAATATAAAACTACCCTACATTTTACGTTTATTGTCCCAGAATATGAGAAAAATAATACAAAAAATCTAATCATGGCTCGGAGTTGCTTAAACCTATTAATAGATGTATTTTATATAATTTAGGAAACTTTTAAAATTATAGAGTGTTAAACCTTTGATTCAGAGTGTTGTGTCTGAAAAAAATTATGTATCACCCCAAATATCGCAAAAATTCTTCAATGCATTTAAAGATTAGAATGATTGATGAAGCAAATCTTTGGGGTAACTTGGGGTTATATAGTTTTTCGTTATTGAATAGAGGCATACATTTACAAATTGCTTAATTAGGTAGATTGCTATATATATTCAATAAAGAGTGTGGAAATATAATGTCTTACCTATCTCAGAAATATCCATTGTTAAATAAAAGAAACTACACGTTGCGCTACTCACACCTTGAACATAATAATTGAATAAAGATAATCCCATTGCCGGTTATTAGACACTTGTGAGAAAAGGAATGAATCACTCATTCACTATTTATTTGTATACACGGTATGGCGGGAAATATTAGTATTAGGAATCATACCAACTAATAAAGTTGAAGCACTCAAAAGTTGGGACTTGACTTTTGTCCACCTAAATTGGTGATTTTGCCCTGTGTGCTTCGGCCAAATTAAAATTTTGTTTACCAGACTCCTGATTATAGTTTATTATTTTTTTATCTTAAAGGGAATATAATGAAGAAATCTTAGTAAATACTTTTAAAAATTAAGTAATATATATTATAAAACATGTCAATTTATATTCAATATCGTGAGCATTATCCCGTTAAAATTTGTACCTCATACTAGTCTAACTTATCAGTAAGTTTCGTTTCAAAATGTCTAACAATAAATTAAAATCACATCACACATAGAATACGAATCACGTTTCCAAATTATTTCCGTCAGTTTGTAGCTTTAATGTCCGGCGTAACACTTGCCAGAAACTGGGGGATTTCTTTATCACAGCCTTTCTTCGCCACCTCCAAAGGCCTCAGACCTTCGCAGTTAATAAATTGTACATCCGCACCTTTTTCTACCAACGTTTCGACAACTTTCAAGTTCCTTGTGGTCATCGCACCGTAGTGCAGAGGGGTGTTGCCGTTCTTGTCCGGGGAGTTGATGTTGGCCCCGAGGAAGGTGAGGGTGAGGACCGAGTTAACGTTCTTGTGAATGACGGCGTAGTGGAGGGGGGTCATGCCGCACTTGAGGGTGTGGTTGATGTCTGCGCCGTTCTCGTGGAGGATCCGAATCACGTCCGAATATCCCGTCACGGCGGCCAAGAACATGGGAGTCACCCCCCGGAAGCTCTGCGCGTTGACGTTGGCCTTGCACTTGACGACGAGCCTCTCGACTGCCATGTAGCGGCAACACCTGACGGCGTGATGGAGTATCGTCAAGCCCGCCCTGTCGGTCCGGTTCGTGTCGATCACTGCGCAGTTGATCTCGTCGAAACGTCCATCGAAGAAGTAGTCCCTCAGCTTTTCTTCTAGATCGTCGGGGTATAGCGTCATGATACGAAGGTAAAGGTCTGTGATCTTGTCCGGCCTGATCTTCTGAACTGGAATGTTCTCTTGTTCGTTTTGCTTCTTCTTGTGCTTGCGCCCCCCTCGCTTAGTCTTCTTGACGTTGGAGCCCATGATGTTGTCCTCTTTGGGGCTGGTAGGTTTTTCGGTTAGCACTCGATCAGAATTACCAGCCTCTTTATGGGGAGTGTCATTATCTTTAATAGTCATCCTTGCCAGGTGCATTTCGTACGGATGGTCCGTTGGAACTGGTTCATAATATAATCGTACTTTATTTGTATAGTCGCATTCCTCTGCAAATACCAAATAGTGAAAAATATTTTTTTTTATTGTTGATAAATTGTGTTGAAGGTCAGAACTCAAAAGTAAAATAAAAGGCTGTCTTCGTACTCCACCACTTTATTTATACGTAATAATTCCACTATAATGTAGATAAAACAGAAAAGTTCTTATTTCAACAAATTATTATTTAGAAACTCTACATTTTCTAACAATTTTACATTGACTCACCACATCCATAGTAAGAGAAAGTATAAAAGAATGAAAGAGTTGTACACTACTCTCAATGGAGAGGATAGCCCTGAGGACTGTATACAGGACACTGTCAGCTTAGCAGGCATCTCCATAATATGGGGTAGTGGCTTCAACGACTTGCAGATTTTGTAAGAAAGAATATGAAACTGCATATCATGTATTATGCAGTTGCTCATAGATTGCTAGGATACGGTTTCAACATTTTGGCAGCGACCGTATTATATATCCCAAGTTGTGTGAACTGATTAACCCCTTGTGCTTGGTCAGATTCACCGAAGCACTAGGCCTGTACTAACGGAAGTGGAAGGCGCACAATAAGCCTAATAAGGCTGTAGTGTATAAGGTAAGCCGGACAAAAAAAAGGGAAAGTATTGCGATCGTGAAATTTTTCAAATTCCAGTTTTCAGGGGAAATGTACTTTTTAGGGTCCCTTAGGTCCAAATAACCGTAAAGGTCGCACGTAAAGGCCTGTGTGTGTGTGGTAAGTCTAGCACGAAAAAGAAAGTTGGTAAAGAACAGAAATGTCATATTTAAGAAAACTATGAGTCCATTATTATAAGTAAATTTTTCAAAAAAATCAGCCAACCAGATTACCTACATTATATCAAGCATTTTGCATATTATTTTATGATTTTCTAAAAACGGCTCGAAATATTTTAATTAAACTCGCTATTTCGATGAAAATTTCATTAGCTTAAATATAATATAGGTTTCAATCTTATGGAAATAGTTCTATATGGCTTAAATGCCGATACATTTTTTTTTTTTTTTTTTTTTTTTTTTTTTTTTTTTTTTTTTTTTTTTTTTTTTTTTTTTTTTTTTTTAGTAACTGTTATTTCGTAGATTCGAAATTAACCATATCGAAACTTATAATAATTAATTCTCTAACTATATTTTTTTTTTTTTAAATTCATTCAAACAAAGCAGGCGCGTTAAATTCTTGTGTTATATACCAGATATTTTTTTTAAATTAACGTTTCTAAGTTATTATTTCTTAATTTAAAAACTTTCATATTTATTATCTAAATAAACACAACTGCAAGTTCACTACTTTTATAAAATCTTCAATTATATTTTATAGGATTATAGGATATTTACAAAAATGATTCAAGGTTGTATAAATGTGGTAAATTTGCAGTTGTGTTTTTGGAATGGATGACGTTTCTTAGAATACAAAAAGAAGAAATAAACAATGATAGGCCTACATTTAAATAATAAATATGGAAGGTTTTTGAACTTGAAACGTGGAATAATTTTAAAATAATATTATAAAATGTAGAGCCTCAAATAAAGAATATATTGAAAGAAGAGATGTACTAACAGTTATTTATATTATAATATATTTCAACTTTTTTATTGTGTTTAGTTATTAATAATGATTTCTTTATCATTCATCTTAATTTTTAAATATCCCCTATTTCATTTTATTCATTCAGACATGAGGTTTCATTGTTTACACAACCATAAAAGTGTCATAAAAATATAAGAAGATAGTGAAAAACTATCTAATATTGAACGATTCGACCCACTAATGATCATTCATCAGTCATTAATCACGGAAGCTCAGGCTTCCGTACTTGTACAGGGAATAGCCCAGATGAAGCCCGCAACGTGGGTCGAAACGTTGGATATAAATGGTTTTCACTATTTTCTTATATTTTTTTAGCGCTCCCTCCCACCCAACCATCTCATCTTTCGTATAAGATTTTATTATTATTATTTTACATATTTATATAATTAACTAATTAATTTTTTTAGAACATATTTATTTTTATTTACAAATTTATTAAGAAATACATCCACTAAATTTGATAGAAATATAATAAAATGGCATGAAATACATGTAGAGACACTACCCACTGAAAGTACTCCAGTAATATGTCTAAACTAGAAGGCCTCGTGGCCATCTTCTCTTCAGACGCCTCTCAGGATAATCAGGAATTGGAAAAGGGAGCATTAATGGATTAGAGTGGGAATGGAGTTTTTCATGAAAGGAATGGTATATGGTTCGGGCCTGTTCAGGAACATATGGAACATTAAGGTCCTTATTAGTGGGAGCGGGGTAGCCGAGTGGGTTAGCGCGCGTTGCTTTGACGCGCGTTGCCTAGCAACCACAGAGAACCAAAAATTGGAAACCAAAACATTACGATTTCGAGCCTCGGTGCCGGGGGGGGGGGCTTTTATCTCGGCATTTATACCCCGCCCTCACTCCCTGGTCCGAGAAACCCCCGCATAGCCTTCAAAGGCGAGGTAGGGGTGAAAAAAAAAAAATTAGGTCCTTATTGAATGAGTTTATTCGTTACAAAATAAGCAGCATTTTGCGCTGGGCAATTTCTGGTCGTTTCACTCTTGTATAAGGATTACAAGTGAGACGTTTGTCAAGGTATAGTCCTAGGTATTAGATCTGTTCAACAGAAATTAGCGGAATGTTATCAAAGGATACTGTAGGGCATGGAGTCATAATTTTAAGAGGAAAGGTAAAGGTTATCTGGATGAATTTATTTGAATTAATGTTTATTCTCTAATTCGGACGCTTAAGGTCTTTGATATAGGATTGAAGAGTGTGGGAGGCAATAATTGGAGCATTACATACCGATAACACACAAGTGTCAACAGCATAGGTAGAAATAACGTGTCAGGATGGGTTGGGATATAGTAAAGAATAGGTCCTAGGATGCTGCCTTGAGGAAAACCAGCTGGTTCATTGAAAATGGAGGAATAGGAACTGTTGCGATTTATTTTAAGGATCGATCAGTAGCTTAGGACTGGATAATGTACATATGTGCAGGAGGGAAGAACGAACGGAGTTTTTAAAGCATTAAATTTTTATTTTATTTTATTTTTTAAATATATACCAAGAGCACTTATAAGAACTGTTTTATTAAATAAATTATAAATCTGTCCTAACAGACAAATATTGTTTGGCTCCTGAAGATGGCGTATTAGCCGAAACGTAGTGCGATTTTAAATAAATTGGTGAAGTAAGAAGACAGTCTCTTATTTTACTATTGATCAATATTATATTTAAAACAATGAAGCATTACCATTCATAAATAATATTATTACCATTATTATTTTTCAGAGGATCACTATCAACAGTTTTTGCTTTGTCAGAAACATTAATGTTATTCTTATGGGACTTAGTCCCAGAATTATATATATATATATATATATTGATATTAATAAATATATTAATATATTTTGTACAAAATAATTAACAAGATGCATTAAGTAATGTTATTTTGAATAAAACATAACTTTTTACTTTCACTTACCTATATATGAAAATCTTCAAATTATTGTTTTCACCGGAAATACACGTTTAAGTGTCCCATGAGTCCAAATGACAAGTCCTGCGCGATAAGGTCTGTGTGTGTGAATGTTGTAAGTCTAGCACAAAAAAGAAAATTCATACAAAACAGAAATTTCATATTTAAGACAAAAATACGCTCGGTGTGTTACTGCAACTTTTTTACCAAAATCAGCTAACCAGATAAACCACAGTAGACCGATTTTGGACCTATTTACGATTTTCTCAAAAACGGCTGTAACGATTTTGATTAAACTCGCTGCATCGATGTAAAATTGGACGGGCTTTAATCCCGAAATTTCAAAAGTTCCTTTAATTTGTAGTTTTTATAAAATTTGACCATATCATCTGATTAGCAAATCTATGAAACAGGTAAATATATAAGTTGAACGAATTCGATATTTAACTAAAGAATAAACAGGAAAAATGTGTATGCAATTTTTGAACATAACAAAAGTAATATATACGTATAATAAACTGTTGGAAACTAAATATTTTAGAAAGAATATTATCTTATATACAAAGATGAAAAAGTGACCAGAGAGTAATGAAAACTAACCGATCGTTTCAGATAATAATATAATATATTGTCAATTTAATTAATTCTTTCAACCCATTTCATCTCTAACTGTATTAGAAAATTCTAAAATTTATTTCAATAATAAATTTAAAAGTTGTCTGTTGAGAGCACCATATATTTTATATAATTATTTCATTTTAATAACATGTGGGTCAATTCATTGTAAATTGTCCAGACCGTGTAATTCAACATTTTTGACTATCATGAATTTGCCACAGTTAGTTATTTTCTATTTTTTCCAGATGATCAAAATATGTTTGTGTCTTTTTGATATGATAAAAATTCTGAAGTTAATTTTTATAGAAACTACAAAATTAATGGTACTTCAGAGGAAGAAAATTTAAAATATCGGCATTTAAACCCTGTTAGATTATTTGATATAGAATGAAACCTACATGATATCAAATTCCATTAAATTTCACATCGATATAGTGAGTTTAGTCAAAATCGTAGGGAGCCCTTTTTGCAACAATCTTAAAGAGTGGAAAATGCATGAGATAAAGTAGCCCTTTTCGGGTAGCCGATTTTAGTGGAATAGTTTCTGTAACATCTAGGGCGTATATTTAGTTGTCTTAAATATAAAATTTCAGTTTCGTACGTCTTTTCGCTTTCACGCTAGACTTACCTAGACCTATTTTCGGGACTTGGTTATTTGGACTCAAAGGACCCTAAAAATCCTTTCATTGAAAACGGGAATTCGAAAATTTTCACGATCGCAATATTTTACTTGCTATATATTTCATATATAGATAGGTAAGTGAAAGTAAAAATCGTAGAAGTGTAGTGTTATTTCGTCAGGAGGCGGGGTGGCCAAGATGGTTGCTTTAAACACGCGTTGCCTAGTTACCAGATGACCAATACCTTGAAAACTAATTACGAAATTAAAAATTACGATTTCAACTCCCGGGACCGGAGGGGACTTTTATCTCGGCATTAATCCCCCGCCCTCACCCCCTGGTCCGAGAAACCCCCGTATAGCCTTCAAAGGCGAGATAGGGGTGAAAAATAAAAAAGTGTTTTTTCATCTATTTTAAATTCATACTTAGTGATAATAATGTATTTTATTAGCGATGAAAATAATAAATTAATAGTAAAATATATGTTTCTATTATCTTTACAAAATACTGACGTGGAACCCACATACAAGACTTAAAAGAAAAGAACTCAACTGCAGATTCGGCCAGTTATACAGACTATTAAATAGAAAATATCATCTTACAGTCGACAAAAAATTAGTAATATACAAGACAGTACTGAAACTTATATGTAAGGACTTGAACTTCGGGGGACAGCTAAAATTTCCAACATCAAAAGCATTCAATCCTTCCAATCCAAAGTCCTTCGAACATTAGTCAATGGGCCTTATTACGTTACCATCTGTACCCTACACCACGACCTTAATATTTCATTTATTTTAGATCTGGTGCCATCCAAATTTTCCAAATTTCATCAGAACCTTTCTCATCATCCTAACCCTCTAGCACAATCCATATCCAGCTCCACCCATTTCTACAATCCTCCTCGAAGATTAAAACAGCAGAAACCGCGAGACGTTTTGTAAACATTAATACTGGAGTTCTGACACTGGTCAGGTCCTCCACCATGTGCTGTATGTTTGTGGCTATTGCGCCCTAGCTCAGCCCCCACTGGCTCACGAGCGAGAGGCGCAGGAATCTCTTGGATTCCGCTTTTCCCTCTACAAGTGGAGGAAAAGGCCCAGTCTGTGGTTCCTTTAGCAGATTGTAAATATTGTATATAGTTATGATTGTGTGTATGATGTTATTTTATTTCTCACTTTGTATTTATCATAATTTTAGGTTGTAGTTTTTTTTTGTTGTTTTACTTAGTTTCTTAATGTTTATTTGTTATTATTTTGTATATATATAATATATTATATATATAAATTAATAATATATATGTATATATATATATATATATGTGTGTGTATATATATTATATTTTATGTAATTTGACTTTATTATTATTTTTTGTACATATTGTGTGAATGTGGTCTTATATCACTATCACTATAGTGATAATTTTTAAAATATATTTTAAATTGAAGTATAATTAATTTTAACAGTCGTGGTAAGTGAAAGTCGTGTGTTGCCTGCACCAGATTTTTATAGCGTGTGTGTTTTCTGTATTTGGATAAAAATAAATTATTAGAAATACCAATATGCTACAATAGCTATTTCATGAAAACTTCTCTGTATTACCTTTGTAAAACAACGTCTCAATAGTGACACTCGATTATGCAGTTGAACATTTTATTTTAAATATTTTATTATTCTTACAGCAGACAAATAAATGGTTATTTTTTATTCATTATTCTGGTTGTATGTATCTTGAAACGTAAGCCATTAAATTTAGAAGGGAGGTGATACTATTTCTTTTGTGTTTTGTTTTTTTGTCAGTTACATAAAAGGCTCATTATTCAAAATACTAAACTAAAAAAATTATAGTCGACCTCTTTACGGTTTCCTTTTCTTTTCTTTTAAATTATTTACAAATAATTCAAATTAAAGTTCCTGATTCCTGAACACCTTTCATGTTTTTCCTCTATAACAAATAATAATCGAGTTATGAGGGAATAACACCTCTTATAAGTCGTGGATTGACCATATAAGATAATTTTTTTCTTTGTTCTTCGCAGTGTCTTGATCAAAAAAATCTGTTCGATGTTCAATAATGACTTTTGAGGAATTACACCTTTCTCTAATTTGTGGTTTGAAAATATAAATCATTATATATATTTTTTTTAATCGCACATTTCTTATTCAAAACCTATACACATATTTTTCTATGTCTTCGAAATAATGAGTTATTGAAAGTCAATCTACATACACCTATGTAAAATTTCAATTTTTTTCTTTTCTCTTTTATAATTAATCGCAGTGTCATAAGTCTATAACTTAGTTGAATTGTTAGTTAATCTTCAAAAGTAACGGAATTATAATTGTATATATAGGCAAGATTTTAATTTTTTTTTTGAGTGGGTAACACGTTCAGTGCGGCACGGGGTCAATTGGCTCCGTATGAAGTATGAAAATGGTTATGTTTAGCGGGTAGGAGGGAGACCGAACCTCACTATAAAATAAGTTATTTCATGTTTTTATGATATCATAAAATTTAATTTGATGAAATGAAAAAGTGTTTTGATTAAAAAAGAAAAAAAATATTAATGAGTACAAATTCCATGAAGTTAATGAACTTTTGAATGAATCAATTAATTTCCTGCTGCCGTAGTATACTCACCTAAACCTAAGGAGTGCGGAAACAAATGAGTTTGCCTAAATTAATCAATTCTCAGGAGGCTGAATGCATTTAAACAAAGGAAAGAATATGAGACCGATTGACCCCGTGACGCACTTGTGAATAATTACGGATTTTTCCTTCCGCAATGAACCTGTTAAGGATTCAGAGAGTACTCACTTTCATAAAATTAGTATAAAATAAATGTCTTTTGGATCAAATGTGTATTAGGAAAGGCAATTGCAAAAATACTAAGAGATCGGTTCCTGAATTTAATAAAACACTTTTTGCTTGAACTATAACAATCTAAAATCAGGAATTATTATGATATTATGAAAATGGAAACAAAAAAGGATGTTATACATGAGAATAAGCTTGCTCATGGCGACTCAATCTTCCAATGGTTGAGGAGGGCTTGCATGTGGACGTCGCCGTTATTCTCAGCCAGCATGAGGGAGTGACCCCTCCGAAGTTAGCTATGTCCTTGGAAGCTCCCAAGTTTAAGAGCGTAATGACCGCCCGGAGGTCTCTCTTCCTGGCGGCGATGTGGAGGGCCGTCTCTCCCAAAGTCTCTCGGGCGTCCAGGTCCACGCCAACCGAGTGGAAGTACCTGATGAGGGGCTCGTGGCCGTAGTAGACGGCGGTGTGGATTGGGGTGAGCCCGCTGAGCTCCTCGTGAAGCAGGCTGGAGCCGCCCTGCACCAGCATCTTCACGATCCGCACGGACCCTCCTGACGCCGCCAGGATCATCATAGGGATCCCGCTTTCCGTCTTCGCGTGCACACTAGCACCTTTCTTCACGAACCTCCGGGCAGCTTCCTCGAACCCGAACCTGACTGCCATATGCAGCGGCGTATATCCTTCGTAGTGCCTGCAGAGGGGCTCATCTCTCCCGGTCCTGATTTCGTTGATTGCTCCTCTTATCACGTGTTCTTCGAGTGAACAATCCATATCATCAGCCATCCAGTCGACATCGAAATAATCCTTGAGTTCGGGTGATTTAGATCGAGTTTTCATTCTAGAACGATTTCCTGTCACACCACACTTTGAGGTAGAAGGTTGTTGTTCTATTGTGTTTCCTATTGAACCACACTTTGAGGTAGAAGGCTGTGGTTCTATTGTGTTGGAAGATTCACCCATCTTGCCCTTAGCTATTTTTACCTTAGTACACGGTATTACTGCTATTGGCCTTTTCCTACTGGTATGTTTTTTAATTTCGGAAGATTCTAACAAGTTCTCATCTTCTTCCATTGTTTCTTCATTTTCGTCTCCTGTCAATGAAATCATTCATTGTTATTACATTGGCAAACACCATCTGACAAAATATGTTTACTATAAATGCAAAATAAGTACTGTTGTGAAAAGGAAATGGAGATGTTTATATTTTTACAGAAAACTTCCATCCTCCTCCCCCTCTCCTCCCTGAACTATTTTTAATGATTTACTTATGAATTGGAGCAAGGCATTCAAACGACAGTCGAAAGAATTGGGAACATCACAAGGAAGATAAAATTTTATTCTAAAAACTTGTAACCAGAGGTGTAGTTTTTTTTGTTCAAACAAACATGGTGGTAAAGAATATGAGTAAAAGGAACATTGATTTGTAATAATTACTATCCATAATCTTAAAAGAGTTTTATTGTCCATCTTATTCAATAATTACAAATATAATGTATTCAATTAAATTTAAAATAACAAATGATTTAAAAATTTTTATTTTATATCCTCTATAGAGTCCACAACACACACATGTGTTGGTGACAATCATAATACCTTGTTCTTCTTAGGGTAGAATTATTTGTCATTTTAGTAATAATCATATTTATAAGAGTATTAATTCATTTTTTTTCTAATTTGGACCAATATATTCGATAAGAACCACTTAGCCTTTTAAAATAAACATTACAATATAAAAAGGGTTGTATCAACGTAATAAAAAATCAATCAAGCAACGTAAAATATAAAAACATTACATACAAAAGGGGCCAATAATGCGATCATGTTTGTAATCATCCGGTAGAAGGATCTTGAACGTTGCTGCATCGCGAGCTAGGGAACATGGGAAGAGGCAATGCTTGTTCCGAGCGCGGAGGTCCGCCCCCGCGCCACAGAGGGCCCTGATGACGTCAAGCCCTGCGCCGAACATGATCGCGATGTGGAGCGGGGTGTTGCCATTGATGTCCTTAGCGTTGGGGTCGGCTCCGAGCGAGAGCAGGTAGCTGGTGATCGGGAGGGACCTACCGCGTACTGCCCAGTGGAGTGGGGTAGCAGCGATGTCATCCTTGACATTTGGGTCCGCCCCAGCCTCCACCAGAGCCTTCACTATCTCCAAGGACCCTCCTGCGCAGGCATTCCGTAGCGGCGTTTCTCCGTTCCATGCCCTCGCATTGACGTCTGCCTTACGTTGCAGAAGAATCCTTACTACATCTTCAGCTCCGGAGATCGCAGCCAGATGTAGCAGTGTCGCACCCCCACCGAACTCGGTGCACACGTCAATCCTTTTATCCAGCCTGTCTAGCATCTCATGCAAGTTTCTCTTCGCCGCTATTTCACGTTCAGTCGAATCAAGAGAAAACAATGACGTCAGAAAGTCTTGTATGAGGCCGTCCTCTTTGTCCTCTTCACCCTCCGAATCTGTAAGCTCAATATTATCGCATTTCTTATAGATGTCTATCCATTTTTTTGGTGCTTTCATTTTCGGAGCCAGATCTTTTTTCTCTTTTCCAGTAGCCTTTGTGGATTTATCACTTAAGCACAGCTTGTTGATGATGCTTGCCAATCCTGACATGGCAGCGGCGTGGAGGACGGTGGAACCACTGCTCGTCTCAACGTGAGGGTCCGCTCCCGCCTGGAGCAGCAAGTCGGCGACCTTGCAGTGACCACTTAAAGTGGCGATGTAGAGCGCTGTTTCCCCTCTTTCGTTTTTTTCGTCAAGCGGTACATTTGATTGAAGCAACTGTTTTATTTTCTGAATTGATCCTTCCTCTGCTGCTTCGTGTAATTTCTTTATTCTTTTCTTGATATCGGCTCCTGCCAATAAATATTCTCGTTAATATTACTTATTGGTTATTTTAACTCATTAAATTACTTATTCTGCCTTAATTCTAATGGATTTAGCTATTGAGTATTGATCAATAATTTTTTCCAAAAGCTTCTTAAATATTCTATTTCCCTCACTAAGTTACTATTATTAAATCACTCATATCCAACAAACACGAACATTAACTTTTCATAATTTTTATTGGCTTGAAATATTTATACAATTGGTTGGGTCATTCTGGATTTCAATTGGCGGAAATGATGTCAACAGCTTAAAATATAAAGTTTTATGTTCTCCAACAGTAAATATAATCTCGATCTGAAGAGTTCTAATTAAAAATTTAGTTTTTGTCATTAATTTGTTTAAAATCTTGAAAGGGCTGTTCCTTACAATATAATGGTTAAAAACTTCTTTACGAAGCATAAAATTAGCTTTAATTTGAGTAGTGATTGAATTCCGTTGGTCTAATACTCACCGACATGTCAGTGCAATGGTGACATGTGACCCTAAAAATCTAATTTTGAAATGCGTCTGCCGCCGTTTCCCAACCACTTTTGTGTGGCTGACCACCGTCGTTTGATTCGTATTGTAGCCTAGTATTAAGAGTTCAAAAGGAAAATCGTAGTCAAATAAGTAATAATAATCATGCTAGAAAAGGGTGATATCTCGTTTCTAGTAAAAAAAAAAAAATCTTTCGTATTACCGATATATGTTTGTATTTTAGACACACAAATGTCATCTACCACTCAAAAGAAAACTTTTTAAATACTTGACGATTTACTTTATAACAATTATCTTCATAGAATGAGCTGTTTCCATGATAGTAACCATAATTATGTTAGAAAAGAGTGATATTCCTTTTTTGAGTGGTAACCATTTCGTAATATTTTCAAATTGGCAGACGTCTATTTTTTTCCTTTCCTATGATGATGCTTTGTATAAAACATACTCAAAATTTTGGTAAAAAGGGTTGCATTTTTCGTTGCTGCCTCACGGACTAGAAGCCTTAGCCCGCATAACCGATTTAGAGTTCATCAACATGGCCAACCATCAATAATTTTTTATAATAATTTATTTGACTGCGTTTTTTCCATAAATATGTTAAGTTACATCGCTTACTAGTACCTTTTCCGACAATTTTATTATTCTATCCATTATAAATTCTAATAAAACAATCAGTACTCTTAAATTTTTCCATCGATCCCGTCATCTCCTCCCCCAATCCACTCGTAAGCTCCTCGTATCCTCACTTATTTTCCCCCACTTTGACTATTGTTGTGCGGTGTATGACGGCCTCCCGGCTGTGCTTGAGGACAGACTAAAGCGTATTATGAACATTTTCTTAAGATTTGTCTTCGGTACATCAAGGAGGTCTCATGTTACCCACTTATACGGTGAATTAAAGTGGCTCCTTCCCTCAACCCGCAGACAATATTTCCTTGGATCATACCTCTACCAAACTATTAACTCCCAGCATCCTTCCTACATCTACAGTCTCCTTCAATTTAAATCCTCAATCCACTCACTTGAAACTCGATCGCGACATTCTGACCTGTACCTTCCTACCCACAGAACCAAAACCTTTGATCGTTCCTTCATTGTTCGCTCTACCACACTCTGGAATTCTCTACCAATCCATATCCGCCATGCTGCCTCTTTATCCTCATTCAAATCCCAACTTTTCCTATACTTCCTGTCATCCCAAATAGACGATTAGCAAATGTGATGTCAATTCTATCTAGAAATCTACATTGAATGAATGAAGATTACTGTTTACCGCCCAAATTTTAATTTGATTTTGTTTAAATACAATTTTTATTTTCTCATAAGATAAAATTTAGAAGATATATATTTTTATTAATTCTTTGTTATTTTTATGTATATAACTTCTCATTGTAAATAATTATAATTTTAATAATCATTGTAAATAATAATTAATCATGTTTTTGTCTGTTGGCCAGACATATTATATATTCAAATTGTACATAACTGTTATTCTTAGGGGACCTAGTCCCAGAATAAAATTTTTTTCTATTCTATTCTATTCTATTCTATTCTATATTTTATGTATGTGTATGGTGTATTTATTGCTCTTATGAATTTATTTCGATGATTTAAACGTCATTAAAGGCCAACAGTATTGGAACACTGGCCGTTTCAGCGAAAATCTACTGTCTGACAATTTAGCCCTTTTTCGACGCGATCTAGCGGCAAAACGGTTGGTCCTACAAAAAAAACTTTTCATTAGGAAAATGGAGGAAATTTGAATTACTTGGATTGTGTATATGATAAGTTTTGTCCGAAAACCCGTAGTTTTCGAAACAGTAAAAAATACAGAAAATGTACCAAAATTATTGCAAAAAATGGGCAAAAAATCAGGTTCCGGGCACAATTTTTGCCCGCAAACTTCAGATTCGTGTTCAGCGGCCTAAATAACACGAAGACTGAAAAAATCAAAACTTTCCCATGAAAATGCTGATATTAGCCCAGTAAAATAAGGATATTTGTGGGAATTAATTCGGACTAAGCTGGAAATCGTTTTAATATCTCTTAATGGTTCTAAATAAAATTAATCTGAGTTCGCGCCATCACAGGTGGTGAGTTTAACTTTTTGGAGCCGAAAAACCTCGAATTTTTGGCACTTTTTCAGTTTTTCAACTATAATTCGTAAACGGTGCTTCCTACAGAAAATACGTTTCATTTTAAGATGAAAGAACGTTAAATTTCCTTTCTAAAAGTTATCTTAGTTATTGAATTTAATTCAGTAATATTGCCGCAACCGTTCGCCAAATATAGGCAACTTTTTCTATTTTTGTTGAAAAACCAAATTCGGTCACAAAGAGACAACTGTAATTTTGAAACAACTATCCAAATTGATAAAAAATCATAGAATGAAAGTTGTAGAGTATCAAATTTAATGTTTACTAGCCTCTTTAAATTTCAGATTTGGTCTGTACGAACCTTCAAAACAAGATTTTTTTTTTATCGATTTTCCGCTACACGCGTCTAAAGGCTTGTGAGGAATATTTGGTGGATACGGCCGATTTAAAACATTCAGTTGTGACTGATGCCTTACTTTTACTGGTAATGACGATATTTACAACATAAACCATATCATCCCAAGCCAAATGGCAGCTTGTCTCTATATGGGTTAGTTATACCACTTTTAATAATAAATCTGAGCATTCAATTGAATATTAAAGTTAGGCCTGAAAGTACTTTTTTGAAACGTTTCAATAAACAGATTCCCTAATATTCTCTATTTTGATTTATAATATTCATTATATTACACCCGAAACCGTTAATAAAAATGTGAGAAAGTGTAGGTTGGATAAATAAAAATAGGTTTTTGCACCATAAATGCACAGGTTTTTGCAATAAAAATGTACATTGGAGTAGTGATTTAGTACATATATCTATCACATGAAATGCATTTTCTTCTCTTAGGGGTGTGATTGAAGAGACGAAGGGGATATTTCCTGGGACGGTCCGGGTTCTT
Source organism: Piezodorus guildinii (assembly GCA_023052935.1). NCBI lineage: Eukaryota > Metazoa > Arthropoda > Insecta > Hemiptera > Pentatomidae > Piezodorus > Piezodorus guildinii. Next base: position 39,374,274 of record CM041298.1, on the reverse strand, counting down.
TAGAGAATGAATTGTCTTTTATAGGGTAAAGTAAAACGGTGGTATTTTATTCATCTGCCTATCATCTGCTCTCGTCCGTATTGTCATCAAAGCATCATCGTCAGCTCTTCCTTAGGTACACAACAAAATATCATGCAAGTGTACCAAGGGATGCGTTGATAGGTATAGCAGTACTATATATACCTGATTTAGTATATGTACCGGTACATTGTAGAAGCTATTCAGAATATATTCATCAGGGAAAACGCTTGCTATTCTCTTTGGTATTTGATTGAAGTGATGTGGAGGATATTATCCCAGACGGTATTCGTTCTTCCAAGGGTCGTCTTCCTGTATAGCAGCAACAAGCGGTGGCATCTCCTTCACTACCTCGTTCTTGTTTATATCTTCATCATAGTAGGTTGATATCAGAAATTAAGTTTCAAGCAAGATTATTCTTGCAGCAGTATTCCATATGTTAGTGACTGCTGTCCCTACCTTGGTACACTTACATGATATTTTGTTGTGTACCTAAGGAAGGGCTGACGATGATGCTGTGATGACAACACAGACGAGGTAGATAGGCAGATGAATAAAATACCACCGTTTTACTTTACCCTATAAAAGACAATTCATTCTCTAAAGAACCCGGACCGTCCCAGGAAATATTCCCTTCGTCTCTTCAATCACACCCATAAGAGAAGAAAATGCGTTTCAAGTGATAGATATATATCTATATATCGAATCCCAGTCCCGACGGGGCTTTTATAAGGATATAAATAAGTAGGGATTCACTCACAGCCTCTACCCCGGGTATGTGAGACCCGTCAGCCAAATGGTGGCCACTCACAAAAAAAATAGGCGTAAGGAGTGATGAACCTACCCTGTTAAATCACATCGTGAATCGTTATATTATCCCAGCAGATTGCACCACGAGGCCAAGGGCCTACACGGCCTGTCGCGCCAGAAAAAAAAAAAAAAAAGATATATATACTAAATCACTACAATGTATATTTTTATTTATATATATATTAAATTTTACATCAGTTTAATCTTAGGTACTTACCAAAGATAATATATTATATGGTTTAAAAACCTATTTCTATTTATCCAACCTACACTTTCTCCCATTTTTATTAACGTTTTCGGGTGTAATATAATGAATATTATAAATCAAAATGGAGAATATTAGAGAATCTGTTTATTGAAACGTTTCAAAAAAGTACTTTCAGGCCTAACTTTAATATTCAATTGAATGCTCAGATTTATTATTAAAAGTGGTATAACTAACCCATATAGAGACAAGCTGCCATTTGGCTTGGCATGATATGGTTTATGTTGTAAATATCGTCATTACCAGTAAAACTAAGGCATCAGTCACAGCTGAATGTTTTAAATCGGCCGTATCCACCAAATATTCCTCACAAGCCTTTAGACGCGTGTAGTGGAAAATCGATAAAAAAATATTGTTTTGAAGGTTCGCACCGACCAAATCTGAAATTTAAAGAGGCTAGTAAACATTCAATTTGATACTCTACAACTTTCTTTCTATGATTTTTTATCAATTTGGATAGTTGTTTCAAAATTACAGTTGTCTCTTTGTGACCGACTTTGGTTTTTCAACAAAAATGGAAAAAGTTGCCTATATTGGGCGAACGGTTGCGGCAATATTACTGAATTAAATTCAATAACTAAGATAACTTTTAGAAAGGAAATTTAACGTTCTTTTATCTTAAAATGAAACGTATTTTCTGTAGGAAGCACCGTTTACGAATTATAGTTGAAAAACTGAAAAAAGTGCCAAAAATTCGAGGTTTTTCGGCTCCAAAAAGTTAAGCTCACCACCTGTGATGGCGCGAACTTAGATTACTTTTATTTAGAACCATTAAGAGGTATTAAAATGATTTTCAGCTTTGCCTGAATTAATTCCCACAAACCTTGAATTTTAGCCTTATTTTACTGGGCTATATGTCTTTTTACATTTATATTATTGCTGCAAACTTCTTATTTTTTTTATATTCATTACTTTTCTTTCTATATTTAATTTGTATTATATCTATTCGTTTTGTTATCAATTTAATTTCATTATTCAACCATAGGAATAATTATAAATCTACTATCGTTAGGGGTGTCTTGTGTAGGAGACTATACTCCCACATTTATCATTTTTTCCAGTTGTAATAATTATTCTTTTTATATTAAAAACAACCGAGTAAAGCTCACGCAGCCGATCTGGAAATAATAATAAAGCAAAGATTATACTTTTGTTCTCTTTCTTTTTTTTAGGAAGAGAAAAAGTATAAGATTTTTCGAAACAAAAAACCGCGAATACTCGGTCGAATCAGAAAACAAAAATTAAAATTTTACCTACATATACAACGATAACTCACTTATAAAAAAGGGAAAAAATAAATTAACTCATAAAAACTCAGTTAATTTTGTTGATAGAGAAAAATTCCATAGTTTTCGAATCAGTAAACTGCAATTAATTATTAAAAAAATTGAAATTTTACCTACATATACAACGACAACTTCCTTTATTTTTGAAGATCGAGAAAAATATGCGTAGAGTTTCTCGAACGAAAAAAATATCATTGAATTTGTAAAAAAATTATTTATTACATCTTCATATGAGTTAAATAACTTTAAACAGCTATATAAATAGTTATAATAATATAGTTAATTAGAAGTAATTAACCATTGTGTAATAATTTGCAGCGTTTTTGCCTTATTGATGTTGCGGAATAGTTAAAAAATGAAACAATAATTCTTGTTTTGTTTTTTTGGAAGAGTTTTCTAAACGATAAACCGCGAATAATTATAAAAGAGGGAAAAATAAATTAAACTCATAAAAACTCAGTTATTTTTGTTGAAAGAGAAAAATTCTATAGTTTTCGAATCAGAACACAAAAATTGAAATTTTACCTGCAGATGCAACGATAACTCACTTATTTTTGAAGATCGAGAAAAATATGCGTAGAGTTTCTCGAACGAAAAAGATATCATTGAATTCGGTTCAGGAATAGCAGAGATATAACGCTTTGAAATTAGCAGTGGCGATATACTATTATTCTTGGAATTATTTATTCCTTTTTCATATTAGTTAATTACCTTTAAACAGCTATATAAATAGTTATAACAATATATTTATTTGGAAGTAATTAGCCATTGTGTAATAATTTGCAGCGTTTTTGTCTTACTGGTGTAGTGGAATGAAATGAGTTAATTTTTAGAATAAATTACTCAATGCACCTTTTTAATTCTATCTATCTATCTATTAGTAGTGATGAGAGGACTTACTCTTGCTCATGAGCTCCATAATCTCCAAGAAGCCCTCGGAAGCGGCTAGATGGCAAGGGGTGGCTCCGTTGTTGTCCTGCATGGTGGGGTCGGCCCCAGCGTCCAGCAAGATCTTGACGACTGCCTTGTGCCCGCCTTGGGCCGCCAGGTGTAGCGGGGTCTCCCCCTCGAAGTTCCTCAGGTTGACGAAGGCCCCGATGGCCACCAAGGCTCGCACAGCATCAGTCTGTCCCTTCTGCGAGGCCAAGTGCAGCGAGGAGTTCCCGCTACGGTCCTTCTTGTCCGCCTCTCCTGCGAGCAGCGAGAAATATAAAAAACCAAGTCCCCTTAGAACAATGACAGTGAACAGAAATATCCTTACTTTTTAATAATTATAATAATGTTAATAATTCTTTATTTTTTCTGGGACGAGTACTTTAAGAATAATATTACAGGAAATAAACAATGGTATTAAGACTAGAGTCTTAGAGTAAAATAATTAAAAATATAAATCTAAGTTAAAATAACAACACAATTAAATTAATAAAATGAAAAAAAAAAAACTCAAATGACAAACTTCTAATAAAATGTGAAAAAAAGAAAAAAGGTCACTGGAGACCTCTTAGAGGTACTTTATATATATATATATATATTGTTTGATCAGTTCTCGACTGTTGATAATTTAAGTTTGTGTTGTTCTTAGGTTTCAGTCAATGAATAAACAATTTTATCTATGCGACGTTTCGAGAATTTATTGTTCTCATAATTATGCCTTAACAGTGGAAAAAAAAAAAGAACACACGAGTGTTCTTTCAAAGCTTGTAGGCTAAACATGCCTAATTAAGACACTATTTTGTCCAAAATTCTAAGTAATTTTATAATAATATCTTTAATGTAAATCCTAATTTAAAATATCTATGTACCTACTGTATTAATATTCATTGTTCAATGTACTCTTTTTTATATCTCTAACAATAACATCATATATTAATTATTGTATAATAATATTAATGTTCTGTTTTTTTTTTCCACTGTTAAGGCATGATTATGAGAACAATAAATTCTCGAAACGTCGCATAGATAAAATTGTTTATTCATTGACTGAAACCTAAGAACAACACAAACTTATATATATATATATATATATATATATATATATATATATATATATTTTTTTTTTTTTTCTATTTGTTAAACATATATATGTATATATATATATATATATATATATATATATATATATATATTTTTTTTTTTTTTTTTTTAATTTGTTAAAGATATACATCTCGTAAAAATTTGGTTATACATTGCCAACTTTACCGCACACACATTAATATCGAATTTCTCATCTTACTAGTCATTTAAAAATAAATAATATACAAAAACAATAGCAAAAAAGAGAAAAAACAAAAACAATATAAGAAAATTATCATAAACAAAGATAATACACGGAATTGTATCATATCATTTAATTGGTGTGTGGGGTCATATCACTATTTAAGGGGTCTAGAGTTCTGCACACTGACACTAAAAAGATGTAGGTTGTATTTAGATTTTGTAGGCAGTTGATTTGGAGTATATTTTCAATGTTCTGTTGATCACTATGTTCGGATAATAATGGTCTTAAATATTTTGCTCTGTCTTCAATCAATTTTTCACAGTGGAGAAGAATATGGAATGGGCTATTTGTAACAAATTGGTTACAAAAAAGACTATTCAGGTTTGCCCAGGCACTGATCCTATCTAGGTCTGCCTGAAAGATAATTCGGAAGGAGGGAAGGATAGATAGATTTGGAGGCCATCAGCGTATAGGTGGTAGGAACAGTGATGGATTGAATTAGGAAGGTCATTGATATAGGTATTGAACAGAAGGAGGGAAATACTCGAACCTTGAGCAACACCTGAGGATAGAGTTAGGAAGGAAGATAAGGGTTCATTAGGAATAGCAACTGCTTGTGAACGCTAGGAAAGAAAAGATTGGAAAGAAGACTTAGTCCCAGAATAAAGTTCTTTTTTCATTCATTCATTCATTCATTTTCATTCATTTCATTCATTCATTCATTCAAAAAAGTTTTATGAATTTATTTATAAAAAGTGGCAGTTTTATTGTGATTTAAAGCTGAAAATCTTCTGTTTTACATAAAGGTTGATTAATTTAGAGTTTGAAACCCTCAACTGCCTCACCAATCTTAATTTATTTATGCTGGTTCTGTATGTCAAATAGGTCTCTGGACTATTAATATTAAAACTGGAAAAAAACATAGAGTTATATGTATAGACATGGTGTTCTAATTGGGAATCACGGATCGATGAATAACTGTAGAGATGGTATGATTGTTCAACTTTTCTTTATGCTTGAACAATCCAGCTGGGTTTATATTGTCAAATTCCTTCCTACAACCATAATGAGCAGCCATTTCTCTCAGTCACAGTTGTGTGACCCAATTAAAGTTTATATCAGGATTCTTTGTATCAAGTGATATTAGTCTATTAAAGCAAAGTCGTGGCAACCTCTCTTCAGGCATAAGTGTCAATTTGGACCAGTAGTTTGTGACTTTTCATAACTTTTTGCTCAAGAGTTCGCCTTTTCGAGACATACTATGTAGTTAGCAGTGCTCCTCAGCCATCCTAAAAGCTGTTTCAGAAATCTTAGCTGCACCACTTCAATTGCTTTAAGATATCATAAGCTCCATATTTCGGAAGCATACATAAGTGTTGAAGATACCATAGAATCAAACAGGACCATTTTCCTCTCCCAAGAATCACTTCTACCCCTTCGTAAAATCTCCAATACTCTTGCTGTAGCAACAGAACGATTTTCGAATGAAATGCTGATGAAACTTATAAACATATTCATAATCCGCTTGAGTCTGTCATCAATTACAGCCAAGAGGACACCATATACCACACACCAATAATCGAAATGGGGGAATATTAGTGAGGAGATTAATAGCTTACGGATAGAAAGTGGGATAATATGATAGGAGTGATGAAAGTACTTAAGAGTACTTTGAGATCGTCAGGAAATTTGGAAATGTGCTGTTTCCAGGAAAGGATTTGATCTATGGTAATACATAGTTTTTTGACAGTGGAACTGAATGGATGAGGTTGTTCGTAACCAAGTATGGAGCGTTGAGGATTTTACGAAGAATTTTGGATTGTAAGGATTGGATACGGGATGGTTTCGTTGAGCCTCAAAGCTCAACTCCATACGTCCAGATTATGATAGCCTTTAATAGTCATGTAAATGTAAAATAATTGTATTTTAGTGGGAGATTAGAACGTTTGTCTGGTAAGTCATGAAGTTTCCGAAAACGTCTACCAGTTTCTTGAGCATTCCAAGTAAGTCGTTTGTCGAGATGGCGTTCTAGATATCAGATCTGTTCAACATGTACTAGAAGAGAGTTATTAAAGACTGTAATCCAGGAAGTCATAGGTTTACGACGAAGGATAAAGGATATTTGATGGGATTTATAGGAGTTTATTTTGATTATCGAATTTTGAACCATTATTCAAGGTCTCTGATGTGGGATCAAAGAGTTTGGGAAGCAGAATTTGAATCATTATTTACTGATAACACACAAGTGCCATCAGCATAGGTACATAGGAATGTGTGAGAATGGATCGGGATATCAGATAAATAAACTGTGTAAAGGATGGGTACTAGGATGCTGCCTTGAGGAACATCAGCAGCCTGTGAAAAAAGAGACGAATTGGAATTATACTGATTTATTTTGAAGGGCCAGCCAGTGAGATAGAACTGGATAATCAAGAAGTATATAGGAGGATTTCATAAATGAATTATAAATGTGTAATAATGATACAATAAATATGTTATTACCTTGATTTGAAGCAGGTTGCATCTTCTTTTGGCTGTAAAACCGTTCTAAAACACCTTTTCCTAAAATATACAGTATTGTTAAAAATAATTAATATTTAAAAAATATATATATTGATCATAAATAATATTTCCAAATGTCCTACAGAGTATTGAATAAACATATATTTTCATTCACATGTAGTGTAGTGGCTAGCACAACAGTCATGCCAATGGATACAATACTCTAACTAGCGAGTTAAAGTGACGTTAAAGTTGGATAAATTGGCGTTAAATTTATAAACAACAAACAATGAATGTTCTCGTTAAGGATAATTATAAATTAATAATATTCTTTTCAACTAATTTTGTAATTGCACATGTAGCACCCCTGCTTCCCCTCAGTTTGAGCGATTTAGAGTTTATCGCTTTGGATTACTTCATTGTGCAAATGGCAAGAAAATGTGTTTATTCTATACCGTCTAATCATTATTATATCTAATTATCGACAATAATTAAAAACAAAAATTGGCCAATAAATCATCATTGGCTCAGTTTATTCGTTTGCCATTTTACTTTCACTTACCTATATACAAAATATATAATGATGGAAAGTATTGCGATCGTGAAAATTTTAGGATTCCAATTTTCACCAAAAATACACGTTTTAGGGACCCCTGAGTCCAAATGACCAAGTCCCACAAAAAAGTCCGAATGTATGTAGTAAGTCCAGCTCAGAAAAGTAAAGTCCTATGAAACTGGCTTCATTTCATATTTTAGACATCTATACGCTCGAAATGTAACAGAAACTTTTTCATCAAAATCAGCTGACCGGAAGATGTACTTTATACCATGCATTTTGCACCTTTTAACGATTTACTCCAAAACGGCTCTAACGATTTTGATTAAACTCGCTATATCGATGTAAAATTAAATGGGCTTTGAAAATCATGTAAGTTTAATTCTGATTGAAATAGTATGACAGGGCTTAAATGCCGATATTTTAGCCGATAGATTTTATAAAAATAACTATATTATCTAATAAGCATTGATAATTAACAGCTAAATATCCAAGTTTAGCAAATTTGATATACAAATAAAGGAAAAAATTGAAAAAATATTTTTTAATGCAGTTCTTTGTTTTAGAACATAGGAAGAGTAATATACATGTATTATGTACATTTGGAAAGCTAAATATTTTAGAAAAAATATTATCTTATACACAAGCTTGTAAAAGTTAATAAAAAGTGATGAAAAGCCGATAAAACTAACTGATTATTTTAGATAATTATATAACAGATTTTTTAATAAAACACATGTTTCTATAGAGACTCAATTAAATTAATTCTTTAATGGTTTCACTCATTTTTATCTCACACTGTATTTGAAAATTATTTAATCGATTTTAAAAACGGAGGTAAATGAAGGTCGTGTGTTGTCTGAACCAGATTTTTTCGATTACAAAGGTTCATCGTTGAAAGTAATAAACCAAAAATATTTATACTGAACTTCATTACTACCTTCTTTTATTTTATTTAAATTTTAATTCAAATAAACATTCCTGATTCCACAACACTTTTAATTTTTTGTAAGTCTACAAAAATAACCGAGTTAATGGGAAATTACATCAGTTTTAAGTTGTGGCTCGACCTTGTATTCTTATAAAACATACAAAACATATGAACATATATATATATATATATATATATATATATATTATATATATATATATTATAATTAATTTGTTTTAAATAATTCGGGTTTTGGGTCATTAAACTAATACTCCTTCTTAATTTTCTTTATTTTGACGTTTCGATCCTCCGTCCATGAATACACATAGGATCCTTTTCAACACTGCAACTAAACATAATTGGTTACATTTTGCAGTATGTTGGTTACATTTTCCATAAATCATCTATCTATAGCCGGGTACAATATATTATAAAAACATCTTACCAAAGAATTTCATTGAGCACCGGCACACCACTTAGGCTAACACAGGGACAAATTATAATATAAAAAAAAAGGGTCGATGAATTAATTTCTTGTATATATATATTCTGTATTTGTAAATTATTCAATTATTAATGTGACCTGATTAAAGTTGCAGGTTCAACAAATCTTTTAGGTTTTTATGTCAGCTAACACATATTCCAAAATACAAATTAAAAACTATTATGTGTAGGTTTAAGGAAAAATAATTATGAGCTTTTAAGTCATTCGAAACATCTTGCCGGTTTCGAGAGCCCAGTTTTGTAATTTTTTTTTTTTTTTAACTTAAAAAATAATAATCTATTAGAAAATACATGTTTGTTAAGCTTAACTACATTATCTTTAGTCATAATGGTAAAAAGTACTTGATTTCTATCTCAAAAAGTAAAAAAAAAGAAAAAAGAAAAGTGTTTTATTCATGCTAAGATGTTTTGTACTTTCGCCTTTCTACGAAATAATTAGTGAGGGAAAGTATTAAGGATCGTCAAAATTTTCGTAATCCAGTTTTCGACGGAAATACACGTTTTAGTGTCTCCTGAGTCCAAATGACCAAGTCCTGATAAAAGATCTGTGTGTGTGTGTGGTGTGTAGTAAGTCAAGCGCAAAAAAGGTTGTACGAAACTGAAATTCCTTTTCAGCTTTAAAACTTTCTTTTATATTTTTTATTCAGCTAAAATATTCTCTTTTTTGTAAATTATTGATTTTTTGTGGTTTTATTTTTATTTAAAATTCTTTGAAAACGTTCAAAATTGTTATTATTGACTTAGTTGATACAATTATGTATCGAATTTAATCAGAACTGAGGAAAATATCACCACATGATGTCAATTAATTAAGTTTTTTTTACATTCTAAAACATTAACCATATCATCTTAATGCCATTGATGTAGGACGGCTAAATATACAAGTTGGGTGAATTTGATGACCAACTAAAGGATAAAAGAGCAAAAATATTTTTATGTTTGGTTTTTTTATAATAAGAACAATAATATGGGCGTATAATATACCGTTGGAAAGAAAAAAAATATTATCATATACACAAAGTTGTAAAAATGTAAAGTGACGAATAAGGAATAAACTTATTACTCATTAAATATTTAATATAGTTACATTATGTAATCTTAATCATATGTTAAAGACGAAAATGAATACACGTTTTATTAAAATCTACTTAAACATTTTTTAAGTTGAAGTATATTTAAGACTTAAGATTTCAACTCTCGAGGTAAGTGAAAGTATTGTGTTGCCCACACCAGATTTTTTAATTAAATGTTTTTAATTGCATTCATATATATTGGACGTTTTAAATATTAATATCAGTCCTGTTGACAATTGGCAGTTTTGGCAAATCTTTTATATTTTTTATTTAGCTAAAATATTCTCTTTTTCGTAAATTATTAATTTTTTGTGGTTTTATTACTTTCACTTACTATATATAGTAAGGGGAAGTATTGCGATCGTGAAAATTTTCGAATTCCAGTTTTCAACGGAAATACACGTTTTAGGGTCCCCTTAGTCCAAATTACGAAGTCCCGCAAAAAGGTCTGTGTGTGTGTGTGTGTGTGTATGTGGTAACTCCGGAACGGAAACGGTAAGTCCTATAAAACTGAAATTTCATATTTAAGACAACTATACGCCCGAGACGTGACAAAACTTTTTTCGAGGCACTTTATACCATGCATTTTGTACCTTTTTTCGACTTTCTCGAAAACGGTTCCGACGATTTTGATTAAACTCGCTATATCGATGTAAAAGTTAATGGGCTTTAATATCATGTAGGTTTTATTTGGATAAAAATGGTCTGACAGGGCTTAAGTGCCGATATTTCAAATTTTCTTCCCCTAAAGTACCTTTAATTTTGTAGATTCAATAATAATGACTAGATTATCTTGTTAACGCTGATGAAAAACAGGTAAATATATAAATTGAATAAATTCGATACCCAACTAAAGGAGAAAACAGAAAAAATATATTTTTTTATGCAATTTTTCATTTTTGAGCATAAGAGCAGTAATATACATGTATGATATACCGTTGGAAAGCTAAAGATTTTAGAAAAGATATCATCTCATACACAAGCTTTTAGAAGTTAATGGAGAGTGATGAAAAGAAGATAAAACTAACTGATTATTTTAGATAATTATATAATAGATTTTTTAATAAAACACATGTTTCTATATAAATTCAATTTGATTAATTCCTTAATAGTTTCACGTATTTTTATCTCTAACTGTATTTGAAAATTCTTTCATTGATTTTAAAAATGGAGGTAAGTGAAAGTCGTGTGTAGCCTGCACCAGATTTTTTTTATTTAAAATTCTTTGAAAACGTTCAAACATGTTATTATTGACCTAGTTGGTACAATTATATATCGAATTAAATCAGTTATAATTTTGAAGATAGTGGAATTTCTCCAAGCTTTTTTAGGAAAATAGTTTTGTAATTATGAAATTTTAAATTATTCGAAACATAAAATCTATTTAATACTAAAAAAATCTGTAACTGAAAAACATAAATGCCTAGTGTTTCTCAGTTAATAAAACCTGGATACGAAAATATTTCGTTCTTGTTTGTTTTTGTTTGGAATGAATTCAAATTATATTAATATTACTTTCACTTACCTATATACCAAATATATAGTAACGGAAAGTATTGCGATCGTGAAAATTTTAGGATTCCCATTTTCACCAGAAATACACGTTTAAGGGCCCCCTGAATCCAAATGACCAAGTCCCACAAAAAGGTCCGAATGTGTGTAGTAAGTCTAGCTCGAAAAAGTAAAGTCCTATGAAACTGACTTCATTTCATATTTTAGACATCTATACGCCCGAGATGTTACAGAAACTTTTTGATCAAAATCAGCTAAATTTGGTATAAACCGGAAGATGTACTTTATACCATGCATTTTGTACCTTTTTTACGATTTTCTCAAAAACAGCACCAGCGATTTTGATTAAACTCTATAAATTGATGTAGAATTTGATGGACTTTAATATGATGTTGGTTTCATTCTGATTGAAATAGTCTGAGAGGGCTTAAATGCCAATATTTTAAATTTTCTTCATCTGAAGTACCTTTAGTTTTGTACATTTGAATAAATTAACCATATAATCTTCTTAGTTCAGATAAAAAACGGAATAATACAAAAGCTGAACGAATTCGATGTCCACCAAAAGGAGAAAAGAGCCATAATACTTTTTTATGAAATATTTGTATTTTGTAATATAGATGTATAATATACCGTTGTAAAGCTAAAAACCTTAGAAAAAATATCTTCGTATACACATAATTGTAAAACTTAATGGAGAGTGATGAAACGCCGATAAAACTAACTGATTGTCGTAGATAATAATATAATAGATAATAAAACACATTCATCTATTAAAATTCAATTATTATAATTATTCCCAGGTCTAAATCAGTTACATACTTAGGCTTATAAATAAAGATAAATCGTTCATCTATACTGAACATATTAATAGAAAATCCGAAAGAATCAAATAATGCATTTACAAAATGTTCCCATATTTTAATAAAAAATCCAGTTTAAGCATTCAGAACAAACTATTACTATATAAAACAGGCATACGTGCCCAGATTGGTTATGCCTCGCCTGTGTGGAGCTCGACTTGCAATACCAATTACAAAAAACTAGAAACAATAAATACATGTATTGTTGTATAGTATATATAACTATATAACTACTGATATACTAAAATTTCAAAAATACTCTTTGAACTAAATCTTCCCACATTACATCAGTTTATCTACACAGAAGCTAAAAAATATTTTGATAAAGCCACTACTTCTGAAAACCATTTGAAATTCGAATTGGTAATTACAACAAAACTTCACTAAAGCGTTACACGCATAAAAGAACAAAGCATGTACTTTTAAATTAATATTGTAATTTATATCGTGAACGGTTTTTTTTTCTCATGTTATTTTTCCTACTGTCTTAAGCAAAAGGTTGCATTACCATTAGGAAAATCGAACGATGATTGAAACTCTATTATCATGATAAAAGGGTAACTGAAATCATGTAAGAAAACTTATTTGTATCTATATGTACTTGTAAATATTGTATATAAATAAATATTATTATTATAATTCCTTAACAATTTATTTTCATTTCTAAATGTTTTTGAAAATTTAAAGTTGTGTGTTGCGCGCACCAGATTTTTTTAAAATGTTGTTCATTTAAGTTTAAGGCCATTGTTAGGTATAAGATACAGGACAGGCTGCAGATCTTACTCTAATTTGTCTTTAATTTTTTTTATTATACTTAAATATGAAAATATTTTTTGAAATATTTAATGGACTATCGAACTGGAGTAAAAATTTATTTTGCAGACAAACTACCAAGCTATACTTTAAATATGAACCTTTGAACAAAAACATATATTGTTTAATAATCCCCGATAGGTACGATGATCAACTTACAGGAATTAGTATAGAAAAATATTGGCTATTTTGATAATGAAAAGCATATCGAGTTACAGAGATCAAAGGTATTGTTTTCTATGCAATATATATAAAAGCGCAATAGAATTATAATTTTAATTTAATTTATAAATGTCATCCACCACATTTATGTATATTTATGTATGAATTCAGCCTTAAAGGAAATAAATATTAAAAAAAAAGTATTTTTCAAAGAATAAATTAATATGGTCTATAAATTTAACAATTTTTCACATAATTTTATTCCATTATTTCTCTTTTTATTTATTATTATTTTTTTTTTTTTATTACAATGGCTTTACTCAATTTTTCGTATCTGATTAAAGAACAGTAAATTTATTAATGTTTTTGATTGTAATCAACGCAAAAAATTCTAGCTCGGAAACGATGATTTGTATATAACTTAAATTTTATATATTAGAAGCATATATGCCATATATGTTACAGTGAACTTAAAAAAAAAAAAAAAAAAAAAAAAAAAAATCGATGAACCGGAAGACCCAGTTTATACCATGAAGTTTGTATTTTTATACGATTTTCTCAAAAACATCATAAACGATTGCTAGGCCCTTTTTAATTAAAATGATCCATTTTCACTCAAAATTCCTTCATTTCCTTTTTCTTTCTCCCTACGTTTCGGCCTTTGAATTTTTAATGCATGATAACAAGCTGACAAGGCTAGTTCAGCCTGTAATAGATATTTTTTAAATGTGACAAAATATATGTTATATATATATATATATATATATATATATATAATATATATATATATATATATATATATATATATATGCAATATAAAGGAATGATTAAAGTTATGTAATGTGTTTTATAATCTAGAAAGCTGAGATTGGGTTGTTTCTCTTTTATACTATCTTTTATCAGCATATTTACTTGATGTATTATAATATGCAGTTGTAAATTTCAATAAAATATAAATAATTGTTTTATAACAATATAAAAACTAATGTCCATTATCTTTTAATTTTAAAATAAATGATGTTAGAACCCTTGAAAATGGCAAAGGCTGAAACGTAGGGAGAAACAAAAATGGAATAAAGGAGTGTTGAGTGAAAATGGATCATTTTATTTAGAAGAACCTGTTTATTTATTTAACGTCACTTTATGCTACTATGGCTAATCGGACGATGCTACAGTGGGAGTCCTAAATTTTGCCTATCCAGGTTTTATTAGGATAGGGATCTTTAACGAGTACGTCCCCTCCGAAGGACGGCATAACTAAGGATGTTTTACTCCCATTAAAAAATCCTAGGACCACCTCTGAGTTGGAACCCGTGACTTTTGGCATAGGAGGCTGTTATGCTAGCCACCCAGCTACAAGTGATCCTTAAAAGAACCTAGCAACAGATTTATTCACTCAAACAATTTGGAATTATAATAAAAATTAATCTTAAATGATTTAAATAAGACTCGGTATATTAATGTAAAATTTAATAGGATTTAATATTATGTAGATTTTGTTATTTTTGAAATAGGGTGATAGGTTATAAATGTCGAATTTTTAAATTCTTCTTCTTCAAAGGTACCTTTATTTTTTAGATACTAATAGCCATATATTTTTGTTATCATTGATAATAAAAAACTGGTAAATATATATGTAATCTTAACCACTTTTATGACCAATTGATACAATAACAATTAGAAATTAGCAAATAATAAAATACATAATCCTATTGAAACTTGATATAATTTTATAACTCTTCTTATCTATATATATATATATATATATATATATTATATTATATATATATATATATATATATATATTTTTTTTTTTTTTTTTTTTTTTTTTTATCTTCAAATGTTTTCATTCACATCTGTCAATAAATGATGGACAATCAGCGAATGTGATGATAAAGGAATGATATTTGGCGTGGTAGGCATGATGGAGAAAGATATAATTTTAAGTTCTTATTTATAATCTGTTTTAATAATTATTAGAGTCTTGAGTAATTTATATGCATATTTTAATATGATAAATTAATATTAAAAAATGCATAAATCAAATTATGAAAGGTTACCCGCCTTTTGAAACCATTACAGCTTGAACATCATAAAAAATATATTATATACAAAGGTAATGATAAATTTGACTAAAGCGGTATAGATTTTGCTAGGTTACATTCAACGATATGTAATAATTTCACCAGTAAACATTTAAAATAAACTTTTTTTATTAAAAAAAATAAAATAAAATCAGATGATTTTTTTTTTCTTTTAATATCCCAATTTTATTTTAGCGAGGAATTTGTGATATATTACATTTATATAACGTAAAATAAAATAACAGGTAAATCATTTTTCTTTTGTCAAAGGAAAAAAAGAAAAGATGCTTTATTCCAAGGCTTTAAAATTATTATTAAAAAGCATTAGATTTAATTTTTTTTTTTTTTCGTTCATCTGTAAAGTAAAACAATTAACATGTTTTTCCTAAATATGGAATTAACCGCATGGTTTGATTGGTTTATAAGGAAACAAAAATCAGTTGTTGGTTTTCCCTTAGACTTCAATTTTTTTTTTTTATTTCTTTCTCATTTATAAAATTAAACCCTATATAATTTAATAATATTTTTTTGCTATCCTATCGTTATAAGTAAGATCTCATTTATCGTTGTAGTATAAATAAGGAAGATTTTTTTTAATTACAATCTATTTTGTATTAATTAATGAACTAAAATATTGAGAATGTTTCTTTTATTATTTTTTTTTTTTTAATACACAAACAATCAAATGAAACGTTGAAAACATAAATGCAGTTCTAATACGATTTTTTTTCCGTTTGTTTATTCATTTGACGTCACTTTATGTTACTGCAGCTAACCAGGCAAACCTAAATTTTGCCAATCCCGGTTTTATTAGGATAGGGATTTTTAACGAGTACTAGACATTTCACAGGCTTGGAACCACCATTTTACGTCCCCTTCGAAGGACAGCATAACCAAGGATTTTTTGTGAAGGGTATGAATCCGCAACTTTGGATGCAGAAAACTGTTCTAGCCACTACCCATTCTTTTTTTTTTACTACTTGAAAAACTACAATAATTTGCTACCTATTAATGAAAATTGTTCAATATTATTTGAATATTACTTCAACTAATGTTCTTAAAATTAAAACGTTGTATTTTGATTAAATAATATGAACGCGTTATTTACATATTATGTATTAATATATTATATATATATATATATATATATATATATATATTATATATATATATATATACTACATATACATACATATATGCTTTATATTTCCTTACCTGTGGTAGAAGTTGCCAGTTGAAAGCCTAGAGCCGACTGATTCGTTCCTAGAATGTCATGGAAGATATAGGCAAATCTTATCTCGTTTCCCTCCTATTCCAAGCATAGATAAGTAATCCTATATTTGAAGTTAGTTATTTTTATGTTGTATCTTTATATATATTCATACTTTAGGGACATATATATATATATATATATATATATATATATATATATATATATATATATATATATATATATATGTGTGTATCAGTGTTGGGAAAAAAGTAATTTGAAATAACGAATAAAAGATAACGAATGATTTAGCTTTTTATTCGAATATAGAATAAATTGTTTCATCTATTATTTAAATAACGAATACATTGAAATTATCTAGTAAATAAAAATTCGAATCATTTTATGGCAACCTAACTTTTTCCGTCTATATAGGAGTAAAAATTCTGAATTTTCCTAGTATTAAGGCGAGATCTAATATAAAAAAATAAAATTTTCATTTCGCTTTTCCGGGGGTATCTTGTAAACGAATGGATTTTCACCATTTCGACATTTTTTCGACTAAGTTAGAAGAGGAGCAAACAGTATTTTTCCCCGAATTTCCATTAGCTTTTCCGGGCGTATCTAAGGCTAGTCATATTAGCATTTTCATTGGAAAGTTTTTATCCTGTTTTGATTTTTTCACCCTTCTTGTTTCTTGGGTCGCTAAACACGAATCTGAAGTTTGCAGGCGAAATCGTGGGACATTTTTTTTTTTTTTTTTTTACTTTCTCTTGAAAACAAAGGGTTTTTGTACAAAACTTATCAAGTACACAATTAAAGCTAACAAATTTGCTACATTTTTTATTAGTATAGTTTTATTGTAGGATCGGCCGTTTGGCAACTAAAAAAAATGGGGAAAATTGTCGGATGGTGGAAAATCCTCGATCAGTGTTTCAACACAAATGCCATCAATAATTTTTGAAGAGTAGATGTAGTTGTATTCTTAGTACGATAGTAATTGTCAATAATTAACATTAATATTAATACCATAATAATTAACAATAATACCATCATTACAAAAGGTGCCGCTTCCTACCTCCGATAGCCTTGAAGGATTTTGCCCAGGTCTTACACATAACAGGTTACATGTCTCCCACAACACCTAAATTTTCATTTTTTCTTTGCCGACTTCTTCTGTCCCCTCTATATCCCTTCCTATAAGTATCCCCCAAAGTGAGGGCACTGCGTTCAGAGATGTTATTATGATTAAGTTATAATATTTTATAATATTAAGGATATTAGGAACATAATAATATTTTTATTATCGAAATTCCTCTAAATATCGAAATGACGCGTTATTGGTTTATTATTTTCAATATCAATCTTTGTAATCGAACAAAAAAAAAAAAAATTACCCCTGCCCAAAATTGGAGGGTTTACGTTTCAAGATGAATCCGAATAATGAATAAAAAAAAATCCGTTTGTCCGCCGTCCGCGACATTTCTCCGAAACTACTGGACCACTTTTTTTGAAATTCGCCACAAAAATACTAGTCCATTCAGCGATGGTACTAACACCTAGACGTTGAAATCAGCTGGTTAGTTTTAAAATGGCGGCCGATCAAAAGGATTTTATTCAATAACTCAGTTATTTTTGAAGATAGAAAACAAATTTATGAGTTTTTTTAACCAACAAAACGTGAATAATTATATAAAAGAGAAAAAAGAAAAGAAAAAAATTGATATTTTTCACATAAATACGTTCATAACTCAGTTATTTTTGAAGATATAGAAAAGTGTGTATAGAGTTTTAGAATCAGTAAAGCGCAATAAAAAAAAAATAAATAAAAAAAATAAAAAATTAATGTTGCTAATATATACGCTTGTAACTACGTTATTTTCAAAGATAGAAAAAAAATTCATTATTGTTTTTTAATAATTATATAAAAGAAAAAAATTGATATTTTTCACATAAATACGCTTATAACTCAGTTATTTTTGAAGATAGAGAAAAGTGTGTATTGAGTTTTAGAATCAGTAAAGAGCGATAAACAAAAACAAAAAAAAAAAAAATTAAACGGAAAATGAAAAAAATTTAAATCTCGCTTATATATACGCTTGTAATTAAGTTATTTTCTAAGATAGAAAAAAAAATCATTATTGTTTTTTAACCAAAAAAACACGAATAATTATATAAAAGAGAAAAAAAAAAATGAAATCTCGCTTATATACACGCTTGTAACTACGTTATTTTCGAAGATAGAAAAAAAATTCATTATTGTTTTTTAATAATTATATAAAAGAGAAAAAAGAAAAAAAAAGTATTACATGTCAATAATACAATGAAAATGAATAGAAACTTTATTAGCATCAAAACAATTATCTTGAACTAATGATTTACGTTATACACTCGGTAACGATAAACTAAACTTTGCCATTTGTAGATAGCAAATCAGGTTTCCAGGAGATCCCAGTGCTATTCTCCAAAAACATTTTGGACCAAATAAAAAAAGAATCATTGAATTTGGTTAACGACTAGCTTAGATATTGCGTTTTGAAATGAGAGGTAGTGTTATGATATGATGCTTTGAATTAGTGCTTTTCATATTACTTAATTGCCTATCAACAGCGTTATAAACATTTATATTGTTATTTGGAAATAATAAACCATTGTGTAATAATTTGCAGCGTTTTTTAATTTTTATTCGTGTTATTATGCGAACGGCTAACGAGTGATCAAACAGCGTTCATCAAATTAAAAAGAGATACGAAATATATTTTGAGTAGTGTGGTTTAAATTGCATTAAATATTTACTAAGAAATACAATTTACATTAGTATATAAGAGTTCACTTTCTAATATTGAAAAGTCATGGATTTATAGATAAATGGTCGTGGATTTTCCGCCGTCCGACAATTTAGCCCATTTTTGACGCGCCCTAGTGGCAAAACGGCCAATTCTACGATTAAACGTCACGAATAGAAAATATAGCACATTTTGTTAACTTTAATTTTGTACCCGGTAAGTTTTGTCCAAAAACCTTTTGTTTTCGAGATAAAGTAAAAAAAAAAAAGAAAAGAAAATGTGTCCTTGAGAGAAGGCTAAGGAGACAAATTGAGAAAAACCTTGGAGAAGAACAATATGGATTCAGGCCAAACAGAAGTACCCAAGATCTTATATTCACTATGCGGCAGATCACTGAAAAAGTAATAGAAAAGGATAAAAGTGTTCTGGCATGCTTTGTTGATCTGGCCAAAGCATTTGATCGGGTCAGGAAACAAGACATCGTAAGGGAGCTCAATGAAAGGAGAGTAAATGAAGGATTAGAAATGGCCATATCAGGGCTTTAGAGAGGCTTAACCAGAGAGGCATCATCAGATCATGCAACCACTTGTCAAAAGAATTTAAGATATCTCAAGGCATCAGACAAGGTTGCAGTCTCAGCCCACTGCTGTTCATAATGGTCCTGGATGGAGCTCTAAAGAAGGCCAAGTCGAGAATGAGACCCTACTGCTTAGGAAACTTGAATCTATCGCCTACCCACCTCACTATGCTCGCATATGCTGATGACATCGTCGTATTAGCCAATAATGGAAGAGATCTCCAGTTCAATCTTCGCGTCCTCC
The DNA here is from genome assembly GCA_023052935.1 of Piezodorus guildinii. Lineage (NCBI taxonomy): Eukaryota > Metazoa > Arthropoda > Insecta > Hemiptera > Pentatomidae > Piezodorus > Piezodorus guildinii. Next base: position 39,353,860 of record CM041298.1, on the reverse strand, counting down.
AGGAAGCTCTTAACCCCATAAACATGGAAATAAATGCCCGTAAAACGAAAATAATGAGGATAGGAAGGAGAGAGAACCGAATTGGACGAGTCATCAGGCTAGGGGCAGAAAAGATTGAGCACGTAAAGAGCTTCAAGTATCTGGGCGCACATCTAAATGAGCAGGGCTGGGTGGACGAAGACATAAAGGAAAGAATAAAGTCTGCCGGAAGGTGTTTCCTATCTCTTAAGAAGGGCTTTATAGGCAAAAGAGAGGTCTCCAAACATACAAAAATGGTAGTTTACAAAACAACCTTCTTACCTATATTGACGTATGCCAGCGAATCCTGGGCCCTCACCACTAAACATAAAAGCCAACTTCAGGCTATGGAGATGCGCTACTTGAGGAAAGTTGAGGGTAAGACGAGGAGAGATAGGATGAGAAATACCATAATAAGATCCAACCTTGATGTCAGACCGGCCGAGGATATTGTTGAAGAAATTCAGCTAAGATGGTACGGCCATGTCTCAAGAATGTCGGAGGATCGCGTGGCAAAAGCAACATATGAGCTGAAAGTAGAGGGAAGGAGACCAGGAGGAAGACTTGGGAGGATGGGATCAGGAAGGCCTGCCGAAAAAGAGATATAGATTGGAGATCAGCAGGGGAAATGGCGCAGAATAGGAATGCCTGGATCAGCCTCTACCAGCGACCCCCTCACACTGCTGTGCGGTAGAGAGGAATGATGAAGAAGAAGAAGAAGAAGAAGAAAATGTGTGAAAACTTTGGCAAAAAGTGTAAAAAAACAAAACATGTTCCGTGCAAAATTTTTGTCTGCAAACATCAGATTCGTGTTCAGAGTCCAAAAAACATGAAGGGTGAAAAAATCAAAACTTGATCAGTACTTTCCCATGAAAATGCTAATATGCCTAGCCTACATTTTTGACGCGCTCTAACGGCAAAACGGTTGGTCCCACAAAAAAACTTTACAAATGAAAAATGGAGGAACTTTTAATTACTTAGATTCATAGTATTTTCATCATAGGATCATAATTGGATTACTTGGATACATAGTAAGTAATAACTATTGTGGAGTAGTATTAGTATACCTCAATATAGTCGAATAACTGTCGAAATGGTGAAAATCGATTGATCTGTCTACGAGATATTCCAGGAAAAGCGAATGGAAATTCGGGGGAAAATTGTATGCTTATTTTTGTGAGTAACTCCCTCAAAATAGTCGGAAAACTGTCGAAATGGTGGAAATCGATTGACCTGTTCACGAGATAAGTGAAAAGCTCGGAATTAAAATATGAAAATCGGGCATATCCTGTAAAATAGTAAATTAATCCTTTTCGGGCGTAATCTGCCTCCGCGTATATTAAAATTTGTAACATTGATTCTCACCTTTGAGAAACAGCCTTACGCAATTTTTTAGCCCCTTAACCCTTATGGGAGGGAAGTTATAGAGGGGGAAAGAATAAACAATAAAAAATTGTTTCCTCCTTGACAGCTAAACCGATTTTCACGAAAAACAAATATATGTTATGAATTTTATGAAAAGGTTATAAAAAAATATTTTTTTTCCCTCGAAAATGCTAGTGAAAAATTTATTGTAAATTTTTAAAAAATATATTCTCAGGTTATGATGGTTTGGTACATCTCCTATTTTTCGCTACTTTATTTCTTTGGAGGGTCCTGCAAATCGGTTGATACGTTCAGGAGAAAAGATTGTTTTTGTTTTTTTTCACCTGGTGTACCATTTGCAATAAAATTGAAAAAAATATATATTACGGAGGAACCTCCAATGAAATAAAGTAGCGAAAAGTTCGAGGTGTACCAAACCATCATAACCTGAAAATATGTTTTTGAAAAATTCAAAAAAAAATTTTTTGACTAATCTTTTCCTGAAAAAAAATGTTTAAAAATATTTTTTGAAACCATTTCATAAAATTCATAACATATATTTTTTTCGTGAAAATCAGTTGAGCTGTTGAGGAGAAAACAATTTTATTTTTTTTATTCTTCCCCTTCCATAACTTCTCTCCCATAAAAATTAAGGGGCTTAAAATTTTGCGTAAGGTTGTTTTTCAAAGGTGTGAATCAATGGAACAAAATTCGTTTTAATATACGCGGGGGCAGATTTCACATGCTTATTCAGCTTGGGCCTTTATTCGAATAATGCCAACACTGGTAGGTATGCATGCTAGCTCGCTAATACTTTATTCCGTGTTAAGTTATATATTTTATAGTATGAGTAAATAAAATACTAATAACTTTATACCTTTAATAAAAAGTTAGGACTCCTCTTATTACTTTCACTTACCAATATATGGAACATATATAAATCTGAAAATTCTCTAATTACAGTTTTGGACATTTCACCTGCCATTGTACATGTTGTATTTCGATAAGTCATTTTTGAATATTGACTCATTTGATATCTAATGGATTCTAAATTGTTGAAAGTATTTATGAAACAAATAAGTAAATTATTAATTGTATGTGAATGAATATATAATATTATATATTATTAATTGATAACGTAAAGGAAAAAGAAAAAAAAACAGGAAATCATTCTTTCTTTTCTTTTTTTTTGTCAAAAGTGCTTTATTCTACAGTTTTATAATTGTTATTTATTAAAATAAAATAAAAATATTTTTAATAAAATTAATTTAAGCATGAGATTCAAATTTTTATTTTTTTTAAAGTTCATTTGTAAAGTAAAACAATTAACATTTTTTTCCGCAAATATGAAATTAATCGCATGGTTTAATTGGTATATAAACAAAAAAAGTCAGTTGATGTTTTCCCCTTAGTCATTGATTTATCTCTTCCCTTTGTCTTTGGACATTTTTAATTCCTTTTTTAATTTGCCTCTTATTTAAAATGGCAAACCCTAGTCAATAATATTTTAAATTCATTTTGCTATCCAAGCATTATGAGTAAGATCTGGGAAGGTTTATATAATTTTTTTTTTAAATTATTTTATTTCATGAAGTCAAACATGATATAAGTTATTAATTTTTAAGTTACTTACTTTGAACGAATATTTAAAAATATAAAATAAATAAGCTATTCTAGTACGTATGCATCTTATCTAACAGTAATAAATCAAATAATTCTATTGAAAAGTTTTCATATGAGAATACTTTTATAGAGAATATATTTTTTTTTAATAATAATAATATTAAATGCAATATTACTTATTTTCTGAACTTGAGGTTTTTTTTAATTGACTACTTTTCATTTCCAATTATTTGTATTCCTTAACAATTCCAATATATATTGGAGCCTTTTATTATTTCAAGTCTAATCAAAGTGTTAAAAGTTTCAAGTACTGTTTTTTATACTTTAATAATATAATAAATTAATAATATAATTTTGAAATACAGCAAAAAAATTTATGAGCGCCTAACAATTTTTTTTTTATAAACCTTTTACTGATAGTTTTTTTCTGCACTCTGCTGATCATTCGCTATTCCCACTGACTCCCACGGTTTGATAAGATTTTTATTATCGTAAATGATATCGTCCGTCTGTGAAACACAGAACTAAACAGATATATTTATTTACATTTTAACAAAAAAATATGTTCGACTTTCAATTATGTTTCGTAAAAATAAATGTAAATGTTACTATAGTAATAATTATTATGGCACACAAATTAAAAGTCTTAAACATGGGGCGAAAATCACGAAACTGCATTTTTTAATGATATTGTTAAGGAATAAAAATAATTGGAAATGAAAAGTGCTCGGTTAATTTTTTTTTTTTAAACTTCCTAAAGTTCAGAAATTTGCTAGAAAATAACAAATGTTGCATTTAATATTATTATTTATAAAAAAATATTTCAATCAATATATCATTATGCATAACCTGTAGATCACTTGTAGCAGGGTGACTAGCACAACAGCCTTCTATGCTAAAGGTCACAAGTTTAAACCCATAGGTGGTCCTAGAATTTTTCAATGGGAGTAAAAAATCCTTAGCAGACGTAAAAAGGTGGTCCTGAGCCTGTGCGATGTCAGATACTTGTTAAAGATCCCTATCCTAATTAAACCTGGATAGTCAAAATTTAGGACTCCCGCTGTAGCATCGTCTGATTAGCCACAGCAGCATAAGGTGACGTTAAATGAACAAACAATTATACGCAACTGTTTTATATTCTTATATTATTAAACCTAAATCATATAACAATATAACGAAACTGAATTAACTTTTTATTTGATTTAAATTAACACTTTATTATATTTTATTTTTTCAATAGTTTTTAAATTTATTTTAACAGCCAAAGTGAGGGAAAATTGTATGTTGCCCTCACAAGATTTTTTTAGTACGAATGACAGTTGAATTATTTTTGTATCGTTAATACAAAAATACTAAAAACGTAATTAAAATATGCGAGGGTAGGAGAAGGAGGGTGAAAATTTGGGGTTATTGGTATTTTTTATGCTAAAACAAAAAAATATACACGAGAATGTTTTCGTTTAAAAAAATAAATAAATCTGTCCAGGGACACCTGAATAACCTAGCGGTATGAAACATACTTTAGAACCGATTCTCATACCTAGTAAATATTTTATAGCAAATATGAAATATAAAAATCGGTCGTGCTGTTTCAGAGGAGTATGACTACAAACCCCGTTACACCAGATTTTTATATATTACAATAGAATAAAATAGATAATAACCTTTATTCTGGGACATAGTTCCTTAAGAACAACAAATATGTACAATTAAGGTATACAATGTATCTGGCCAAAAGAACAAATAACACCATTAATTCTCATTTACAGTGGTGTAAGAAATAATATAATATAAATAAAGAAATATATCTATACAAAAAAACAAAAGAATAAAATAAATAAACTTTTCAGATACATACATTTGCTGAACAAAACTAAATTTAAAATTAATTAATAAATTAAGTCAGGTATGAGCAATAAATAATATTTCCTCTCCAAAATCTGATATTGGATATAAAACGTCAGTGTTGTTGAGCATCTGTTTGGGAATACAGGAGGTATTGGAACAGTTCGGGCTTGAATGATGATAGAGAAGAAGTATGGCGGATATGAGTTGGTAGGGAATTCCAGAGATTAGCAGAGCGAACAAGAAAGGAATGATCAAAAGTTGTTCTATGGGCAGGAATGTAAAGGTTACAATGGCGAGACCTCGTTTCGAGGGAGTGGATGAGGATTTAAATTGTAGAAGACTGTGGATATAAGGAGGGAGCTGGGTGTTAATGGTTTGGTAAAGGAATGATCCTAGGAAATATTGTCCACGAATTGGGGAGAGGAGCCACTTTAACTCGCCGTATAAATGGGTGACACAAGACCGCTTCCGAGTGTTGAGGACAAATCTTAAAAATATGTTCATAATTCGCTTTAGCCTATTATTAGATACGAATTTCTCTATTGAAGGACGGAGAAGACCCTAATTTCATGGAGATAATAATTTTAACCGTTCTTATACACTGATGATGGTTTGATTTTTTATCTCTCTGGCACAAATTAATTCGATACCCGCTGAGTCGAAACTGGAATATAGGCGGGGCATCAAAGGATTCTCGGGCTTAATGCTAACTGATTATTGGCATCAATTTGGGGGAGGATACAGAAAGGCTAAGTGTTGCTTCTTGATCAAAGGGCGCGCTTTGGGTTCACGACACACTGCCTTCTAATTAATATGCCCTTCATCTCACCGGGCTCGCTTCACACTTGAGTAGCCAGGATTTCGTGGATTAGCCCGTTTTGGCAAAATTGCCTCTCTCCAAGAGGGCCTCTGTGGTCGAAAATAGCAGAGGTTCATCTCGGTACCCACTTAAGCGAATGACTTCATTCACATAGTTGGAATAGAATATAAAATAATTTTTATTCTGGAACTGGGTACCTTAGTTATTTAAGGCATGAAAAAAAAACAACCTATTACTTCAAAAATAAAAAGTATATTTATAACCTAATAATTAAAATAAAAATTCAAAGGAAAAACTTCTTTCGTAAAAATACAAAACATAAAACTTCCAAAATATGCAGAAAAAAAGTATTTGCACATCTTCCGTATTTAAAAAAGAAACACACAGAGACCTTTTTGCGGTACTTGGTCATTTGTACTCAGAGGACCCTAAAACGCTTATTTCCGTTGAAAACTGGAATTCTATAATTTTCACCATTGCGATACTTTCCCTTACTGTATATTTCATTTGCAGGTAAGTGTAAATAAAATTGCAATAAAAAATAGTTATGCTCTTTTCTCCTTTAGTTAGATATCTAATTAGTTCTATTTATATATTCAACCGTTTTTTTATGTTTAATTTTTTGGAATCTACAAAATTAAAGGTAATTTCGAGAAATAAAATAAAAAGTTCGGTATTTAATCCGTGTCAAAATATTTCAATCAGAAGGAAACTTTATCAAATCGACGCATCTTAAATATATTGAGTTCGATATATCGAGTTTAATTAAAATCGTTAGATCCGGTTTTCAGAAAATCGTAAATAGGCGCAAAATGCATGGTGTAAAGGTGGCTCTTCTTGTTCCGTTTTCGTGTTAGACTTACAACACAAACAAAATCCTTTATGCGGGACGTGGTTATTTTCACTCAGGGGACCCTGAAACGTGTATCACTGAAAGGTGTTATTTTTTAATGTTACGATCGCAATACTTTCCCTAACTATGTATTTCATATATAGGTAAGTGAAAGTAAAAATAAAATAGTTTCAATAAAATAAATGGTTGATAGCTCGCCATTAGCTAAAGAAATGGAAGTATTAATGATACTGGAAATGGGTCAGAGGCAGTAAAAGAAAAAAAGAGGTCGCAAGAGCGGTTAAGATGTTTACGCTGTTTTGGCCTAGGGCTAGAAGTCTAGACGTCCGCTCGAGTAGGATCAATACACAGCGGGTGTCCACAGCTGTCTACAACCCACACATCCGATCCCATATCTTCAATTCCTCTTCGAAAAAAGGCGAGAAATAGTTCATACGTATTCCAAAAGGTTCGTTAAAGTAAATCGTAACACGGATACATCTGTAATACCATGAACCCGATGAACAAATTCGATCAAGGATCCTTCATAAAAAAAAAGAAGCATTTCAATCGATCAATTTGTGGACAAGGTTCTGCTATTTTGGAGCCCCATTTTATTGTAAGTGCTTGACCTGGCAACTGGACGGAAAAGCCAAGCATTGTCCGACGCGGGAGGAGGATTCGTGTAAAATAGGTCTTTTACATAAGTTTAACTTTCTTTGCCTCATGAGTGGGTTGTGCTTAGATTCGGTCGCTACTTTAGGTAGGTTTACTTCGAAAACTACATTTTTACGTTCACTTACCTATATATGAAATATATAGTAAGAGAAAGTATTGCGATCGTGAAACTTTTTGAATTACAGTTTTAAACGGAAATACATCTTTTAGGGTCTCCTGAGACCAAATGACCAAGTCCCGCAAAAATGGTCTGTATGTATGTGTGTTTTTTTTTTTCTTTATTCGGGTAAGGGAAAAATCTTTCATTAGACGAAGTGCAACAGACAGGCCACATTCCTATTTACTAGAAAACCACCTCCTAATTCATCTTTACCACCCCACGGAACCGCTGTCAAGCATTACTTCATGGGGGGCAGAAGGGCTAAATGCCGGCTACTTTACTGGACATCTGATTCAGGCTACGCTAATGCCCCGCCACTCCTTTCTTGCCCCTGTGCTCTGAGCTTTCTGCAGATTTGTGCTGTATAGTCACCTGCTGCGCTCTAACTCTCCTGACTAGTCATCATCAAAGAGACTAAATTTTCGGGTGATGCTTTTGTACTGAATTTAGCGCCTATCTCTGACTTTTCTCTAACGAATCCTGAAAAAGAGAAGAATACATGTTCCACTGTTTCTTCTGTGTGATCACAAAATGGGCACAGTGAACTTTCCTCTATTTTGGAACGGGCTAAGTCGGCTCTGAAGCAACCATGCCCAGTAAGCAGTTGAGTTTATATAATTATATAGAGCGAATGATTATAAAGAAGGGGAAAAAGAAAAGAAGACAATTGAAATTTTATCCATAAATATGCCTGCCTGAGTTATTTTAAACATAACCCATAACCAAAAATTATTATTATAAAAAAAGAGAAAAAAGAAACGAAAAAAATTAAAATTTTATCCATAAAGACGCCCATAACTCAGTTATATTTTGAAGATAGAGAAAAATAATAAATAAAATAAAAAATATAGAGAAAAAAAATTAAAAAGATAGAGAAAAATAATAAATAAAATAAAATAAATGTTCTGTATATTCAATTCACAAATTATAATAGATGCAAATCCACCAAAACTCGGTTATTATTGAAGATAAAGAAAAATCGAAAAGACTTTTGAGATCAAGACAACGCGATGAATAAACAGAAAAAGAAGAAAAAATGTCGGATAATGTGTTTAGTTTGTTTGAAAAATCATTGACTCAGCTGATAATTATTATCTTATTGCTAATTATTATTTTCACCTGAGAACTTTAAATCTACATATTGTGATGATAACAGTTTTTCACAACTATTTGAAATTATACGACTTTAAAAGAATGCTTAACTGGTTTCAATTTCTAAAATGAACTCACATGAACTTATGTCGCACTTCGGACCGCAAGCCAACCGTAAAGAAAGATATTTTGGTTATTATTTTCACTACAAATCTTCAAGTTACCATAAATCTTCAAAACACATAACTATCTATTGTTCTGTTTGTTACGGTTATTTATAATTGTAGCTAGAGACGATCGTAAATCAACAAAAGTTTATTCCTTCCTGAAAAGAATTATGGGGTGGAAGAACAAGTTATATCTTTTCTATTATGATTTATATGTGGAGTAGTTTTGTTATTTATGGTTGGATAAGATAAATTGTATTTTTCAATTCATGTTATTCTATTTATGTATTAAATATTTTAATTATGTTAGTGGCGCTCTCCTGTTTAAAAATAGAATCACGAAAAAAATAATTTTAATTTGAAGGTGGCTTACCTCAGTTCATACAGAAATCAGTTTCATTAAGTAGAAATAGAAAAAAAACTTTATTCTGGGACAATGTCCCTTAAAAATAACAATTATGAACAAAATAATAAATTATAACTTGCCAAAAACAATATATAACTACAATTAAATAACACAATAACAAAAAAAAAAGAAAAAAGGGTCAGAGTATCATCTCTGTTTACAAATTCACGAAATAAATAAATAAGAATAAACATAAAATGTAACTTTTACATCTCATTAAAGTAAGTGAATTAAAGTCAAATTCGCCTTACATAAGTTGGCATAATAAAAATTAGCTAACATCTGTCTGAAGAGAAAGGAAGTATTGAAAGAGGAGGGATTTAAAAGATGATAGGGAAGGAGCATGACGGATGTTTGAAGGGAGAGTATTCCATAAGGCAGTGGAACGGGCTAAAAAGGAGCAGTCATATTTTTTGGTTCTATGGAAAGGAGTGAGAGAGAGAGAGAGAGAAATTTTATTTACCTTTTAACATATTTACAATTTTACATTTTAATGCTCTGAGACAATGGAGTCTCCTTGAGCAATACAAATAAGTATAATATCATTATCAGCCGACAGTTTTTACAAAACAGTAATTATAAGCAAAGGAATAAAAAAATGTAATGAACATAAAATGAATAACTGTTGAATTTTAAATTAATTAAATAAAAAAAAAAATAATCAAATAAAACTTTTCTTTACAAATAAAAATATATAATTATTCTGAAAAACTTAAAATTTCACAAAAATGAAGCTAAAAATATTTACCTATAAAGAAAAATTGTCAAGAATATCTATAAATAAAAAAGTATTTACTTGTTAATAACTCAAATTATACAAACCAGATAGAAAATTTAAGCTCAAAAATTAATAATCAACATAAGAATCAATAAAAACAATAATCATTAATAGAAACAAAGTCAGAAAAATGATGAAAATAAGATAACTATTTGTTGAATCTTAAATTTTTCAAGTATTTCTTTATACCAAATCAAATAAAAATTTTCTTTACAAATAAAAATGCATAAATAATTGTGGAAAAACTAGAACAATTACAAAAAGAAACCATAAATATTTAACTTTAAATAATTTTCTCAAGAATATCCATAAATAAAAAATGTAAATACTTGTGAATAACTTAAATCTTACAAACCAGATAGAAAATTTAGACTCAAAAATTAGTAATCAATATAAGAATCAATAAAATAATAATCATAAATAGAAACAAAATCAGATAAACAATTTACATAAAATATTGAAATCTTAAATTATTCAAGTATTCCTTTATACAAACTCAAATAAAACTTTTCTTCGCAAATAAAATTACATAAATAATTTTGAAAAATTCAAACTTCACGAAAATTATACTAATAATATATTATAAGAGTATTATAAGTAAATTAAACAAATACTTGTGAATAACTCGAATTTCACTAAACCATATAGAAAATTTTCAAATCAAAATGTAATAATCAACATAAGAATCAATAAAAGTAATAATTAAAAGAAAGTAGAAAAATAGTGAAACATAAAATACAATTTTAATCACCAATCCATCAAAATCACAAATGATTTAAAATATTTAATCTTACAGAACAAAATTAAAAGTTCCCTTTATAAAGAAAAGTACATAAATACTTGTAAACAACTTAAAATTACACAAAAACGAAACTAAAATAAAATTCAATTTTAAACATAAACTTTTAATTTTACATGTTTTATTCAAATAATAAACCAAAATACAATTTTTAAACACCTTACCGTCTTACTAAAATTTTTTTTTTTTGAAAAAAATGAAAGTAAAATAAATTAAAACGTACATAGAATTTTATACCCCCTTACAAAACTAGGCAGAGCAATATTGCTAAAGAAAATTATGGAACCGATAAAAAAAAACTTACAACAAAAGATCAATTTACGATTTAAAAAATTCAGAATAAAGAGTGATAATAAAAAAACAAATCAAATTCAATTTTACATTAAGAAACTTGAGGCAGAAAGAATATAAATATATATCATTGTATTTACTGTTTAACCAATCAATACTCAATATCGAATTTAATAAAACCAGTGAAAAAAAAATAATTGGAAGCCTGTGTCAACGAAATCAATGGTGGAGAAAGGGATCAATATTATGAATCTAAAAGTTCTTTGTAGTACCGATTTTTGAAAATCGAAAGGGATTTTGATTCTTTAATGATATGAGGAATTTTATCCCATAAATGTATACTGCTTATTAATAAAGATTTATCGTATCGGGTTGTACGGTGTACAGGTATATTGTATAAACTGTGGGTTTCTCTCATCGGACGCGTTGGAAGAGACAAGTGATTTTCGAAAAATTCCTGGATATAATTCGGAGTTCTTTTATTAAAAAGTTTGTATACGAAAATTCCTAACAAATATTTTCTTCTTTCGGGAATTTTTAGCCAACTGAGTTTTTTAAATGAGGGTGTTACGTGATCATTAATTTGTAGATCGAAAATAAATCTTACACGCGCATTAACGCTCCCTGTAAAATCGTTATGTCTCTATTAAACATATCAGTAAATAATATGCTGCAGTAATCAACGTGCGGTATTATAAGTGTGGAAACGAGATGTTTTCGAACCTGTACAGGCAAATAGTCTCTGTTTCTACGTAAATAGCCTAATTGTTTAAAAATTATTTTTGATATATTTACAGGGTGATCTTGCCAGTCAAGAGTACTAGAGAAGGTAACACCCAAAAGCTTTAACGATTCAGAGTATTCAATATATGTTTTGCCTAAAATTATTTTTTGGGGATTTCTTTCCATCACCGATTTTAAATAGAAACGACTGCCAAAAATTATTGTCTTTGTCTTTGACGGATTTAAAACAAGTTTTAATCTATTTGACCAGACCAAGATTTCATCTATGTCTCGATTTATTTTGTTTACATTTTCGTTGAACTCATGTACGGATGAAGACAAATAAATAACGATATCGTCGGCATAAACGTGATACTTGCATGATTTCAAAACCGAGGAGATTTCAGAAATGTATAAAAGAAACAAAAGTGGACCAAGAACCGATCCTTGAGGAACTCCTGAATGTATCGGAAGAAATTCGGATAGAGAGCCATCACTATCGATTACCGCTTGGCTTCGATTTTTTAAATACGATTCGAACCATAGTACAACGCTACGGGAAAATTTGAACTTTTTTCTCAACATTTGCAATAAAATATTGTGATCCACTAAGTCAAACGCCTTTTTAAAATCAAAAGATACGAGGATTGTTACATGTCGTCGATCCATTGCAAGTCTAACATCTTCAGTTAGTCTCAATAGTGCTGTTTGAGTGCTGTGTCCAGAACGGAAACCGGATTGATATTTGTCGAAGAGATTTTTAGAGTTTAAATAATCAACGGTTTGATCGTATACAACACGTTCCAGAATTTTTGAGAGTGAGCAAAGTTTCGCGATAGGCCTGTAATGTTCGACATCAGTCGGGTTTGAATTTTTAGGTAGAGGGGTAACTAAAACGTTTTTCCAGAGTGACGGGAAATTTGAAGATTGTAAAGAAAAATCAAAAATATTTAAAAGAATAGGAACTATCTGTGGTAAGAATAATTTAACGAATTTTAAAGGTAGGCGATCGATTCCAGAAGAATGCATATTCGATTTTTGAAAATTTTTAAGAAAAAGTTCTAGGCTGACGTGGGCGAAGAAAAAATCATTGGAATCGAATTCACTATCAGCGCGAAGTAGTTCCGAAGAAGAAGAAAAACGATAAGATAATGGATTTACGAAATATTTATTTAATTCAGATTTTGAGACAGTCAAGGGTAAAGCCTCACGATTTTTTACTAAGCCAAGACTACGGATAATTTTCCAAAGTTTTTCTGGTGTTCTAGAGGAGGTCAAATTTTCAATATAATATTTTTGTTTATTTTTACGAATTTCTGAGGTAACTTTATTTCTATATAGTTTGAACTGTTCAAGGAAAACGGGATTTTTCGAGAACTTATAATTTCTCCTAAAACGGTCTCTAATTTTCATTAAATTTTTTTATTTCAGGATTGAACCAAGGAGCGGGTTTCTTTTTATAAGTTACGGATTTATAAGGAGCATACATATCTAAAAAATAAAAAAGTTTCGAATTTAATAGTCTAATTTTATCATCAATATTATTTGAATTAGCTATTTCTTCCCAGTCCATAGTGTCCAGTTCATCATTAAATTTGCTATGATTAAAATTTTTTAAGTCCCGAAAAATCACATTCCTAAATATTTGAGATTCCCCAAGCCGATAACATAAAAATATAATGTCATGTTGGCGACAAAAAGGAACTGATAGTTGACCCGATGTGATTACTCTGTCTATATTTTTACAATCGACCACCATAATATCTAGCCAAGTATTATTTGTTTTAGTATGACAAGTAGGGTTAAATTTTACGAGTGACAAATTAAAGCTGCGAAAAAGGTTATTTAAAAATTTTGAATCATAAGAAATAGTTGAAAAATTAACATTCAGATCACCATTTAAAATTATATTGTCATACGTTGGAACGAATTTTTCTAAAATTGAACGTAAATCCATATAAAAATTATTACTCGGTGCTCTATAAATTGTAATGAGTAAAATATTTTCAAGGCCGTGCCTAATCTCTAAAATTAAATATTCGAATGAGAACGACTGGTGGGTCTTTGAAGAATCCAAAACTTTACAAGATAGGGATCGATTTACATAAATACATACATACATAAAAGATGATAGGGAAGGAGCATGACGGATGTTTGAAGGGAGAGTATTCCATAAGGCAGTGGAACGGGCTAAAAAGGAGCAGTCATATTTTTTGGTTCTATGGAAAGGAGTGTGGAGGTCAGACAGACGGGATCTTGTTTCCTGGTGATAGGTTGAGGATTTAAATACCAGAAGGCTGTAGACATAAAATGGGTGGTGGGAGTTTATGATTTGATAAAGGAATGATCCAAGGAAATATTGTCTTCGAAAGTTTGGGGTTAACCACTTTAACTCATCGTAGAGGTGGGATACATGGGACCGCCTCGAGGTACCGAACACAAATCTTAAGAAGCAATTCATAATCCTTCTCAATCTGCCCTCGAGTACCGAGAGGCCGCCACATGCCACACAACTATAGTCAAAGTGGGGAAAAATGAGTAATGAAACTAGGAGTTTACGGGTAGATTGTGGAAGGAGATATCGGGATCGGTGGAATAATTTCAAGGTACTAATCGATCGACGGGAAATTTGGGCAATTTGGGATTTCCAGATAGGTTTTGGTCGATGATGATGCCAAGAATTTTAACAGAGGAACTAAAAAACAACAGGATGGTCATTAAGCAAAAGCGGAGGAAGGGTGGTGATAGATCTGAGGAGGGATTTGGAACCAATAAGGATGGCCTGCGTTTTTGTAGGATTAAGCCTCAATTTATTCAGGTTTGCCCAGGCACTGATTCCATCTAGGTCTTTCTGAATACTGGCAAATGCTACAGTTAACTCGGAGGGTGGGAAGGATAAATAGATTTGGAGGTCGTCAGCATATAGGTGGTAGGAACAGCGGTGGATTGAATTAGCAAAGTCATTGATGTAGGTATTGAACAGAAGGGGCGAAATATCGAGCTGGCAACGCTGAGGTTAGAAAGGAATCATAGGTTGATTATATGACAACGCTGAGTGCGTTGGAAGAAAGGATGAACCATCGAACTGAATGTTGAAAAGGATAATGATTATTTAGAGAAAGGATCGAATGTGAGGGATCAAGCTTTGGTAAAATCTAAAAGTATAAGGACAGTTAATCTTTTTTCATCTATAGCGGTATAAATATCGTTAGTGATTTTAGTCAGAGCGGATTGCGTGGAGTAGCCAGGTCGGAAGTCGGATTAATAAGGGTTAAGTTTGTTGGTTTCTTCTAGAAAATTAGATAACTGGAATTGTACTATTCGTTCAAGGGGTTTGGAAAGGTTTAAAAGGATGAATATAGGTCGGTAATCATTAGGAGCTGATGGGTTAGAGATTTTGTTTATAGGATGAACTAAAGCTTGTTTCCAAGAAGATAGGAAAACAGAGTTTTGGAGGGAAAAATTGTAGATGAAAAGAAGGACTGGCATTATTTCTGAAAGGCATAATTTTAACAATTTTACTGGAATTCCATCGTAACCTTAGGAGGTAGTACGGGATTTCATTAAGGAAGATATGAGGTCTGTTGGTGAAATGTAGGAGAAATAAAAGTTTTCAGAATTGAATGATGATGAAAGGGATAAGTTAGGAGAGAAGGCTGGTGATATGTTGGAGGAGTCGGGTAAGAAGTATGAATTTAGTTCGTTAGGTGATACAGGGAAGACTGAACAGGTAAAGGATTTACAGAGAGAGAGTTTACGAAGAAGTTGCCATTTGGATTTAGGATCAGGAGCGGAGGATAGGGCATCTTGAAAATAGTTGGACTTCGCTCGCCTTACTGTTGTTTGTGTCAAGTTTCGGAGGGCCTTGAACGCTTCATAGTCATCTGCTTGCCTTGTACGTCTGAAGCGCCTACGGGCAGCCTCTCGTTTTCTTTGTAGTTCTCTTATTTCTTGACACATCCAAGGAGCAGGTCTGCGACGGAAGGTACGGGTTTTCAGGGGAGCATGTTTGTCAAGGAGGGTGGTCAGGTTGGAAGTAAAGATGTCGACCATGGCGTCAATGGAGGAATATGAATAGATATCGTCCCATTTCATGCTTTCAAGGTCGGGTAGGATGTCTTCACGAGTGAGGGAATTATGTTACGGAAAGTTATGATTTTTGGAAGGATTTCTGGAGTAGGGATATTATATGATATCTGGATTAAGTCATGGGAGGATAGGAATGGGACTGGCAATTGAGATTGAGAGAGAAGGTTCTGTGCTGAATCAATAATATGAACATCTAACCAAGTGTCAGAACATCGTGTACGATGTGTCGGGGAAAAAGGAACAATATAGAGGTTGAGGGAAAGAAAAGATTTTCTAGGTACTGTTTGTCATTGGAATCGGAAAGGATATTGGTATTAAGGTCGTCGGAAATTATGATATTATTGTAGAGAGGAATATAATTGTAGAGGTTGTTTCAATGGAGCGTCAAAAGGAGCGAGAGGAGGGCGGTACACAACTGCGATTAGGATAGGATGGGTGTTGCATGTAATTTCCAAGAAAAGGAATTCAATATGTGGTTGGTCGAATGGGGTTGAGCCTAATATGCGGGATTTTAGGCTATTATGGACGTAAAGACCGACGCCGCCGCCTGTAGGGCCTATTCGGTCATGACGTACAAAGGAATATTCAGGTAGGGAGACAGCGGTGGAGGGGAATAGGGTTTCAACTAGGTTTCGGAGACTGCGGTGATATGATAAAAATTGCGGGTAAAATAATGGAGGAATTCATCACAATGAGCGGGCCAGGATTGGAAATTCACATGACAGACGTTTAGGATACTAGACAAAGAGATGGAGGGAGAAAGAATACAGACAATAGGAAAACGATGTAGCTAAGAACAATAACGAATTTAAAGATATCTGAAAGATAAATGCCAACAAAACTATATATACATGCATACACACATAAATATACACATAAACACTTATAAGTCCACATATACCTAAATAATAGTACTTAAATAAAATAAAGTGAACCTGACATATACAATGTAAATTTCCATAAAGAATAAGAATATATATAATAAAAATGAAGATAACTAGAAACAATGTTCATAAGAATGAAAATAACTTTGATGACATTATAAATATCTGTGATAAAAATAAAATAAACTTTGATAAAAATAATATAATTTTTCATGGAAATAAAATAAACTTTGACATAAATAAAACAAAATAGTTTTTGATAAAAGTAAAAATGAAATATGACAAAATATACAAACATCTTATACATAAATAACGTTAAGTTTCGTAAGAATAGAATGAGAAAAACTTTGATAAAAAATATAGTTAATATAGCTGAATAACTATCTGTATAAAAATAAAATAAGTTTTGATAAATGTAAAATAGACTTTGATAGAGAAAAACAAAAACAAAGAAAGCTTTGATAGAAATAAAATATACTTTCATAAAAAATAAAACACCTTAAATAGAAATAAAAATAACTTTAGTAGTAATAGAATAAAAAATAACATTGATGAAAACGGAAATAACTTTGTTAAAAATGAAAAAACTTTGATAAAAGCATAAATATCCTTGATAAAAATTAAATAAACTTTTGACTTTGTGATAGAAATGAAAATTAAGAAATAATAAGATAATGATATCGCGATAAAACATTGAAGAGAAGAATCGTAAGCAAAATTAGGAATGGAGCTAGTCAGTAGACAGAGCACAGGTGTCAGCCAAAAACATCGAGGTCTTGAGAATGGTCAATGTAAATGACAGGTTGACCGTCGCCCTTACGGCAGCGCACCCTACCGCCCACGAACCACACATACTTCAGCTTACCAGCTGACTTCTTCTGACAAGCGAGCCAATAAAGGTGCCTGTTGGTCGGTGTCATTTCCTCGCTGAGGTATATCCGGTGGCAGTCATTCTCCTGCCAACCTATATCTCTCGTAGAGAAGTCTCTCTTCGTCTTCCTGCTCTTAATCAGCTCATCTCTTATGGTCTGTCTGACGAACCGAGCGATGACGTGAGGCGGTCGCGCGTCGTCCTTTCTCTGCCTCCGTCGTTCAATCGTGTCCAGGTCTTTCAATTTGATTTTAATTCCGAGTGCCACCGCTACATTGGTTACCAGAGCCGCAGGGGTTTCGCCCGAACGGACCGGCACGCCTCTAATTTCCATGACCTGCACGGTAGGCCCTGTTCTGCCTTATTTAAGCGGACCTCTAACTCGCCTACTTTAGATTTTAGCATTTTTTTTTCAGAAGATAATTCTTCTAAATACTTGGCCTGGCCC